>CM035156.1:37414355-38074355 GCA_020205615.1 Panax quinquefolius | reverse complement strand
TAATGGGTCCATGTGAAATTTAATTTCTTTCGCTGCAGAAGAAGACGACGATAATTCTAGTTGCTTTTTATAATATTATGGTTTTGAATTTCTAGAGGAAATCTTGAAGCCATCACTTGGTGTCTTCTTTATACATTTTTAATTAACTTGGGATGAATGTGTGGTACTTTGCTATATGAAAATATCATCCATTGCACTCAAGGGTTTAAACCAATCTATTCAAGTTGAATATTGAGTTATTAAGATTTAGTTCATAAAATTTATCAAGTATAAAATAAGATTTTGTTCATGCTCGTTTAACTATCGAATCGGGCATATAGTTTAAACTTTTCGAATAAATATGATCTGAGTATCAATAGAAAATTGTAATTTGAGAAGGTTCAAGTTATTTATCGAGTTTTAAAATTTGTTAATATTTAAATCATTTATATTTCGAGTTAAGTTCGAATCAAATTTTTAGTCGAGCGAGTATGAATCGAGCCCGAACTGTTTGCTCATTTTACGACCTTAATTTCACTTGTTTTGTTTGGTTAATTATCCCATCCTTTTATGTTCTCATATTCAATTTTTGCTCTATTATTTATTTTTATTATTTTGAAATTCTTGATTTATTCGAAATGAGAACGGTGTGGTGTAACATAAATATTCCATCCCTAAGAAAATATGTCACTTTAAGTTATATGAAAATTCCAACTACTTGGACAATCAAATAAAAAGTAATGCTAAATTCTATTATCTCAATAGGACCAAATGAAAACCCAGAGTATAAGAGCCTAGTATCCACTTAGCTTCATTCATCTTCGACAACAGAACTGTCTACCCAATATTTCTAATAAAGAGTTGTGAGCTCCTCTAAGCTTTTTTGGCCGCATTAATTTTTCCAAGAAAATACAGGAAAGAGGCACAGGGACCTAGAAAAAAAATAGAAAAATGAGTATTGTCATTAGTTCTTAATATGGATGTAACACAAAGTACATTAAAAAATTAGATAAGCTATATAACAAAAAAAAAATGCATTTAATGCCCCCATCCAACCACCAAATGTGTACTACTCGCGTCATTTGGTGTAACATTGAAAATGGTGACACACTACATAAATATAATTAAATTGCAAAGTTTTTTTATATAAAATTTAAAATGTACAAGTAAATAACAAAAGAGGGAGGTTATATAAAGATTTAGAACCCTAGAATCAATTAAGTTTGTTAATCTCTAGTACAAAAAGCATTAAAAGGGCTAGAGAATTAATTATATTTAGCAATATATGTGAAGAAGGATCCCCATATATAAAACGCATAAATTGCCATTGATTCAGCCTAGGGTTTTGAAACCCTAACACTGTGGTGGTGGGGGTGGAGTCAATGAGGGTTTAAATGGGTGGAGGGGTCATGTGATGGAAGACATAATAAAACCCAAGATGACAGACCAAGTTGTTGAAAGATTAGGAGGGAATATTTGGGAGTATGAAAGGGAATTAGAAGGTTTTACTTATATTTGTACATGAAGTTATCTGGGTTTACGCATGTTAACACATATAATATTTGCCTATTTACTACCAAACAAATACACCTTTGTGGCTCTCTTTCTCTCTCCTCTCAAGTCAATGAGAAAAATAATAATAATACTATAGTACTATAGCTGGTATATACTCCCTCCATCCTTTTATATTTAGAATTTTTTTTTCTTCCCAAAATATTTGACGTTCTACAATACTAAGAATATTTTGGCTATTTGTTTCCTTCTCTACCCTTCCTTCTTCACCACCATTAATAATTATTTTCTTTGTTTTCAAAAGACAGCAAGCTACTACAAATCCGGCCGATTATAGACAGCAAGCTACTACAAATCCGCCATTATAGACAGGCTATCATCAAACAGAACAGAACTGAAAATAGAACAGAACAAAACAAAACTGAAATGAGATTAATTAAAAGTCATCGTCTCAGAACAGAACTGAGACAAAAGGGAGCTCAGTCTTGGTTAATCCATTTTTAGAAAGAGAGAGATGAATGTGGTGGGGAAGAGATCGGCGGCTCATCTGTGAGACCCCAAATTTTATGAATAAAGATTTAAATTTTTTGAAATAATTTTTTTAATATTATGGAGTGGATTTGATATAATGTTATAGTTGTGGATAATATTTATAAATTTTGCAAAGTATGCAAGTTGTTGTATTATATTCGATTGGTCGGGAAATATTCTTTTTGTCGGGGAATATCAAATGACGACAAGACAATCATTAGTGGACCCCTAATGTAATTATTCATTCGGATTGAGAAAGCGACAAAAATATATTTATGAAAATAACGGCGGAAGTTTTAACGTTAAAGCTGTTAAACTACCTTCGGTAGTAAAAAATCAAGATGTCGCGTGGTTGCATAGTAGTAATACAGTATTGATTATTGATGCTTACGCTTGAAGTAACTAACGATTTTTGTTCAATTATTGCTATAGTAATTGTTGCGATAAGTATCTCTCGTTATTTGATTCAATTATTTTGATATTTTATATATTATTAAATCAATAATTGAGATAACAAAGTTATTAATATTATTATTTGCAATATTAACGATGTCTGTAAGTTCGCCAAGGAGAGGTTTGGTCACCAAATCATGGCGCTTGATAGGAGAAATCCTTATTGAAAAGTCTCTCTTTCACAGGAACGACACAGTGGAATTAATATTATGAATTATAATAATGATGATAAATGTTGTTAAATATATTGAGGTGTCATTTTTTTATGAAGTTATTAATAGTTTTATATATATATATATATATATATATATATATATATATATATATATATATATTTGTTTTATTAGTATTATTAATGTAATAAAAGCAGAGATAAAGTTTTTTTATATAAAATGTAATACTTTTATAAAGTTATTTGTTTTATTAGATTTTAAATAAAATATATAAATATATATATATATATATTTAGAATATATTATATTTTATTGCATAGTATCCTTTCAATTCTCCTATAAATAGGATGTTTAGTTAGAATTGAAATCACACCAGAAATTCAGAGAATTCTCTTCTATAATCTTGAGCGTATTTCTTTAGAGTTTTAAGAAGCTTTGAGCATAGTGCGAGTTTTCTTCAAGAATATCCTCGCCCTACCAGTCGGAATACTCTTCTTTATAAGGTAAGGGATATTATTTGTTGTACTCGTAAGGAGTATTATTTCTTTCGTATTCATGAAGAGAACTTCTGTTATTTCATTCCTTATTATTCTGTTGGAATAACTTGTTTATGCGAAGTAACGCATACATGGTGAAATTCTTCTGTTATTTCATTCCTTATTATTATGTTGGAATAACCTGCCTATGCGAAGTACTGCATACATGGTAAAATTCTTCTATTATTCCATTCTTTATTATTATTCGTCGTAATATCCCATCAATGCGCTAACGCATGACCGGTTCCATTCATTCCATTTTATTATTCCGTTCGGAATAATATCGTGTATGCAATGCTAACGCATGATTCTTTCGTTCCATTATTTATTATTCGTTGAATATCCCGTCATGCATGCATTTTCGCACGACCTGGTTCCATTCTTTATTATTCATTGGGAATAACTCTGTCATGCGATCTATATCGCACGCATGGTGAATCCTTCTTTTATTTCATTCTTTGTTATTCCATTGGAATAACTCGCTCTATGTGGATTACCACATGCATGGTGAATGATCCTTTGTATTCATTCCTTATTAAATTGTGGAAATGAGCTGTATACGTGGATTACCGCATGACTGGCAAAAATCCATTTGCAGTTTCATATATTCTATTATACTCAGTTGGTTAAAGTTTTGGCTTCTATACTCCATGAAATTAGTAGAATATCCTGGATATTTGCGCTTCATCTAGTATCTTTTCATGAAAATATTCTTCTGAACATTCTTGAATTTTTCTCCACAAAGCAGTATCATGTTGACAATTTGGACGTTGTTGGTTCCTGGATAAATTAATTCTTGAACTTGTTTTATTGAATTATTATGTCTTTGTCATGATGAGTTATGTTGGTTATTATGTGAAAACATGAAAGTTTCTTAGAAATCACAAAGGGTTGAAAATCAGATTTTGATGAAAATAGAATATGAAATTCAATTGACCATATCTCCTATTATATTTTAAATTTTTGAGTGTGGTCAAGTTCTAGAGTTAGATCTATGAGTTTTCTAACTTATACAAGTGGAATCACTGGAAAAGGTGTTGTAGATTTTCGTGTGGACTGATTTTAGCAAAGGAGTCAAAAACTGCAAAGTACCAAAAAGGCTACTGTCCAGAAATTTAAAAGGGTATTTTCGGCCACTTAGTTTATGAGAAAAATTTTGGCCTTTTGGGACATGAAAATATATGGTATAAAGTACTTCCTGTCCAAAAATGAGCTCATTCTGACTTAAAATGAGCAAGTTATGACTATTTCAATATTTAGGTTTTTTCGACGAAAAATGCTATAACCGGAGTTCTATAACTCCGATGACCATGAAATTTAAACTGGAAGCTCACGTTAACATGTGTAAGATCATGCCAAGATTTGGGAATTTCTGGAGTTAAAATTGAGGTAGCTAATTTCTTAAGAAATTAATTAGAAATTGATTTTTGAAAAATACTTAAGGGAGTTGAAAATTTTTAAAAAAATACTTGTTGTGTATGAAATATATGTATATATGTTTGGAAAAAGGATAGAAAAATAACAAGTTGATTTGGTAATTTTTCATGGAAATGGTTTAGTTACGAACATATGAGTTAAATATGTTATGTGAAATAACGAAATTAGTAAATAAGATTTTATGGCTTGGGAATCCTATATAGGGTATATGCAGATTTTTGATAAGGGATTTGATCATTGGTGATGAAATCTTATGAGTATGGCATTTTTGAATGATTAAATGCATTTTTTGGTAAAGTATAAACAATTGAAATAAATTGTTTATAAGTTTAAGAAGTGATTAAAATATTGTTATAATACTAATAATATTAGATTATGAGTTTATTAAGTGATTGATAATATTTGGATAAATTTAAAGTCTTTAATTTTTATCCTTGTTTTCGTTTGATTAATGCTTATATCATTGTCATCATTCTCATGTTTATATTGTGATAAAAGTCATCTTTGGCTTATGTGCATAGATAGACTTGGTGTGATTATGACCAGGGATTATTCGGTATAGTCATGACCGTAATGTGATGAATGATATGGTAAAAATCCTCAGTGGTCTGTAGTGCATTGATGGACAATTTTTGGTATGATTATGACCAGGGATTATTCGGTATAGTCATGACCATTGATAATTTAATGAATATCCTTGGCCCGTAAAGCAGGGATGACTCGATGATGTGGCTTATTTATTAAGCTAAGTCTCAGCGATAAAAATTGATGAAAAAATTTTAAATCATAGAAGTTAGTAGATATCATGTTTTACTTGACTCTTCTAATGGGTTGCTTATTCCGCTGCAGTTAAACTTGATGTCTATTGTATTTTATCAGTTTAACACTGTTGAAGGCTAAGGATAATTTATTCTGCATTATCTTAGTCATAATATTTCTTACTGGGCTAGTTGAGCTCACCTTTTTCTTTCATTGTTCTCTTTAGGAAATGAGAATATAGCTGGGACGAGTCGGGAAACGGAGTGATGGTCCGAGATGGTGGCTATAGTAGTCCTCACTATTCTATGAAATAGTGTGATAATAAATGTATTAAGCACTTATTTTGATTTTGAATATTGTCTAGAAGACAATATTAGTATTAAAACTCACAGCTCTATTTTATTGTATTTTGCACGACAGTTGTATATTTAAGATTGTATTTGTATTCTGTACCTTGTATCTGGCGACCCAAGATGGGTGATGTATACCTATTTTGGGGGCGTCACAGTTGGTATCAAATGTTAGGGATATGATCCCTGGCTGAGATGTGAGATAAGAACTAGGAGGGGAGAGACGGGAAATTTCTTCGCTAGTATGACCTACCTAAGTTTATTTGGTATTTAATTGGTAAGTCAGAGTATAGGGATAATATGTGATATGTTAATTAACCCTTATTTTATTGCAGTATTTGAAAATGATATCCAAAAATGTTGAGATAAGCAATGAAGAACGTGAGACCATTGAGACACCTTTAATCACTAACCAGGTTAATGTGATGTCAGACGAAGAAGAAATTAGAAATATCTACATGGTGCGTGAAGAACTAATAGTTTCACCCGAGCTAGTTGCAGAGGTAGCAGCTGAGAGTGAGGAAGAAGAAGAACCTGAGGAGAATTTATTAGAAGAATTTTATGATCAAAATTTAGAATTACAAAATCGTAATCATGAGTTAGAAGAGCAGGCTGAAGAACGGCAGGTGGTCGTGGAGCAAAGAGATGCAATAATTCAAAATTGTGTTACCCGATGTACGATGCTTGAACAGAAGCACTCTTTGGCAGAGTATAAGATATTAGAGCAGGTATCTGAGAATGCTATAATCAAAGGTCTGATGAAAGAAGAAGCAAGTGAAAGAATGAGAATAGATGATGCATGGGTAAAAGCCGCACGACGCGTAGATATTGTAGAAAAAGACGTCTGATCCAATAAGGCCAAAATAGATGAAATGGATTTTGCTTTTTGGACAGCAATTGGGAGAATCCAACATCGAATTCAAAATTACCCTGTGCAGAGCGGTCAACCCCAATTCAATATGGATCGGAGAGTAATGATTCGAATCATGGATTAGGAATGTGACGAAGCAATTAAGGGTGAAATGTACTTTACAGCAAAGTTAAGTCCAACTGGGATGTCCCAGACAAGTCAAAATCGGTAGTTTAAGAGAGAGCATTTTTTTGTGACGAGGAACTTGAACAAAGTTATCACGGGTAAGTTAATTATAAACTCTTGCGAAGTCTATGCCTTATTAGATACCGGTTCTACCCATTATTTTATCTCTCTTGCTTGCGTTCAATGTTTAAATTTGACTCCGGAGAAATTAGACTTTGACTTATCTATTGAAACTCCGTTGGGAGAAACCTTCATTACATGTGCTATCTAAGTCTTGGATGAGAGTCATAGTTTTGAATGATATTGTTAATAAATTTTCTGACATATTCCCTGAAGACTTCTTGACCTACCACGGAGCGTGAAATCGAATTTTGTATTAACCCCAGTACAAAACCCTTAAATATTTCTTCAACCAAAACGAACGTATAATGAGCCAAAGACGTTGGCTCAAGCTGTTGAAGATTACGATCAAACCATTCAATATCATTGTGGAAGAGCGAACGTGGTAGCTGACGCGTTGAGTAGAAGATCATATGCGTTTATAAGTGCGAATGTACAAACCTACGTGAAGATAACGAATATATGATTAGAACTGACTTTAGTCGATAATGTTAAAGCTGCTACAGCTACAAACCCAGAGTTGATGAATACGAAGAAGAAGGTTCAAGAGGGCGTTATTTTAAAAGCAAGAGTTACTGAAGAGAGGAAATCTCAACCCTCGATTTAATTGGCCCATTTAAAATTCTCGATCGAGTAGGAACTGTGGCCTATAGACTCGTTTTACCGCCAAATATGTCGGCGTGTTCATAACGTTTTCACGTATCGATGTTACGTAAATATGTGGATGACCCGAACCACGTTATTAAATTAGAACTAGACGAGATAGCAGAAGATTTAACGTATGAGGAGATACGTGTTAAAATCTTGGATAAAAAGGATCGTATTCAAAACTCAAAGGTTATACCTCAAGAGTTAGAATCTGAAATGAAGTCAAGGTATCCTCATCTCTTCGGCATATCAAGTACGTAAGTAAATTTCGAGGGCGAAAATCCATAAGAAGGGGAGATTGTGAGACCCCAAATTTTATGAATAAAGATTTAAATTTCTCAAAATATTTTTTTTAATATTATGGAGTGGATTTGATATAATGTTATAGTTATGGGTAATATTTATAAATTTTACAAAGTATGCAAGTTGTTGTATTATATTCGATTGGTCGGGGAATATTCTTTTTTTGGGGAATATCCGATGCGACAAGTACAATCATTAGTGGACCCTATACAATGTAATTATCATCGGATCGAGAAAAACGACAAAAATATTTTTATGAAAATAACGGTGGAAGTTTTACCGTTAAAACTGTTAAATTACTCGGTAGTAAAAGTACAGTAATATGCGTGGTTGTATAGTAGTACACGATATTGATTATTGATGCTTACGTGAGAAGTCACTTAGTTTTGTTCAATTATTGCTATAGTAATTGTTGCATAGTATCTCATGTTATTTGATTCAATTATTGTTGATATTTTATATATTATTAAATCAATAATTGAGATAACAAAGTTATTAATATTATTATTTACAATATTAACGATGTCTAGAAGTTACGCGAGGAGAGGTTTGGTCACCTAATTGCTGCGATATAGGAGAAATCCTTATTGGAAAGCCCCTCTTTCTTGGGAACGACCTGGTCGATTAATATTGTGAATTATAATAATGATGATAAATGTTGTTAAATATATTGAGGTGTCTTCTTATGAAGTCATGGAAGTTTATATATATATTATATATATAAATTTTGTTTTATTAGTATTATTAATGTAATAAAATAGAATAGAAAAGTTTTTATATAAAGCAGTAATACTTTTTATAAAGTTATTTGTTTTATTAGATTTTAAATAAAAAAGTATATATATATATATATAGAATATATTATATTTTATTGCATAGTATCCTTTCAATTCTCCTATAAATAGGATGCTTAGTTAGAATTGAAATCACACCAGAAATTCAGAGAATTCTCTTCTATAATCTTGAGCGTATTTTTTTAGAATTTTAAGAAGCTTTGAGCGTATGGCAAGTTTTCTTCAAGAATATCCTCACCCTACTAGTCGAAATACTCTTCTTTATAAGATAAGGGATATTATTTGTTGTACTCGTAAGGGGTATTATTTCTTTCGTATTCATGAAGAGAACTTCTGTTATTCCATTCCTTATTATTTTGTTGGAATAACCTGTTTATGCGAAGTACCGCATACATGGTGAAATTCTTCTGTTATTACATTCCTTATTATTATGTTGGAATAACTCATACTGCCAAATCTTTGCATATATGGTAAAATTCTTCTATTATTCCATTCTTTATTATTCGTCGGAATATTAATATCATGTCCGTAGTTCATATTTATTTACGAATGACCTTGGTTCCATTCTTTATTATTTGTTATTCCATTAATATCATCGAATATGTCGGTTTTCTGCGTGACTGGTTCCATTATTTATTATTACATTGGAATATCACATGCGTATGCGTTTACGCATGACCTAGTTCCATTCTTTATTATTATGTTGGGAATAACCTGTCTGTGCAGTCTATCGCACGCATGGTGAATCCTTCTTTTATTCCATTCTTTGTTATTCTGTTGAAATAACCTGTCTATGTGGATTACCACATGCATGGTGAATGATCCTTTGTATTCATTCCTTATTAAATTATGGAAATGAGCTATATACGTGGATTACCGCATGGCGGGCGAAAATCCATTTGCAGTTTTATATATTCTATTATACTCAGTTGGTTAAAATTTTGGCTTCTATACTCCATAAAATTAGTAAAATATCCTAGATATTTGTGTTTCATCCAGTATCTTTTCATGAAAATATTCTTCTGAACATTCTTGAATTTTTCTCCACAAAGCAGTATCATGTTGACAATTTGGACGTTGTTGGTTCCAGGATAAATTAATTCTTGAACTTATTTTATTGAATTATTATGTCTTTGTCATGATGAGTTATGTTGGTTATTATGTGAAAACATGAAAGTTTCTTAGAAATCACAAAGGGTTGAAAATCAGATTTTGATGAAAATTGAATATGAAATTCAATTGACCATATCTCCTATTATATTTCGAATTTTTGAGTGTGGTCAAGTTCTAGAGTTCGATCTATGAGTTTTCTAACTTATTCAAGTGGAATCACCTTTGGAAAAGGTGTTGTAGAGATTTCGTGTGGGTGATTTTAGCAAAGGAGTCAAAACCAAAGTACCAAAAAGGCTACTGTCCAGAAATTTAAAAGGGCATTTTTGGCCACTTAGTTTGTGAGAAAAATTTCGGCCTTTTGGGACATGAAAATATATGGTATAAAGTACCTCCTGTCCAAAAATGAGCTCATTCTGACTTAAAATGAGCAAGTTATGACTATTTCAATATTTAGGTTTTTCCGACGAAAAATGCTATAACCGGAGTTCTATAACTCCGATGGCCATGAAATTTAAACTGGAAGCTCACGTTAACATGTGTAAGATCCTGCCAAGATTTAGGAATTTCTGGAGTTAAACTTGAGGTAACTAATTTCTTAAGGAATTAATTAAAAATTGATTTTTGAAAAATACTGAAGGGAGTTGAAAAAATTTAAAAAAAAACTTGTTGTGTATGAAATATATGTATATATGTTTGGGCAAAGGATAGAAAAATAACAAGTTGATTTGGTAATTTTTCATGAAAATGGTTTAGTTACGAACATATGAGTTAAATATGTTATATGAAGTAATGAAATTAGTACATAGGATTTTATGGCTAGGGGATCCTATATAGGGTATATGCAGATTTTTGATAAGGGATTTGATCATTGGTGATGAAATCTTATGAGTATGGCATTTTTGAATGATTAAATGTATTATTTGGTAAAGTATAAACAATTGAAATAAATTATTTATAAGTTTAAGAAGTGATTAAAATATTGTTATAATATTAATAATATTAGATTATGAGTTCATTAAGTGATTGATAATATTTGGATAAATTTAAAGTCTTTAATATTTATCCTTGTTTTCGTTTGATTAATGTTTATATCATTGTCATCATTCTCATGTTTATAATGTGATAAAAGTCATCTTTGGCTTACGTGCATAGATGGACTTGGTGTGATTATGACCAGGGATTATTCGGTATAGTCATGACCATAATGTGACGAATGATGTGGTAAAAATCCGCAGTGGCCTATAGGGCATTGATGGACAGTTTTTGGTATGATTATGACCAGGGATTATTCGGTATAGTCAAGACCATTGATAATTTAATGAATATCCTCGGCTGTAAAAGCGAGGATGACTCGATGATGTGGCTTATTTATTGTCGAGTCTCAACGATAAAATTGATGAAAAAATTTTAAATCATAGAAGATAGTAGATATCACGCTCTACTTGACTCTTCTAATGGATTGCTTTATTCCACCGCAGATTAAACTTGATGTCTATTGTATTTTATCGTTTTAACATTGTTGAAGGCTAAGGATAATTTATTCGCATTATCTTAGTTATAATATTTCTTCTTTGGGCTAGTTGAGCTCACCCTTTTCTTTCATTGTTTCTCTGTAAAATGAGAATATAAATTTGAGATTTAGCCCGGGAGCGGAGTGATGGTCCGAGATGGTGGCTATAGTAGTCCTCACTATTCTATGAAATAGTGTGATAATAAATATATTGAGGGGCGTAGTTTGAGTTTGAATCCGCCAGAAGACAATATTTTGTATTAAAACTCAAATTGCTTTTGTCGATTTTGCACGATGACGGTTGATATTTAAGATTGTATTTCAGATTACATACCTTGATTCTGGTGACCCAAGATGGGTGATGTATACCTATTTTGGAGGCGCCACATCATCACTAGTGATGATGACTCAGATAACTTCATCGACACATCATCATCATCATCGAACGATCGCTCCCTTTTGTCTCGATTACATTGCGAGATTGTTAGATACAATCTCGTAGTTGCTGAATCATTCATTAGGTAATAAACATTTGAATTACTCCTACAGTCTTACTACTGCCAAAAGTAATCGACAAAAAGAAAAGCTCAGAGAGATAGAGAGGGGCTTTGATTGAAGCTTTGAGAGACAAAGAAATTACTACAGATCCGGTCGATCCGGCCGATAAAGCTTTCGTCTCACTTGCAGAGGCCTTAGTTTTTAGCTCCATTATTGGATCTGGAGATCGAAGATGAAGACGATGAATGTAGCGAGAATTGTGAACTTAAGGCGACGAGAGGGAGGGATCTGAGTCTGGTGTTAATGGAGAATTAAATGAGATCAAAGTATTAATTAAGGGTAAAATAATAAAATTGTATCTATTCTTAATCTATGTGAAAAATCTCTAAAACGTCATATATAATGGGATGGAGGGAGTAGTATATGTATGATTCCAATGTCTCACGAGAATTAATTATTAATACATTATCCTATACATTAAGGAGGGAAGTAAAATTTTCATTGTAAAGTTTACCATATCAGTGCAAATGTAAAATCTTTGATGCACGTAATACAAGCATGTAATTAATGCAAGTATGTTGAACAAACTCAATATTAAGCATTTACTTAAATAAGAAGCTCATTTGCAATCGAATGTAATCCAAGTTTAATTAAAATTTGACACTAAATTTCAATTCGAATACAAGTACTACTATATATATATATATATATATATATATATATATATATATATATATATATATATATCGACCACAGATAGAGAATGAAGCGAGGAGGGTGGGGGAAATGGAATCACATTTCCACGTACACAAGGGAAAAGGCGGGGTAAAAGAAAGAAAAATAAACCCGTTGTCTACGGGGAAGATATATAGAAGCAAATCAAATATGCTCTCCCTTTTAGCTTTTTTCTACTTTGGTAACTAGTAGTATTAATTTCCCTAGCTAGCTTGTGTTGTGTTGTGTTTTTTTCGTGCTTTGCGTGTTTTGACTAAAGAGAGATTGTTAATTGTTATACTCTCTCCTCTAGTGTCATTTTCAGAGATATACTCTCGAGGAAAATTACTAGTACTATTAGTGGAGTAATATATACAAAGAAATTAAATAAAATACCCAAATCCCCTCCCCCTTTCCTTTCAACGACTTTATTGAATTCCCCCCTTTATTTTCTTTCCATTTTATTGTTTTCCAAAACACTAATTCGTCCATCCATGTTTACTTTCTTTCTTTCTCTCTGGCTATCTCTTTATTTCTTTCTTCTTCCATCTTTCTAATTTAAGTTCTCAAGGTAGCTAGCTCCTTAATTAAGTCTCTGTGTGTAGAACTACTCATAATCAAGCTGTCTTCTTCCAAGCTTTTCCACATATTGTTACTCAAAGTTCAAACCAACCAAATCTCTTTGTTATTAGAAAACCCCAAGACTCATAGTTTGAGTTTCTTTTTTCTTTTTTCCTCCTCTTTTGCTTTTTTCTCTTTGTGTGCTTGTCTTTGTGGAGAGAAAGAGAAAGAGATACCTATACATAGAGAGATCAGTTCATTCTTTTATTTTGTAGTATATTTGATTTTATTTCAATTTTCTTTAGCTAGTTAAAGAAGAAGAGAGAAATCTAATTTTTTTCATTTATTAAAAAAAGAAAAAAGAAGATGCCCTTGGAAGGGATTTGTATAGAAGGTAATAATACTAGTACTTCAAACTCTCCTGATCTTTCTCTCCAGATCAGTCTTCCCAACATTTCCTCAATACACAATGGCATAAAACATCATAAATCCACCTCCAACTCTTTCACTGAGCTCTCCCTTACGCAATCAACACCAAATAATTTCAGACATGGAGGAGGAGCTCAACAACAAGCACCACAAGTACCATCACAAACAATACTAAACCCTTTTCATCACCAAAATCAACCCAATAATTATAACAACATAAATCATGGGGTTTCATTACTCAATGTATCATCAACAACAACGGACGGATTGAGGCCGATAAAGGGCATCCCAGTCTATCACAACTGTTCATTTCCCTTCTTGCCTTTGGACCATCATCCAAGAGACAAAGATCCAAAGATGTGCTTCTATCCAATGCCCTCTAATCCTTATCCTTCTAATCCTTCCTCTCCTCTTTCCCATCACTCGCCTTATTTTGGTACTAACTTGGATCCTAATAATATTGCATCATCCTCCACCTCATCGGCAGCTTATAATCGGATACAGGGAGGAGCCGCTAGGTTTAACGGGCTTTCTTCTTATCATTATCCCCAAAATAATCAGTTTGGAGTTGGGGCAAACCCTTCTGAGGGTTTTCATAATCATGCGATGATGATGAGATCAAGATTCCTGCCAAAGCTCCCGGCAAAGCGGAGTATGAGGGCACCCAGGATGCGGTGGACTAGCACGCTCCATGCGCGTTTCGTTCATGCCGTTGAGCTTCTTGGTGGCCATGAAAGTAAACTACCAATTTCTTTATATTTGTAATATTCGTGTTCTTTCTTTTTATTATTGTCTTGATTTTATACTAGGTATGTTTCAATTTAAGGTTTGACGAGGAATCATGGGTTTTTTGGGGGGTTTTTTGTGTGTGCGCGCGTGTTTCTATTTCCTATATACTAATACTTAAGAGTTCTATATTTGAATGATTGTGAATATAGGGGCAACTCCAAAGTCAGTTCTTGAGCTAATGGATGTCAAAGATCTTACACTTGCCCATGTCAAGAGCCATTTGCAGGTAGGTACATCAAACAAAGTCATGAGAAGAAAACTTATTCATATGAAATCCGGATTCTGTGAAGTTGTAGTCGGTAAAGTTAGTCAATCTTAATATAGAAAACAAGTTACATTTATATATTACATAATTTTATAATTTATCTACAACTTTAATAATGTAAAGGATTTCAAGGAAAATATAACTCCGTATATATACTAAAGAAATATACTCTATTTTATATGAACTTGACGAATAGTCAAAGCAGTGTGTCAATTTCACTAAAACTGATTCCCTTCATTTGACATGTCTCACCTCTTTCTTTAAATTATTCACTAAACTTTTATGATGCAGGGTCCGTCGACTATCTCTCCGGCACAGTAGCCGATGAAATGTTGTGAGCTAGTGAATGAATGAATGAATTTAAGAATAAATCTATTGTAGTAGAAAGAAGTATATATCATCCTTTTTTATTTCTAGCAGTCACCAATGAGAGAGAAAGAGAGAGAGAGAGAGAGAAGTGTATATCTTTGTAATTAGTAGTACTGGAAAGAAGAATGACAGTAGTCGTATTTACTATTGGTAACAGTCAAAGTAAAAAAGTCATCATTTTCCAATAATGAGTAATACAGGCAGCTAGCTAGCTAGCTCATTACTACTCACAACTACCTTACTTATCAGCATCGTAATTAAGGATAAAACAAAGACATTGACCCAGAACTAGTCTACAACTTCACAGTATAACATGATATATATATATATATATATATATATATATAGAGAGAGAGAGAGAGAGAGAGTAGTGTTTGATAACTAGACAAAAATTGTTTAAATTTGTTTAGACAAGTAATGATGAGTTATAAAATTTAGTTCGTTGTGATCAGTTGAACTATGCAACCCATTGACCTTTGTCTAGACAAATCTAGACAACCTTTGTCTGGTTAACTAGCATTTTTTGATAAGCCTATGTGTTTGAGTAGTTATTAGTATATACTGCTACATATATACAAATACAATAGTAGTACTTCTCCTTTCCTAAGCTGAGAATGAAATGTGTTTAATTTTTTATTTCATTCCCTTAAAATCTAACCATTTCTGCTATGCGGTATTATATATATTTGGATTTTTCTAGTACTCCCATATATTTCATTCTATTTCACTTGTCTAATTAGACAAATACTGATCATAATTTGTAGATGTATCGAACTGTTAAAACCACTGACAAGCCTGCAGCTTCCTCAGGTACTACTACTACCTACTACTAACTCGTATGCTTTTATACTTTAATTCATCAGCTTTTTCTTTAATACATGCATGCATGTTTGCTTTTCTCATTACTAAATAACTCTCCTCACCAAAATTCTCTCTTTAATAATATTCCATTTGATTAAACCCTAGCTTTAATTTATATATTTATGGGTTTTAATTTCACGTAGGCCAATCCGATGGGTCTGGAGAAGAAGAAGACATGTCCACTTTGGGCAGCTCAGGCGATCATCATGCTGGCTTGCACAAATTTATAGATCCCAGAGGGTCATCTGATCGACCCAATTTGCAACATGAATCGGACTATCCATCTACTACTCTTTGGAGTAACTCTTCAAGGTAACACAATATATTTGTATATACTCTTAAAGTCTTACAAAAGATGAGTGAAGTACAAAAAAAAATATTTATTCTATTTTTCCTGTAAAAATATCTAAAATACATAATTCAAAATGTCATATAAAACCTATTTTAGCCTTAAAAGGACTAAAGTAAGGTTTATATACTACTTAGGAAAAGAGAAAATATATATATAGTGATTTATGTGAAATCCATCATGTATAAAATGAAAAATTATATGCTTTTATTTTTCTTAAATTATGCAAAAACATGTATTTAAGACATATTTTATATAATGGAAAGGGTGTATATTAATATAAATGTCCTACATATAATGGTGCAGTCTCACGTAGACTTTTTGGAATATATACATATATATAATGTTGGACTAATAAATTAATGTATAGATTTTCTTTTTTTTGCTTTTTACTTTTGCATGGTACATTCAATATAGAAATGCAAATTAAACCCACGTCCAGTTCCACCATTTTTGAAGAATAAAAGGGGGGTTCTTGTGGCAGCTTTTTCTTTTTCTTCTGATCTTGTTCCTTGATTTCTTCTTTTGAGTTTAAAATATTTCACCTGAGACTGGATATTAAAATATAAAAAGCAGACCAACACAATCAAACGCTAAATAAATAAATGGGGTAAGAGAGAAAAGCAACTACTGCTACACTTTTTCTTTTCTCTTTGGAACTATATAAGTACTACTAATAATTTCATATTAATACTACTGTTAATGACATTTTAAATTATTAAATCTCTGGTTCTTATTCCCTTCACGAGGACATTTTGCATATATGACCAAAAAAGACCAGTACCTTGACTTAAGTGCTCTCCTTTTCTCAAAGTTTGATTTAACTAGACCCTTTATATATACATATAAAACTAGTATATATATTAGTAATGTACTGGACAATATTGGAGTACATGGTTTGGTACGCACAGGAGGGAGTGATACCTGCTGCCATTAAATGTTCTTTGTATTTGCCACTGGTTCCAATATTACTACTCTCAGACTCGGGCAAGAAAATTGGCTTGGGAAAAGCAGAGTTACCCTATACTCTTGTTGAACTAATAAATTATTATGTTTTAATATTTGTATATTCTCTAAATTTAATGTATAAATTTTTTTATTATTATTTTACTTATAATTATATATATATATTAATATTATAACTTAATAATGGATGGTCAAACAATACATTTATACTAAAATACTTTAAAAAATTTAATTTGTTGATTGAACTAAAAATATTATATTTAAATTTTAAGATAATTTTGAACTATAAAAACTTATATAAAATCATGTTTCACTACGTAATGAACTGCGTAGCCGTACCGAAATCAACGTGTGGAGAAATGTAGGAAAACAACAGAAACTCTTAATTATAGGAGTGATAAATTATCACTCGGCGATTGTCAACTTATTCAGATATTTAATCCACAAAAGACTAGCCAGTATGATTTCTTTTAATTCTGTACGTACTACTCAATTATTGTTTTGTGTGTGTTGGGGTGTGGGTGATCTTCCTTTCTTTTTCCTGATCAATGTAGAGAACTTTTAAGAAATATATGGCCCTTGATGAAATATTATAATATATACAATATATATATATATATATGTGTGTGTGTGTGTATATCTATGTATATGAAAAACAAAATTCATCCTTTATTTTTAATTAACATGGAATCTAATTTCAAGTACAAAATAAACTTCTTTTTTTTAACTTAAAATTGCTGAAAAATAAAATATGTCGAGTCTTATTTCTTATCAAAATTAAACATCTTTAATTTTAAGAAATATGGAATTCTATTTCATATGTGAATAAATTTCTTTATTCTAGAAAACATGAAATAATATTCCATATATGAATAAACTTTTGTATTCAAGTTAACGTGGAATCTAATTCCAAGTTAAAAAAAAAAACTTTAATTTTAATCATATTCCAATTCAAAATAAATCTTTTATCTTAGTTAAAATAAATAAAACAAAATATAAAAAAATTATAATAAACTTCTTTATTTTATTTTATCTAATACGGTTTTTTAGACTATAACGACGGTTCGAACTGTTGTCTTAGATATAACCTATTATAACAACGATTTTATATATTATAAAGACAAAAAAATCGTGACTATAATCGATTTATTTTTTATTTATTATATAAGCAGACTGTATATGCTTTTAATAAACAAGCTAAAAGTACACGTTCTTTTACACTTGATTATGGGCTTTTACTTTGTATTTTTTGAAATATGATAATTAAGTCACGTCTTCTTTAATTCATCATTACTTCTTTAGTTTTTAATGTTGTGACTTAATAATTAAACAAATATTGAATGAGGACCTTGTGACACTAAGAGAAGCTATCTTTATATATAACAATAACATTATAAAATTGAACTCCAAAAGCAGTATACATTAATAATGACTCTACCTAAGCTTCTAGAGTAGGTGTATGCAAACAAACTAAAATCTTCTCCCCCAGTAAATTACATTCTCGTGCAGAGGATTCTAAAATTGCATATATATATATATCATATATATTAACAAAAATAAAAACCTATTACTTAATTAGCTATTTTGTATATCAATTTCTTAATTTTATAGGGTGCCACTTAATTCTAATTAAGTGATAGTACATCTTGCACCAGAAATGTGGGTGTTTTGAGTATGTTTTCTTGCTGTTACGAAAAGCATAGTACATAGTTCTTGATTTAGGGTCTGTACAATATATATTGTTTTCGAAAGATATGAAATTTATTTTAATTGGGGAATGTTCTAAAATCACACAGATATCCCCTTTCTTCCTATATAAAACATGAAACGTACTTAATTATATACTGAGTTCGTTTCAAATTATATATAAAGTTAATTTAAAATTGACATGAATTGAACTAATTTATGTCAATACAGTTATGATTATTATAAGATTTAATATTTTAAAAACTTAAATGAATCGTGTCAATTTTAAATTTGAAAATATCTTTTTAAAAATTAATATTGATGATCTTATCTCCGTAAAATTATTAGATGCATGAGCGTTTCCCATTTATGTTTTAGTTTAACCATTCTTCTTACCAACTAATAACGAAGAGAAAATTAAATCAATCAGATGAACTGATGAACTTAAACTTGAGCTTGAGCTCCTAATATTTTTTTGTTCCTTGTAACATAAATTAACTGACTGATTTTTTATGATTATTTTCAGCAATAGAGAGGATTGGTTGCATACTAATTCCATCGATACAGACGGGATCAGACCATTGTCCACCTTTTCATCACAGCAAAGATCTGGACACCAGATAGAGGTATATCACTTTCTAATGGATTAATTTTTCAAAGCAAAAGACTCATCTGAGACTAGAATTAATTATATGATCGAGTTCACACTTTTGGTGAAGCGTGGGTTGTGTCAAACAGTTAAGCGACATGGTTATACCCCAAATTAATATTGCTTATCTCATTTACTCCATTTCAAAATATAAGATTAATTTCAACATCTTAAAATCAATTGAAGACATTTTTAAATTTAAAATTAATATAAAAATGTGAAAAAAAACAACAACAAAAAAAAAAAATTGAATGGAGATCTCGAGTATATATGACTTTAAAATGTGGTCATATAATATGATCAGTGAGAGTATAAATATGTCATAAACCCTAATACTGTTGTCGAATTGATGCTATATATATATATATATATGCAGGAGGTTTTTTTTGGTAATAACAAGCTTTGCAAATTGTTTGCAGGAATGTGATTCTTCACGGTTCAAGAGCTACATAGCGTCTAGTTTGGATTGCAAAATCCCAAGCCTGGAGTTCACATTAGGCAGACCAGGCTGATTTTACAAATTAGAGCTTGCTAGCGTGACTAATTGGTGATTTAATTTTGGTTTTGCATTTAACTGGTCCAGAAAAATTCGTCTTCAAGATCAAAGATTGAAGAAAGAAGGCACAATATATATATATACACACACACATCAAGAGGTGATCGTGATGATCAGGAAGAAGATTGAAGAACCAGTTGTTATTCTGCATCCAATGTGCATGCGTGCATGCATGCATATAAACTTCTCTTATATATGTACTTTAATTATAGGCTTACTCTTCCTTGTCATTTTCTTTTTAAACTTTCTTCATTTCAACTTTTGGAGAGAGATTGATGAGGTACGAATGGGCGGCTGCTGCTTCAGATAAATTACTAGCTAGGGAACCGAGAGAAATATGAGAAAAGGATGTGGAATTGAACTATTATATATATATATATATATATATATATATATATATCTCTTCGATCTATATATTTCTCTTCGATCTCTTCTTTATTTATTTTAAATACATTTTAATTATTGAGTTCCAGAAAAACATCAGAACAAAATATACAAACGCAAGGGGAATGAATCCCTACGAGTTGTGGATCATATATATAGTTCTAACGCGCTACGGCGGACTCCATTTCAAATGAAATAGAGAGTTTCTATTTTTTGTATATTCCATATTATCATCTCTCTTATCATCATGATGTTACATTTCAATACATTTTAAATTTGAACCATGAAATAGAGAGAATCCTAATTCACCTACAGCAGCCTATCTAATGAACTGAGAAAAATTTAAGTAATACGTAGTGTAACGCTTTTGTTTTTTTACTTCTGTCAAAAGAAAAGCACAAAAATGAAAAATAAGAAATAGTTAATATATACAGAATCGCATATGTTCCACAACATTTAATTGTATAGGGTGGATATCATGGAAAGAAGATTAAAAGACAAAATGAATCCCAAACTTAACTTTTTATTTACTTTTGCACTTCAAACTTAAAAAGGTGTCTAAATACACCACAAACTTAATCACTACACCAAAAATGGCCTATAGTGAAGGACAAATCCTTCACTAGAGGCCCTATATCACTCACAAGTGATTTATTGCGAAAAAATATTTCCTTAATACTGAGTCTTTCAGATTAGACTCTCCTCGCAATTGTAAGATCTCGCTAAGTTGTAACTAAATGTTTTTTGTGAAAAATATAGTGAATAACTTTTTTATTCACAATTTGTATTTAGTAATGGAATATATGAAAGATTGGTTTCCTTCACAAATAATATTTTAAGGACTATTTGAAATTAATGAATAACTGTATTCCCTCACAAATAATATATTGTGAAAAACAAATTTATTTAACGAGAGAAAATTTTCCTTCACTAATTATAAATTGAGAATGTATTTTCAAATTAGTGAGAGAAATATTCCTTCATTGAAGATTAATTAATTAACTAAAAAAAATTTAGTGAGGAAAATAATCCTTCATTAAAATCCATTTCTCAAGTAAAATCCTTCACAAATTATAAATTTGTAAAAAAAATTAATTGATAAATAATCAAAATTCATTGTAAATTATCATTTTCAAATTATAATTAATTATTCAAATCACTATTATTATTATTATTATTATTATTATTATTATTATTATTATTATTATTAAATTTAATATTTCAACATAATATTAATGTCATACTTTTTTTTTGCTAAATTTAAACTGTATTAAAAAAATAGGAAGTGTACAAATTTCAAGGGGAATACCCCAGACCAAATATACCATGACCATCATAGGACAGGTCCTATGATGGGAAGAGTATACTAGAAGCACAAGGCTAAACATCAAGCATGATACAAAGAAGCACAAGGTAAGACTATACAACACAGACCCAAAAGCAAAAACAAAAGGAGACAAGCAGCCTAAAACCAAGAGGCTGCTTGACAGTGACATCAGCAGACAGCCGAAAAGCCAGCAGTCCAACAGCAAAATCAGCAATCCAACAGCAAAGAAGCTAGTCAGCCCGCACAGTCAAACAACACAGACAACATCGATACAACAGCACAACAGAGATAATGCGGCCTAACAGAGGCAGCCAGACAAAGATAAAAAGCGCAACAGACATAGAGCAGCCTAACAGACAAGTAGCAGAGACAAAAGACTAACTACACAAACAGCACAACCAGCAACCCAGCAGCAAAGTAGTCAGACAACAGCAAAATAGATCCATATTTTTTGGCTAAGTTGGCAGCCTCTGTTCAAATCATTTTAGCTAATTGGTACGCTAAGTTAACTGACATCGGTACTTAGCTGAAATTCACTTAATCCAATTTCGAAAATTTTGATTTGGGTGTAAACAAAGTGCTCTTTTAATTTTGTTTTCTTTAGTCTACTTAGAGTGGACTTCATGTATACTTTTAATATTTGGTTTCATTTTACTTTTTATTGATTGATAAGTTAATACTTTAGTTTCTTAGAACTAGTAGCAGAACAAAGCTAGTTCTAGGAGCATGTACTATGTCATACAGTTGCAGTAAAAGGAAGACAAATAAGAAATCGAAAGATAAACAAGTCCTTCAGGAATTAAAATTTAAAGGCAAATACTTGAGCAATAAACTTAGCATAACCCATAAAGCAATTTACTTGAACAAAAAAAAATAATAAAAAGTCATACCTGCCAGGAAGGCAGCATCCTGCCGACCCTGTGCCCAGGAAAGGCTGCATAATGAAATTATTAAAAGTAAAGAACAAGATTAATGGGATAAAGAATTCAAAAGCATACCACTCTATATTATAACCATTACAAGTACTCTCAACCACTATTGTGGATTATAACTATGCTATGTGACTGCAGTTAATAGAAAACATTTATTAAAGGACATGCAATTAGTATTTGATTTGATTTTTTTTGGTTATATGCCAAGAATATGAAATGCTCATATGGTGAGATATATCTGTATGGTATCTGTTAAATTTTGCAGGATCACCTGTGTAATTAAGCTACAGTTAGGTACTTTTCTGCTTGTTACATTTATTTAGTTACACCATCACAAAATATGTATCCCGTTCCTGTGGTATTTTCAAAGTAAGAAACAAGAATAGGAACTTAGAAGAGTGCCAGTATGATAATCGTGTACTCGGTTGCTTGGAACTTCAGTTTATCTTCTAGAAGAAGTTAAGAACTACACTTTAAATTACTTTCGCTTTAAAAAAACAGTTTAAATTACTTTAAACCGCCAAGTAGTACTCTTTTTAACATTGTTAACTCAAGTTCATTATAACCAACTGAGAGATAGTCCAAAAATTTGCATATTTTCTTATGGAACTTGATCAAACTAGTCCACTTGTAGCATGACATTATTTAGAAGGGAAAAAGAGGGCCTTTCACATCTTCATATTCATTCAGTTTCTTTTTTTAAATTATATTTTATTTATATTTATCCATCCATTCATTTACTTCACTGGTACGATTGATAACCTAAAGCTAAATTTATATTAAACACGATATGAGGTTTTTGAATTTCGATACACGATACGATTCACAATTTGACAACTATGTTTTTCCTGTACAAGACCTTGGTTCACTAAAATCAACATGGCATGATGATACCAAAAACACAACATGTAAATATAGTAACTATAACATTGAATAATGTTCTTTCTACAGGACTTATGGATACTACTTACTTTAACATAATCAGCATGGCTTGGACAATCTACACGGGCATAATGCCGCTTAGCAGTCTCATACTCCACGTGGGCCTGCAACACAATAACGATACAATAAATACATTGCTTAGACAAGTTCTTCAAAATGAGCAAAAGGAATCTGAACTGAGGGAATTAAACAATCCGACCGTCGCAATTGTGATGCCTCTCTTTTTCTCTTCAGGGGCCTTGTCAATTTCATCAAAGGCAACAGCTTTGGCTTTTCTTTCTTCAGCCAGCACCTAAAGAAGGCACATAACCTTCTCAAAGGCCGGATAACTAAAAGTACATTTCTTAGATGACACATGTTGAAAGAATTTTACATATTCACAATATGACATTCAAGTAATAAATAAATAAATAAAAGGAAAGGAAAAAGACATAAAATATCAAAGAACAAGTCCAAACCCTTGTAATTGCAGCAATTAATGTTGTCTTTCCGTGATCAACATGTCCAATTGTTCCTACATTCACATGAGGTTTTCTGCAAGCAGCAAGAAATCAATCAGTTAAGATATTCAAGTTCCAACTTCTCCTTTTCTTTCCTTTTTACTTGTTACTTTCTTTAACCTACCCATTGCATAAACTTCTAAAACAAAAATTCCTATCTATATGTAGATATAAACAGTTTCCAGCTGAGAAGCATGGATACAACTATGATACAGATAATGATTATTCGTACTTATCAAAAGATGGACACAGATATATCAAAGCATACATTTAATATATATTTTTCCACATATTAATAAGGTACACATATTTATGATGAAGACCCTCCCTTTGAAATACATAAAAGTGTTTACTTTAACTTATCTTCACATAAAGTACACCTACTTTGTTCCCTTCAAGCATTTCACTTCTTTTATATTAAAAAACATATCTAGATGTCAAATCAACATACATTTAAGAATTAAGAGTTCCCTAAAAATATGTAGTAAGTTTCCTAATAGAGAACTCTATCATTTCAAATTATGAACACACCCAAAAATGTAGGACAAAGCACTGGAGAGTACCAATCTACAACGAGGATAGGTGTTCCCAAAAATGAATTCCAAAATTTTCATATCATAGCACGAAATACATACATTTTCCTCATGAATTTTACCAATAGCACTACCCAAATTGCTAAGAAAGATTTTATCTTTCACATTGTTTGAGCCACAGTTTTGCTCTAGCATCACAAGTTCAGATAGCCAAATTTTCAACTAATAATACAAATCTCGACTCAGAATCAATAACTAGGCACTTCAAAAATGCTACAAAAAGTACCTTAGTAATCAGAGACTCACTTCAACTTATTACAATATTTGCACTAACAAAATCAGAAGAAGAAAGATAAAGATCTACCTAACACCGATATAGCAAATGTTAAAAAGATGACCAGACCATATCAGTGTGGTAAATTTGTGTGCTTTGAAACTTACGTTCGAGTGAAGGTGGCCATGGATCTCCACCATGGGAGAGAAGTAGCAGTCTCATTTGCAGAAATCGATTCAGAGACGGATAAGCTAGAAGAGATAGATCCTCGAAAACATGAATATACGTGAGGGGACAGAATCAGTCGCCTTGAATTAAGGTTTCCTTCACTTTCTCATTTTCCCCTTCGCAAACCCGAAAGCAAGCCTGAGCAAGTATTAAAGAATAGAAATAAAACAATCAATATTAAAGTTATAACTTCATTAATTATAATATCAGTATGATAAAGTTGTTAGCTTAAACATTTCCATATAAACATAAAAAGAAGGGAATTTAACTTATATGCCTTCAAAAAGACATATAATTTATAACTTGATTAATTATAATATCAGTCAGTGTTCTAAAAATCCCCGCCTAGGCCCCGCCTAGGCGCTAGGCCCCCCCTTGCCACCCCGCCTAGGCGCTAGGCCCCCTGACACCTCACCTAGGCCCAAGGCGACAAAAAAATCCCTCCAAGAAATTAGGCGGAGCCTAGGTGGGGTCTAGGCAGAGGGATTTTTTTTTAGTTTAATAACTACTCAAACCAAATCTTGATATATTTATTTTTCTAATGATTTACCATATTCATAATACATGCATATCAAATCACAACAAGAAATGAACAATATCAAGTCAAAATGGATAATTTTATTATAGTTGTAATGTTTTGAACTTGTACCAACTTCAAATTACATAAATGATGATACATTTGTAATATTTAGTTTAATTCAATATAATTCTTAAATTTAGTTTCTTAAGTTTTAATATCAAGCTAAATTCTTAAAATTTTAAATTTTATTATTTAATAGCAATCTTGTTTATGAATAAAACTAATACGTTAAAAATATGTTTGAACTTTGAACAATTGCATGTTTGTGTTTGAACTTTGACACTAACAATATGGATGTGTTTGAACTTTATTATCTTTATTGTAGATTATTTTGTTTTATATTATTGTTTTGTTTGGATAAATGTAAGATAAAATATTAAAATTGGCTTAAAATAAAAAATCCCGCCTAGGCCCCCTAGGCGCTAGGCCCCCCTCGGCCGCCCGCTTCCCGCCTAGCGCCTTTTAGAACATTGATATCAGTATGATAAAATTAAGCTTGTTACCAGAAAATTTAACTTATATGCCTTCAAAAAGACATATAATTCCATCATTCCACCTAAACTAACATGCCTCCTAAGAGTTCTAAAAAAAGAAAAACTGAAAACATAATTCAACTAATAATAAGCTAGCGATGTCAACATAGTAAAGTTTAACTTTTTCTAAAAGTTCAGTTAGCATACTCAATCACCAATTCAAATTCTAAGAAAATTTTAACTGCAACATAATTAAAAGCGCTGCAAACATTATGAAAAACTCAGTGACTTGCTAAAGAAAAATAATGAAACTCCAGTACTGTGATATGCATATGGCTCGTTTATAGACGTGATTAGCATTTCACATTTAGCTAGCCAATCCAACTAGTTTATAGACTTGGAACCAAAAGCACAGTTTGTTGAGGATATCAGCATTGCAGAGTAGACAACTGTGGCTTGATTCATTGTAAGTCCTTCACCTTACATTATCTTGTTCAAAGATAGATAACTCGAGTGGTTAGTGCAACACGAAGACAATCTAAATTCAACTTTCTTATATAAATATATTTTAACAATTAGTAGAAAGAGGTAGCATGAAGAGCCCAACACAAGTTCTAGCTTGACCTCCTTTTGCCATCCCATAAGGTGGGGTTGCTGACAGTTGAGACTCGAGGGCAGGGGTAGATAGTAGCAAATTGTCAAATAGACAGCATGAAAAAGGGAAATAGCATCCCCAGAACTGCATCAGAGACAAACCATGTTTATCAAATAACATGGAAAGATAAACCATACTGAATTGCCAAAGAAAACTAGATTGAAACAGTAATGGACTAATTTTCAGTATTTTACTCCAATTTCTTTATATATGCAACCCAACAATACTTTTATTTTACTTCTCTTTACACAGTTTCCAAAGCTCATCTGACACTTCCATCACATATATGTTATATTAACTAAATAACAATGATATATACCTTAAAAAAACTCAAAAGACCAATTAGACAAACCTATATTTCATCATCTGCCTCTTTATGTGCCAATGAAAAGCTAAAGCAATCCTGTAGAAATTTACTATGTTCAATAGTTTCAAAGGGTAATACCATTAATGCTTGCTTCCCTCAAAAGTCCCAAACCTCGTGAGACCTTTCGTGTCAAGTATAACTATATAAACTTTTACATGCCATGTAATGCTGTTTCGCTAATATATTTCACTGCAAGGTTGTTCGCTTATGATATAAAAAATAGTACCTCCAAATGCAAAACATAATTAGCATAACTAAAATAGTTCATTGAATACTTTCTATTTAAAATAAAAGGCACATTAAAATGCAATGCGGTTAACTTCCGTAACATGAAGATCCAAAGATAATGTCAAAGCACCACAACTTAATAACATCTAATTTAACTAACGGTCAACTGTCAAACAAGTAACGGCCAAAACATAAAAGTGAAAATGTTTTTGCAATACCATAAGAATGGCAAAAGGGCATAAATGCATGGGCATAGGTAGAAAAGTAGTACTGTGATAGTGCAAATGATCTCCTTACAATATTGTGAACTTTGAAGAGCAATTGGCATAGCATACATATCTTGTATGTGAATTACTAGACAGAACTCATAAGACAAATAAAAACAAGAGATAACAAAGTAGAGAAGAGATCCAAGAATATCCGTTTATTTCTATACATTTCCAATCAATATTGTGATAAAGTCACCAATCAATATTGTGATAAAGCCACAGTAGTTCATTGAAGTACTTGTTAGTTGTGATCAGTAGATTCAATACATATCAGAGTTTCATAATGTTCATGTCAAATTGACCAATCAAAAGCAATTTCATCTGGATCTTTCCCAATTCATGGGTAGATAACTCAAAATATAGACGTATGTATGAGCATATGTGAAGTTAAAGAATAGTAACAGCTGTATATTGGTAAATGAAAATTAGGTGAAATGGGGAGGATCACACATACCAAAAAATTGAATCCAGTAACTGAAGCGAAAGAAGTGGCCATTGAAGCTCCAGAAAGAGCTAACTCCCCAAGGTGGCCAACAAACATAACTGAGATCATCTGTAAGGAACATATTAAGAGATTTACAGTAACTAGAGGGCCTACTAAAGATAACTGCTTCTTCACTTCCACGAAAACATCATCTTTATTAAGTAAGTTGCTGGAAGAATTACAAGCTTTTTCTTCCTATACTGGAATCAATGGTGACTCCAGATTGTCGACCATTTGTTATGGATTGAGCTCACAAGACAAATTATAATCTATAAGTGCAATATATGTACGGACAGAGAAAAATCACTCCCTCACATGCAGGGTTTTAAGAAACAAACATTGTACTTTAAATTTCCATCTGAAAACACATCAAAGGAACAACCAATTTACTATATTAAACATATAATAAAAACTATAACCAGGTCAGAATAAACTGAAAATTTTTAAAATTTCAATTGACTAAATATATAGACACATACGAGGGGAAAAAGGTAAATTTAATTAAAGAAAATAAAGTAATGATATACCTTGGAGGGTCCAACCATAGGTCCGAGGAGCGACTGCAAGCATTGAAGTGAGCAATGCCGAAGCATTTATTGTATTCTACTCCCAAATCAATGTCGGGTTTGATAAAACAATGTTGAAAGGAAAAAGAAGTTAAAACCCTAATTTTACTCCCAAATCAGAGGAATGATTGTATTCTCTCCACAGTAACACAAAATAATCGGCATTTGTAAACATAAATCAACATTTTTTTTGATGGGACAGTAAGAAAGTAAAAGAAATTAACAAACAGGTTTCAAAGATGGACCTGATTACCACAACCGGTGAACTTGAGCTGGCAATAGTCGAAGTCGGGTCGGCGTCGGAAGAGGTTGTGAATCTCTCGAGCTTTAACGTCGTCCGGCAGGCCCGACACGAACAGTGTGTTTTTGTCGTTCCCGTCGTCTGAGAATCCGTAGTCCTCCGGTACAGCGTTGGCGTAACTATATGGATCATACGGCGGATGACTTATTAATGACATCGCGGCGCGGCCGAGTATACCGATAGGAATTTTCACTTCAGTTGGGTTGGGTAGATGTAAGAGGACCAGGGGTAGAAGTGTTATTAAAATTAAATTTATTATCGTAAATAGTTGATATTGTAAGTTCTTTAAAAAGAATTATTAAAATTAAATTTAATTCACCATAATTAATTTAAAAAAAAATATTTAAAATAAGATAGCGATTAATTTTATTTCTCGCAAAAAAACTTCTGATTAATAATATATAGTGAATAATAATTCTTTTACTAAATATATTTTTTCCTCGCAAATTTTCATTATAAATTGGCTTTAAAAATCTTTCTATCACCCCAATTTTGCGAGGAAAAAAATATAAATTGTTAAGGATGTTTCTTTCGCTAATAACTATATTGTCACTATATTTTTTTTCATTCACTGTTCCTTCGCTAAACAACTCCTTATGTGAAAGAATAAATTCCTTCACAAAATTTCCTTCGCTAGAGGTCATTTTTGGTGTAGTGAATTATACGTAACAAAACGCACACTTTTACCACTTAATCGGTCAAAAGTGACCGGCTATGATCGGCTAAGGCTGTAATGTTTATTACAGAGGAGGTAAGATTGGTAGTTTACAATTAAGACTTAGGCAGATTTTTTGACACCGATTGTGTTGGTTATCAGACAAAAATCCCCAAATCGATTTGCTTAGGGTTCGCGATTTGTGAAGGAGAAGATGAGTGATTCTCGATTCTTGAGGGATTCGGTAGACAATGACGTTTATGGAGAGAAGGGTGTCCCAGAATATAGTAAGTGCTTCAAATACATGTGCAATAATGGTCTGGTATTTTTTAGTGTGTACTTTTTGTAGTTTAGTGACTTCTTTTTCTTTGTTTCTTGTGTTCTGGTAGTAGTTTGAATAGGATTGTTGCTTTTTGTAGTATTTGTTTTATAGTGGTCCCTTTTTATGTTTTGTTATCCCGATTATGGGTAGTGGTCCCGATTATGGGTAGTGGTCCACACATTTAACTGGTAGTGGTCCCTTTGTATTTGTGGTTGTGCAGGCAATAAGGAATATTTTTTAGTCAAATTTTTCCATGGTGGACACTTTGAAGATAGCCCACATAAGCAATGGGTGGAAGGTACATTCAACTATTTTGATTTATGTCATCCTGATTACATCTCTTTACTTGATATAGCCGAAATGAGGAAGGAGTTGGGATATAAAGGTGGACACTTTAAGTTCCAATACAAGACACCTGCAATTGGTGTGGGTAAGGGATTATGGGAGTTAGAAAATGATGATGATATATTGACAATGTGTATGCTTATCCCTGCTAGTAAGCTAATTGAAATATATTTGGAGGTGATTAGACCTGTGGGAGCATCAATTGACTTGGATGATAAAAGAGAGTCAACTGATGAAGATTATGTGGATATTTTTGGGGAAGAGTCAACTGAGGATAAAGAGGATTATGACTTAGATGAGAATGATGAGGATGAAGATGATTATGAGCATAACAGGGGGACTGATGATGGGCCAGAGGGTGATCAGGCTAGGGGGACTGAGGTTGGGGCAAGGGATAAAGGGAAGGGAAGGGTGCAAGACAGAAAGGCAAAGAAAAAGGAGTTGAAACAAGAAAGGCAAAGGATAAAGGGAAAAAAAAAACTTCAGAAACCCAGAGTACACACCAGGATTTTCATCCTCTAACTATGATGAATCTGATGTGTAAAGGATGCCTAGAATTGATGAATTTGATCCTGAAATACATGACTTACATGAAGGGCTGCAATCAGAATTTAGGGAAGGTGTCATAGAGGATCCTGAGTTTGAGTTGGGAATGACATTTAAAAATGTCACTGAAGTGAGGGCAGCAATTAGAAGTCATGGCCTCAAACAAGGAAGGAAGATTTATTTCAAGAAAAACCTGTCAAATAAGATCCAAGTAAGGTGTGTGGAGCCATGTACATGGTACTTCTATGCTGCAAAGGTGCAAAGAGAGCATACATTTAAAACATTTAAAATCACTAGGTTACAAAAAGTGCATACTTGTTGTAGAGAATGGGATAATTATTGTATAAATGCAGAATACATTGCCAAAAAATATGTAGATGATCTTTGAAAGAATCCAACATGGGGATTAGATCAGTTTCATAATAAAGTGGTTAAAGATTTGGATATTAGGGTATCAAGGAGCCTAGCATACAGAGCTAAGAAGAGAGCAATGAAAAACATCAAGTGGAGGCCGAGGAGGAGTATGGGTGGTATTGGACTACGTTCTGTGAGCTCGGAAGAGCCATACACGGGAGTACTTGTATTTTGAAGAGAGAGTAGAACCAGAGAAGGGACAAGACTTAGGCAGATTTTTGAGGTTTTATGTCTGTCTCCAACCACTAAAAGAAGGATTCAAATTGGGGTGTAGACCACTAGTAGGGCTTGATGGCTGCTTTCTCAAAGGACCATATGGGGGTCAGTTATATATTGACTGCAGTTGGTGTTGACCCTAACAATGGGATGTGGTCAGCTGCATGGGCCATTGTTGAATCTGAGAAAACTCAGTCTTGGGTGTGGTTTATGAACTTGCTGGTGGAATATCTTGGTGTTGCAATGATGGAGTGTGACGCCCCCAAAATAGGTCCAATCCACCCAACCTATTCTGAGTCGCCAAATACATGGTACAGAAACAACTACACTTCATTATTACAATTGTCATGCAAAATACGACAACACTTATGATGTGAGTTTAAATACAAATATTGTCTTCTAGACAATATCCACACCCAAATAAAGTCCTCATTATAATTATTGATACACTATTTTACAGAATAGTGAGGACTACTAAAACAACTATCTTGAATCATCACTCCACACCCCGACTAGTCCCCGCTATATTCTCTCCTCCTGAGAAGAAAAATGGAACAAAAAGGAAAAGGGTGAGCTCAACTAGCCCAGTAAAGAATATTATGACTAAGATAATGTACAACAAATTATACTTAGTCTTTAACACGGAAAAATCTGATAGAATACAATAGACAACAAGTATTAGATCAACAATTGCAGCGGAAACAACAATTCATTAGAAGAGTTAAGTAGAGAATGAAATCTACTATCATCTATGAATTTAAAAGTCCATCATCGATATTTTGTCCCTGTAACATCAATCAATATACATCTTGAATCAAATAGTCATCTTTGCACTACATGTCAAAGATATTCAGTAATATCATCATTTAGGACTGAGGATGATGAAAAATATATTTTAAAGAAAACGAATCCAGTGAGACAAAAGAACAAATAGTAAGGATTCCTACTTCGATTTATCCATGTTCAAAAAATACTCCATAATAAACTATTGTGGAGCGTAATTCAAAATAAATATCAAAACATAGATCCAATCAAAGATAGAACCATAACAGAATAATCTTGGACATAGAAAAGAAAATTTAATTTTTTGTGAATAAGTGTCGTATTCGTGAATAGTGCCAGATACGTGAATAAGAATCGCGACGCCCCAAAATTATTAGGTATACGCCACCCATCTTGGGTCGCCACTACATGGTACATAAATTCAAATACAACTTACTAATATAACTGCCGTGGTATAATATTGACATAAACTTTGAGTTTGAATACAAATATTGTCTACTAGATATTATACAAACTCAAAAGGAGTCCTCATTACAACTATTATCACACTATTTCACGTAATAGTGAGGACTACTAATGCTATCCTCTCGACCATTACTTCGCTCCCGATTTCTGTCTCACCTATGTTCTCATTTCCAAGAGAATGTTGAAAGAAAGGGTGAGCTCAACTAGCCCAAGAAGAAATATTATGACTAAGATAATGCAGTAATAAATTATCATTAGCCTTCAACAAATGTTAAACTGATAAAATACAATAGACAACCAGTTTAACTGCAGCGGAATAAGCAATCCATTAAAAGAGTCAAGTAGAGAATAAAGTCTACTATCTTTTAGGTTTTAAAAGGTTTTCATCAATTTTTATCACTGAGACTCAGCTTAATAATAAACCACCACATCTAATCATCCCTGTACCACGGTCAAGGATTTTCATCAAATTATCAATGGTCATGACTATACCGAATCACCCCTGGTCATAATCATACCAAAAACTATCCATCAACGCATGACTACAGCCAACGAGGACTTTTGTCACATCATTTATATCAAGTCATGATTATACCGAATGATCCTCAGTCATAATCATACTAAGTTCATCTATGCACGTAAGCCAAAGATAACATAATATAACATGAGGGATGATGACAATGACATAGTAATTCAATAAAACAAGTTCAAGAATTATTTAATCCATGAATTATTAACGCCCAAATTGTCAACATGATAATCGCTTTCGTGAGAGTAAAATTCAATAATGATCATAAGAATATTTCCATGAAAGATATCGGATGAAACGCAAATATCAAGGATATTCTACTAATTTCATGGAGTATAGAAGTCAAAGTTTTAACCAACCGGGTATAATAAAGAATGGAATAACAAAAGAAATCACCACGCACGCGATTTCAGATGTAGACAAAGTTATTCCAATGTAATAATAATAACGGAACTGTGTCGTGAAATTCACACCGGTGGGATGTTCCAACAGTAATAATAAAGATGGAACCGGATCCGTGTAAAACACACAGATAGGATATTCCAATGAATCGATAAAGACGGAACCAGTCCTGTAAAACACATGCATGTGATGTTCCAACAGAATGATAAAGACGGAACCGTGTCCTGTGTAAAACACATGCATGTGATGTTCCAACAGAATAATAAAAAGCTTAACCGTGTCCTGTAAAAAACACATGCATGAGGATGTTCCAAATGTAATAATAGAAGAATGTCACCAAGTATAGGTAAATCACAGATACATGATTATTCCAATGTAATAATAAGCAATGGAATAACATAAGGATTTCACCAAGTATAGGTATGCCACAGATACAAAGTTATGTATAGGTATGCCACTTTTACAAAAGTTATTCCAACAAGAATGATAATGAATGGAATAATGTAAGTTCTCTTCAAGAAGAAAGAATAACACCCTCACCGTAAAAAGAACTCAATATAGAAGTAGTGAAGTAGCGGAATACTCTTCTTCTTTCTATTTTTCTCTATAGCTTTCTCTATAATTTTCTCTCAGTAGTTTCAATGAATTGTAAGAAAATAATGAAGGAATGAGCTTCATTTATAGGAAAATGGAATGCATAAGAATTCAATCCATGAACTATCAGATTGATTTACTTTAACTGATTTTATCCATATTTAAAGAAAAATCTTTAAATAAAATATAATATATTCTATTTATATAAAAATATTTTACTATGCAAACACTATGCAATACTATGCAAAACACTATGCAAAACACTACGCAACACTATGCATAATAAAATATAATATATTCTATTTATAGAATAACTTTAATAAAGTATTCTATTTTATATAAAGATGTTTCGCTTTTATTACGTTAATAATACTGAATAAAATAAAACGTCATTATCGCTATAATAATTCATATTATTAATCGACAATAATGGAATCAAACCGAGTGATTTCTCACATAAGATCAATAATCAATACCGTGTATTGTTACTTATGCAACCACACGTGACATCGCATTTTTACTACCGAGTAGTTCAACAAGAACTACCAGTAAAACTTCCGCCGTTATTTTAATAAAATATTTTTGTCGTTTTCTCAATCCGACAATAATTTCGTGTGAGGTCCACCAATGATTGAGCCGTTGCATTTAATATTCCCTCGCTAACCCTAATATTCCCCACCAATCGAATATAATATAACCACTTGATACTTTACAAAATTTATAAATACTACCCACAACTATAATATTATCTCAAATTCACACCATAATATTAAAAAATTATTTCACAAAATTTAAATCTTTATTAATAAAACAGGGTCTCACAATCTCCCTCCTTATGGAATTTCATTCTAAATTAGAGTACGATACGGTATGATAAAGAGATGAGGATACCCTGAATACCTTTTATCGCTTAAAATATTAAATTCATCTTTGAAATCTGCCAAAGCTATTCATTAACAATTCATCTTTGCACTACAAAGAAAAAAGATATACAATCAGAAACCAATAATCTTTGAGACGCAATTTAATAGTATCACGACCACTTAATTATCCATGCACCAATCGCCAAGGATATTCGTGTTTTCAATTACGATCATGATTATACCGAATAATCCTCGTCATAATCATACCAAGTCTATCAATGCACTACTACCAAAGATGACTTTTTACCACATCCGTGAATTAATATTTCATTGTCGAGACTCATTTCAATAATTAATCCATATCATCGAATCATCCTCGCACTACAAAGCCAAGGATATTCATTAGTATCACGACCACAAATTATCCATGCACCACTACCAAAGATAATTGTGTATTCATTAGTATCACGACCACAAATTATCCAAGCACTACTACCAAAGATAATTGTGTATTCATTAGTATCGTGACCACAAATTATCCAAGCACTACTACCAAAGATAACTGTGTATTCATTAAGATCACGACCACAATTATCCACGCATTTTACTACCAAAGATAATCGTAGTATTCATTTACGGTTATGATTATATCTAACAATCCCTGGTCATAATCATACCAAGTCCATCTATGCACTATGTGCCACAGATGACTTTCAACATAATATAAGCATGAGGATAATGATATAAAGAATCAATCAAAATGAGATAAAGGATAAATATTAAATATTTATAATATAATTTATCCAGATTCAAGAATATCCCCATGTTATCAATCACTTAATAATCTCATAATCTAATAACATTAATATTATAATAATATTTTAATCACTTCTTAAATTTATAAACAATTTATCTCAATTGTTTACGCTTACCATATAATGCATTTAATCATTCAAAATGCCATACTCATAAAATATCATCACCAATTATCAAATCCCTCATCAAAAAATATGCATATACTCTATATAGGATTTCTTTAGCCATAAAATCCTATTTTCAACTTTGTTACTTCACATAACATATTTAACTCATATGTTCAGAATTAAACTATTTTCATGAAAATACCAAATCAGTCCCAAAAATATTTCTTTTCTGGGATTTAGCATAATATAGTCCCATAATGAAAATATATTTTCTCGGAATTTTAAAATTCATTTACTATTTTTCAAAATCAATTTCCACTTAATTCCTTAAGAAATTAGCTACCTCAAGTTTAACTCCAAAATTCCCAAATCTTGGCAGGACCTTACACATGTTAACGTGAGCTTCCAGTTTAAATTTCATGGTCATCTGAGTTATAGAACTTTGGTTATAGCGTTTTCATTTCGGGAAAAACCTAAATATTGAAATAGTCATAACTTGCTCATTTTAAGTCGAATGAGCTCATTTTTGGACAGGAGGTACTTTATACCATATACTTTCATGTCCCAAAAGACCAGAATTTTTTCTCATAATTTAAGTGGCCGAAACAGCCCCTTAAAGTTTCTGGGCAGTAGCATTTTCGAAATTTACAGCTTTGGCCTCCTTTGCTAAAATCAGTCCACACAAAATCTACAACACCTTTTCCAGTAATTCCACTTGGATTAGTTAGGTAACTCATAGATCTAACTCTAGGACTTGACCACATTCAAAAATTCAAAAATATAATAGGAGATATGGTCAATTGAATTTCATGTTACGCTTTTCACCAAAATCTGATTTTCAACTTTTGTGATTTCTAAGAAACTTTCATGCTTTCACATAATAACCAAATATAACTCATCATAACACTTACTAATACTTCATATACCCATAATTTTCATTAGTCCAATGCTTTTATTATGACTTTCATCATAATCCTCGTAAAATGATCCTTTTAGTTGAAGAAATATTTGAGGGTTTAAGAAATGAGTTTTTCAGTCTTTGGGGTCAATACAAAATTGATTTCACGCCTAGGGTAGGCTAGGAAATCTTCAAGAATACGTTAAGAAATTTATTAATGATATAAATATCATTCAAAAGCTGTTATTCTCGCCCAAGATTTGGATAAGACGTCACATTAATACCAACTGTGACTTTCATCCCAACTTGGATAAAGACGTCACAATGACACCTTACATAAAATGTATAGTCAAAACTGCTTTTAGAAATTAGAATCTTTGGGAAGTGCTCAAGGAAACCTTCGTACATGGGGAGGCCATGCTTCTAGGTTATGATAGATATCATATGGCCACTGAATTATTCTTGGTTTACCCAATAGACCCTTAAAGAAAAATGAGAAGATTACTATCATATTCTTCCCAATGGTGAGTCTTCTCTTGATTTATCATTATCTCCATTGTCTCAAATTGAGAATTATACTTCAAATAAACACCAAGATCATATAGGTAGTGTTCAGTAAATATACTCAAAGAAGTGGATGAAAGCACAACCTCGCGTCTTATGATGACACGAGGTTGTATGTCATTTAGACATCTTGTATGATAGTGGCAAAACACTCTTTTCAACGCGTTCGCTTTCACCCTAGTTGATTCACCAAATATAACTACTAAATGATGACCACCGTTCTATTCCACCGTTAACTTAACTCCACCCAGCTACAATCTTATTACCGAAAGGAATTGTGAAGCAAAAGGGTTAATTAATATATCAAATATTATCCCTATACTCCGATCGACCAATTAAATAACAAATAAACTTAGGTAGGTCATACTAATGGAAGGAATTTCCGCCTCCCTCCTAGTTCTTATCTCAAGATCTTAGCCAGGATCATATCCCTAAGCTCGATATTAACCTGTGACGCCCCAAAATTGGGGTATACGCCACCCATCTTGGGTCGCCACTTACATGGTACATAAATTCAAATACAACTTACTAATATAATCGCGTGTATAATACGACATAAATCGTGAGTTTGAATACAAATATTGTCTACTAGATATTATACAAACTCAAAAGGAGTCCTCATTACAACTATTATCACACTATTTCACGTAATAGTGAGGACTACTAATGCTATCCTCCTGGACCATTACTTCGTTCCCCGACTCGTCTCAACTATGTTCTCATTTCAAGAGATAACAAGTGAAAGAAAGGGTGAGCTCAACTAGCCCAAGAAGAAATATTATGACTAAGATAATGCGTAATAAATTATCATTAGCCTTCAATGTTGTTAAACCGATAAAATACAATAGACAACCGGTTTAATCTCGCAATGGAATAAGCAATCCATTAAAAGAGTCAAGTAGAGAATAAAGTCTACTATCTTTAGGTTTTAAAAGGTTTTCATCAATTTTATCATTTTGAGACTAAGCTTTAATAATAAACCACCACATCTAATCATCCCCGTATTCACTGGCCAAGGATTTTCATCAAATTATCAATGGTCATGACTATACCGAATCACCCCCGGTCATAATCATACCAAAAACTATCCATCATCGCATTACAGGTGCCATCGAGGACTTTTGTCACATCATTTATATCAAGTCATGATTATACCTGAATGATCCCCGGTCATAATCATACTAAGTTCATCTACGCACGTAAGCCAAAGATAACATAATATAATATGAGGATGATGACAATGACATAGTAATTCAATAAAACAAGTTCAAGAATTATTTAATCCATGAATTATTAACGCCCAAATTGTCAACATGATCCGCTTTCGTAGAGTAAAATTCAATAATGATCATAAGAATATTTCCATGAAAAGATATTTGGATGAACGCAAATATCAAGGATATTCTACTAATTTCATGGAGTATAGAAGTCAAAGTTTTAACTAACCTGGGTATAATAAAGAATGGAATAACAAAAGAAATCACCATGCACGCAGATGCGGTGATGTAACGGTGTTATTCCAATGTAATAATAATAACGGAACCAGTCGTGAAATTCACACCTGACAGGATGTTCCAAAGAATAATAAAGATGGAACCAGATCCGGTGTAAAACACATGATAGGATATTCCAAATGTAACGATAAAGACGGAACCAGTCCGGTGTAAAACACACATGACAGGATGTTCCAACTAATAATAAAAAGCAGGAACCGTGTCGGTGTAAAACACATACGCATGTGATGTTCCAAATGTAATAATAGAAGAATGTCACCAAGTATAGTGGTAAATCACAGACATATGCATTATTCCAATGTAATAATAAGCAATGGAATAACATAAGGATTTCACCAAGTATAGGTATGCCGTGTGACAAAGTTATGTATAGGTAGTATGCCACTTTTACAAAGTTATTCCAATGTAATGATAATGAATGGAATAATGTAAGTTCTTCAAGAAGAAAGAATAACACCCCTTACCGTAAAAGAACTGAATATAGAAGTAGTGAAGTAAAGAATACTTCTTCTTCTTTCTATTTTTCTCTCTATGCTTCTCTCTATAATTTCTCTCTCAGAGTTTCAATGAATTCGTAAAGAAAATAATGAAGGAATGAGCTTCTATTTATAGGAAAATGGAATGCATAAGAACTAATCCATGAAACGGCCTAGATTGATTTACTTTAATCTGACTATCCATATTTAAAGAAAAATCTTTTAAATAAAATATAATATATTCTATTTATATAAAAATATTTTACTACGCAAACACTATGCAATACTATATGCAAAACACTATGCAAAACACTACGCAACACTACGATAATAAAATATAATATATTCTATTTATAGAATAACTTTAATAAAAGTATTCTATTTTATATAAAGATGTTTCATTTTATTACGTTAATAATACGAATAAAACAAAACGTCATTATCGCTATAATAATTCATATTATTAATCGACTAATAATGGAATCAAACCGAGTGACTTCTCACATAAGCATCAATAATCAATACCGTATTACTATGCAACCACACGATGACATCGCATTTCTTTTACTACCGAGTAGTTCAACAAAGAACCACAGTGTAAACTTCCGCCGTTATTTTAATAAAATATTTTGTCGTTTTCTCAATCCGATAATAATTTGCTAGGGTCCACCAATGATTGATAGTTGTATTTAATATTCCTCGCTAAACCGAATATTCCCACCAATCGAATATAATATAACCACTGTGATATCTTTTTGTAAAATTTATAAATACTACCCACAACTATAATATTATCTCAAATTCACACCATAATATTAAAAATTATTTTGACAAAATTTAAATCTTTATTAATAAAATCTGGGTCTCACAAGAACTCGACATTAAAAAGGTAGAAATTTCACAAGAAAAATCATCACGCTTCGTGAATAGTACTCATGAATAAAGAACCCCACATGAAAAGATAAGAATTTCACAAGAAAATCCTACTAATATTTTAAGATAATGATATTGAAAGAAATAATATCATTTTAAAAAAAATAACATCTCTTACCTCTCAAAAGAATAATCTTACGGTGGAATATCGATATAATCAAGAAAACTCAGAGATCAGAAAGAACACTTAAGATATCTAAATATCACAAAATACGCTTTAAAAAAATATAGAGAGAAACTTCAGTTTCTGGTATGATTTTTAATTTTAACCTAAGCACCCTATTTATAGGAAAATGCTTAGAACACCAAAGCAGAAAATTTAATAAAATAATAATTTATTTATATAAATTTCCTACGCACACCAAGAAATCTGAATTCAGTATTTTGCACATGCTAGTGGGACCCACCAAAATGAAAAACATGTTTTAAACACTTTTTGTAACAAAATCAATTCGATCAGACCCAATATTTCGGAACTTCAATAATTCATAATAAATAGCCCTTTTATCAGAAAATTTTAAATCTTATGACCATTCCATAGGAAATTTAATTCTCTATAACTTTGCAGAAGAAAGTTTTTCAAAATTCCAAACAGAAATTGATCGAAATCCATATACAGACGATTTTGTAGGCTATAATCAAATTTCAGTCAAAAATAGGGTCCATTAGATTTATTTTCTACTTGACTCTTTTAATGGATTCTTTGGTTCCATTGTAGTTAAACTTGATGTTCATTATATTTTATTAGTTTTATCATTGTCAGAAGCTAATGATAATTTATTCGCATTATCTTAGTCATAATATTTCTTCTTGAGCTAGTTGAGCTCACCCTTTCTTTTCATTATTCTCTTCAGAAATGAGATTATAAATTTGGGGACGAGTCGGGGAATGGAGTAATGGTCCAGAGGATAGCATTAGTAGTTCACTATATTCGTGAAATAGTGTGATAATAATTGTAATGAGGACTCCTTTTGAGTTTGTATGATCTCTAGTAGACAATATTTGTATTCAAACTCACAGTTTATGTCGTATTGTACACAACAGTTATATTAATAAGTTGTATTTAAATTCTATACCATGTATTTGACTACCCAAGATGGGTGATGTATACCTAATTTTGGGGGCGTCACAGTATCTCCACGAGTCAGCTGAGTTAATGGAGTAGCGATTCAAGAAAATCATTCCACGAATCTCCGATAGTAACCAACTAAGCCTAAAAAGCTATGTATTTTGATTACTGACTTAGGTTGCTCTCAATTATGACTCATATCACAATCTTGGATAGCACGTCATAATGGCACCTATCAGTTTACCACCGCATTAATATGGCGTCCCCTACGGAGAGTTCCGGGTTTTGCAGATTCCACAAAGGAAGTCACCGGACAGAGGGCTAGGGTACCAAATTCTATAGTTGAATTTTTAACTCCTGAAGTTCAATAGGAGCCATTCGATATGAGATATGGGTTTTGTACCGGGTTCAAAGTCGATACAAAATTCAATATCATGCTCTGGGAGTAGGCCAGGAGATTCTTCAGGAAATACATCAGGAAATTCACTAACAACAAAAATATTAATCAAATCTAACGTATTTTTGTTTAAATCCATAACATAGCTAAGAAAGCTTGACATTCGTTTTTCAATAAACGAATGACTTTATGGCTTGAAATGAAAGTGTTTGATTTCAATGGTTTGGTTTCTTGAATTCGAATAACAGGTTGCTTAGGAATATGAAAAATAACAACCTTACGAAAGCAATCAATTTTGGCATGATGAGTAGTTAACCAATCAATCCCTAAAATCACATCAAAAGCAAGTATCTTTAAAGAGATAAGATCAACAGGTAATGTGATGGTGCCAACTTGGATCAAACAAGATTTATAAATAGTGGATGTAATGAAAGTTTCTCCTAACGGAGTCTCCACAGATAGGTCAAAGTCTAATTTCTCCGGAGTCAAGTTTAAATGTTGAGCACAAGCATGAGAGATAAATGAATGGGTAGAACCGGTATCTAATAAGGTATAGACTTCCCAAGAATTTATAATTAACTAACCTGTGCTAACTTCGTTCGGTTTATTCACTTTTTGGCCAGTCACGACAAACGCTCTTCCAGGAACCGCCGACTTTGTTTTGTCCGTATCCGCCGTTGGTGTCACCATCCCAGCTGGAATTGATTTCTCTACAGGACAAAATCGAGCTATATGACCATCTTTTCCACAACTAAAACATACCTTGGAAGGCTGTGAACAATTTGGACTTATATGTCCCTCCTCTCCGTGATCTCAGAAGATCTAATCAAGGCCGTTTCCTCCCCTAGAATTTGTTCTTTGTCTTTCCGCCGATGTCTTCCGCCAACGTTAATCTTCTCTTCTTGAAATTTTTACTTGAATTATTTCTTCTATTATCTTGGTCATGATTACCACCGAAGTGGTTACCATTTCTGGCATGATAATTTCTTCCACAATGGTTATCATTATACCGATGACCGTTGTCACTGGTACAATTATCATCGAGTTGTTGGTCGTTATTCTTTGGTTGAGCTGACTCATTATCGCGCTCCAATAACTGAGCCCTATTCACAACATCTAAATACAAAGAAAATTTATGAGAAATGAGATATTAACGTATGTCGGGTTTCAAACCTCTCAGAAACATCCGCGTCATACATTCTCCATTCTCCGCCAAACGAGGTGCAAACCTGGATAACTCCGTGAACTTCACCTCGTACTGGGACACAATCATGTTTTTCTCGTTTCTAGTCTAATAAACTCTACTCTCCTTCTATATGATTTAATACTTTCGTGAAAGTACTTGTCATCGAACGATTCTCAAAAGTTTCAAGACATTGTGTGACGCCTCTAAAATTAGGTATACATCACCCATCTTGGGTCGCCACTTACATGGTACGTAATTTAAATACAACTTACTAACATAATCGCCGTGGTATAATACGACATAAATCGTGAGTTTAAATACAAATATCGTCTACTAGATATTATACAAACTCAAAAAGGAGTCCTCATTACAATTATTATCACACTATTTCGCTGAATAAGGAGGACTACTAATGCTATCTTCGTGACCATCACTCGCTTCCGACTCGTCCCAAATTTATATTCTCATTTCAGAAGAGAAACAAAGAAAAGAAAGGGTGAGCTCAACTAGCCCAAGAAGAAATATTATGACTAAGATAATGTCAATAAATTATCAATAGTCTTCAACAATGTTAAACCGATAAAATACAATAGACAACCGGTTTAATCATAATGAATATCTAATCCATTAAAAGAGTCAAGTAGAAAATAAAGTCTACTATCTTTTAGGTTTTAAAGGTTTTTCATCATCATATAAATTTGAGACTCACTTTAATAAATATTCCACACCATCGAATCACCCCGCGCTTACTACAGCCAAGGATATTCTTTAAGTATCACGACCACAATTATTCATGCCATTCACGGGCCAAGAATATTTGTGTATTCATTAATGGTCATGATCATGCCAACAATCATCCATCAATGCACTACGCCATCGAGGATTTTTACCACATCATTTGTAACATTACTATCATGATTACACCGAATAGTCTCGGTTATAATCATACCAAGTCCATCTATGCACTACAAGCCACGATGACTTTAAAAATATAAACATGAGGATGATGACAATGATATAAGAATTCAATAAAACAAGTTCAAAAATTATTTTATCCAGGAATTATTAACGCCCAAATTATCAACATGATAATTGTTTTTTTGTAGAGTAAAATTCAAGAATGATCGGAAGAATATTTCCATGAAAAGATATCGGATGAAACGCAAATATCAAAGATATTCTACTAATTTCATGGAGTATAGAAGTCAAAGTTTTAACCATTTGGGTATAATAAAGAATGGAATAACAAAAGAAATCACCATGCATGCGAGGTAATCCATGCAAGCAAAAGTTATTCCAATGTAATAATAAATACCAACCAGTCCCACGAAAACGCATGCGAGGATATTCCAATAGAATAATAAAGAATGGAACCAGTCCGCCAGAAACGCATGCATGTGATGTTCCAAACAGAATAATAATAAAGAGCGGAACCAGTGGGTGTAAAACACACGTATGTGATGTTCCAATAGAATAATAATAAAGACGGAACCGTGTCCGTGTAAAACACATGCATGTGATGTTCCAATGTAATAATAGAAGAATGTCACCAAGTATAGGGTAAATCATGGCAGATACAAAGTTATTCCAAATGTAATAATAAGCAATGGAATAACAATGATTTCTTCATGAATAAGAAAGAATAACACCCCTTACATTTGGTAGGAGATTGAACATCGCAAAGCGGTGTAGTAATAAAATACTCTTCTTCTTTCTCTTATTCTCTCTATACTTTCTCTCTATAGCTTGAATGAATTCGTGAAAAATAATGAAGCCCTCAGGCCTCTATTTATAGAAGATTTCTAGCTTAAGACCGCCAATGTGAAAAGACAAGTGGCTTGACGACTAATGATGTGAAAAGAAAAGTGGTTTCGACGTCAGAATGTGAAACGACAAGTGGTTCGACGCCTGTAATGTGAAACGACAAGTGGTTCGACGTCCGTAAAGGTATTTACTATTAACGAAGGTAAATACTATTGACGAAGGTAAATACTATTCACAAGGGTAATTACTATCGATTGAAGGTAATTACTATTGACGAAGGTAAATACTATTCACAAGGGTAATTACTATCGACGAAGGTAATTACTATTGATGAAGGTAAATACTATCGACGAAGAGACTCTTAGATGATGACATATGAGAGCCCCCATAAAATAATCAAACTTACCACAAATCATTTTTTTTCATCAACACATATTTAATCTTTCAACAATTATTAATCATTTATAACTTGTCGCCTCAATTATTGATTTAATACTATAACATATTATATGAGATGATAATGTGACAATAATTGAATCAATAATATAAGAGATATGATCGCAAAGAATTCATCAGAAGTAATAATTGAGCATAGCCGAAAGTGACTTCTCACGTAAGATCAATAATCAATACTGCAAAGTACTACTATGCAACCACGCCAGACATCGTACTTTTACCACCGGGTAGTTCAACAGTTTTAACGGAACACCTCCGCCGTTATTTTTATAAAATATTTTGTGTCGTTTTCAATCCGACAATAATTTCGCATTGTGGGGTCCACCAATGATTGAGCCATTGTATTTAATATTCCTAACAAAAAAAGAATATTCCCAGACCAAACAAATATTTTATAACAACTCAGATACTTTTGCAAAATTTATAAATATTACCCACAACTATAACATTATATCAAATTTATTCCATAATATTCAAAAATAATATTTATAGAAAAATTCATCTTTATTTATAAAAGTGAAAGGGTCTTATATGCGAAATGCGGTGGATGGGTACGCTTCATGATTCTCACCAAGAATCGCCTCATTACTTAAACATAAAGGTGGTGAATAGAACCTTCGTTTCCTCCCGCATCCCAAGACATCGAATATCTTGGTAATTTGTTTAACCCACGTCTCCGCCTTAATCGGATCTGGCTTTCCCCATAATTATAGGGGTCCCAACTCTTTGAACTGCTTGGTTGTGACAAATTGTGCGTTGCTATCATTTCCACTTGTATTTTGTACACGAGTCTCCCTCATCTGATTTTGCATGAACTGCAAAAAGCTTCTAAACATCTTGTCGTTCATCGTCTGATCAGTGGTGTTGTTTACAGGAGGAACTTTGTCGTCCTGTTGCACGTTCTCCTGATTGGTGAGTAAAGGTGTCTCCACGGTCTCATTTACTCCATCATAACATTCTCGGTTGTCATTCTCAAATATCGCCATAAAACTAGGGTTAATTAAAGAAATTGACATGCAACATAATAATCTTATATACTCGACCAACCAACAAATAAGCTTAGGTAAGACATACTAGTGAAGGATTTACTCGTCTCTCCCCTCCTAATTCTATTCTCCGATCTCCGCCGGAGACTATATCCCTAAGCTCTGATACCAACTGTGATGCCCCCAAAATAGGTCCAATCCACCCGACCTATTCTGAGTCGCCAAATACATGGTACAGAAACAACTACACTTCATTATTATAATTATCATGTAAAATACGACAATACTTATGATGTGAGTTTAAATACAAATATTGTCTTCTAGACAATATCCACACTCAAATAAAGTCCTCATTACAATTATTGATACACTATTTTATAGAATAGTGAGAACTACTAAAACAACTATCTTGAACCATCACTCTACACCCGACTAGTTCCCGCTATATTCTCGCCTCCTTAGAAGAAAAATAGAACAAAAAGGAAAATGGTGAGCTCAACTAGCCCAGTAAAGAATATTATGACTAAGATAATGTACAACAAATTATCCTTAGTCTTCAACAAGGAAAAATCTGATAGAATACAATAGACAACAAGTATTAGATCAACAACTGCAGCGGAAACAACAATTCATTAGAAGAGTTAAGTAGAGAATGAAATCTACTATCATCTATGAATTTAAAAGTCCATCATCGATATTTTGTCCCTGTAACATTAATCAATATACATCTTGAATCAAATAGTCATCTTTGCACTATAGGCCAAAGATATTAATCACTTCATTATGTTCATCTCAACACTGCTCATATTTGTATTTCACGGCCAAAGATATTCATCAAGAAATCATTCATCTTTGCACTATAGGCCAAAGATATTCAGTAATATCATCATTTAGGACTGAGGATGATGAAAAATATATTTTAAAGAAAATGAATATAGTGAGACAAAAGAACAAATAGTAAGGATTCGTACTTCAGTTTATCCATGTTCAAAAGTACACCATAACAAACTATTGGGAGCAGAATTCAAAAATGAAGATTAAAACATAGATCCAATCAAAGATAAGAACCATAACAAACAATCTTGGAAATAGAAAAGAAAATTTAATTTCTCCGTGAATAGTGTCGTATTCGTGAATAGTGCCATATACGTGAATAGTGCCGTATACGTGAATAGTAACTCCAACACTAAAAGGTAGAAATTCCATAAGAAAAATTATCATGCTTCGTGAATAGTACTTGTGAATAGTAACTCATGAATAGTAAACCCCATATGAAAAGATAAGAATTTCACAAGAAAAATCTTACCAATATTTCGGCATAATGATATTGAAAGAAATAATATCATTTAAAAAAAAATATCCCTTACCTCAAAAGAATAATACTTCTGGCTGGAATATCAGATATAACGCTAAAGGAAACTTGTATCGTATAGCAACACTCAAGATATCTAAATACTCACAAAAATACGTTTGATAATATAGAGAGAGAAAACTTTAGTTTTTGGTGTGATTTTCAATTCTAACCTAAGCACCCTATTTATAGGAAAATGCTTAGAACACCAAAGCATAAAATTTAATAAAATAATAATATATTTATATAAATTTCCTACGCACACCAAGAAATTTGAATTCAGTATTTTGCACATGCTAGTGGGGCCCACCAAAATGAAAAACATGTTTTAAACACTTTTTGTAACAAAATCAATTCAGACCCAATATTCCAGAACTTCAATAATTCATAATAAATATCCTTTTTATCAGAAAAATTCAAATCTTATGTCCATTCTATAGGAAATTTAATTCTCTACAACTTTATAGAAGAAAATTTTTCCAAATTCCAAACAGAAATTGACCGAAATCCACATACGGACGATTTTGCAGGCTATAATCAAATTTCAGTCAAAAATAGGGTCCACCAACACACAAAACATGTGTTAAACATTTTTTGTAACAAAAATACTACTCCTTATTTATTCATATATCCCACATTCATTGTAAAATATCACCATTATTATATTATCATAATATAATAATATATTTAAATGAATTATTTTATCAGAAAAGATAAAATATCAATTTTTAACAATTGTCACTTTAAAAATTTTCTCCATCTATATCCACATAAAATAAATATTTTTTTATCATATAAATCAATAATTAATTATTCACAAATAATATTATGTAATCACAATAATCGACAACCAAGCCGTTTCCAAGAAAGAGGGGGCTTTTCAATAAGGTTTTTTCCTTACTAGCGCGCAATTAGGTGACCAAACCTTTCCTTAGACAAAACTTTCTAGACATTGCCACTAATGTTATCTAATAATATTATTCAAATTATGAATTATTGATCCGATAATAAAAATATCAGGTAGTAGTGACAATTATCAAACAACAATAATATAAAATATCAACGTAGTAATTATTGAATCAATAAAATAAAATATTGAACAAAGTATTATCGTGTAATAATTATCGAGTAGTGCCTTCTTACATAAGAATCAATAATTGGTGCAATACTGCGTGCATCTTGTCAACAACGCCAGACATCGTGTTTTAACCACCGGGTATTCCAACAAAGATAATTCTTAATAACTACACCGTTATTTATAAACAACTTATACTTGTCGTTTTCGTCATCCAATCGCTTTCCGTTATGGGGCCCACACAAGGCTGCGTCATCGTACGAATATTCCCCGACTACAAGAATATTCCACGACCAAACGAATATTCCTCGACAAAAATGAATATTTTATAACCACTTGCTTATTTAAAATATTTGCGCATTTTACCCATAACTATCCACATTAATCAAATCAACCCTTACTATTTCAAAATAATAAATAGAGGAAATTCAATTTCATTGATAAAAAGTTAGGGTCTTACATAGAGGCTGGACATTCATTTTAGATAAGCAAAAGGTGAAAACATCTTTTTGTTATTCAATCAATTATTACACCCCAAAGTATCTTTCTGATAACTTACCTTCTTCTGTCTCCAGGGTTTGATTAATGCTTTAGAAGATGTGGTCCCTAGTGCTGAATACAGACATTTCGTAATGCATTTGTACATGAACTTTTGAAAAAAACACAAAGGTTCTGGATTAAGAAAGTTGGTGTGGAATGCTGCTAAAGCCACAAATCCTTATGTATTTCAAAGGGCAATAGAAGTGCTAAAAAGAGAAGATCAGAGTGCATATGAATGGCTAGCTCCTAAGCCACCTGCTCAGGAAGTAGGTCTCATTTTTAGACCATATGCAAAAGTGACATGTATGTCAATAATCATTGTGAGGTATTTAATAGCAAAATTCTTAAGTCTTGAGCGAAACCAATAATAGGTTGTCTAGAAGGACTTAGATTATATTGCATGAATAGGATTGTTAAAAGGAGGGAAATGATGTTGAAACATAATGGTGTAGTGTGCCCTAGAATAGCTAAAAAATTAGAAAAATGGAAAGGTCAATCAGGGAGTGGACTGCCATTGTGGTCAGGTGGTGGTGGTAGGTTTACAGTGACTCTGACTGTTGGGGGTTATTCATTTGTGGTGGATTTGGGGAATAAAACATGTTCTTGTAGGAGGTGGGACTTGTGTGGAATGCATTGTGCTCATGATGTGTCATGCATTAACAAAATAGGCCAGGATCCATACACATATGTACATGACTGTTTAACCAAGGACATGTATCTAAAGGTTTACAGTCACAACATTGAGCCTGTATGTGAGACCCCAAATTTTATGAATAAAGATTTAAATTTCTCAAAATATTTTTTTTTGAATATTATAGTGTGGATTTAATATAATGTTATAGTTGTGGGTAATATTTATAAATTTTGCAAAGTACGCAAGTTGTTATATAATATTCAATTGGTCGGGGAATATTCTTTTGTCGGGAAATATCCGTATAACTAAGACAATCATTGGTGGACCCCACAATAAAAGTATTGTCGTAGTTAGAAAAAAGACAATATTATCTTTTTATAAAAATAATGACGAAAGTGTTACCGTTAAAACTATTGAACTACTTTAGTAGTAAAAAAATACAAGATGTCTGGCGTGGTCGCATAATAAAGACACCAGTATTGATTATTGATGCTTACGTAAGAAGTCACTCAGTTATACTCAATTATTGCTATAGTAATTGTTGCATCATATCTCTCATATTATTGATTCAATTATTGTCACAATATCATCTGCATAATATGTTATATTATTAAATCAATAATTGAGATGGCAAAGTTATTCATATTATTATTTGCAATATTGACAATGTCTAGAAGTTCTATCAAGGAGAGGTTTGGTCACCTAATTGCGCGCCAATAAGGAGAAATCCTTATCAGAAAGCCCCCTCTTTCCTGGGAACGACCTGGTTGTTAAGTATTGTGAGTTGTAATATTAATGATGAATAAGTTCGTGTTGATTAAAGATGAAATTGATAATTCCATTGTGTGGGAATTATTAGTGTTAGTGAAAATCGACATTTATTTCGATAATAATTGATGTCTGGAGGTTATATTGACCAATCGGGTAATTAACCGGATAAATGAGCAATTAATTGCTATTGATTCACATGATTATAACTATTTGTTCAAATGTGTGTACTATTGATTCACGTTCATTTACTATTAGGGGAGTTGGTGCAAGTTTGATAATACATGCATGACTAAGTTAAAAATAGAGGTATAGATGGAGGTACTATACTGTAATTCATATTTTCACATGTCTAGAACTATTGATTCACATAATTTACTATTGATTCACATGATTTACTATTAGGGAGGTGGTGCAAGTTTGATAATACTTGCAGGACTAAATTAAAAATGAAGGAAAAGAGGAAGGTATTATATTGTAATATTTCAAGCCCCAAAATGTGCAATTATTAAAACTATATTTTCCTATAAATAGAAGCTCATTCTTCCTTCATTTCTCACCAATTCACTAAAGTTATAGAGCAATTATTATAGAAAAAAAATTATAGAGAGAAAGAAGAAGAGAAGTATTTCACACCTCACCATTCCAGTCATTAGGTCTTCTTCTTCGAGGTAAGTGGGTATTATTCTTCGTATTCATGAAGAGAGTTATTTTTTCAATACTCGTAAGGGTTGTTATTCCATTCTTTATTATTATGTTGGAATAACTTTAATAGAAAAAGTTAATGCCACATCACAATACCGCATATACATGGTAAAATTCTTTTGTTATTATATTCTTTCTTATTACATTTGGAATAACTCGTTTAACTGCGTGCGAGATTCATCGCATGCCAGTGAATTCATGTTGTTATTCCATTCTTTATTATTTTGTTGGAATATCCTATCTGTGCGGATTCTGGATTACGACACCGGGTTCCATTCTTTATTATTTTGTTGGAATATCCGTCTGCGCGTAATTACGCATTGACACCGGTTCCATTCTTTATTATTCTATTGGAATATCACATGCTGAAAAGTGCGGATTACATATGACTGGTTCCATTCTTTATTATTACATTTGGGAATAACACATGCTATGCGCGTCTATCGCATGCATGGTGAATTCTTATGTTATTTCATTCTTTATTATTCTGTTGGAATAACCTCTTTATGTGGATTACCGCATGTATGGTGAATGATCCTTTGTATTTATTCTTTAATAAATTGTGGAAATGATGCGTCTATGTGAATTACTGCATGGCGGTGAAAATCCATTTCTAGATTTTCGTATATTCTATTATACCATTATCTCATACAGGATATCATTTCTTTTTACTCGCCATGAAATATCATTTTCTTTGGTATTTTTCTCATTACGAGTTACTATTCATAAATTCTATTCACCCGAGCCATTATTCACTCTAGTATTATTATTCACTCGGTATTCTGTGGCACTTTTTGTGTGGAGTACTATTCATTTAGTTTCTATCTATTCACCCGATTACTATTCACTCTAGTATCATTCACTCGGGTATTTGGGGTACTTTTTATGTCGGGGTACTATTCACTTACGTGGGTACTATTCTAGAAGTACTTATTCACGAAGGTACTATTTATTCTCACGAAAATATATTTCTTTTCTCGTCAAATTATTTTTGGTACATGATTATTATTCTTGAATTTTAATCTACAAAGCAAAGATCATGTTGACAATTTGGATATTTTTAAACTCGGATAAATTTAAAGTCTTTAATATTTATCCTTGATTTATATTGGATTTGATTTCGTTTGATTATTGCTTATATCATTGTCATCATCCTCATGCTTATATTGTGATGAAAGTCATCTTTGGCTTACGTGCATTCATAGATTAGATGGACTTGGTATGATTATGATTTTTCCCAATAGTACGAGGTGCATTATGGAATGAAGGTTTTTAGAAGGATTATTAAGGTATAATCATTACCGTAATGTAACGAATGATGTGGTAAAAGTCCTCATTGGCCCGTAGTTCATTGATCACGGATTGTTGGTATGGTTATGACTAGAGGATTATTCACCGGTATAATCATGACCATTGATGATTACATGAATATCCTTGGCCATGGTGCGAGGATGATTCGATTTTATTTATAAAGTCGAGTCTCAATGATAAAGTTGATGAAAACTTTTTAAATCATAGAAGATAGTAGATTTTATTCTATACTTGACTCTTCTAATGGATTGCTTATTCATTGCAGCTTGTTGATCTAAAACTTGTTGTCTATTGTATTCTATCGACTTTTCATCTTGTTGAAGGCTAAGGATAATTTATTCGCATTATCTTAGTCATAATATTTCTTCTTGGGCTAGTTGAGCTCACCCTTTCTTCCATTTGTTCTCTTCAGAAATGAGAATATAATTGGGACGAGTCTGGGGAACGGATCGACTCATCAGATGGTTATTTTAGTAGTCCTCACTATTCTATAAAATAGTGTGACAATAAATGTAATGAGGACTCCATTGAGAGTAGATATTGTCTAGAAGACAATATTCTTGTTTACACTCTCAACTATGTTTTGTCGTATATTACCCGACAGTTGTATAATTAAGTTTGTATTTGATTTATGTACCATGTATTTGGCGACTCAAGATGGGTGATGTATACCTATTTTGGGGGCGCCACACTGTAAGGCACTGATCTGAGTGGGATCCAACTGGTGTTAAGCCACCTTTGCCGCCAGTTAAACATACTCATGTAGGCAGGCCTAAAGTTGTTAGGAGAAAAGATAATGATATACCAGAATCATGTCCAAAAGGTACAAGATTGAAGAAGAAAGGAACATCATTGAGATGTGGTTTTTGCAAGGAATAGGGTCACAATTCAAGAGGATGTCCTCAAGTAAGTTAAGATGCCTTTTATATTTATGTATGAAACATAATGTGGAACATCATTAATGTATGTTGAGTTTCATACATTTCTATTTGTCTATTTTCAGAAACTCAACAAGGAGCCAGGAGCTAAGAGGGCCAAGAAGGTTCAACAGACTTCAACAGTTGCAACACAAGAGTCTACACATGAAGCTCCAACACAAGAGGCTCCAACACAAAAGTCCACACAAACATTTAATGTTGATCAAGAGCAAGTAGGAGGTTCTACAAAGTGGCAAGGGGGAATACATTCTGAGGGTAGCCAAAGCAAGGTGTCAGGTGAGGGTCTGCTGCCCAAAGACTAAACATGGAAGGGGAAACATATTACAACACTAAGAGACCTAGAAGTTGCAGCAAGATCCAAAAGAGAGAAGATCTAGTTTAGGAAACATGACAGTGGAAGGCCTGCTGCAGATTCCTAGTGTTGGGATGGGAGTTTTGGTACCTTTTTGTTGTCTTTTGGGTACATAGATTTGCAGTGAAATGTGACTGCATTTGATGTATATGATGCTTAGTATTGGTTTTGGTTACATAGTTTGCAATGTTGTAAAGTGACAGTATATGATGCTTTTTGTTAATAGGCATCAACTTATGTTTTGAATTGCAGCTCCTTTGGGACATGTACTGATCATTAAGCACTTAATTGAATGGCCTCTATTTTTTGTTCATTGAATGAAAATAGCTTCTATGGTTTATGCATGACTTGCCTCTGTTTTTTTGTTCATTAAATGACATAAAGGTTCTATGGTTTTGGTTTGTGCATACTTGTTACAACAGATATCATAAGTGCAATACCATTTTACTGTCAACCAACTAGCACACCATCTTTATTCAAACATACATGATTTAAAGCTTACATGGTTGGTGTGCAAGTGATGTACAACAGATATCTTAACTTGCACACCATACCAATTTACTGTCAGCTTGCACATCAACCATGGAATTTACTGTCAACTAGCGCACCATCCAATCACAGCATCTTCCTTCACAAATGCACAAAAACATAATTTAATTAAAGCTTACACCATCTTCATTCAAATAAATTGCCCATAAATTACAACCAAAAACTTCCCTTTGTACAACCAATACATACATGATTTCAGCATTACTACCTAGAACATGAAATAGAAATTACAATCCCAGAGTACTACCAATACATTGCCTAGAAAATTACTTGTAGGGAATTTCAGCCTTTGTTGAGTTGAACATAAAATAGGAAATCATAGCCCAAGTTGCAGCAACAGAACCTTTGCAAACCTTGCTATAATTCTGCACTCCTTCAGTTTATCTTGCAGAGCTTTGATTTCAGCATCCAAATTCTCTAATCTTCTAATTAATCCAGGTATTACTTCCCTAGAACGCTCACACATTGGAGGATCATTAACCCAGAAGAAGAAATTACAACCACTGTGCCCAGCTAAACCCCAATCTGGACAACCAAAGAATCTTCTACCGGCATTGTTTGAGCTTCTCCAAGCCGTCTTCATCGCTGATTTCTTCATGCACCAGCAATTACGATCCATGAGCCCTTGATTTTCTTGCTTGAATTTCTTGGATTTACTTCCCAAATTGAGTTGCAAGAATGATACTGAATGATTGGCTTGTTCCAGCTCGGGTAGTAGAAGAAGATATGGAAAAGACTTACATACCCCTTTAGATCCACACGTGGGTTATGACCAGTCACTTTTGACCGGTTAAGTGGTAAAAGTGTGCGTTTTGTTACGTATAATTAAGTTTGGGGGTGTACTTAGACACCTTTTTAAGTTTGGGGTGCAAAGAGAAAATAGGAAGTGAAGTTTGGGGTACATTTTGTCTTTTAGTCTGGAAAGAAACATAAGTGCTTGCTCTAATTTCTGATTACTGTTTGGTATATATACATATATACAGTTTAGTTTTCTAACGAACACCAGCAAACGAACATGCATAGCCCTATGGCGACTGTTTTTGACTATGACAACGGTACAGAGCGTCGTCATAGTCTTTGTTCGTTTGACCGCATTCGTTAGAGAACCGGACTATATATATATATATATATATATATATATATATTCTCAAAGTTTACAAATGAAATCTACTTTGTGAGATGGATGAAGTATTCAAGTACAAAATCAAATGGGTAAACTTTGACAGAGCAATGAAAACTGAAACAAATAAGGTTCTTAACCTAAGAAGATGATATGTATATTTATCTTTTAAAAAGTGATTTATATGCCCATCAATTTTATGTCAAATATAGATTGCGACCAACATGAAATTTTGATCTTCATATGTGAATCACTTCTTTATAGAATTTTATCTTGTCTATCCATACACGCACGCAGATAATTTAGTATTTATTATCGACATAGATTTGTTGTAATACATAACAACACTCTCTTACAACATTCTACCATTAATAAAGGCCATATTCTCAATTCCTTTTCTTGTTAATGGAACTTGTGACTCATAACTGAGAAGTTCCTGAAAAAGGTCAAGTGCGGAGCGTAGTGTAGCGGAGTGAGGCATCGTAGCGAAGCACTGGCCCATCGAGTAGTACAGTACGGTGTTGAAAAGGGCATTATGGGTATTTTGACTATAATGTGAATTAGAGTTGGAGAAGGAATAAAAGTTATATATACTCTCTATTATAAAATCCTATATACTCAGTGAATAATAAAAAGAACGTCACTCTCCTGGACTAGTTACACGAGTTACGAAGGCGGCACATTTAATTTCTAAAAATGATGAGAATTCGAATGGGAAGCGTCCGGGTTAATCTTTAGATATTTTATCAAATTGGACTTCTCGGTTGGGTTTCCGGTTTTTAATCCATCTCTTCCAAATTCAGTCCTTTATTGTTTGGGCCTTTCACGTTGGACATTCGGCCGCTTTCTGTCTTCCCTTATAGATCAACTCGGGTATGTCTCAATTACTTTTTGATTTGGATCTTTAGTAAAATATCATGGACCATTTATAGTTTTTTATTAAACATTCTATTCAACAAAAAACTAGGGGGCAATGTTGGGTCATGATACTTCCCTTCTTTGGGCCGAGTAAATTGGGCTTACTTATTTAATTAATCTACTGGACCTTCATTATTGAACCTTGAAAGTCACTGGGCCTAGTCACCATATTACTTCTATTTAACCCTATGAAACCGGGTCGGTTCATTGGACTAACCCATTGGATCTTTTAATATCTATTACTTTGACTTGCAATGATGAAAAAGCATGATAGTTGACTAAAACACCTGCCATGCATTAATGTGGATGGGATTATAGTATTGTGCGGCATAAGCAAATGACCAAAGGTAGTGGGTAAACTGCATGCAGTCGGCAGAGCCCATCAGATCATGGGGGTTGTGTCAGTTAGTAGTGGGTGGCACAGTAAACCGGGCAAGAGAGTATAACCTATCAACCAAGTCTTCACAAACAGGTACGTTCATATTGATATACACATATACACACAACGGAGATTTATTATCACTCTCAATACACTAGACATTACATCCTCCATTGTTAACCTTGTGAACACGTATACTGACTCTCACACCTGAGCTATCCCCCGATGGTCGAAGCCATCAAGCTTGTGGTGTTTATCGTGTTTACTGTGCAGGATCAGGGCGTCTTACGTGATTGGGACGTTGGAGAAGATCTTGGCGTTAACATTGGCGCTAGAAGGAGGGCTGAGTTCTAGTGTCATTGAAATTTTCAATCACAATCGTTTAACCTACTTCGGAAGATGGTGAGGAGTAGAGATGGTACGCCAGAAGGGTAGGCGATGGTCATTAGCTAAATCAACGCCTCGTGTTTGTAGAAGGATCGTCTGGGTCCTTAAAAGTGCTCATGAGAGAAACGGCCTCTAAGCATAATCGGGTGATCTCCGTCAAGAAGATCCATGATGGAGCAGACGGAGGTTGGTCTTTGATGCGGATAAAGGGCATGATCGTGGTGGGGCAGCAGAGGGCTCACCGACTAAGACTCATCGTCGAAGTGGTCGGGGAGGGATGAGGCGCCAAGTTGGCGAGGATGGTGGACGAAGCGAGATAAAGCCTTGGAGGTTACATTAAAGCGGAAGAGAAGATATAGCCAACAGATGCTTTGGTGGCGGAGTTAAGGGACGAAGCATCTAGCCATGTTCAAATCGGAAAGGCGAGTAAGCATAAGGAGATGCCACGGCGAGAGGGTAAAGAGCCGGAGCATTCCACACATGTGTCTAGGGATCGTTCTCACGGTAGGAGGAGATCGAGGAGCAGAACTTCCGTGGCCTCGAAAAAGGCACTGGTGGTCGTTGGTTCTCAAAGATCGAGAGAGGCAACGACAAAGCGAAGGAGCAGGTCAAGGGAGATCGTGTCAGAAACCAGAAGAAGAGAACATCAGCGTGACCATTCTCATCATGATGACAGAATTGTACGCCGGAGTAGATCCAAAAGCCGCATAAGGGCAATGGGAGCCGCAGAAGGAGGTCGATCCACTCAAAAGCAGAATGTCGTTCAGGAAAAAGAGGTCTCCTCGCAGCCTGAAGGTGTTGCTTTTTTAGTGAAGGAGTTGAAAGAGCTCCGAAAGCAGTTGGCTGAGGTTCAACAGGTGAAAGACACTCCGGGAAAGAAGGCATCCCTTTTTTCCTCGGATATTCTCAAGGAGAAGGCAGATATCACCAAGAAGTTGCCTCGTATGGAGAGTTACGATGGGTCCGAGGACCCTCACGACCATAGCCAGGCGTTTGACCGGCTCATGGATTATTATGATTTCACTGATGCTGCCAAGTGCCACACATTTGTTACAACATTGAGGAAAGATGCGAGGCAGTGGATGGGGACTTTGCTGTCAGATTCAATTCCTCTTGGACCGAGCTTTGTGATAAGTTCCATGCCCGCTTTGGGAGCAATGAAGGAGAGAGGAAACCCTTTGGTTCATTAAAGACAGTCCGAGAATTCACCAACGAGTCCTTGGGTCAATATGTGAAGAAGTTCGGAGAAGCGGTTGGTCAGGTATCCGACCTCAATGATCTCCAGGCCGTAGGTTTGTTTCAGAATGGGCTAGATCTGGTAAATTCCGAGAAGTTGGTGAAGAAGTTGATGTTCCACCATCCGAAGAGCCTGACAGAAGCTTTTGACAAAACAGAGGGATATATTGTTGTAGAGGAGGCTATGAATAGCCTAAAACGTCCTTCTTCGGACCAGTTAAAGGATGCAGATGCTCCTAAGGCAAATGGCGATCAGAGAAAGGGGGGAGGATATAATGATCGGCCAGAAGGCAGTTCGAAGAAGTTCAATAACTCATGGCGACAGGGGAGTAGTCGTCCATCTGCGTCCGTCTCGAAGGTGAATAAGGTTTACACCAAGCTGATCACGGATAGGTCGGTGATTTTGGACAAGATCAGGAACCATCCATTCTATGAGCCGCCTCGTGACCACATCAAGCCGTAAGGTGGCAAGAAAATATTGTGGCTACCATCAAGCCGCTGGTCACGATACTAATGAATGTTGCAATTTGAAAGATTTCATAGAGAGGAAGATTCAAAAGGGTTTGCTAGTTCAGTACGTGGCTGGGAGGGACCAACAAGGTCAGCAAAATGTTGATCGTATTGTTCAGACCGTTCAAACGGTCCTACCCGCCCAAAGTATTCCAATACCACAGCCAAGGCACGTCGTTGATGTAATAACCGGCAGGACGGCAGGGAAGTTGGTAGGGAAGAAGAGAAGAGGATATCTGGATTTGGTCATGTCCGTGGCGGGTGCTCCCCCGAAGGCCGACAGACCTTTTCCAGGGACTGTTATTTCTTTTACCGATGCAGATTATCCTTCTGAGCCTATCGAGCCGCATGAGGGCGTTGGTGATCACAAATAAGTGGGTTCGGTAGATGTGAAGCGCGTGATGATAGACAACGGGTCTTCTGTAGACATTTTATATGCCCATGCTTATCAAAGGATGCATCTTGATGAGCGGAAGATGGAGGGTCAGAGGCTCCTTTATACTGACTTCAAAGAATGATCCGGTCAGAGTTGCAGGCACCATCGAGCTCCCAGTAATCTTTGGCACAGCTCCTCTACAGGTAGAAATAATATGTAAATTTTATGTTGTGCATGTAGATTCGGCTTACAACGCCATATTGAAAACTCCTACACCGATGACTCTCCAAGCAGAACTTCCATCCCTCACTTCAAAATCAAGTTCCCCATGGCACATGGAGTCGGAGAATGGCGGGGGGACTTAGATCCGCCCGACGATGTTATAGAAATGTGGTTATTTCTTCCGGAGTGGGGTCAACAAACAAAAACAAACCATGACAATTGAGATCGAGCCCTTCACTGAAAGCAGCTCGGAGCCATTGGTAATTCCTGCAGGAGAGACGAAAGAGATCGAGCTAGTCCCTGGAAAGCCAGAAAAGACAGTGAAGATTGGTTCGGGTCTGCTAGGACCTCTTCGGACAAACCTCGTGGAGCTCCTTCGCTGCTATGTGGACATTTTTGCATGGGAACCACAGGACATGCCTGGAGTTAGCCGAAAGATAGCTGAGCACAGACTAGATGTAGATCCCTCGAAGAAGCCAGTTCGGCAGAAAAGGCGGATCTTTGCACCAGAGCGATAGAAGATCATTGACGAGGAGATTGCAAAGCTGTTAGCTGCTGACTTCATCTATGAAATCGATTACCTAGAGTGGATGGCGAATGTGGTGTTGGTGCTGAAGCAGAATGGAAAATGGCGGGTTTACATCGACTACACCGATCTGAATAAAGCTTGTCCGAAGGACTTTTATCCTTTGCCCCATATCGACCAGCTCATCGATGTCACTTCGGGGTATACATTACTAAGCTCTATGGATGCTTTTTTAGGTTATCACCAAATATCCATGTGCAAGAAGGACATTCTGAAGACAGCATTCATTACACACCGTTCGGTGTACGCCTACAAGAAGATGATCTTTGGCCTTATAAATGCTGGAGCCACTTACCAGAGAATGATGAACTTCATCTTCAACAGGCAACTAGGGAGAAACATGGAGGTTTATATAGATGACATGATCGTGAAGAGCATGCAGGTTCAGAAACATTTGGACGATCTGGAAGAATGCTTCCAGACTATCCGTCATCGTCAGCTGAGGCTCAATCCGACCAAATGCACTTTCGGCCTCGGTGCGCAGAAAGTTTCAGGATATCCGTCGGTCGAGGGCATCGAGGCCAACCCGGAGAAGATCCAGGCCATTCTTAACATGAAGACTCCTCAGTCGTTCAAAGATTTCCAACGTCTGACTGGTAGGAATGCGGCTTTAAGGAGGTTCGTCGCCAAATCTGCGGAGAGATGCCTTCCTTTTTTTGATACACTAAAAGGACCGAAGAATGCAAAGACGTTCCAGTGGACTGTCGAATGCGAAGACGCCTTTCAGGGCATAAAGACATATCTATCTTCGGCTCCTTTATTGGTGAAACCTACTCCGGCCGAGACCTTGTATTTATATCTGGCAGCTAGTTCGTTGGCAGTAGGAGCTATTCTAGTTCGGGAAGTAGGAGGAAAACAATATCCAGTCTATTATGTCAGTCATGTCCTAAGATATGTGGAAACTAGGTACCCAAATATTGAGAAATTTGCCTTTGCTTTAATAATTGCTAGTCGAAAGCTTCGGCAATATTTCAAGGTCGACTCCTGGTCGTTTTCACGGATCAGCCTTTGAAGAAGGTGATGGGCAAGCCAGAGGTTTCAGGGAGACTAGCAGTATGGACTATGGAGTTGTCCCAATTTTTCATTGAATATCATCCCCGAACCGCTATCAAAGGTCAGGCCTTGGCCGATTTTATGGTGGAGTGCTCGTTCAATCAAGCGAGATATGCCAAACTACCGTAAGTCGAGATGTCCGTCGAGCGATTTGCGAGTTCTTCAAATGAGGTCGAATGTTTGGACGTATGTAGATGGATCCTCTGATGTGACTATTAGTAAGGTGAATTATCTTGACGAGTGGGAGGGATTCAAAGTGCAAGAGAGCCATCGATTCGGGTTTAAAGCGATTTAACAACGGCCAAGTATGAAGCGATGTTAATTTGGAGTTCGATTGGCGAAGAGTCTAGAGGTCCAGAAGCTGATCATTTACAATGACTCTTAGTTGGTCGTCAAGCAACAGTCGGGAGATTATGAAGCCCATGGGACCAGGATGATCAAGTATCTGGCAGAATTAAAAGACCAACTTCAGTACTTCGTTTCTTATGATTTTCAGGGCATAGAGCGTAAACGACAATTCCATTGTCGATGCACTGTCGAAGCTGGCCACTACGGGTGCTCTGGTGATTATGAAAGGTTCTAAGATTAGTGGAAATATCTATCGTTTGATAGGGAGTACAGTTGTAAGTGCAGCTGTTGCCACTACAGCTGATGATACTTTATTGTGACATATGCGGTTAGGGCATATGGAGGAACGTGAGATACTAGAATTGTAGGGATTTCTGCACATAAAAGCGGCAAAAATTAAAAAAAAATTCAAAGACAATTTTGAAACCCTAAAACAGGATCCATGCGAAAACATATTAATTCAGTGGTTTAGATATTATACCGATTATAGAAGCTACAATCACTACAAGAAAAAGGCCTATCAGTGACCAAGGATATCAGCGACCGCATATCCGGTCGCAGATAATACTTATAGCGACCAACATCAGCGACCGTAATTGAATCTGGTCGTAATTTACTATCAGCGACCGCATGCGGTCGCTGCTTGGTCGCTGACATTAGTTTCCCTCCCAAAAATTGGTGCGAAAAGGTGGTTCATTTATTTGTTGCGACCAATATATATCAGCGACCGCATTGCGGTCGCTAAAGGGGCCACGTCATAAAAAATCAAGCGGTTGTCGCTGGACGCGGTCGCTGATCAACTAAAACTTATTCAGACTCAGGTTCGCGATATCAGTAGAAGAAAAAAAAAGAAAGAGATACACGAGGGAGAAGAGGGAGTAGGGGGAAGAGAGGACCTGCACTGCCGCACCACCGCTGCACTACCCGCTTCACCACCGCCGCACCACCACTTCACCACACCGGTAAACTAATTTTGGGTTTAATTTGTTTGTTTAATATGCTAGAATTTGTGTTTAATTTAGGGTTTTAATTTATTTTGTTATAAAAATGATGAATCCTCGAATGAATTAGTGTTCAATTTGAGTTTTGAAATTTAATCTAGGGTTTAATTTGTTATATATTAATCGAAATTTGAATTCAACTTGGGTTTGATATATTGGAAATTTGGATTTGATATGTATTGTATTGTATAACGTAATTAGTGTTTGATTTGTGTGAATACATATTCTACAATTAAGTTTTAATTTGTATAAATTTGAGTTTGATATGTAATGTATGAGCGAGAAAAGAATGTATCAATTTTTGGTTTGTTTATGCATGTTTAGGTATAGTGTGTATATTTGATATATTGGAAATTTGGATTTGATATGTATTGTATTGTATAACGCAATTAGTGTTTGATTTGTGTAAATACATATTCTACAATTAAGTTTTAATTTGTATAAATTTGAGTTTGATATGTAATGTATGAAATGAGAGAAAAGAATGTATCAATTTTTGGTTTGTTTATGCATGTTTAGGTATAGTGTGTATATTTAATACATTCATTGGTAATTTTTTTATTAGTCGGGTAATCATGAACATTTATACTATTAACGAGCCTATTGTTGATCCACTAGAGCCTATTAAAGGGCTATTGGAGTTGATGAAATTTGGGCTTGGGGTAAGAGGCCAACGAGGCCACGCCAAGCTTAGCCAACCCTCTCACGGGCAAGCCAAGCTTGGTTGTTAGCATGGTAAGCTATTGAAACATTAAGCCAAAATAAGCAAGGCTTGAGGAACTGTTAAGGCAATGAGAAAAGGTAACTAGACACACATGGTCAATAAAGAGGCATTTATCTTTTTAACAAGGGTATTTAACACTTATGTATATAAGAATAAAGCTACAAAATGTTATAGAAGCTATAAATTGCTCAACCAAGTTATGCATGCTTACAAGTATGCTCAAGTCATATGGTTACAAGTATGCTCAAGTTATATGTTAATTAACATTTATAATGTTGTCTCGTAGTAGTAGTACCGTGGAATCATGGACCTCTATTCGCATCAGTAGTTGGATGGCACGATGAAAGTCAAGTGCCCATATAAGTCTTCTGATTGAATTTAAATTTGGTTGCCAAGTGTTTTTTGGAGTACGCGTATAGTCACCCAGAATGTATGAATGGTAAGTCGCAGATATGATGTCCATGTTTAAAGTGTAAGAATGCAAATTATATGGATGACAGTAAACTATCACACGGGTAAACTATCATTTACTTGTTTACGGGTTCAATTGAGAAATTACGAAGAAATGATATTGGTGGAGCACATGGGCGTTGGGCGAGGGTAGAGAAGAGATGGTGGCATCACACAAAGGCTGACACATGAGTGTTTTGAGTTACTCTTGGCAATAGTACTCATCGTATGAATGAAATGGTCCATGATATTGCATGGGCCAAATTTTGATTGGGATGATCGGCGCCTAATAAAGAACAACCTATGAATTACGATGCCAAAGGCTTGGAAAGATTTCAACTTAGCACATCCTGGAAAGATTTCAACTTAACACATCCCTAATTTGCATTGGAACCTAGAAATGTGAGGCTTGGATTGTCCACCGATGGTTTCAATCCGTTTTAGCCACTCGTTTATTCCAGCACTCATGTCAGCTTTGTGATTGTTACTCCGCATAACTTGCCTCCTTGGATGTGTATGAAACTTAACCGTACTTATTTCTTTCACTCATGATTCTTGGTCCTAAGAGTCCTGGAAAGAACTTAGATGTTTACTTGAGACCTCTTATAGACGAGTTAAAGGTATTGTGGAAGGATGGAGTACAGACTTGGGATGTTGCAACGAAAACAAATTTCAACCTTAGGGCAGCAGTTATGTGGACTATAAGTGACTTCCCAGCTTATGGTATGTTAGCTGGATGGAGTACACACGGGAAGTTGGCTTGTCCGTATTGTATGGAGCATACAAAGTCGTTTAATCTATCAAAAGGTCGAAAGCCTTGTTGGTTTGACTGTCATCGTCGGTTCTTACCGGTAGATCACCCGTTTCGAAGAAATAGAGAACACTTCAGGAAAGGGAAAGTAGATAATGATATGCCTGCACCGCGATTGTCGGGAACGGAGATGCGAGATCATGTGATGAGATTGCCGGTTATCCCATTTGGTAAGGTTGATGCGACAAACATAATCAATGGGTTTGGTGAATCTCATAACTGGGTTCGGAGAAGCATCTTTTGGGAATTGCCTTATTGGTCTACAAATTTGATTAAATTATAATCTAGATGTGATGCATATTGAGAAGAATGTGTTTGACAATGTGTTTAACAATGTGATGAATGTTCTGGGAAGACAAAAGATAACGATAAGGCACGTTTGGACATGAAAGATATTTATAAGCGTCTGGATTAGAACTTTATGAATCTCCTAATGGTAAGATTGTCAAACCGCATGCACAAGGTACACATTGTCCAAAAAGCAAGTTGAAGATGTGTGCACACGGGTTAAGTCTCTGAAACTACCGGATGGATATCGTCCAAACATTGCAAGGTGTGTTACGGGTGGGAAATTGCAAGGGATGAAGAGTCATGGTATCACATGTGTTCATGGAGAGACTCATGCCTATAGCATTTCGGGATGCCTTGATAAACCAATATGGGATGCTTGACGGATCTTAGTCGTTTCTTCAAAGACTTGTGTTCAAAATCATTGAATGAGAAGGACATGTTTGTACTTGAGAAGAACATCATAGAGATCACGTGTAAACCGGAAAAATATTCCCACCGGTTTTTTTGACTCCATGGAGCATTTGCAAATCCATCTTCCCTATGAAGCTCGTGATTGGGGTCCATTCAATATAGATGGATGTACCCTTTCGAGAGGGTGATGGGAAACCTTAAAATGAAGGTGAAGAATAGAGCTTATGTCGAGGGGTCGATACGCGAGGCATCTGATTTGATGAGATATCTACGTTTGTCTCGGCACTATTTTCCTAGGACGAAGTCTTGATAAAGGCCAATCGAGTATCGAGACATGATGATGGGGAAATGTTGAACTAAATGGTCTGGCTCTCTACGATTTGGTCTATCGCCGCTTATGGAAAAAGGGAAGCGATATTCTCTCTCGAGCAAGAATTACATGCCGCATACATACTTACATTCTTCTCAATCATGAGGAGATTGACGAATTTGTGAGGTACACATGTAAACTTGATATTTTATCTTTTAAGTTGAAAATTTATTCTAATATGTTAATGTTTATAACATGGTATAGATGTAGACGATGACGAGTTAAAAGTGAAGCATCGCCGACATAACCGATAAAGATATTCAAATCAATCGGGATAAAAACTTTGCACTTTGGCTAAAGGACAAAGTAAGTTCAATTTTTAAGACGTAGTGTATATATATATAATATATATACTCCATATGTTAACTATGACTTCATTTAATAAGATGGAGTTTTTTGTAGGCTTTGATTGAGGGATCAACGATTAGGCTAATGTACAAGTCCTAGCTATGGGACCGCACAAGGATCAAGTCACCGCAATGGTTACAAAATAAATGGTTGTGAATTTCACACAAAGGCATATGGGCGCAGAAAAGAACAACGAACTCTGGAGTGTGTGTCCAAGGAGATTGTTACAATGAGCTTTGGTCGTGCCTTTTATGGGAAGTTGGAGGAAATCGTAGAGTTGTCGTGCAAGGGGCACGACGGGGTCATATTCACTTGTTCAAGTGCCGTTGGTTTGATTGAGAAAAAAGGGATACGTGTTGATGCATATGGAATCGTCGATATTGACCTCCATAGGTCTGCAGTACTCCAACGAACCGTTTGTTTTACCAACTCAAATAAGACAAGTATACTACACTCCTAGTCCCGTTAGGAAAAGGGATAGACCGCTTCTGATTGGCAAGTTGTAATTTATACCCGCCAGCGTAGTCGTGAAGAATTAGTTGATGGGGAGATTTACAAGACCGGATGCTTCATAGTCGGACTATAATAAATGTGGAGGACGACAATGAAGTAATCCAGTTAGATGGTGGAGATGAACCACATGACTTAGATCCCGAGTCAATACTTGTGTTAGATGACATTGATAATTTGAGGAGGAAGAGTTATTGGTAGAATCGACACAAAATCCAAGGCGAGATGATGGTTATGAATCTGCAACACGATACAAGATGATCTGAATGATTACGAATATCGACACTTGAACTCATGAAATGTATGTTTAGCAATACATGTTTTTATATCATTGTCATGTTTATGTACTAAACTATTTAAATGCAACTTTTGTTTATTGTCATTTTATATTCATATATATACATGTTTATATCAATTGCTCATGTTTATGTATTTAAACTATTTTATTATTTTGTTAATTACGAGGTGATCGAGGAGGGATGGCGCTTGACATAACCTTGTACTTGTATATTCATTATTTGGATGTTTGTATATATGTTACTTAAACAAGTTTTGAAATGTTATTATATTTATTCAAATCATATTGGTTTTAAAGGTTTATATACTAGTTTGGTGTATGTGTTGGTGGACGATGGATGTTTATATTGTTTTGTATGTTGTTTATCTTGGTGTGTATGTGTGTTGGGATAAAGCAGGTAGAAAACAGTATGTGTTTTTAGGAATTCTGCAAAACAACAAAAATCTGGCTGTAATTTTTAGCGACGGCATAGTATCAAATATCGATATTCTTGACGCTGGTCACGATAATGGTCGCTAACACGTGGACCACGTCAGCTTTGGCCCTGGACCATGTCGATTTCGGCTCAACAACCAGTATTTGTCATTTTGGTCGCTCATAGCGGTCGCAGATATCTCGGTCGCTAATAGTGGTCGCTGATGTGCATCCCAGTGACCAGATTTTATCTGACGATTATCACGATGACAGACTTTGTCAGCAGATAGCTATCTGCGACCGAGTGTGGTCGCTGATAGTCGGTCGCTGATAGGCCTTTTTGTTGTAGTGAATTGATACGATCGAATCTCCAACGCAAACCAACAGAACTGTTGTGACGCCCCCAAAATAGCTATACATCATCTATCTTGAGTCGCCAAATACATGGTATAGAATACAAATACAAACTTAATTATACAACAGTCGTGTAATGTACGACAAAACATAGCTGAGAGTTTAAACGGGAATGTTGCCTTCTAGACAATGTCCACTCTCAAATAGAGTCCTCATTACATTTATTGTCACACTATTTTATAGAATAGTGAGGACTACTAATACACCATCTCGGACCATCACTCCGTTCCCCGACTAGTCCCGGCTACGATCTAATTCCTGAAGAGAACAATGAAAGCAAAAGGGTGAGCTCAACTAGGCCAGTAAAAAATATTATGACTAAGATAATGCAGAATAAATTATCATTAGTCTTCAACAATGTTAAACTGATAAAATACAATAGACATCAAGTTTAACTACGGTGAAATAAGCAATCCATTAAGAGTCAAGTAGAGTATGATATCTACTATCTTCTATGATTTAAAATGTTTTTATCAATTTTATCATTTGAGACTCAAATTTTAATAAATAAACCACATCATCGAGTCATCCTCGCACTACTTGCCAAGGATATTCATTAAATCATCAATGGTCATGACTATCTTGAATAATCTCTGGTCATAATCATACCAAAAACATCCATCAATGCACTATGTGCCATCGAGGACTTTTACCACATCATTTATAACATTACAGTCATGATTATACCGAATGATCCTCGGTCATAATCATACCAAGTCCATCTATGCACGTAAGCCAAAGATGACTTTCATCACAATATAAGTAATGAGGATGATGACAATGACATAATAATTCAATAAAACAAGTTCAAGAATAAATTTTAAAGATTTATAATTTAATTTATCCCCGAAATCAATTACGCCCAAATTGTCAACATGATATTTCTTTGTGGAGTAAAATTCAAGAATGTTAGGTAAGAATATTTCCATGAAAAGATATTGGATGAAGTGCAAATATCCAAGATATTCTACTAATTTCATGGAGTATAGAAGCCAAAACTTTAACCAACCGAGTATAATAAAATATATGAAACTACAAATGGATTTTTCCCTCCATGCAGTAATCCACGTAGATGCATCATTTCCACAATTTAATAAGGAATGAATACGAAGGATCATTCACCACGATGCGCAGAATCCACATGTGCATGTGTTATTCAATGTAATAATAATAAAGAATGGAATAATGTAAGAATTCACTGGGCATGCGATAGATCGCATGCATGTGTAATTCTCAACAGAATAATAAATAATGGAACCGTGTCAGTGCGTAATCCATGATGCACAAGATATTCCAATGTAATAACAAAGAATGGAACTGTGTCACGCGAATCCGCATATATGTGATGTTTCAACAGAATAATAAAGAATGGAACCAAGCCATGCAGTAATCCACATGCAGCAGGATGTTCCAAATGAATAATAAAGAATGGAATAACAACATAATTCACTGTGCATGCGATAGATCATATGCATAAAGTTATTCCATCGTAATAATAAAGAATGGAATAACAAAAGAATTTCACCACGTATGCAGATTACTTGATGAAAAGTTATTCCAACATAATAATAAAGAATGGAATAACAACTCTTACGAGTATTGAAAGAAAATAACTCTCTTCATGAATACGAAAGAATAATACCCTTACCTGTAAGAAACCTGGATATTGGAATAAGAAGGTAAAGGACTACTTTCTTCTTTCTCTCTATAATTTCTCTCTATAATAATTGTTCTAAAGCTTTAGTGAATTGGTGAGAAATGAAGGAAGAATGAGCTTTATTTATAGAAAAATATAGTTTCGATAATTGCACATTTTGGAGCTCAAATATTATGTATAATACCTTCCTCTTTTTCTTCATTTTTAATTTAGTCCTGCAAGTATTATCAAACTTACACCACCTCCCTTAATAGTAAATAATGTGAATCAATAGTTCAATCATGTGAATCAATAGTTATAATCATGTGAAAATACAAATTATAGTATAGTACCTCCATCTATACCTCCATTTTTAACTTAGTCATGCAAGTATTATAGAATACTGGATATAAGCTATAACTTGAACTTGCACCGTATAACAATACTCAAAGTATACTCAAAATACTCACAAGAATACGGTCGATAATATAGAGAGAGAAAACTTCAATTTCTGGTGTGATTTTCAATTCTAACCTAAGCACCCTATTTATAGGAAAATGCTTAGAACACCAAAGCAAAAAATTAAATAAAATATTAATATATATTTATTAAATTCCTACGCACCCAAAATCTGATTCAAACCATCAGCCACCAAGAGTGTCTCACCTTGCCTAACTCAAAAAAAACGTTTTTCTTATTAAAAATATTTAAAACTTCAAAAATTAATTATTTCGGAGCTTCAGAACTTCAATAATTCACAATAAATAGCCCTTTTGTCAGAAAATTCAAATCTCGCGAGTTTTTATAGGAAATTCAATTCTCTACAACTTTACAGAAGAAAATTTTTCCAAATTCCAAACAGAAATTAACCGAAATCCATAAACGGACGATTTTACAGGTTATAATCAAATTTCAGTCAAGAAATGGGGTCCACCGACATGTTTAACATGTTTTAAACATTTATTGCAACAAAAATACTCTTTCTCCTCGTATACTCAAATATCACACATTCATTGTAAAAATATCACCATTATTATATTATTAAAAATATAATAATATATTTAAATGAATTATTTTTTATATTTAAAAAGATAAAATTTCAATACATCCATTTTATAAAATTCAATAATTGTCAGAAATGGTTAAATTAAAAATTATATGAATTTTTTCAAAAACACACAAGTGGTTATAATCCATTGTCATTTGGAGAATATTCGTTTTGGTGCGTGGAATCAATATTTATCTATCATTCATAGCACGACAAGAAGGGCTATTGACACAACATTTTTCAATTAATCGTGAGAAGGCACTACTCAATACTTGTTATCAATAATTATTTGCAATATTTTATTTTATTGATTCAATAATTCGCGGTTGAATATTATTGTTCAATAATTATCATCGCACAAGATTTCATTATCGCATCAATAATTAATATTACATTATTGGCAATGTCTAGAAATAATCACAATATCGATAAACAGCGTAATATTATTTGTGAATAATTAATTATTGATTTATAATGATAAAGAAATATTTATTTGATGTGGATATAAATGAGGATTTATTTATGTATTTATAAGTGAAGGAATTAATGATGAGGTGTTTTAAAGATTTGTTTAAATGGAGAACAAAATATGGAATTTTCGGAAGCAGGGCTTTCAGAAATTTGAATCACTCAAAATTCTTTGTAGATATTTCGTGGTGAAATTTTGAATGAATCGGTCAGAAATTCTAAAAAAATCGTTCTTCACCTATATATTGCGTGAGTTATAAATTTTTGATCCGACCGTTGGATCGCGTTGTAATTTTGGATATGTTATACATATATAAGTTGAGTATATGTCCACAAATTTTGAACCATTAAAAAATGAACGTATGATTTGTTATGAATTTTAAGAGGTAACTGATTAGAAAATTTGGTTTTGGTGGAAAATTCTAGAATTGGAGGGCCCCCACTCTTGGTTGTTTGGGAAGATGGCTGATTTTTTGGTGGTGGAATAGCCTCTAGAAGTTTCCTTCAACGTCATATCCGATGTCCAAATGTAAGTGATGTTTTTTGAGGTAAGGGATAAGAATTGATATTATTTCTTCAATATCATTAATGGTGAAGTTTTACCAAATTTGGAATCACATGAACTCGCCTGTGAGTTACTATTAGGGACCAGTTACTATTCACGAGTACTTTATTTGAACTTTTACTTTTTCACGAATTTCATCTTTTAATGTTATCTAACTATTCAATTTAAAAATAAAATTTAATATTATTCCAGATAATATGGATTTTATGAGAAAAGAATAACTATTTATAATAAGTTGCAAAATTGATATTTTTATGAGTACATCTATATAATAAAAATTTTTGGATAAATCAATTTATGATAAATGAGCCATATGAAAATTAGTAAATGAAAAATTTCGAGAAAAATATATGTTCAATATGGGACTATTTTATGCTAAATCAAACTAGTTATGAGTAAACAAAGAATATATGAAAATATCAACATTTTTTATGAGGGTTTTGGTTAATGATGATGAAATTTATGAGTTTGGCAATTATTAAATCAATAAAATAAAAATAAGTTTGAGAAATGATTAAAATATTATTATAATATTTAATATTAGATTATGAGATTTCTAAGTTATTTATAACATTTGGATTAAGGTGTTATAAATATGGATATGAATTATTGATGAATATCTTTCGCTTCAGAATGCAAAGAACTTGTTGATGAATTGACCGCAGGTAAAGATGAATTTATTAGTATGATTTTAATGAGCTCGGATTTGGTATAACCATGATATTTGATGTTTCGTAAAGACAGTGATGAAAATTAGAACCATTATCGAGTTGAAAAGTTTCACACCCTTTTGCCTTCAACGTAAGAATCAATAATGGTGCAATACTTGTATCCAAACTCACCATCATATTCATGCACTTTCGTAATGGGTCGGGATGGAATGGACCTATTTTGGGTTGTTCACAATAATCACAATATTGACAACTGTGCGCCCTCCTCAGAAAGAGGCTTTCTAATAAGGTGACCAACCTCTCCTCAGAAAGAACTTTCGTAGATATGCCAATAATGTTATCTAATAATAACCAATAAAATAAAATACCTAATGTCAAAGAATTATCAGAACCATTATCGAAAGTAAAGGCCTTCACGAAGAATCAATAATCGTGCAACAACCGTGCCGGTATTTACCACCAAGATATTTTAACTGTGAATAATTGAATAAATAACGCAAGCTATTTTTAAACAACTTATATTTGTCGCTTTCTTCATCCAATCGCTCGTTATGGGCCCACACATTCATCGCTCATTCTGTCGCATTTAATATTCTCGACAAAGATTTAATATTCCACGACCAAACGAATATTCCCGACAATAATGAATATTTTACAACCACTTGCTTATTTTAAAATATTTACGTGATTTTACCCATAACTATCCACATTAATCAAATCAACCCTTACTATTTCAAAATAATAAATAGAGAAAATTAAATTTCATTAATAATAAGTTAGGGTCTTACAGTAGTTCAACAGTTTAACGGTAAAACTTCCACCGTTATTTTTATAAAAGATAATTATGTCATTTTCTAACTACGATAAAGATTCCGCCAGGGGTTCACCAATTATTGTGTCAATGCACGAATATTCCCTGTTAAAACGAATATTCTCCGACCAATCGAATATTATATAACCACTTGCTTACTTTTCAAAATTTATAAATATTACCCACTACTATAACATTATATTATATCCACACCATAATATTCAAAAATATATTTTGAGAGAAATTAATCTTTATTCATAAAAGTTGGGGTCATACAACTGCGCCTCTACGGTATCCACACGAACGTCCCGCAAATCGTCACATGATCTGTAGTAAAGAGAATCGCGGTACAAGCCATCAAGGATCAGGATTTTCAAAATTTTTCTCTCTAGTCTCTCTCTAAGAGCGGCTAGGGTTTTAGGTTATGATGTGATTCCTAAAATAGCTGATATATCATATATATAGAAGTCAAAAGGAATTAATCAAAACCTAATCTAATTAAAAATAAATCCAAATTTATATATATATTATATCTTAATTAAGTCTTACTTAATTAATATACATATATATAAATTATCCTATTAATTTAAATTCGTAATTTAAATACTATCAATTATATTGACATATTTAAATCCTTACAATTTAAATTAATTCCCTTTTTAATTACGTTCTATATGTGTGACCCTATAGGTTATTATCACGTTGACAATAATTTTAAAATCATATTATAAAATTATAAACAATGAGCGGCATTTAGTAATGCATCACTGCTACCCAAGTAATAATAAGATCGATGATTCGATACAACCTTTTCGTGACCAATGTTTCAATGTAATTTAATCCTTTTAACCTTGACATCCTAGATTAAACTCGAGTTATGGAATGTGTCATACTCTTCATAATTTAATTTGAGTTTTCTTGATCAATGAGTAGACTATATGAAATAAATAATCACTATTTGAGCATGGCCATGCATTTCATAGTCCTACTCAATCAAGAAGCCTATGGATATTACCCCTAATATATTGGAGGGTTAAATTCCATCTAGATCACTCATATTCCTCACACGATTCATGATGTACCCAATAATCACCTTTATTGTCCACCCTATTAAAGGTGACCTTTGATGATATCAAAGTACATAAATTCCCGTGTAGTAATATAGTAATTTTAGGTTGGAGGATCATTACATCATTGTCACTATGAGAATCGATAATGACACTTTGCATAATATATGTTCCACATAGAATTCTCATGATGGGTCTATCAAAGACATCGTTTCTCTAACGCATCTACGCATCGACTCAATATCTCATATATTTTATAACCAATGAGATTTGGTCATCATCATTCACATACTAGTCTCAATGTATCATTATTGTCCCATCAACAATGATACTCGACTAGGGACATTTAAGAGCAATGATACTAATTGTAATTATATAATCTCATGTTCAAGTCACACACTTGAAACTATATAATTTGTATCACTATTCTAAGGAATTTTATTATGTTAATATTTATATAACGTAGTAAATAAAACCATAGTAAAATCATTCATTTATTCAATCAAATATAATATCAAAATGTTAAGTAATTATATCAAATAATTGGCCTCTAGGGCATAAACTCTAACAAGAATTACATAAAAGAAATCTGTTGAAAGGAGTGATATCATGCAAGCATGATTTCTGCAAGTTCTGTGTTCTGGGAAAACAGTGTAAGATGCAGTTTAGGCGTGCAGTGAACAAAACTAAGGAAATACTTAGACTATGTGCATTCTAATGTTTGGGGACCAATGAGGGTAGCTTTAAAAGAGAGATCTTTGTATTTTGTGACCTTTATCGATGATTTTTTGAGAAAAGTTTGGGTGTACTTCATGCGACACAAGTCCGAGGTTTTTGAGAAATTCAAAGTGTGGAAAGCTGAAGTGGAAAATCAAATAGGGAGACGATTAAGTGACTCAGATCAGATAATGGGACAGAACGTACAAGTATGTTGTGTTACTCGGACTTGGTTGTTTGTGATGGAGTACCCGCGTTGACACAATCTGACACGAGTGCGGGATTTGTGTAGATTGGGTGCGGCACTTTCAATCTGAATACGGCTCTATTGCTTAGCTGAACGAATGAAGCTGGGCGGACGACATGTACATGCTACAAGTACCGCATACATGGTGAAATTCTTCTGTTATTCCATTTTTTATCATTCTGTTGGAATATCCTGTCGGTGCGTATTACGCCTGATCTGATTCCATTAATTATTATGCTGTTGGAATAACCTATCTGTGCGGTCTATCGCATGCATGGTGATTTCTGTTGTTATTCCATTCTTTATTATTCTGTTGGAATATCCCGCTTGCAAGTAATTTTGCCTCGACCGGTTCCGCTTCTTTATTATTTTGTCGGAATATCATCATGCGTATGCGATTTACGCATGACCTCAGTTCAATTATTTATTATTCGCTGGGAATAACTTTGTCTCGCGATTCATCGAATGCATGGTGAATCCTTCTGTTATTCAATTCTTTATTATTCTGTTGGAATAACCTTTGCTGTGTGGATTACCACATGCATGGTGAATGATACTTTGTATTCATTTCTTATTAAATTATGGAAATAATATGGCTACGTGGATTACCACATGACGGGCGAAAATCCATTTGCAGTTTCATATATTCAATTATACACAATTGGTTAAAGCTTTGGCTTCTATATTCCTTGAAATTAGTGGAATATCCTAGATATTTGCGCTTCATCAAGTATCTTTTCGTGGAAATATTTTTCTGAGCATTCTTGAATTTTTCTCCACAAAGCAGTATCATGTTGACAATTTGGACATTATTGAGTTCAAGATAAATTAACTAATAAATCTTTAAAATTTATTCTTGAACTTGTTTTATTGAATTATTATGTCATTGTCATGATGAGTTATGTTGGTTATTATTTGAAAACATGAAAGTTTCTTAAAAATCATAAAGGGTTGAAAATCAGATTTTGGTGAAAGTGGAATATGAAATTCAATCGACCATATCTCCTATTATATTTCGAATTTTTGAATGTGGTCAAGTTCTAGAGTTAGATCTATGATTTTTCTAAATCATCCAAGTGGAATCACTGGAAAAGTGTTGTAGATTTTTGTATGGACTGATTTTAGCAAAGGAGTCAAAAACTGCAACGAACCAAAAAGGCTATTGTCCAGAAATTTAAAAGGGCATTTTCGACTACTTAATTTGTGAGAAAAATTCCGGCCTTTTGGGACATGGAAATATATGGTATAAAGTACCTCCTATCCAAAAATGAGTTCATTCCGACTTAAAATGAACAAGTTATGACTATTTCAATATTTAAGTTTTTTTGACGAAAAATGCTATAACCGGAGTTCTATAACTCCGATGACCATAAAATTTAAACTGGAAGCTCACGTTAACATGTGTAAGATCCTTCCAAGATTTGGGAATTTCTGGAGTTAAACTTGAGGTAGCTAATTTCTTAAGGAATTAATTAGAAATTGATTTTTGAAAAATACTTAAGGGAGTTGAAAAAAAAATACTTGTTATGTATGAAATATATGTATATATGTTTGAACAAAGGATAGAAAAATAACAAGTTGATTTGGTAATTTTTCATGAAAATGGTTTAGTTAAGAACATATGAGTTAAATATGTTATGTGAAATAACGAAATTAGTAAATAGGATTTTATGGCTTGGGAATCCTATATAGGGTATATGCAGATTTTTGATAAGGGATTTGATCATTGGTGATGAAATCTTATGAGTATGGCATTTTTGAATGATTAAATGCATTATTTGGTAAAGTATAAACAATTGAAATAAATTATTTATAAGTTTAAGAAGTGATTAAAATATTGTTATAATATTAATAATATTAGATTATGAGTTTATTAAGTGATTGATAATATTTGGATAAATTTAAAGTCTTTAATATTTATCTTTGGTTTCGCTTTTGATTAATGCTCATATCATTGTCATCATTCTCATGTTTATATTGTGATAAAAGTCATCTTTGGCTTACGATGCATAGATGGATGGACTTTGTGATTATGACTGTGGATTATTAAGATAGTCATGGCCAAGTAATGTGACGGATGATGTGGTAAAAAATCCTCAAATGGCCCTGTAGAAGGTATTGATGGACGCTTTTTGGTATGATTATGACTAAGGATTATTCGATATAGTCACTGAATTATCGATGATTTAATGAATATCCTTGGCCCGTAGTGCAGGGATGATTCGATGATGTGGTTTATTTATTAAGTTGAGTCTTAGCGATTAAGTTGATGAAAAACTTTTTAAATCATAGAAATAGTAGATTTTATTCTCTACTTGACTCTTTTAATGAATTGCTTGTTCCGCTGCAGTTAAATTTGATGTCTTTTGTATTTTATCAGTTTAACATTGTTGAAGGCTAATGATAATTTATTCTGCATTATCTTAGTCATAATATTTCTTACTGGGCTAGTTGAGCTCACCCTTTTCTTTCATCGTTTCATAACGACCCCAAAATAGGTCCATTCCATCCAACCCATTCTCGAGTCGCCAAATATATGGTACGAAAAACAACTACAACTTTATTACAACAATTGTCGTGGCAAAATACAACAAAACATATATCCGTGAGTTTGGATACAAATATATACCAATTGTAGTACGTCACAATGACACCTTACATAAAGGTATAGTCAAAAACCTGCTTTTAGAAATTAGAATCTTTGGGAAGTGGTCAAGGAAACCTTCGTACATGGGAGGCCATGCTTTTAGGTTATGGTAGATATCATATGGCCACTGTAATTATCCTTGGTCAATCCAATAGACCCTAAAGAAAAACAAGAAGATTACTATCGATTCTTCCCAATGGTGAGTCTTCTCTTGACATATCATTATCTTCACTGTCTCTAATTGGGTATTATACTCCAAACAAACACCAAGATTATATAAGTAGTGCTTGTGAATATACTCAAGAAGTGGATGAGCACAACCACGTCTTATGATAACACGAAGTTTGTATGTCATTAGACATCTTGTATGATAGTGGCAAAACACCCTTCCAAAGTTAAATTCACCTCACCCTCAACATCTATAAACCACCACTCTATTCCTCGCTTATCCCCGCCGACCCCCTACACTTTTATTACACGAAAGGAATTGTGAAACAAAAGGGTGAGCACAACTAGCTCGAAGAAAGAATATTATGACTAAAGATAAATAAATTATCAATAGTCTTCATCAAGAATGAATCGTAGATTTAGAACATATGGTAGATGATAGAACTTTTCAACCATAGTCAGCAGCGGAATGAGCAATCCATTAGAAGAGTCAAATAGACCATAAAATCTATTATCTTCTCCATGTTAAAAGTCCACCAACAATGTTTTATCCTCGTAACATCAATCAACAATTCTCGCCCACAATCACGCAGTATAACTCATAATCGTAATTGTAGTTCTAAATTCCTTTCCTCATCCAAGACAAAGATAATTTTCATCACTTGTCTTTACTCGAAACATCAAAGATCATGGTTATACCAAATCACGGTTCGCTCATAATCATACTAATAAATTCATCTTCGCACTACGGGCCAAAGATATTCATCAACAGTTCATCTTTACACTACAAAGCTAAAGATATTCAACAACGGGTCATCTTTTGTATTATAAGCCAAAGATATTCATCAATAATTCATCTTTGCACTACAAAGCAAAGATATTCATCAATGTGTCATCTTTTGCATTACGAGCAAAAGATATTCATCAATAATTCATCTTCAGACTATAAAGCAAGATATTCATCAACAAGTCATCTTTGCACTACGAGCCAAAGATATTCATATATCAAAGAAATACATAATCATCTCGAAGTTATATAACAATAATTATAACCATGTTGATCAATTCACCTTTGCACTTAAGCTAAAAATATTCAATTGTAAATTCAATGGTCATGATCATACCTAATCAACAATTCAACTTTGCACCACTCTTGGCAAAGAGAACCTATGGTCACGATCATACCAATAATCTACCCATCTTTACACTCAAGTCAAAGAGAAATATCATCATTAGGGTTATAAGAATGTTATATAAAAACAATATAATCAAAACATGATTTTAATTTCAAGAGTAAAATTCATAAATCAATGATAATTTGGTCGGAGAAGAAACCAATTTGTCGTGAATAAGTACTCGTATTGTTAGACATAGTACCGTATACGTGCATAGTAACTTCTATACCTAAAAGATAAAGTTTCATAATAAAATTCATATCCATATTTATAACACCTTAATCCAAATGTTATAAATCACTTAGAAATCTCATAATCTAATATTATTAATATTATAATCATATTTTAATCATTTTTTTTTACTTATAAACAATTTAATTAAATTGTTTACACTTTACTAATTAATGCATTTAATCATCATAAAATGCCAAACTCATAAGATTTCATCACCAATAACCAAAACCCTCATCAAAAATCTGCATATACCTCTATATATGATTCTCAAGCCATAAAATCATATTTTCCAATTTTCTTACTTCACATAACATATTTAATTCATTTACTCATAATTTAGAACATTTTCATGAAAAATACCAAATCGGTTCCAAAATATTTATTTTCTGGGATTTAGAAGAATATAGTCCCATATTGAATATATATTTTTTCTAATTTTAAAATTCATTTACTATTTTCACATGGCCAAAACCAATTTAATATTTAAACATTTATCATAAATTGTACTTTTGTCAAAAATTTCAAATTAATACACAGATCTTGACATTATATAGATGTACTCCCAATAAAAATTTCATCAATTTTGGAGTTAATCACAAGGAGTTATAAATAGTTACTTTTAAAATAGTCTTTTCTCATAAAATCCATAACTCCTAATCTATACATCCAAAAATACCTCAAAATAATCATAGTGGTGTAAAATTCAAGAATGATCAAAACATGGATACAATCAAAAGCTAGTATCCGAATAGATATTTTAGACGAAAAGAAAAATTTTCATTTTTTATGAATAATAGTCAGATACGTGAATAAAGGTCAGTATACGTGAATAGTAACTCACACCAAAAGATAGAAATTCCACAAAAAAACATCTTCACGCTTCATGAATAGTACTCGTGAATAGTAATCGTGAATAGTAACTCATGAATAGTAACTTCGTGAATAGTAACCCATGAATAGTAACCTCGGACATGAAAAAGTTCTAAATTTGATAAAACTTCAGATCAACATTTCAAAGATAATGATATGAAGAAATAATATCATTACAAAAAAAATAATATCCCTTATAATCCCTTTACTATCCCTTACCTCAAAAGAGCAAAGACTTACGACGGGATATCGGACATGATGTTGTAGGAAACTTGCAGACCGATGAATATCAACTCACCAAGATCTAAATACTCACAAATTACACTCAATAATCTAGAGAGAGAAAGAGAGAAAGCTTATGTTTCGGTGTGATTTTCAATTCTAACTTAGCCTCTATTTATAGGAAAATTTTAGCAGACTTGACCGCAACTCACGATGGCTTTTACCCGCTACTATTCCCACCCACCACATTTAAAAATTTAATTGAGCACATTTCTCACCAACCAAAAGTGGGGCCCACCAATTCTAGAATTTTCCACCAAAATCATTTATAACTAATTTCCGAATCACCACCTCTTAAAATTCATAACAAATTATACGCTCATTTTTAACGGTTCAAAATTTGTGGACATATACTCAACTTATATATGTATAACATATCCAAAAATTACAACGATCCAACTATTCGGATTAAATATTATAACTCACACAATAAAGTCAGTAAGAACAATTCGATTTTATCTTTTAATACCTCCAATCGACAAAATAATCGATAAAATACCTCAACATTAATTCCTTCATTTATAACCACATAAATAAATCCATCATTTATATCCACATCAAATAAATATTTTCTTATCATATGAATCAATAATTAATTATTCACAAATAATATTACTGTAATCACATTTATGACAACCAGTTCCTCAGGAAAGAGGGGCTTTCAATAAGAATTTCTCCATCAAGCGCGCAATTAGGTGACCAAACCTCTCCTCGATGAACTTTCTAGACATTGCCAATAATGCTATCTAATAATATTATTCAAATAATATGAATTATTGATCCGATAATGGGAAATATGTAAAGTTGATAATTATTGAACAACAATAATATAAAATATCAACACGACAATTATTGAATCAATAAAATAAAATATTGAGCAAGAATTATCGTAACAATTATTGAGTAGTGCCATCTCACGTAAGAATCAATAATTGAAAAATACTATATAATACCGCAGCCATCTTTCTCTTGTGCAACAACGCAGTATTACTTTACTTTACCAAGGGTATTCCAAATGTTGTTAATTGTGAACGATTACGCCGTTATTTATAAAAACTCAAATTTGTCGCGTTTTCTCCATCCGACGCTTATTCATTATGGGGCCCATTAAATGATCGCTAATACCGTCGCATTTAATATTCTCCAAACGTAAAGAATATTCCACTTACTAGCGAATATTCTCGAAACAACAATGAATATTTTATAACCACTTGCGTATTTTGAAAAAAAAAAAAATCATATATCACCCTTAACTTTAACTTTTATCAATTTAACCATTTCTTGAATAGAAAAATTGAATACTTTTATTTCATAAAATTGAGGTCTTACGCTTCTCTTTGAAATGAGAATATTGCTAGGGCGAGTCGAGAAAGCGGAGTGAGCCGGTCCAGATGATAACATTAGTAGTCCCTCACTATGTTAAATAATGTGACAATAAATGTAATGAGGACTCCTTTGAGTGTGGATATTATACAGATGACAATATTCTTATTAAAACTCTCATTTATATTTTGTCGTATTTTTACACGACGTTTGTATAATTAAGTTGTATTTGTATTTTGTACCATGTATCTGACGACTCAAGATCGGTGATGTATACCTAATTCTGGGGGCGTCACAGAAACACAGTAGCTGAGACTAAAGCTCGTGAGGTAAAAAAATACATTGTTGATGATACTTTTTGGGATTAATTAGATTATCTACTTGATTAGTTTTACTGAACCAATCATTGACATGTTTAGGGTAGCTGACACCGATGGCCCAGTTTTGCATCTAGTTTATGATATGAGGGACAATATGATTGAGAATGTGAAAAAAAATGATTTTTAAACATGAAGGGGAAGACATGGCTATTGGTCGTTCTAGCTTTTTTTTATGTTATTCACCAAATTTTGGAGGGTAAGTGGAACAAAAGTAACACTCCTTTGCATTGCATGACACATTCCTTGGTCCCTAAATACTACTGTGATGCTTGGCTTAATGATAGTGGAGGTAATAGAGATGGAGTTACACGGGTAGCGCCCCATGAGGATCATGAAGTGTCCATCAATCGAAGTAAATGTTTTAAGCGTCTCTTTCCTAATCAAATTGATTTGCAAAAGGTTTATACCGAGTATGGAGCTTTTTCTACTAGCTCTGAATATTTTGGTCAGCCTCATGTCATCGATGCAAAAATGTTTAGAGAGCCTATTTCGTGGCGGGCTAATCACGAGGCTTCAACTCCCGTTGCTACAACCCCTGGCCATTAAGTTACTCTCACAACCCGCTTCTTCTTCTTGTGCCTAGAGAAATTGGACCACTTACTCCATAATTTAAAGTATCAAGAGAAATAGGCTAACAACAAGTCGATCCAAAGACCTTGTGTTCGTGCATTACAACCTTCGTTTACTTTCAAGGAAAAGCAAGGAGTATATAGATGGACCTACAAATTCTGGGACATTAGTAAGTTCACTATTTTTCTGATATTCAAAAATGCAAGTAATAGTGTTTAATGCATGATAACAACTAATTTTCTTTTATTTTTATAGGTGGGGATCAGTTCGACATTGAAGGACAAGAAGTATGAGAGTTTGCTCAACTTTCCTTTGATGAACCAGAATTGGAAAGGATGACATTTCAGGATGCAGAGGGGGGTGAAGGCACTAACATTGACACTAGCACTGAAGGGGAACTAGAAGAAGATGGATTTTAGAAGTTGCACTCTATGATTTACTTCTAGATTAGTATTATAGTACTACTAAGTATGCTGGACTAAGGAACTACCTATTTTGTTAAGAGTTTGGATTAATAAGGTCCATGTTTACCATGTCTCTTAGAATTATGGATTAATGTTCTAATAAATTGTAATTCCTAAGGTTTACCCTCATTTGTCTGTAACAGTAATGTTCATGTCAAGTTGACAACTACGGGGGTTAGTTTGCGATGGGAGTAATCATTTATGAAGTACTCTCAAATCCTATAACTCGTATCTACCATACTTCTTAGTATGTCTACAATGTAGATGAGAAAACCAAAGATTATTTCATTTTGTCATATTATGAGAAATGCATGTCTATATAAATTTGGACAATATAAATATTATTATTAAAAAAATCATAACATATCGTATCCCCGCATCCGTGTCCAAATTTGAATCCATATCCGCTTATCCTCTATTTTTTGACTTCACGTGTCCGACACCTAGATTCGTACCAGCACCCGAGGTCGAGTAACACAACAGGTATGAGCCTTTTCAGAAGTTTTGTGAAGAGCATGGGATTCAACATCATTGGACTGTTAGGAAGACACCACAACATAATGGGGTGGCAGAGATAATGAACAAAACTATAACAGAGAGAGCACGGTGTATCAGGTTGAATGCAAGGCTTCCGAAGGATTTTTGGGTTGAAGTTGTGAGTATGGCACAGTTTTTATAATAAACAAGTCGCCGAGTACTGCTCTAGATAGTAAAGTAGCTCAAGAGGTGTGGATAGGAAAAGAGGTAGATTATTCAGGTATGAGGATATTTGGTTGTCCAGTCTATGTTCATGTTCCCGGTGATGAGAGGTTAAAGCTTGATGCAAAGTCCAAATAGTGTATCTTTCTTGGGTATAAGAAAGGAGTGAAGGGGTACAAGCTTTGGGATTCGAAATCAAAGAAAGTTGTGATCAGTGGGGATGTGGTGTTGGATGAAGCTTATATGGTCAAATCATATATTAGAAAGTTTAGAAAATCGAGGATGGGGAAGTCACCAACAAACAGCAGGAAGATGTACAGATTGAGCTGGAAAGTTGTAACGCTGGCAATCCACCGCTAGTGGAACAGGTTGATCAGCAGCAGCAGGAAAACATAGTCGTAAGGAGACCCAGACGCACTATCAAACCAACGGAGAGATATAGGTTTGAAGATATGGTTGCATATGCATTATCTACCACTAGTGGGAATCCATCTACTTTTCAGGATGTCATTGTTAGTCCAGAAAGGGACAGATGGATGGAGGACATGGTGAAGGAGATGGAATCATTGAAGAAGAATAAGACTTTGTAATTGACAGAATTGCCTCAGGGAAAGAAACCAGTGGGTGAAAATGGGTATACAAGAAGAAAGAGGTTGTATCATAAAAGTGTTAGAGAGGTTTAGTATGACTAATGCTAAACAGGTCAGCACTTCATTAGTGAGTCATTTAGGTTGTCTACAGCACAGTGTCCGGAGTCGGCTGAAAAGATTCAGGATATGTCAAACGTGCCTTATACGAGTGCAGTTGGTTGTTTGATGTATGTTATTGTATGTACAAGACCCGATTGGCATATGTAGTCAGCACGGTGAGCAAGTACATGGGAAATCCAGGCAGAGAGCACTGGAAAGCAGTCAAGTGGATATTCAGATATTTGAAAGGTACTGTAGATAATGTGATAATGTTTGCAAGACAATAGGATCAGATATCAGTTGTGGGGTATGTAGATGCGGATTATGCTAGAAGGTTGGATGACTTGAGATCTATAACAGGGTATGTGTTTACACTAGTAGGTGGACCGATTTGTTGGAGATCCATGGTACAATCTTTAGTGGCTCTATCTACTACTGAATATTAGTATATGGCATTGACTGAGGCTGGGGAAAGAAGCAATGTGGTTAAAGGGTTTTGAGAAGGAGTTGATCATAAATCAAGGAGTACAACTGTATTGCGATAATTAATTAGAGTGTCATTTATTTGGCAAAGCATCAAGTGTATTATGCAAGGACCAAGTATATTGACGTACGTAATGTTTCACAAAGTGAGAGAGTTGATTGCTATGGGTGATGTGATATTGAAAAAGGTGCACACTTCTGAGAATGCAGCTAACATGTTGACGAAGACTGTGACCGCGGACAAGTCCAAGCATTGCTTGGATTTGGTTAACGTCTCCAAATATTAAAAAGAAGGACCTCCCCCTCCAAAAAAAATACTGGTTGGAACAAGTGGTTTATCTTCTGAATGGGCGAGGTTATTCATCAAGGTAGAGTTTGTTGAGATTTGTGATTCATAACTGAGAAATTCTTAAAAAAAACCAAGTGCATAGCGTAGCATAGCGCAGTGATCAAGGGAGCGTGGCGAAGCGGAGCACTGACCCATCGGGTGTTGAACCGAAGGTTGGGGGTGTGGGGGGCGTAAGATACGGTGTTGAAAAGGATATTATGGATATTTTGGCTATAATGTGAATTAGGGTTAGAAAAGGAGTAGAGTTATATATAAAATCTTATGTACTCAGTTAATAATAAAAAGAATGCCGCTCCCGTGGACTATCCAAATTAAATAATCACATAAATCTCTGTATTAATTTTTTATTATCGTGTGCGTGATCAAATTCTAACACTTGCAATTAAATAAGAGTTGGTTGAATATATTTTTTTCATGACCTGCATGCATTGACACCGAAAAATATAGGAGAAATAAATCGGAGTTAACACAAGTGAACACTAAAAGGATTATAACTCGCCACACTTTGTGAAATTCACCGAAGGGATAAGAATATGAAAACATAAAATAAAAATAAACAAATCTCTCTTGTTAAGCCAAAGGCTAAATTAAACTTTCATTCAATCAATATCTGCCCTAAAACAATATGAAAACACTATTTATGTAGAGCTAGTTAATCCTTCTAGATATAGGAACAATCCCAAAGAATTTAAGATAAACTTTTCAAATACCAAAACAAGAAAAATAAAAGGACTTTGACCCAATACAACTTGCATTTATCAAATATATTTGGTACTCTAACTTATTCCAAAGAGGCCTTGACGTACCTACACCTACTATGGTAAAATAGCAACAACTTGTTGCAGAAATTAGCAAATAAGGCACAGGTTTTTGTGTTAAAAAATAGACTTCCATATCTTTCCAATGGTACGTGGCTCACCAGCTGAATCTTTACAGATAATTACATAAACGTCTTCAAATTTGAACCCTAATTTCCTGCATTAGTCTTCATGTTGAACCTTCTAAAAATTCTCCTTCACCGCGGTGATTCGTCCTCGAATTTTGTAAAGACAAAGAATTTTACCAACACTTCGGAGTCTTCAAAGTTGATATTTAATTTTTGTGTTCTTTTTTCTAATTTAATTTCATTTTTAATTTATGTATAAATTAATTATAAAAAATTGTATTTGATTCTATTTTTGATGTGTTAATTTATTTTTATGTTTGAAATTAATTACTAAAATTTTATACATAAAGATTGGATTGGATGAAATAAATTATGAAAGCTTTATTTTGAATTATACTATTAGTATGAAGAATAAAAGGAATAAAAACTAAAAGCAGCTCTAAAAATCCATATTGGCGTTTAGTTTTCTTTTTAATGCCATAGTATTATTACCTCTCACACTTACAAAGGACAAAATTGTACAAGACAATTATGAAATAAAAATTGTATAAAGATCAAAAGGAAACTAAAAGAAGAGTACAAGGACCGACTTAAAGGGTTGTTTTGCCTGTTTTAAAGAATTTACCATGAAAACTTGTATTGATTTGAAAATAAAGTTATTGTGACCTTCTTCCATGCATAACGACATTGTCCTTGTAATTTTTATATCTTTATATGAAAAGATTTTCAAACATTCAACTCTAACTTCATTTGAGTTTGATGAAAATCATGCACGAACATCTTTAACGATTTCAACTCTAGCTTCTTTTGATTCGATTCTAAGCATGGAGTTAATCGAGTTATATTCTTTTTATCTCAATTTTCGTTTTTTTTTTCAAAAATGTCAAGTGAATTTATGGCATCGCCATCTTCATAACGAAATAAAAATCAAAGAACGGTGGAGAATCCTAATATACAAAATTCTCTTGATGAAAATGGCCCAAGACAGAATTTTTAACATCTACAAGGTCATGTTGGTGATTAGAAGCCTTTTCGCAAGGTCAACGCCATAGAATAAGCTAGCGTATCAAGCCTCTCATGCCTCGATGTTGGCTTTGGGTGCATGAGCTTTTAAGTTTATTTAGTAGATTGAGTTGCTTTTATATCTATCGGTGGATTCCGTAGGTAGAGTGGCGAACATAACCCCTATTTTTATATATTCATTTGTTTCAGTGCTCCCTTTTCCGGCATTATCCATAAGAAAAAAAAATGAATTGCTCAAAATCTGTCCTTCTTATGAAAATTGGAAAACGAATACTATGTTTTAGATAATAAAACCAAACTGAAATCCAAGCAAGCTATATGGTCCAAAAATACACACCTAGTAGAGCGTAGGCTATCTAACAAAGTCGAAGCACAAAACAAATTACTGAGCCAACAGAAGGCAAGAACTCAAGTTAACAAGACCAACTCAAATAGATATAAACCAAGCGGCATAAGCTATATGCATAACTGCGATAAAAAAACAAAGGTGAAAATACAAGCACCCATTCTTGTAGGTAAAAAAAAAAAAAAAAAAAAAAACCCTGAGGCTCTCACCATGAAAACCAATCCCCCAACCCTTGCATAATGGCCCTCACAAAGGTCGAGTGACTTCTGTGTAACACCTCCCTGTCCCCAACTCTCTCTCTCTCCCTAATTCTGTATTTTTATAGTTTATTAGTTCTCTCCAAAAAAATAATTACAAAAGGGTATGCCATGAAAGATAAAAAATTTCAGACTTCTGTTAATTCATCCAAAATCGAGCCTAAGACGCATCCTACATTTCTTTCTTTTTATCAGTAACTAAAAGAGACATTCTCTCTCCAGTGGGTTCTCCACTGCTTGCTTTTATATTGTAACGCCTCTTTTAAGTAAAATATGGTTGTTCTTAGTAAAATTGGCTTTATACATATTAACATACAAATGTTCTCTACGTCATTCCCAACTCAAGTAATGGTAAATGCATACCCTCCTTGGTTTATTTTCCACGTGGATTTTCAACATGATCTTACTGTTCATAAAATGTTTTCTTTAAAATTTATGTAAATCAAAAGTTATTGTGCATAGGGGTATCCCCTCAGCCTCAAGTCCAGGAATATATAGGGCTGTAAATGGTAATCGGAAAATTGATTCGTTCAAGATCCAGTATTGAAAAAAAGCGGATATTATTCAGATTCGAAAAAAAGCGGATATATCCGTATTCGGTTTTAAAGGTATCTCAGAATAAACGGATACTAATACGGATATAGCGTATTCGTATTCGATTAACATCCGTCCGTAAATATATCCAATGAATACGGATATCCCATTTCGATATCCTGGAATATCTGAATTATATATACAATAATATATATATATATATATATATATATATACACACACACACACTTAATATTTACATTAATTAAGTTATTAATTAATGTAAATTATTAATTAATAATTTACCTATATAAGTTGTTAATAATTTAATATATATATATATATATATATAATATATATGTATTTATTAATAACTTACATTCATTGATTAATCACTTACATTCATTTATATAAGTTATTAATATATACGTGTATATATATATATATATATAATCATATACTTATATATATATTAATTAATCACTTTAACTTATATTCATTAATTAATAACTTTACTTATATATATATATATATATATATATATATATATATATATATATATATATATATATATACACATATATATTAATAACTTACATTCATTAATTAATCACTTACATTCATTTATATAAGCTATTAATATATATTTATATATATATATACACACGCGTTTAAGGACAACTACGAGAGAAGCGGGAGCAATGGACAATATAATTTTATTGTTAAAATGTGTTAAGTCTCGAATTAATTTAAAATTAATCTAGAAGGAGAGTTAAATAAATTAATTCACGTTTATGAATTTTTGAGTGGAGAGAGTATTTATCACTTTCATTTGCCTAATTATTTAGAAACTAGAAGTCCAAATATGTAAAATAAGTTCAATGTCAATTTTGAATCAAGTTAGATTAACTAGATTATGTCACACATACATTATAACTCAGTACTCTCCATAAATATAATAAAATCAAATAATTTCTTATAACCATGTAATTTATTTATTGAGAATAAATAATAAATAAATCTCCCATAAATATTACTATTCATTTATTAAATATTAATTTATTTCTCTTTTTTATTATTTAATAAAATTTGAAAGAATAATATTGAGATTTTAATTTCAATTTGATCCATCAAACAAAGTATCGATTACATTATTGAATCTTTTTTATTTTCACCCAAAACGTCAATTAGCATGTTCCTCCCTTTATGATTAGGATGTTTAATTAATATGTACGGTTTAAATATTAAATTGTGTTTAATTAATATGTATGATTTAAACTTTAATTTTTTTTTCGTAAATATTTTGAATAAATTTTATATTAGTTCTTACCGATAAAGCTAATTAGGATATTCGGATAATTTGTCTATTCGGATAAAATAAACGATAATGAGATATTATCCGTATTGAATATTTTCCGAATCTAGGACACGGATAATATTTTTAAAATCCACGGATAACGGATACGGATACGGATAGCGAATTAATTTTTCGGATACGGATACGAATATACATGTATCCGTATCCGTTTAATACCGTTTACACCCCTAAGAATATATACAAGCTCCTTATCATGAAAAAATTATGAGTCCTTCTAGGGGGACATTTTTCTAGTGACATTCTAGTGACTTTTTTTTTTTTTTTTGGTAGTACCTCTCAAAAAAATATAGTATTTATTTCAACTAATTTTTTTATAAAAAACAGTGTTTTAGGTGTAATTTGGATACATACAAGAAACAAGATTGTACAGACATTGTTTCTTGTATGTATCCAAATTACACCTAAAACACTGTTTTTTGTAAAAATTTCAGTTGGAATAAATATTATATATTTTTTGAGAGGTAAAAAAAAAAAAAAACCAAAAAAAAAAAAAGTCACTAGAATGTCACTAGAAAAATGTCTCCCTAGACTTATTGAAAAATTATTGAAAGGAAGGCAAGGGCTGCAATAAACACATACCGAGCAATCTGGAATATGATAACTCTTTCACCAGTTACCTAATCCGGTATTATTATAATCATGGGTGCATTAGCAAACCAAAGAAAAAGCTGAATAAAATGAGATCAGTGTAACTGAGCCATGTCCATGACACATTGGCAGCGTGAACACAGCACCAAGGGTCCAAACCAACAAACACTTGAGGAGCACCCCAAGAATATCAAAGTGCAAACTAGGGGGTTTACATTCTGCGAACTAACCAACTAAATAAGTAAGAGCTCAGCTCAAGGACTGAAAAGAGTTATATACCTAATCTAAAATCTCAGATCTTGTGAGTCCTGAACAATAAAATCCTTTGACTGCTCACTCTTAACAAGACAATACTTTTGCATTTTGTCACTCTTCACAAGATATTCAGTTATCTACTAAATTTACTTACGAATCCCAATTCATTGACATAACTTGCAGCAACTAAGATGAGTAAAGGTCAAGTGCATGTTAAACATTCAGAATGAGTAAAAAACAGATTAGCCCATCAACACTAACACTAATATTTGTACCCTCCAATTAAACATACATCACACAAAAAAAACAAAGACTTGTAATAATAAAAGAACAACCTTTTTTTCTCTCATTGACAAATGCAGAACAACAAACCTATCAATTGTGCCAACAAAGAGAGGGAAAAAACACTTCTTTCTCAAGAAATAGGAGCATTTACCTCCAAAACCTACAAAGCAAATCCCTTCAAGTACTCCGGATCGCGCTTAGCCCGCTCTTGAAACTTCTTAAACCATCTATCCAATATATCCATTGGCACAACCAGCTTACTCCCATCAACCCCACAAAACGACTGCATAAAATTAAACAGATTCTCCCCAACTTTCATCGCCAATCGCTCAATCCTCTTCTCCGCCGCCACGTCTAGTGAGGGCAAGGTCGCGAGGTCCTCAACCGAGACCCCAATTTTGGCAGATACCGGGGAGGAGTCGGCGGCCGTCAGCTGCATCTGGCCGCCAGGCTCCGGCCACGGCAGGGACAAAACCGCCGAGGGGCGGGCGATAGTGACGGCACCGCAGAAGAGGAATGGGGAGCCTGGGGATTGGATGTATATAGCTAGGGCTTTGTCTGGTGGGAGAGTGAAGTTGTTTAAGAGGAAGATGCAGATTTCTCTGATTGAATCGTACGCCTCCCCTGCGCACATTAGAATTGAATCATACAGTTATACAGTGTATATATAGATATAATTAAAGAGGATAGATAAATTAGTACCAACGAAAGTGTTCATGTCGAGGATCCAGTGGAAAGTGTCGATTTGGGTGAAGGTGGAGATGTCCATTGGAAAGCTTCGATTAGGGAAAACCACTCCAAACATTTTTTCTTTCTTTCAGTTTGTCTTTGATTTAAGTTTTGGGGATTGCTTGGATTTGTGTTGGCAGCTCAGTGAGAATTGAGATTGTTTGTGAGAATGTTCGGAAAGTTTATAAGATGATGGTCGTAGCAGAAAAAGAAGAGTCTAGTAAATTCGTGAATCGTCGAAATGGAAATTGGAGGTATTGTCCGCAATGAGATACTACTACTCTTTTCGTTGTTGACTAATGATGTGCCAAAATATTGTTAGACAAAAATAAATCCCTATTGAATTTAAATTTATTTGATATTAGTATTATTACAAAACTATACAATATTAAAAATAGAAGAAATATAAATCAAACCCCATATATTGAAATATAATAAATATAAACAAACAATACTAAAAATTATTTTTAAAAAATTCTTTGTTGTATGCAACAAGTGTCTGTATACAATTACTTAGAGTTTGTATTCAACAAAAATAATAATATACATATATATATTATGAATTTAAAAGACTTGCATGACTTAGATTTAACAAAGATAATAAAAAGAAATGTTTGTATCACTAATTGATTTGCTCATTGTTAAGCCCTCGAAATCGCAATGCTAGTTTTAGATTTGTGACAAAGGAAGAAAGTGTAGCAGCCAATATTAAATAAGGATTTGTCGTCCTCAGTTTAGTTATTCAAACGAGAAAACTTTAAGAAACTCTGTTTTACTGATAAAATATTTTTATATAATATTTAGAATATTGAAAATTCATAGAATTAAACTGTGGATGGAAAAACATCCAAACAAAAAACTGACAACACATTTTTTCTGATTAAATTTTTTAATGTAATATTTGAAACATTGAAAATCCATATAACAAAATTGTGGACGTATAAGGGCAATTTTGACTTCGTATTGGGCATTTAATATTAAACTACGGATGGGTCCTCATTTCCACCATCTGATTAATTAATGGAGGGCCGCCATCCGTTGTGAGTAACTTTATTCTTACAAATTTATTAATGGATCGGTTCCATATATATATATATATATATATATATATATATATGTCCGTGCCTAAAGGCACAGCGTAAAATAAAATAAAATTTAAATTTGGAAAATATTATATTACTTAAAGACACGTACAACCACTCACCATATTATTATTGAACAATTAATACATACTCAATCATCAACACATGTCCAACTATCAAAACATCGACCTAGTCGGTACTAATTCAAAAAAAAATAGGTATAATTTTCTTTAAAAATAGATATCTAAAAAATTCTAAACTTGTATAAACCTGTATAATTAGGTAACTTTACAAAAGACGTAACGGGCAAAATACACACATCAAGCTAGTTGCTACTAATTTTAAAAAATTTCGACAAAATTTTCTTTAAAAATAGATATCCAGACAAATATAAACATGTCTATAAAACTTACAATCATTCATATATATCCAAACCACCAAAAAAACAATCATTTCATACCCAAAATCATCATAATCATGTATAATTAGTTAACTTAACAAAATACGGAACAGAAAAATACATACATGAAGAAATTAAATCATACTCAATCATCAACACATCCAACCACCAAAACATCAATTTAGTTGCTACTAATTTCAAAAAAAATCGGCAGAATTTCCTTTAAAAATAGATATCCAGAAAAATCTAAACCTGTTTACAAAACTTACAATCATCCATACATATCCAAACCACCAAAAAAACCATCATTCCATACCCAAAATCATCATAACTAAGTATAATTAGCTAAATTTACAAAAGGCAAAACACAAAAAATACATACATAGAGAAACAGCATGTTGAGCATAAAACCTTTTACTTTACAGCTTACACCAAGTATATTATTTACAACTTACATCATGTATCCTTCAATATATACCTGAAATTTAAAAATTATCGAAATAGGTAAGTCAGAATAAAACAATTGTAAATCCGAAACATAAGACCCCTTATTTTACCCTGAATTATCTAAAAAACAAATGAGCACACATATTTGTATGTAGGGGGAATGAATTAGTTTGATATAAGTAAGAATTTAGAGAGATTGTAACAACTAATCAATTTTTTAGGAAAAGATATGGACTTACAATCAAATAAAGTTTTCTTAGTACTATTTCAACAAACGGTTCATTTGCTTAATGGTGTGTGAGCTTGATTTGCGTGTGTTTGATTGATTACAATTATGTGTGTGTGTTTGTGCATATATTATGTGTGTTGTGTGTCTGCATGAGAAGTAGATAAATATAGTCTTAGTAAGAGAGACTTTCACACCTAGACAATTGTTTGGTCAATTAATGGTAGGTTAGTAATCGCCAAAGGTGGACATGTCAGTACTGGATTGCATATCATTTAACTCTCTTAAATGTCTTTTTCATCCCTTTAAACCTTCTCTTCATGGTATCAATACAAACGCACTTTGCCCAATGAGGAGAATGCACAACCACCTATATTATTTACATAAACAATAAAATTAACACTATTTATAATATAGGAATAGTAAAATTATTTTGATGCAGTGACATAAAAGTAGATTTACCTGATTACGTCGGCCCCATCCACAACGGTCCATTGTATATATTCTATTATTCTCGTTGACAAATTCACTCCAATCCTACAAAGAATGAACCTCATTGTAAAATTAAAAGTTGAAATGTTGGAAAGATTACATAATTTAGTAGAAATAAACTTGTTTAAACTATACCATTTAATTGTTGTAAGAATATCATAATAAAACTTCTGGGTAAACAATATTTGTGGTGCAATTCGACCCATCTTAGGAAGGAGGAGGGCAGTTATATTTGATCCATGCAGATGTGCATCTAGATAGTGTCACATAAAGGTGTACATGACTAAAAATAGGTGTTCGCAAATCAATCCCAACGAACTTGATGATTGTCCTTGGGCCTTATTGATTGTCATAGCATAAGTTGTCCTAGTTGTCCTAATTGACATGACAATAAAGTGTTGCATTAATAAAACTATCTACCTAACCATTTATGAACATAATAATTATAATAAAAAATTTGTTTGATGGAAAAATAAAATAACATAGCCACAGTTGCAACCAACATATTGTTTACTAATGTTCTATAAGTACTTAATATACTCGATCAATATCATATCAATTTAACGACTTGAAAGGTATGCAATAAATAAGATCAAAATATGCTTTAAACTACTGAGAAGGGTTGAGGTTTCACTATTGATCGATACTTCAAATTATGGAATGATCAAAAGAATTTTGAGTTTAAAAAAATAGGACCCAACAAAAGATTCAAATTATATGTCATAACAAAAGCTTAAAGGCTACAAATCAACATTAAGCTTAAAAAACTTTTACTCTTAACTACAAAACTAGTAAAAATATAAAAAAATCATAGTTACTCAAACATATTGACAAATGAGGCAAACCAAAAATATATTGACAAAACAAACGTTTTAAATAAAAGAATAGGATTAAAAGTGATACCAGTTGGCAATCTTTATTTTTTGTTCCTTGGCTAGAAGAGGTAGCTTTTTCTTTCCCCTTAAATTTGGCATTCGACAAAGTATTAGACCTTTTTTTCTCCTTCTGTGTAAGAAAACGCTAGTCAAAAGCAAAGAAAAAAAGAGAAAAAATGTTTGAGAATTAGGTGTGAGGATACACTACCTCACGTATACGGAGACAATTTAGTTCATATTCATTGCGAATTACCCCTCCTACATGATTATGACGAAATCTTTGAACCTATATACAAAAAAACAATGAATAGTAAATAAGCGGGTAAAAAGATTAGATAAAAGGTAAGAAAATGATTAGTAAAAAAAATTTATCATACTGTATTTTCTAAGTTGTCATCCATCTGTCACGACATTAATGAAAATAAATTAAAACAAATAAGTTATTAAAAAAATCAATAAGATATATTTAGATAGAGTTAATCAGATGATAAATTTACACTACAAAATATAACAACTTCATCCATTGATCGATGATTGTGCAGTTGAAACAGTTGTAGCTACACAATAAATTTCATACAATTAACATGCATTTAATCAAACATAAATTTTAGAACGAAAATTAAGGAAAAGGACAACCTAAATGAGCCTATAAATTTCACAAAATGAACACTCAATAATAACCAACTCAACATCCATTCCATCCTAACATGCATAATAAACAAATCTTTGTCATAATAACTATAAACCTATTTCATAATAAAAATAAAAATAACCAAATTAAAAGACACCCAAATGTGTGTTGTTGTTGTGTGTGTGTGCAACTGTTGTGAAAGAGAGAGAGAGAAAGAGTGATAGAGTGAGAATACAAATTTAAAACAAATCTAAACACCCAAATTTGAGTATTTTAAAACACACAAATTAAACACAAACATTTAAAAACTGAAGCTTTCGTCGACTTTAAAAATTCTTTGTATTGATTATTTTATAAGAAAGACTTAAATATTCGGTTAAATATTTCAAGATATGATGAAATAGATATAGATAAGAATATAGAGTCCTTCTGGAAAGCAATCATAACCAGTTAAGTAAAACGACAGTCATTGACAAAGATTTCTAAAATACACAAGACTTCTAAAAAATATGTATCCAAACATTTGGGTGAAGTGCACATTTCTATCATTTGTATTAATTAGCTAAGCTGAAGTGCACATTTCTATCATTTGCCCCACAATTTCTACAACCAATCAAGTAACAAAAGTACTGCTCGGAACAAAAAATATTTTTAAAACAAAAACTATTTTAAATTTATACCAACACAAAAATCGATCTTTACGTCTCAAAAGTGAGAAATTGAACAAAAAAAACTAAATAAGAGTTATTTCGACATACATATAATTTGAATAAATAACATAAAATGAAAAAAAGCAGAAGCAATTAAAAAGTGAGCTATAAAAACCAACAATTGAAGTTTCAACAGTTCAGAAACTCTTGAATTTAAGAAAACTATGTTTCTGAGGAGGTTAACATACCTTAGGAGGTTTGAAAGGATCATCGCTCGGATAAGGCGTTCCTACAATAAAAACATTTCAACTATGTAATTAGATTTTTACTTGGGTGAACTACAATGTAATCATGCCTTCCAAACGTCATGGTAGCCTCAGCTAAGTCACAAAAACATTTCAACTATGAATTCAACAAACAACCTGATTAATAAACCATAATATAAACCACCACAAACTGAAGAATAAGAATTAAAGAAACTTTCACTCATCCTAAAAACATGATTAATTGAAAAGGTCAATAATGGTGGGTCTCAAGCCAGCCAAGTTTCAACTTTCTCTAGTACAAACCAAAAACATGTTGACAAATCAAACGTTCTAGTACATAATATGTTAAATAATATGTTAAAATGTTAAATAATATGTTAAACCATAATATTTCTTTTCATTCACTCTCCTCCCAAATTCACAAATAAAATGTTAAATAATATTTTTATTTTAGTTTTTGGGATAACTGCAGCTTGATTTAGTTCAACAAAAAAGCCTTTCAGTTTGTTTCCCCTTTGATTTTGTTGTCAACTAATATTATTAAATCCTGATAAGCTTCACTTGCATCATATTCACCGAATAAAGAGAAGCCTGAGCGAGCCAATGAAAATGTCATGCAGGAAAAATTCCGGAGATAATTCTATTCATGAAAAATCCTACATTTTGAACCATTGTTAGAATTTCCAAGCAGAATCTTGATAATATGTCAAAGAAAATAACCTCGAAACACTGGCGGGGAAAGGCATCATCTTTTAGAGGAAAGGCATTTGCGCAGCCAAATCAAAGTACATATTAGTGAGCACAAACCAATTGAAAAATGAAGAAAGCCAAAAATTGAGGTGCCCGAATTTCTACAACTGTGCTAGCAAATTTGTGACGCCCCCAAAATAGGTATACACAACACCCATTCTGAGTCGCCAAATACATGGTACAAGAAGCAAACTACAACTTCAATAATACAAATGTCGTGTGAAATACGACAATATATACTGTGAGTTTAAATACAAATATTATCTTCTAGACAATATCTATACTCAAATAAATCCTCATCACATTTATTGATACATTATTTTACAAAAATGGTGAGGACTACTAAACAACTCTCTCTAGAACCTTCATTCCATACCCCGACTAGTACTCGCTACATTCTCGCCTCCTGAGAAGAAAAATGGAACATCAAGGAAAAGGGTGAGCTCAACTAGCCCAGTAAAGAATATTATGACTAAGATAATATACAACAAATTATCGTTAGTCTCCAACAGGGAAAAATCTGATAGAATACAATAGACAACAAGTTTTCGGATCAATATTCGCAATGAAATAATAATTCATGTAAGAGTTACGTAGAGAATGAAATCTACTATAATCTATGAATTTTAACGGTCCATCATCAATATTTTATCCCAGAACATCAATCAATATTCATCAATCAAATATTCATCTTGCATTGTACAGCCAAAGATAATCAAATATTCATCTCTTGCTCATCTTGCACTAAAGGCCAAAGATATTCATCAATCTGGCCGTATGTTCATTTAAACACTGCTCATCTGCACTAAAGGCCAAAGATATTCTTCAGAAAATCATTCATCTTTGCACTACAGAGCCAAAGATATTCAATAATATCATCATTTAAGACCGAGGATGATGAAAATATTTTAAAGAACGAATCCAAAGTGAAACAAAATGACAAGGATTAAGGATTAAGGATTCGTGACTTTGTTTTATCCATGTCCAACAATACCTCAAAAATAATCATAGTGGTGTAAAATTCAAGAATGATCAAAACATGGATACAATCAAAGCTAGTATCCAAAATAGATATTTTGGACTTAAAAGAAGAAATTTTATTTTTCGATGAATAGTGCCAGATATCGTGAATAAAGGTCAGATAATGAATAAGGCCGATACGTGAATAGTAACTCCGACACCAAAAGATAGAAATTCCACAAAAAAAAATTTTTACGCTTCACGAATAGTACTCGTGAATAAGAACTCGTGAATAAGTAACTCATGAATAGAACTCGTGAATAAGTAACTCATGAATAGTAACTCGTGAATAGAACTCATGAATAGTAACCCGACATGAAAAAGTTCCAAATTTGATAAAAGTTCCAATCAATATTTCAAAGATAATGATATCAAGAAATAATATCATTACGAAAAAAAATAATATCCCTTACCTCAAAGAATCAAGATTTCTAAGGAAAGGCTCAAGTGATGTTGAATGAAACTCGTCTTTGAACAAAGAACTCTCAAAGTATCTAAATACTCACAAAATACGCTCAATAATATAGAGAGAGAAAGAGAGAAAACTTTGTTTCGTGTGATTTTCAATTCTAACTTAGCCTCTATTTATAGGAAAATGTTAGCATCACCAAGCAGACTTGACTGCCACCGATGGCTTTTACTCGCTACTATTGCCACCCACCACATTTGAAATAAAATTCAGCACATTTTTTCACCAACCACAAGTGGGGCCCACTCAATTCTAGAATTTTCCACCAAAATCAATTATAAACCTAATTTCCTAATCCGACACCTCTTAAAATTCACAACAAATCATTCGTGCATTTTTAACGGTTCAAAATTTGTGGGCATATACTCAACTTATGTATGTATAACATACCCAAAAATTTACTACACAATCCAACTATTTGATTAAAATTTATAACCCATAATATATCTCAAAACCCCGATTTGATTTTTAACACCTCCAATCCGATAAAATATCGATAAAACACCTCAACATTAATTCCTTCATTAATAACCACATAAATAAATCCATCATTTATATTCATATAAAATAAATATTTCCTTATCATATGAATCAATAATTAATTATTCACAAATAATATTATGTAATCACATTTACGACAACCAGTCGTTGCTCCTGTGAAAGGGGCTTTCCAATAAGGATCTCTCTCATCGCAAGCGCAATTAGGTGACCAAACCTCTCCTTAGATGTAACTTTCTAGACATTGCCAATAATGTTATCTAATAATATTATTCAAATAATATGAATTATTGATCCGATAATGGAAAATCATGCAGGTGACAATTATTGAACAACAATAATATAAAATATCAACGCAAAGAATTATTGAATCAATAAAATAAAATATTGAATAAAGAATTCATCGTGAAAATTATTGAGTAGTGCCATCTTACGTAAGGATCAATAATTCAACAATATCATGCAAATACTGTGTATCTACTCTTTGTGCAACCACGCCAGACATCGTATTTTAACCACCGGTATTCCAACAGCCTTAATCTCAGAATAACTACGCCAAGTTATTTATAACCACCCAAACTTTGTCGCTTTCCTCATCCAATCGCTCAGTTATGGGCCCCACATGGTCGCTACCGCCGCAGACAAATATTCCCGACAAAGCATTTAATATTCCACCACCAAAACTAATATTCCCCACAACAATGAATATTTTATAACACTCTGCTTATTTTGAAATATTTTCGTGATTTAACCCTTAACTATCCACATTAATCAAATCAACCCTTACTATTTCAAAATAATAAATAAAGGAAATTCCTTTTATTTAAAAAAAATTTTGGGGTCTTACAACCTCCCTCCTTATGAAATTTCGTCCCTCGAAATCGACGACGACTGGTGTTTTTCAAAAGGTGAGGATACCTCGCTTTCATTTTCTTTTCCAATCCCTGTGTCATTTCCTCTATAGCATGATTCCTCCATAAAACTTTAACTTGTGGTATGACCTTTTTTGGCGTAGGACATGCTCCTTCCTATCCAAAATCTTGACAGTACCTCCTCACACGTTAAGTCTTCTATTATCTCGTCCTGGGTTCTAACTCTATAACGTGGTTCTGGGTCTTTCACATATTTCTGAAGCACGATATGTGAAACACATTATGAACACGAGACATACTTGAGGTAACGCAAGTCTATAGGCTACATTTCCTACTCGGTCAAGAATTTGAAATGGACCAATAAATCGTGGATTCGAGCTTTCCTCTCTTCCCAAATCTTGTAACTCCCTTCCATGGAGCAACTCAACAATACACATGACACATTAAATTCCACGTCCTTTCGATGAAGATCCGCATAACTCTTTTGTCGATCTTGTGCCGCTTTTGTATACGTTGTCGAATCATTTGGATCTTTTCGGTAGTCATACGCATTTAACTCTAGTCCCAACAATGTTGCTTCACCCACCTCATCCCAACATATCGAGAATGACATTTTCGTCCATATAATGCTTCGAATGGAACCATGCCTATATTTGTTTAATAACTATTGTTGTATGAGAATTCCACCAATGGCAAGTACTTATCCCAACTTCCTTTGAAATCTAGGACACGTAGTTTTAATATATCTTCAAGAGTTTGAGTAGTCCTTTTCGATTGCCCATCCGCTTTGAGGATGGTATGCCAAACCGAATCATAATTGCGCTCATGCCCATAGTTTTTTTAACCCAAAATCATGAAGTGAATCTTGGGTCACGATCTAAAACTATGGATACCGGCATGCCATGCAATCTCACAATCGCATTTACGTACATATATGAGAAAGACGTTCAAGGAATAAGTCTCTCAGAGATCGGTAAGAAATGAGCAGACTTGGTTAATCTATCAACAATGACCCAAATAGCATTGATGCCTTGAGAAACCGTAGGGAAGACCCGAACGAAATCCATGGTAATGTGTTCCCACTTCCATTCCGGAATCTCAAGTGGTTGCAATGGACCCTTAGGTACTAGATGCTCCGCCTTTACACGCCGGGCAAGTTAAACACATCGAGATAAACTTTGCAATCTCTCTCTTCATATTGTTCCACCAAAATGTATGTCAAGATCACGATACATTTTAGTACTTCCAGGATGGATTGCAAATGGCGTATTGTGTGCCTCCATCATAATCTTGTACTTCAAATCGTAGTCGTTAGGAACACAAAGTCTAGAGTGGACTCAAGTATTCCTTCTTCATCAATTCTCGCTCCTAATAGCTCCTTTCAGTACTTTCTTCTTCATACGATCACCCTGCCCGGTGGCTCGAAAGCAAACTTTAACTTTATCGATTAAAGTCGATTATACTCAGATATCATCACGTGGGTACCTAGAGTTTTCATCTCCATCTCTATTATTTATAAATTATACGAAATTAGTCTTTTGACAATATCAGACTCAGATTTGATATACGATCTTCTACTCAACACGCCGCCTACCACGCTCGCTTTTCCAGGATGGCATGGTCGTAACACGTGCTTTGAAATGAGTCTCTCTCGAGTTCTTCAAGCTCTTCCCACATTCCTTGCTCCATTCGAATTTTGTATCTCTACGAGTCACCACGTTAATGGAATAGCGATTCGAGAATATCCTTCAACGAATCTCCGATAATAACCAACTAAGCCTAGAAAGCTACGATTTCGACATCGACTTAGGTTGCTCTCAATCGTGACTCATATCCCAATCTTGGATAAAGACGTCACAATGACACCTATCGCTTTACTATCGCATCTAATATGACGTCCCTTACAGAGAGTTCCGCTTAGGTGAATTCCACAAAGGAAGTCACAAGATAAAGGCTCAGTACCAAATTTATAGTTGAATTTTTAACTCCTCAAGTTCAATAGAGCCATTCGATATGAGATTTTAGAAATGAGTTTTGTATCTGGGTTCAAATTCGATACAAAATTTAATATCAAAGCTTTGGGAGTAAGCTAAGAAATTCTTCAGAAATACGTCAGGAAAAATCAATAACAACAGAATATTATTCAAATCTGACGTGTCTTTATTCAAATCCATAACATGGACTAAGAAAACTTGACATCCGTAATAAACGAATGACTTCATGGCTTGATATGAAAATGTTTGATTACAATGGTTTGATTGCTTGAATTCGAATAACAAAAGTTGCTTAGGAATATGAAAACTAACAACCTTACAAAAGCAATCAATTTGGCATGATGAGTAGTTAACCTTAAAATCACATCAAAAGCAAATATCTCTATAGAAATAAGGTTAATAGGTAATGTGATAGTGCCAACCTGAATCAAACAAGATTTCTAAACAACGGATGTAATGAAAGTTTCTCCTAACGGATTCTCCATAAATAGGTCAAAGTCTAATTTCTCCGTAGTCAAGTTCAAACGTTGAGCGCAAGCAAGAGAGATAAAAGAATGGGTAGAACCGGTATCTAGTAAGGTATAAACTTCGCAAGAATTTATAATTAACTAACCGTGCTAACTTCGCTCGAGTTCTCTCGATTTTTTGACCGGTCACGACAAACGCTCTTCCAGGAATCGTTGACTTTGACTTTTCTTGGACATCCTTTCGAGTCACCATTCCCGCTGGACTGGGTTTCGATATCGTACAATCTCGAGCGATATGTCCTTCCTTTCCACAATTATAGCATACCTTAAACTGTTGTAGGCGCTTTGGAATGATATGTCCCTTTTCCGATTTGTAAGCATATGACCGGGTGGTCTTTCTCCTCCTTAAAACTAGTTGCACATCGGCGCCGACGTCTTCACATGGTCGTTGTTGAATCTCCTCTTTAAAATCTCCTCCCGACTCGCTTTCTTCTATTTTCATGGCCACGATTACCACCAGAGTGGTTACCGCGCTTTGTCCGTATTCTTCTTTCTCCATTGGTTATCGTTATTCACGATGATCGCTATCTTCAGATGATCCTCGGTTATGGTCCTCGGTTGAACGTATTTCGTTATCTCGCTTCTAACAACCGAGCCTCGCTGACAACATCCGAATAGAGAAAATTTATGAGAAATGAGATATCGACGTATGCCGGTTTCAAACCTCTCGTAAACATCCGCCATACGCTCCTCATTCTCCACCAAATGAGGTGCAAACTCGATAACTCCGCTGAACTTCGCTCAGATCGGGACACCGCCATGTTATTCTCGCTTCTAGTCTAATAAACTCCACTTCCTTCATACGATTTAATACTTTCAGGAAGTACTTGTCATTGAACTGCTTTCAAACGTCTCCCATGACACGCCGAAGTGCGGTGGATGGGTACGCTTCCATGATTCCCACCAAGAATCTCGCCGCCATTTTAACATAAAGGTGGCGAATGGAACCTTCGTTCTCTCCGCATCCCAAGACATCGAATATCTTGGTAATTTGTTTGACCCATGTTTCCGCCATGATCGGATCCGCTTTCCCTTAAATTCGTGGTCCCAACTTTGAACCGCTTGGGTTGTGACCACCCGTGAATTGCTATCATTTCTCCTCAGATTTTGAACACGAAGTCTCCTCGTCTCGATTTTGTATGAATCGCAAAAAACTTCTAAACATCCCCTCGTTCATCATCTCGCCATTGGTGTTGTTCACAGGAGGTACATTGCCACTGTTGACGTTCTCCTCGTCAAAAAGTACAGCATCTCCACGGCCTCATTTACTCCATCATTAATATTCTCATTCGACATTCTCAAATATCGTCATAAAACAAGGGTTAATTTAAGGAAATCAATATATCACATAATATCCCTATATATCGACCAACTAACAAATAAGCTTAGTAGACACACTAAGCGAAGGATTTACTCTGCTCTCCCTCCTAGTTCTATTCCCGATCTCCGCCAGAGATCATATCCCTAAGCTCGATATTAACCGTGACGCCCCAAAATAGGGTATACACAACACCCATTTCGAGTCGCCAAATACATGGTACAAGAAGCAAACTACAACTTCAATAATACAAATGTCGTGTGAACAACAATATATAATGTGAGTTTAAATACAAATATTATCTTCTAGACAATATCTATACTCAAATAAATCCTCATCACATTTATTGATACATTATTTTACAAAATGGTGAGGACTACTAAACAACTCTCTCTAACCTTCATTCCATACCCCGACTCAAGTACTCGCTACATTCTCGCCTCCCGAGAAGAAAAATGGAACAACAAGGAAAGGGTGAGCTCAACTAGCCCAAGAAGAATATTATGACTAAGATAATATACAACAAATTATCGTTAGTCTCCAACAGGAAAATCTCGATGTAATACAATGACAACAAGTTTTCAGATCAATATTCGCAATGAAATAATAATTCATGTAAGAGTTACGTAGAGAATGAAATCTACTATAATCTATGAATTTAAATCCATCATCAATATTTTATCCTCGTAACATCAATCAATATTCATCTCAAATCAAATATTCATCTATTTTATCCTGTGCCAAAGATAATCAATATTCTGGCCATGTTCATCTCAATATTCATCTTTGCACTAAAGGCCAAAGATATTCATCAATCGGTCATGTTCATTTAAACACTGCTCATCTTTGCACTAAAAAGGCCAAAGATATTCTTCAGAAATCATTCATCTTGCACTACAAAAGCCAAAGATATTCAATAATATCATCATTTAAGACTGAGGATGATGAAAAATATTTTTAAAGAAACGAATCCGGTGAAACAAAATGACAAGGATTAAGGATTAAGGATTCGTACTTTGTTTTATCCATGTCCAACAATACCTCAAAAATAATCATAGTGGTGTAAAATTCAAGAATGATCAAAACATGGATACAATCAAAGCTAGTATCCAGAATAGATATTTTGGACGAAAAGAAGAAATTTTATTTTTCGATGAATAGTGCCAGATACGTGAATAGTGAATACGTGAATAGGTCGATACGTGAATAGTAACTCACAACACCAAAAGATAGAAATTCCACAAAAAAAAACATTTTCACGCTTCATGAATAGTACTCGTGAATAAGAATCGTGAATGAATAATAGAACTCATGAATAGTAACTCGTGAATAAGAACTCATGAATAGTAACCCCGACATGAAAAAGTTCCAAATTTGATAAAAAGTTCCAATCAATATTTCAAAGATAATGATATCAAGAAATAATATCATTACGAAAAAAAATAATATCCCTTACCTCAAAGAATCAAGATTTCGGAAGGAAAGGTCAAGTGATGTTGAATGAAACTTCAGATCAATAAAGAACTCTCAAAGTATCTAAATACTCACAAAATACGCTCAATAATATAGAGAGAGAAAGAGAGAAAACTTTGTTTCGGTGTGATTTTCAATTCTAACTTAAATTTCTATTTATAAGAAAATGTTAGCCCAAAGCAGACTTGACTCAACTACACCGATGGCTTTACTCGCTACTATTGCCACCCACCACATTTGAAATAAAATTCAGCACATTTTTTCACCAACCACAAGTGGGGCCCACTCAATTCTAGAATTTTCCACCAAAATCAATTATAAACCTAATTTTAAATCACACCTCTTAAAATTCACAACAAATCATTCGTGCATTTTTAATCTGTTCAAAATTTGTGGACATATACTCAACTTATGTATGTATAACATACCCAAAAATTACCACAATCCAACTACGGATTAAAAATTATAACCCCGCAATATATCTCAAAACCCCGATTTGATTTTTAACACCTCCAATCCGATAAAATACCGATAAAACACCTCAACATTAATTCCTTCATTAATAACCACATAAATAAATCCATCATTTATATTCATATAAAATAAATATTTCCTTATCATATGAATCAATAATTAATTATTCACAAATAATATTACGTAATCACATTTATGACAACCAGTCGTTCCTGTGAAAGAGGGGCTTTCCAATAAGGATCTCTCTCTTCATCGGGCGCAATTAATTAGGTGACCAAACCTCTCCTTAGATGTAACTTTCTAGACATTGCCAATAATGTTATCTAATAATATTATTCAAATAATATGAATTATTGATCCGATAATGGGAAATATCGCAAAGTGACAATTATTGAACAACAATAATATAAAATATCAACGCAAAGAATTATTGAATCAATAAAATAAAATATTGAACAAGAATTCATCGTGAAAATTATTGAGTAGTGCCATCTTACGTAAGGATCAATAATTCAACAATACTTTGTGTAATACCGTAGTGTCTTTCTTCGTGCAGAACCACGCCAGACATCAGATTTTAACCAACGGGTATTCCAATGTCTTAATTCAGAATAACTACGCCGTTATTTATAACCACCCAAACTTTGTCGTTTTTCCTCATCCAATCGCTTTCCGTTATGGGGCCCTACACATGGGTCATTTACCGTCGCATTTAATATTCCCCGACAAAGATTTAATATTCCACGCACCAAACGAATATTCCCCACAACAATGAATATTTTATAACCACTTGCTTATTTTGAAATATTTGCGTATTTAACCCTTAACTATCCACATTAATCAAATCAACCCTTACTATTTCAAAATAATAAATAAAGGAAATTCCTTTTATTTAAAAAAAAATTTCGGTCTTACAACCTCCCTCCTTATGAAATTTCGTCCTCGAAATTGACGACGACGCATTCGTGTGTTTGAAAAGGTGAGGATACCTCGCTTTCATTTTCGCTTTCCAATTCCCTGTGTCATTTCCTCTATAAAGATGATTCCTCCACAAAACTTTAACTTGTGGTATGACCTTTCTTGGCGTAGGACATGCTCCTTCCTATCCAAAATCTTGGACAGTACCTCCTCACATCGTTAAGTCTTCTGCTATCTCGTCCGGTTCCAACTCTATAACGTGGTTCGGGTCTTTCACATATTTCTGAAGCACGATATGTGAAACACATTATGAACACGAGACATACTTGGAGGTAACGCAAGTCTATAGGCTACATTTCCTACTCGGTCAAGAATTTGAAATGGACCAATAAATCGTGGATTTGAGCTTTCCTCTCTTCCCAAATCTTGTAACTCCCTTCCATGGAGCAACTCAACAATACATGACAATTAAATTCCACGTCCTTTCGATGAAGATCCGCATAACTCTTTTGTCGATCTTGTGCCGTTTTATACGTTGTCGAATCATTTGGATCTTTTCTAGGTAGTCATACGTATTTAACTCGGGTCCCAACAATGTTGCTTCACCCACCTCATCCCAACATATTGGAGAACGACATTTTCGCTCCATATAATGCTTGAATGGAACCATGCCTATATTTGTTTAATAACTATTGTTGTATGAGAATTCCACCAATGGCAAGTACTTATCCCAACTTCCTTTGAAATCTAGACACGTAGTTTTAATATATCTTCAAGAGTTTGAGTAGTCCTTTCGATTGCCCATCCGTTTGAGGATGGTATGCCAAACCGAATCATAAATTCGCGCCTATAGCTTTCTAACCCAAAATCATGAAGTGAATCTTGGGTCACGATCTAAAAACTATGGATACTTGGCATGCCATGCAATCTCACAATCGCATTTACGCATATACGAGAAAGACGTTCAAGGGAATAAGTCTCTCGATCGGCAAGAAATGAGCAGAGACTTGGTTAATCTATCAACAATGACCCAAATAGCATTGATGCCTTGAGAAACCGTAGGAAGACCCGTGAACGAAATCCATGGTAATGTGTTCCCACTTCCATTCGGAATCTCAAGTGGTTGCAACGGACCCTTAGGTACTAGATGCTCGCCTTTACACGTTGCAAGTTAAACACATCGAGATAAACTTTGCAATCTCTCTCTTCATATTGTTCCACCAAAATGTATGTCGAAGATCACGATACATTTTAGTACTTCCAGGATGGATTGCAAATGGCGTATTGTGTGCCTCCATCATAATCTTGTACTTCAAATCGAGTCGTTAGGAACACAAAGTCTAGAGTGGACTCAAGTATTCCTTCTTCATCAATTCTCGCCCTAATAGCTCCTTCAGACTTTCTTCTTCATACGCATCATTTCCGCCCGGTGGCTTGGAAAGACTTTTTAACTTTATCGATTAAAGTCGATTATACTCGATATCATCACGTGGGTACCTAGAGTTTTCATCTCCATCTCTATTATTTATAAATTATCTGAAATTAGTCTTTTGACAATATCGTATCAGATTGTATACGATCTTCTACTCAACACGTCCGCCTACCACGTTCGCTTTTCCAGGATGGCATGGTCGTAAACATGTCTTTGAAATGAGTCTCCTCTTGAGTTCTTCAAGCTCTTCCCACATTCCTTGCTCCATTCGAATTTTGTATCTCTACGAGTCATTTCGTTAATGGAATAGCGATTCGAGAATATCCTTCAACGAATCTCGATAATAACCAACTAAGCTTAGAAAGCTACGATTTCGATTCATCGACTTTAGTTGCTCTCAATCGTGACTCATATCCCAATCTTGGATAAGACGTCACAATGACACCTATCGATTTACTATCGCATCTAATATGACGTCCCCTACAGAGAGTTCGGCTTAGGTGAATTCCACAAAGGAAGTCACAAGATAAAGGCTCGTGTACCAAATTTATAGTTGAATTTTTAACTCCTCGAAGTTCAATAGAGCCATTCGATATGAGATTTTAGAAATGAGTTTTGTACTGGGGTTCAAATTCGATACAAAATTTAATATCGGGCTTTGGGAGTAAGCCAAGAAATTCTTCAGAAATACGTCAGAAAAAATCAATAACAACGAGAATATTATTCAAATCTAACGTGTCTTTATTCAAATCCATAATACATGGACTAAGAAAACTTGACATCCGTAATAAACGAATGACTTCATGGCTTGATATGAAAATGTTTGATTACAATGGTTTGATTGCTTGAATTGAATAACGAGTTGCTTAGGAATATGAAAACTAACAACCTTACAAAAGCAATCAATTTGGCATGATGAGTAGTTAACCTTAAAATCACATCAAAAGCAAATATCTCTATAGAAATAAGGTTAATGTGTAATGTGATAGTGCCAACTGAATCAAACAAGATTTCTAAACAACAGATGTAATGAAAGTTTCTCCTAACGGAGTCTCCATAAATAGGTCAAAGTCTAATTTCTCCGTAGTCAAGTTCAAACGCTGAGCGCAAAGCAAGAGAGATAAAAGAATGGGTAGAACGGTATCTAGTAAGGTATAAACTTCGCAAGAATTTATAATTAACTAACCGTGCTAACTTCGTTCGAGTTCCTCGCATTTTTGACCGGCCACGACAAACGCTCTTCCGAGGAATCGTTGACTTTGACTTTTCTTGGACATCCTTTTGAGTAACCATTCCATTGGATGGGTTTCATATCGCATAATCTCGAGCGATATGTCCTTCCTTTCCACAATTATAGCATACCTTGAACTGTTAGGCGCGGGTTTGGACCGATATGTCCCTCTTTTTCCGCATTTGTAGCATATACGACCGGTGGTCGTTTCTCCTCCTTAAAACTAGTTGCTCTCAGCGCCGACGCCTTCACATGGTCGTTGTTGAATCTCCTCTTTTTAAAATCTCCTCCCGACTCGCTTCTTTCTATTTTCATGGCCACGATTACCACCAGAGTGGTTACCGCCTTTCATCTGTATTCTTCTTTCTCCGCTGGTTATCGTTATTCGATGATCGCTATCTTCAGATGATCCTCGGTTATGGTCCCTCGGTTGAACGTATTTCGTTATCTCGCTCTAACAATCGAGCCCCATTGACAACATCCGAATAGAGAGAAAATTTATGAGAAATGAGATCGACGTATGTCGGGTTTCAAACCTCTCGAAACATCCGCCATATCGTTCCTCATTCTCCACCAAATGAGGTGCAAACACGGATAACTCCATGAACTTCGCCTCATCTTTGGGACACCGCCATGTTATTCGCGCTTCTAATCTAATAAACTCCACTTCCTTCATACGAGCGAATACTTTCGTGGAAGTACTTGTCATTGAACTATTTCAAACGTCTCCCATGACATGCCGAAAAGTACGGTGGATGGGTACGCTTCCTGATTCCCACCAAGAATCGCCTCGCCACGGAACATAAAGGTGGCGAATGGAACTCTTCGTTTCTCGTGCATCCCAAGACATCGAATATCTTGGTAATTTGCTTGACCCATGTTTCCGCCATGATCGGATCCGCTTTCCCTTAAATTCGTGGTCCCAAACTTTGAGCTGCGCTGGTGTGACCACCCGTGAATTGCTATCATTTCTCCTCATATTTTGAACACGAGTCTCTCCTCGTCGATTTTGCATGAATCGCAAAAACTTCTAAACATCCCTCGTTCATCATCGCTTTCAGTGGTGTTGTTCACTGGGAGGTACATTGTCACCACAGACGTTCTCCTCGTTGGCAAGACTGAGCATCTCCACGGTCTCATTTACTCCATATTAATATTCTCATTCGACATTCTCAAATACCGTCATAAAACAAGGGTTAATTAAGGAAATCAATATATCACATAATATCCCTATATATCGACCAACTAACAAATAAGCTTAGGTAGGACACACTAGCGAAGGATTTACCTGTCTCTCCTCCTAGTTCTATTCCCGATCTCCGCCAGAGATCATATCCCTAAGCTCGATACCAAACGTGACGCCCCCAAAATAGGTATACACAACACCCATTCCGAGTCGCCAAATACATGGTACAAGAAGCAAACTGACAACTTCAATAATACAAATGTGGTGTGAAATCGACAATATATCTTAATGAGTTTAAATACAAATATTATCTTCAGACAATATCTATACTCAAATAAATCCTCATCACATTTATTGATACATTATTTTACAAAATGGTGAGGACTACTAAACAACTCTCTCTAGACCCTCATTCCTCACTAGTATCGCTACATTCTCGCCTCCCGAGAAGAAAAATGGAACATCAAGGAAAAGGGTGAGCTCAACTAGCCCATAAAGAATATTATGACTAAGATAATATACAACAAATTATCGTTAGTCTCCAACAGGAAAAATCGATAGAATACAATAGACAACAAGTTTTCAGATCAATATTCGCAAGAATGAAATAATAATTCATAGAAGAGTTACGTAGAGAATGAAATCTACTATAATCTATGAATTTAACGGTCCATCATCAATATTTTATCCCTCAGTAACATCAATCAATATTCATCTCAAATCAAATATTCATCTTTGCAAAGATATTCACAAGCCAAAGATATTCATCATCTTCCACTAAATGTTAAATCTCAACACTGTTCATCTTTGCAAAAGCCAAAGATATTCTTCAGAAATCATTCATCTTTGCACTACTTGTGCCAAAGATATTCACTAATATCATCATTTAAGACCGAGGATGATGAAAATATTTTTAAAGAAACGAATCCAATTGAAACAAAAATGACAAGGATTAAGGATTAAGGATTCAGTACTTTTGTTTTATCCATGTCCAACAATACCTCAAAAATAATCATAGTGGTGTAAAATTCAAGAATGATCAAAACATGGATACAATCAAAGCTAGTATCCAAAATAGATATTTTGGACGAAAAGAAGAAATTTTATTTTTCGATGAATAGTCAGATATCGTGAATGAATAGTCGTATCATCGTGACGTGAATAGTAACTCAGAACACCAAAAGATAGAAATTCCAAAAAAAACATTTTTACGCTTCATGAATAGTACTCGTGAATAGTAACTCGTGAATAGTAACTTCATGAATAGTGCTTTCGTGAATAGTAACTCATGAATAGTAACTTCGTGAATAGTAACTCATGAATAGTAACCCCCACATGAAAAAGTTCCAATTTTGATAAAAGTTCAACCAATATTTCAAAGATAATGATATTCAAGAAATAATATCATTCTAAAAAAATAATATCCCTTACCTCAAAGAATCGAAGACCGGAAGGAAAGGTCAAGTGATCTTTGAATGAAACTTGACCTAACAAAGAACTCTCAAAGTATCTAAATACTCACAAAATACGCTCAATAATATAGAGAGAAAGAGAGAAAACTTTGTTTCGGTGTGATTTTCAATTCTAACTTAGCCCTCTATTTATAGGAAAATGTTAGCCCACAAAGCAAACTTGACCGCCACACTGATGGCTTTACTCGCTACTATTGCCACCCACCACATTTGAAATAAAATTCAGCACATTTTTTCACCAACCACAAGTGGGGCCCACTCAATTCTAGAATTTTCCACCAAAATCAATTATAAACCTAATTTCGAATCCACACCTCTTAAAATTCACAACAAATCATTCGTGCATTTTTAACGGTTCAAAATTTGTGGACATATACTCAACTTATGTATGTATAACATACCCAAAAATTACCACAATCCAACGGTCGGATTAAAATTATAACCCCATAATATATCTCAAAACCTTGATTTGATTTTTAACACCTCCAATCCGATAAAATCTCGATAAAACACCTCAACATTAATTCCTTCATTAATAACCACATAAATAAATCCATCATTTATATTCATATAAAATAAATATTTCCTTATCATATGAATCAATAATTAATTATTCACAAATAATATTACGTAATCACATTTTTATGACAACCACCATTGCTCCAGGAAAGAGGGCTTTCAATAAGGATCTCTCTCATCGGGCGCGCAATTAGGTGACCAAACCTCTCCTTGATGTAACTTTCTAGACATTGCCAATAATGTTATCTAATAATATTATTCAAATAATATGAATTATTGATCCGATAATGGGAAATATCGTAAGTGACAATTATTGAACAACAATAATATAAAATATCAACGCAAAGAATTATGAATCAATAAAATAAAATATTGAGCGAAAGAATTACTGTGAAAATTATTGAGTAAGTGCCATCTTACGTAAGGATCAATAATTCAACAATGCATGCGTAATAGGTGTAGTGCCATCGTGCAACTCACGCAGACATCGTATTTTAACCAACCGGGTATTCCAACAAATCTTAATCCAGAATAACTACTGTAGTTATTTATAACCACCAAACTTTGTCGTTTTCCTCATCCAATCGCTTTCGTTATGGGGCCCATACATGGTCGCTTGTCATACAAATATTCCCGACAAAGCAGACGAATATTCCACGTCATCAAACGAATATTCCCGACAACAATGAATATTTTATAACCACTGCTTATTTTGAAATATTTATGTATTTAACCCTTAACTATCCACATTAATCAAATCAACCCTTACTATTTCAAAATAATAAATAAAGGAAATTCCTTTTATTTAAAAAAAAATTGAGGGTCTTACAAAATTGCTCGAAGTCTGACATGAGAATCGAGAATAAACATACACGAAGAGGCGTGAGAGAATCGGAAGGTGGCAATCACTGGATGTTGTCGTGACCGTAACCAAACCTCTATCTACTCGTCAACGGAAGTGCTCTCTCTATTCATTTCCCCAAATTTTGACGGGACGCTATGTAAAGGAGAGAAGAAAAGATTTTGACGCTATGTAAGGGAGAGAAGAAAAGATTAGGGAGGGTTTCACCAAATTTCAGAGAGAAGATAGAGAATAGTGTGGGATTTGTGGATTTCAGAGAGAAGATAGAGAATAAGGAGAGAAGAAAAGATTAGAGAGGGTTAGCGTGTAGGTGAAGGGTGAGTTTGGGCGAGATTTTTTTTAGCCTAAGATGGAGTATGAGCCATTAGATTAAGTGAGATGAAATCAGAGCCATTGTTGTGGTTTGTCAAATGAAAAAATTTGAATTGAGTCTTGTTTTATTAAGATATATGACTTTTAAAAATAAATGACGACATATTAAACTTTAAATTGATGTGATTTTATTTAATTTTAGTTGATACAATTATAATAATTGTATAGTATTTAACAAAAATTATTAATTATAAAAATTATTTTATTTAATTTTTTTATGAATCATACCAATTTTAAAATTTAATATACCGTCATTTAACATTAAAAATAATATTTTATCTCTAATTTTAGAAGAGGAGCAATAATTATTTAATAGTCAAATATATATCTAATTTTATAATCAAAAGATAATATACTTTTATAAATATATCTTGGTGGAATATATTTTGACTTTCCAAAGTTAATCAGTTCACTTTTAAATTTAATAAGTAGATACGCATTACTACTAAGTGGAAATTAGTATTAAACCTCTCCATATGACACACCAAAAAAAGGAACCGACAAGTCCACACCATTTTTTTTATATTTACCCCACATATTTGTTAAACTTATTTTTTATGTCCAATTTACCCATGCTTGAATGACCTCCCTCTTCCTCTCCTTTACCTGCACAACTCAATTTGTAACTAATCGTATTTTCTTGAGTAAATGAGTAAATAAAATAAGAATTTATTAGAATAAATTTTTATTTTTATTTAAATATGTATTATTATATTGTATATATTATCATGTGCAATATAATATGTAATATGGTGATATGACAAGTATAATAATTGATATTTATTATATTTAATAAATTATGAGAAGCAATTTATGATGAAAAAGAAATCAAATTATTAAAATATTTGATCTATTATATTGCTTATATAAAATTATTTGCGGTAAACAAAATATGAAAACAAGGCGTAATAAATATATTTAGCTATATTTGTTACGCTAATATGTGGGAAAGTTAATTAAAAATAAATTTGATATATTTTCATGAGTAATAAAGTAATTTATGATAAATAAATCACTTTTGTGACGCCCCCAAAATAGATATACGCCACCCATCTTGAGTGCAGTAAAATCGTACTAAGTACAGAATACAAATACAAACTTAATTATACAACTGCGTGTAATATACGACAATACATAAATTGAGAGTTTTAATAGGAATATTGTCATCTAGACAATATCCACACTCAAAGGAATCCTCATTACATTTATTGTCATCTTATTTAATAGAATAGTGAGGACTACTAATCTTATATCTGACCCAATCACTCCTTTCCCCAGAGCTCGTCCCAAATTTATATTCTCATTTCTGAAGAAACGTTGAAAGAAAGGGTGACCTCAACTAGCCCAGTAAGAAATATTATGACTAAGATAATGCATAATAAATTATCATTAGTCTTTAACAATGTTAAACTGATAAAATACAATAGACATCAAGTTTAACTGCAGCGGAACAAACAATCTATTAGAAGAGTCAAGTAGAAAATAAAATCTACTATCTTCTATGGTATAAAATATTTTCATCAATTTTTATCGCTGAGACTTAGTTTAATAAATAAAATACATCATCTAATCATCCATGTATCTTACGGGTACCAATGATATTCATTAAATCATCATAATGGTGGTACTATCTAGAACAATCCATGGTCATAATCATACTAAAAAGCGTCCATCAATGCATTTATGGGCCATTGAGGACTTTTACCATATCATTTATAACATTACTGGTCATGATTATACAAGAATGATCCTCATCATAATCATACTAAATTCATCTATGCACGTAAAGCGAAGATGACTTTCATTACAATATAAGCATGAGGATGATGACAATGACATAATAATTCAATAAAAACAAGTTCAAGAATTAATTTATCGAGGGAACTAACAACGTCCAAATTGTCGGCACGATACTTTCTTTGTGGAGTAAAATTCAAGAATGCTTAGAAGAATATTTCCATGAAAAGATCTTTGGATGAAGCGCGTATAACGAGGATATTCTACTAATTTCATGGAGTATAGAAGCCAAAACTTTAACCAATTGAATATAAAGAATATATGAAGCTGCAAATGGATTTTCACCGTAAATGCGGTAATCCACGATATCTGAGATCATTTCCACAATTTAATAAGGAATGAATACAAAGGACCATTCACTATCGTGTGGTAATCCACATGACGAGTTATTCCAAGAATAATAAAGAATGGAATAATAACGAATGATTCACCGTAAATGCGATACGCATGACGGGTTATTCCCTAACGAATAATAAATAATGGAACGAAGTAAATGCGTAAGCGCTTACACGCGGATATTCAGCGAATAATAAATAATGGAACCCGGTCCTGCCAGAAGCGCGTGCATAATAAAGATATTCGGCGAATAATAAATAATGGAACCAGTCCAGGCGAACGCCTTGAGACATGATATTAAACGGAATAATAAAAGCGGAATAATAGAATAATTTCACCGTGTATACGCAGTACTTAGATAAACATGTTATTCCAGCATAATAATGAAGAATGGAATAATGAAAAGAATTTCACCATGTATCATGCAGTGCCAGATAAACATGTTATTCCAACATAATAATGAAGAATGGAATAACATAATAATTTCACCATGTATGCGGTACTTCGCATAAACAGGTTATTCCAACCTAATAATGAAGAATGGAATAACAACTCTTACGATTATTAAAAAAAAATAATTATCTTCATTAATACGAAAGAATAATACCCTTACCTTTAGAAAAAGCTGGATATTGGAAAGGGAAGTAGCGAATACTTTTCTTCTTTCTCTATAGTTTTTCTCTCTGAGAGTTTCGGTGAATTCGTAAGAAATAATGAAGGAATGAAACTTATTTATAGAAGAAGCTGAAAGTGGCTCTTGGTCTTAATGAAGGGTCAAAATGACTCTTGGTAATATTGAAGAGACAATCTACTTATTTGCGAAGAAGGCAATTAACTCTTGAAACAAGAAGAAGCAAATAATTCTTGAAAAAGCTGAAGGACAAATAACTCTTGGAAAAGCCCGAAGGACAAGTTCTTATTAAAACTTTAAATCAACGATCCATATTGATTCTTATTATAATTTCAACCAATGATTACGAAAAATTAGCACATCTCCTCAATGGAATAATATTGTACCCAAAATGATTTGGAATGAAAAGAAATATATTTTAAGGGTGAATAGTACCCGTGAATAAGAATTTTGTGAATAGTAACTTGTGAATAGTAACTCGTGAATAGTACTCTTTCAAACGAAAAGTGCCCGAATACAGATTGAACAATATAACCTCCAGACATCAATTATTATCAAAATAAATATCGATTTCCACTAACACAAATAATTTCAACACAATGGAACTATCAAATTCATCTTTAATCAACATGAACTTATTCATCATTGATATTATAACTCACAATATTTAACAATGAGATCATTTCCAAGGAAAGAGGAGGCTTTCCGATAAGATTTCTCCCTATAGTAGTATGATTAGGTGACCAAACCTTTCCTTCATGAGAACTTCTAGAAATTATAAATATTGTAATTTAATAATATGAACAACTTTGTCGTCTCAATTATTGATTTAATAATATATCATATTATCACGGATGATCTCGTGACAATAATCGAATTAATAATATAAGAGATATGATGCGTGATTATCATAATAATAATTGAGTATATTGGGTGACTTCTCACGTAAGCATCGATAACGATATGCCAGCATATTCTTGTACTTTTCTTCTTGGGTAGTTCAATGTTTTAATAACACTTCCGCCGTTATTTTAATAAAGATAATTACTGTTTTTTTTACGAATAATACTTCCGTTATAAGGTCCACGATGATTGTATGATGTCGCATTTGAATATTCCTGTTAAAAGCGAATATTTCCTAACCAATCGAATATTATATAACCACTTGCTTACTTTTTGCAATTTTGTAAATATTACCACAACTATAACATTATATCATATCTACACCATAATATTCAAAATATATTTGAAAGAAATTAATCTTTTATTCATAAAAGTTGAGAGTCTTTACAACTTTGATATAATAAAAATTTATTTATTAAATAAAATATTTTTATTTACTAAATAACCTCTATTTTGATGAAAATGATTAGGGATATTTTATCCGAATTTTTGAAATGCATTTTAGTATATCTAAAATACGTTATATGAGTTGGGATAAGTACAGAGGGAGAATAAATGGATAAATGGGTTATATTTAGGTGATAACCAAACACAGTCTTAAATTAAAACCTATCAGTTAAAAAGGGTATCGGCATGAGCTGTTATGACTTATGAGCAATAAGCCATGCACGCTAGGTAGGAGCTGTCTCTCTACAGTTTGGAAGTGGTTAGTATGAAGTTTATTTTTGAGTAAGTTGGATGATTAATCGACTAATAATATCGACACGCATGCGAAATTATGCGTGAGTGCTGTAAGATTATTATCAGACGATTGAACAACTTAGCTCCAAAAAACTTCATTAACCAGATCCTACTCTGATTTACATAGGCTAGCAAACTCAGATGAGCTATGCGTAGGAAGCCTTGAGTGCTTAAGCTTGGATCAGACCTCAGCTCCCTTATTTTTCTTTATCTCCTGCGTCCTAAATTAACTTCATGCTAGCTCTCGTTACCTCAAGATAAAATACAAGAATTCATCAAAGTAGTAAAGATTGAAGTCATCAAGGGAAGTTGAAGAAGAATTAGGGCAGATTTTTAGCAAAGGAAGAAATTAAATTACCAAGGGCTGAAGAACAGAATTCAACTTCAGGTAATTTAGATTTTATACTGTATGAGCAGAAAATTGGTTAGCATGTGATTAGATAGTAAGTTAATTGAGTTTTGTGCAACTACTTGTATAGAATAGTGTTTCATTGCATGTCAAGTATGCTCAATAGTAGAAATTTCCATGTTATTGAGTTATGTGATAATCAAAAGAATTGCTTGAATATTCATGTTTCGTTAATGTTTTGGACTGCTATTGTTTGATATATAGCTAGAGGAGTTTAGGCTGGGCTGAGGAGACATAAGGATGGTGATATGAGTTTATGATGTAAACCAATGACTGTGAAATTGGTAACCTAAACTGTGTCTACCAACTGTTTGATAAAAGTTCTAAAAGAACTGTTTTGGCTAAAAACTAAATATCAGAACAAAGTAAAGCATGGGCTTGATTTATTTAACATAAGTGATAACAATTAAAGTGTTTTAGCATGTTAAACTTAAACAAAGTGCATTTTTTAGGCTAAAGCTAATAAATGAGTTTTTAACATGTTAAGGCAACTGTGGGTACTGTTTTGGGCAGTGTATTATGACTGAAATAGAGGAGTTATATATGCTCAAAATATTTCAATATACCATGTATATTATACCTAGAGTTAGGTGTAAACTAACAATTGAATCAAAGTTTAAAACAAAGAGAGAAGTAGAATTTTTGGAAATCAAGCACTGAGCTGCTGCCTCGGAAGTAGCAGTGATTGACATTGAGTGAAGGTTGGAGGGTTTCTCTTGAGTTTACATTTAGTAGTTGGGCCCTCAAGTTTGCCCAGCTAATACTACTATACTAAACATGTATATATCAGTTGGGTGATATCCAGAACATAGCAAGTATATACTAAAAATGTGGGGATTAAAGTGTAGCAAGGTAAGGGGACAAAAGTAAGGGATGCTGCCCACTGGCAGCAGCTAGATCCAACAGCGGCGCACAGCAAATAGCTGTTACAGCAGCGAAAGAAATCATTTATGGTTTTGTTTTGTAATGTAATATCTCCAAATTTAGGTATAACCAAGCTTTTGTTTCAAGGGTTACGAATATAAAAAAAAAGAACTAAGAAAGGGTTATAGCTGCTGTTTTAAACAGCAGCAGTAGTGTAGTGGTTGGGCTGGGGATTCTCATTTGAGTTCTCAGTCGGTATGGTTAAGTAGTTGTAATTATTCAATTAACATTCTATTTAAATAGGAAATACTTTAACCACTATGTTTCGAAAGGGTAACATAGTAGGGTGTATAAATTGAAGTTGATTATTGAGCGGGGGGAGTCAAAGATGCTGCACACTTGCAGCAACAGTTGTTAGCCAACTGCTGTGTTAACAGCTTTGGACCAGTTATATGTGGCTCTTGGCATAGTGTAAAAGGAAAGGTTAATCCTAAAGCTTGATTTCCAAACTCCTAAAAAGATATGTATATAGAATTGTTAAGGAATTAGTCCTTCATATGTCAAAGCCAATAAAATAGTGTTAAGAACATCAGAGAAACTGTTGTAATAGCCATGGGATGACCAACTAAAAGGGGGAAATGAGGCAGGGCTGCTGTCCATTCGCGGTGGCAGTGGACAGTTAGCTTCTGCTATAGCAGCTTTGGTCATCTATTGGCGTAGCAACGAATTTGACAACTTAATCATAAAGGGTGATTTTAACTTTTCTAAACATACATGGATATTGAATCAATGGCATAGTTACAATTCAAAGTAAACAAATTAGTAATTTACATGTTGAAGCTAGCATATGAATGGTTTAAAGCCAAGGGGGCTGTTAGGCTTTATTTGGGGCCGCGGGGCCAAGTATAGCCATGCCAAGCTTGGCTAAGCCCCGCAGGGCCAAACAACACTTGGTTGCCGGCATGGTTAGTTATGGGAGAGTTGTTAAACCAAAATAGGCAATACTAGGAAGCTGTTAATGCAACAAGTGGATAGCTAGACACACTTAGTCAAAAAGGGACTGCTTTGGTATAGTATTAATACATGCTAGACTTAGCATCCTAGTTGATACGACTAAATTTACAAGATACTCAAATGTTGTATAAATAAGTATCTTATGTTGGAATTATTAAACCAAATTGGGTTTAATAAAACATTAGAGGGTTGCCTTGGGTATCACTAAGGGAATCAAGAATGGTTAAAGCAATAGTGTCTTGAAATGAATCTATAAGACAAGGAAAGTAAATATGTAGAGAATCGAAGTAAATTGGAAACTAAAAGTTCTACCCTTGTGATATACAATCATATTCAATTCATGATATACCTTACGTATTCATCTTGAATACCTAAGTTATAAAGAAGATTGCAAAGTATATTTATAGGAAGAAAGAAGAAGAGAAATATGAATTGAAATCATATAAGGGTTATGAATTGGGATTAAGTCAAACCCTATAAAAGAAAGAAATGGCTATTGCAAAAACATAGATGAGGTATTTGAAAAATGTATAGAAATACATAAACTAAAAACATGATCACGGTAACTATGTGATATTTGAACATACAAGCTATATGACTTGGCTATTTGACTAATATGCTTGTAAATGCAAATACTTGTGTAGGATCTGTGAGAACACTCAAGTTAAGCTGGAATTGTATCAATAGTCTACGAACAAGGCAAGTATCTAAATCTTACTCTTTATTGTGTAAGTATTCTCAGATTATTCATATGTGGACAGGTTCTCTAAATTCTGAATTGTCTTTCATTATTTATGAATAATACAAGGTTAAATAACCTTTTTTATTCCAATCAGCTTCAAAAGATTGGGTGATGTATTTTCATGTATATCAAATGAAATTCAATATGCATGAGCAGATAACAAAGAAGTCTGAGTCATTCCTTCTGGTCAGACACAGATGTAAAATATTTCAATTTCTTTATAATAAGTCTTGAAATATTATTGTGTCATGATTTAAGCTATCCAACTATATTGTTGTAGTTTGGATTCTAAACTGAGAATGAACAAACCCTGAAATGAGATATTTTTATTGCACTCTGGGGAGTGGTGATGTTGGACATGAAAATTGTTTTGGATAAAATAGTATTGATCAATACAGAACATAAAGGGTTGATCCCTCCGTGCTCGTAAGATAAGACGGTTCACAGATAAAATTTCTGATTGAACCTTTTCAAGAAAAGAAAAATATGTTCATGGTCTTATGACCTCTCAGTTATTCAATATTATTATGATGTTCCAGAAATGTGAATGATTCAAGATTTATTGCTTCACAATTTTGATTTACTGTCAAAACATGCTTCAAAGAAAACATTTATTGCTTGTTGAGCCATTAAAGAATGTTATTACTTGCTGAGCAATTGAATGGTCATACTTGTTTTGTTATAAATATTTTGTGCTGAGCAGACTCAAGTGGAAGAGTCTAGTAGAGACAAGGGGAAAGGAAAAACAACAGAATAACTGGGATTTGATGTAATAGATAATTTACATTAGTAGAACTTTGATGTATTAACTTTATTAAGTTTAAGATTATAATATGTTGAATGCTTGATATCGTGAAGCACTGAATAAAGGTTTCAAGTACTCGAATTTGGGGGCGTCACACAGTCTCTAAATCCGATTGTTCAAATCACAATCCAAATTCCTGCAATCAAACAAATTTATCCAAATCCAAAACAAACCAAACCCCCTCACCGCTAACAAAACCTGATCCATTCTCGCTCCAACTACTCCGATAAAGCTGCCCAGCTCAACGTCTCTTTCTTCTCCGATGCCTATGATCACTGTTGAAGAACACCCTGAGGTAATTCTCCTCTACACCTCCGTTATCTCCACCGAATCCGTACTTCGATCACTCCCTTTACAAAGATTGAAGCGTAACACACTTTTTGTTGATGTGTTGTCTGTGAAAGAATTCCCAAAAAGTTTGTTCGTGCAAATATCGCCAGATTTTGATATTTTGTGCACACATCCTATGTTTGGACCGGAAAGGGAAAATTAGCTGGACCAAAAATAGATTTTGATCGGACCACATATTTGCTAAACTTACAGATCTTTTTATTTGGTTTGGATCTATCTACAGTTTTTTTTAACAACCGGATTTGGATTTAGATATGGTTTTGGTTTGTTTGTTTTGGATTCGGATTAATTTGTTTGATTGAAGGAATTTGGATTGATTTGAACAAATCGGATTTAGACTTTGAGTTGTGCAGGGGGAAGAGAGGAAGAGAGAGGTCATTCAAGTAAATTGGACATAAAATATATGTTTAGCAAATATGTGTGGACCAGTGTGAAAATATAAAAAAACAGTGTGGATTTATCAGTTTCAAAAAAAAAAACCCACTTGTAGTAACTATAAGGTACGATAGAGCCAAACAGGGTATTATACCCTCAAAACGAAGGTTCTCTCCCTCACTTTCTAGTCGACGCTGCTCATCTTCCACTCCTTCTGGCTGTATTTCGATTTTACTCAGTGCGAGGTTACAACGTTACACATAGGCGAGTGTATATACATTTCTAATTATTTACTATGGATCAATTCATATATACCTAAACCCTATCCTCAAATTCTCAGTTCTCACATCTCCATATAAACGTTTATCTGTGTATTCACTTACATATGGAGCCTCATTCTTTAGTTTCTTTGAAATTAATGTTTTTCTCTTTGTATTTTTACATTATATATAAACTTGAAATACGCCAATAAATCAAAATAACACTGAGGGGTAATTCATGATAATCAAATATATTGCAGAGAAATTGGGAAACGCCTTATTTTCAATGAATTAAGATATCAATGCGTTCACAGAATTATAGAGTACTATCAACTTCAATGCAAAATATACTGGTGTAGTGGTGTTAAGTATAAGAAACAGCGGATCCATTTGTTTCCCTTCCCAGACCTAAATACAGGATGTAGTTTGTGAATAATGTGTTCTGATGTTTTTAATCTAAGACTGGTCTTTCATGGTGATTCCCTGAATTTCGATCAAAGATGTTATCTTTCAAGGTATTAAGACAGTGGTAAGTATCAGAAAATGACTCATTAAGTTGACGCATATCAAATGTTTGATTAAATGCTTCACCGTATACATCCTCCAACAACAATTTCTTTCCACCCGCTGGACTTAAACAATTGGTTATTTTAATTACGCTGTGCATTTGTAATAGAAGACATCAGTTGTGCATTATGGTGCCATCTGTGTTTTGTTGCTAGACTGCTAACAGTTGAGAACATGAATTTAACTGAGCAGGTGAGCAAGAACAAGTTATAAATTAAAAGAACAAATATTAGTAATCAAGCCAAACCACTTCAACCTACTTTCACTGTCTCTACATGTAGCATCTATGCCCATATCACAACTAAACTTGAACTCAGATATACTCCAATTTCTTGTGAAAACTTCATTTCTTCAAGTGGATATGTTTAATTTAGCTTTACTCTCAGCTTGATTGCCAGACAAACTCTGGCTTCTTTACGGGCTTTCAGGTTTTGATCTGCCCCATATAATAGGCATTTTACAGGTTTATACAGCTTCAATTTCATATGTTTTTTTTGGCTATCAAACAGTGGTTTTTTTTTTTTATGCAATATGCAAGCATAATTTAAGGTGTCTGTTCTTCATGTGTCAGATGCCAGTTGAAGTATTTTGGCAGTACCCAATTCCTGCCAAAATGTCATGGTCAAAGTTTTTTAGAAGAACTCAGCTATTGCCTTTCCTATACAGAACTCTGCATCCTGCTTCCTTTGAATCCAGGTACCTTTAGTGTGTTTATGTGGCTGGTTTAATTTGGCTTGTTGCTCGAGTTATGTACACCTAATTTGTTAACTTAATCTGTACATGCCCTAGACTTGTATCATCACATTCTTCTTTTACTTAAAAATTAAAGGGCATAACTTCCCAATTATATTCAACATTTTTGAAGCATCAGCCGGTGCTCAATGCTGTGTGTATATTTTTTTTTGCAAAATCTTACATTTGTATTTTTATGTTGGTGGGTATGAGCTTGTGCATGATATTTGACCAGTTTGATCCTTGTAATGTTGTCCATGAAGATATTCCCATTCTTCTTGTTTCAGATGCTTGTTTGAAGTTCTTGGTCCAAAGTATAATTTTGAGCGAGCTAGTAACAATACATATGGAAGAGGATTCCATTGCGAATTTCGCAATTTGATGCCACGATGTGATTTGCCACAATTAAGAACTCGGAGTTCTTGTTCTTTGCCTGGATTTCACCACCAATATGCTACTCATGCTGCTACAGAAAAAAAATCAAAAAAGATGCTTATATATTTATCTGGGTTGGTTTTTGCTATGGTGGGATGTAGTTATGCTGCAGTTCCTCTGTATAGGAGATTTTGCCAAGCTACTGGTTATGGGGGTACTGTTCAGCGTCGTGAGGTAAACAATAAATATGCTTTTTTCTAATCATAATATGAAAGTATCCCATTATATTGAGTTAATACATTGCTTTAATGAAGAGTGTTGAAGAAAAGATCGCTCGGCATGCTCAAGATGGAACAGTTACCAGCAGGTATGACATCTGCTTTTCAAATAATGCAGCTATCTATTCAATAGTATGAATAATAATGTTTAAAGCTATTTGAATCATGAGTAATCTCTATAGTTTACATGAAGATTGTTATACTTATTTCCAAAGTATAGATTCAAGGGCAATTTTCTTTCTCTTTTATCACTTCCACTGTTCCACAAAAAGAGTCCCGTTTATGAAGTTTATGAATATTAAGAATATATTTTTATTCCACATATACCCATAAAAATAATAGGTTGTTAGTTTAGTATTGTGGTATGATGAGTAAATTATGCTAAAAAAAACTTGGAGGATATTATGTTATTTTATTTTACTATAATTAAAAAGTGGGCTCTTTTTGTGTTAAAAAAAGGTACAAATAATATTCTTTTTGTGGAGCATAGAGAGTATTATTTATTTTGTACAAGTATGATTTCTAATATAGAGTACTGCAATAGAGAAGGAAGATAAAATATGTGGGTTCTTGCTTTTATATACTAAGATTTGTGTTGAGCCCTGCAGCTCCCTAACTACTAGGTTCCATTTTCTACTCTTGTTTGTTTTGGTCTACCAGATGTTAACTTATATTTGAGACCTTTAAGTTTTTTGTAAATGATGCATTATCATTTTATCTTTGTACTAGCATAATGATATAATAGCTGGACTCAATTCAAACTCTAACCTGAACCAACGGAGGATCATTAAATGTTCTAAATCTATAAATTGAAGTCTGTTTATCCTGCAAAATCTTGATAATATATTGCCCTTAGCGTTCAATCAATATAAAAACCTTGTTCTTGTTTTTTATGCAACTTCTTTTGATGATTTCTTGTTATTAAACTACAGGGAGATCGTGGTGCAGTTCAATGCTGATGTTGCTGATGGAATGCCTTGGAAGTTTGTTCCAACACAGAGAGAGGTACTATAGTTTTATGTACTTGTGATATAGAGATTAAATACGTTGCTACATATTACTGTAGTTATAAGTATGTCTCTATCTAGATATAGGTTATATCTCAAGTGCCTTATAAGCTTACAGGGTTTCTATCATAATCGTCTTGGAATTTGATTATAACTATAGGTAAGGGTCAAGCCAGGAGAGAGTGCTCTTGCTTTTTACACTGCTGAAAATCGAAGCTCAACTCCCATTACTGGCATATCTACATACAACGTTACCCCTATGAAGGTATGTCCTTTCAGCTATTCATTAGGTAGTCAATACTTTACGATTGAGGGTTTTAATATCCTTCTGATGTCCTAAAATGAGTTTATATAGTACTATTAGTGGCTTTTAAGAGCTCTTCTAGATGGACATGAAAATTGGACACGAGTGTATTTGAATTTCACTTATTTGTATTTTTACCTACCATGGGAGTCAAAATACAAATAAGTGTCAAATGACTCAATTAAAACATCAGATGCTTTTAACTTCCTCTTCTAATATGTTGAAGGCTTGTTATCGTTTCCTAGAAAGTATTCATGCCCCATTTGAGGAAGGCTTGTTATCTTTTACTAGAAAGTATAAATGCCCCACCCAAGTGTCTTGCTTTTGTGGAAATTCCTACCCTTGTTAGTACACTTGAGTTTCATAGCTTTTAATACAGCAGGATAACTATAACTAGTCAATAGTCAATATGAACCTTGGTTTTTACGCAGAAGTGAAGTTTCATTGAATAGTGGAAAATCCCTAATGGGTTTTTGACTTGCTTAACTTTCTAGTAAATGAAAGTGTTTAACTATCTTGGTTCTATTTTGGGAAAGGGGACTTGATGCAACCAATGGTGACACTTTTCAGGCTGCAGTTTATTTCAACAAAATACAATGCTTTTGCTTCGAGGAGCAGAGACTTCTACCTGGGGAGCAAATTGACATGCCTGTAAGTGAACCTTTTGCTCTGTTCGATTTGTTCTACTAGTAGTAGTATATACAGATCTGCAACGGCTGGAAACTTGTGACTTGCTTTTGTAGGTGTTCTTTTACATAGACCCTGAATTTGAAACCGATTCAAAAATGGATGGTATCAACAACATGATTCTGTCCTATACCTTTTTCAAGGTTTCTGAAGAATAAGGCAGATGCTGCACCAACAGTTCCAGAGGTCCTAATACTTGCATCCAGGAGGGTTAATTAGGATACGCAAGTTTTTGTTTTTTATTTTCATCTACATAAACTCATGAATTATTGGTTTGGAAAACATGCTTCTGTGAATGTTTCGCGGCAAAACGTCTTACTGGCTAGGGATAGTAACTAGGTTGTGGTTCGGTAGCATATGGCTTGGTTATTTACTTGCATTTTTTCAGCTCAACTAAATAAATTGTTGGCTGGACTCATTAATTGAATCATTCTTGATTTTTAGTGTTATCGGGTATTATATATTGATCTACTCGACTCTACTGTTAGTTATTGTTCAATACTTGATTTAAACGTTTCATCCAAAATAAGATTTAACTGAAGTAAACATTCTTCAGACAAGTATCATATTATTAGCTTAACCAAAATTAAAATGACTATTTTATTTGAAAATTATAATAATAACCTATGGTAGGTTAAATGGAATTGTACATAGCAGATGGAACATGGGGATTCAAACAATGTATAGCTGAGGACTTTTCTACCCCAAACATGAGGAAAGACTGGCAAAAGTAACAGTTAATGTTTATGTATACTCTTCCAATATTTTAGGCCCTTCCGGATGTGACTTGTGAGAGAGCAAACGTATTACAAACAGTTTAAATATGAAAATTGTTTTTTGCGTAATATAATAATATATATTAAAAAAAAATTATATTATTTACTTTTTCAAGTAACTTGAGAGATTTTTAAATTTAAAATTGACATAGATTCTTTTAATTTTAATCATAAACTATCTAAAAAGTATTGCTCTGTATAAATTTGAATGGGTAATCTCAATTTTAAATTTATAAATAACTTAAATTCATTTTTAAAAATCAGTAATAATTATATAATTTGAAACGAATGAAATATTTGTTTTCTTCCAAGAACTAGCTATTTATAGAAACTTTTTCATAAAAGAACTGTTTTTGTACAAAGCTCAAAATTACTATCACCTAAACAGCTAAACTAAAAAGATTCTGTAGAAAGTCCCAAACTTGCGGTTGGATCCAAAGCAAACAAAAAGAACGGCCCAAACCGCAAGCCCATTCAGTAGTGCCCACGTACTAAAGGAACAAAACAACCGGCCTTTCTCTTTTATGAGGCAGCTTTGATTGGAATCGGAGGTTGAAATTATTTGCCGCACTATTATTGAGCAGAAAAGGCAAAGGGCGCGTTCTAGGGTTTATATCCGTCCGCCTCAACAATACCAGCTTCAATCCTTCGGATTGACAACGCAAACGGTAAAAACATTCGGTCTTTCTATATTTGATACTCGATTACTATGTTTCTAGGTTACTGGTACCTATTTCTATCCTTCTCCTTCAAAATCTATGATTTCAATCCTCTACGTATAATGTATGTGAAATTGCGCTTTTGTTTTACTTTTAATTTTTTCGTCCAATTTTGATTGTGTGAGCAGAACTTTTCCTATTAAGTCAAAACAAAAAGACCACTGATATTTGGAATTTGGGGAAGCTGGCTCATCTTCTTCTTTTTTCATTAAATTATGAAACAAACTCTTTGAACTGTTCTAGTATAGAAATTACTGATAGTCACTAAAAATAATTTTCTAGTAGCAAATCTCCAAATATAAGGTTTTAAATATATACCAAGTTTTCAAAAGAAAAACAAATTCTTAGTTTGAATATTTCATGTAAATTTGAGTTTCTCTAACTTAATGTGCCATGGTTAACCAAGTGAAGTAGCTGGACACTAGGCGAAATTACTAAACTTGGCTTCTATGTCAACATTTTTTTTACATTGCATCGACTTTTTATTGGGTTGCAATTCTTAGATAAAACTTTATGAATAGGTATGCTTTTGTATGTCTGTATATACATATGTAGATTATGGATTTCATTTCCTTATTGTGTTGTGCAGGCTTGTCTCATGAAAGCATTATTCTTGTTGTCAATTTTTTGATATTTGTTAAACCAGAAGTAGAAAATATCCGTGATACTTTAACTGGAGACTGTGTTTGGTGATAAATTATGGAGATACCGATTAAGCCAATCAATCAGCTGTTGGAGAAGGTTCTTTGTATGAATATCCTCTCTTCCGATTACTTTAAAGAGCTATACCGTTTAAAAACTTATCATGAAGTTATTGATGAGATCTACAATCAAGTCGACCATGTGGAACCATGGATGACTGGGAACTGTCGAGGTCCTTCAACAGCATTTTGCCTTCTCTATAAGTTCTTCACTATGAAACTCACTGCCAAGCAAATGCATGGCCTATTGAAGCATCCAGATTCTCCGTACATCAGAGCTGTGAGTAAAATCTTTCTAGGCTATATTATGTGATGCTTTATTTATTATATACATTCTTTTTCTTTTTTTGTTGTTGAGTGGCTTGATGGTTTATGGACCCATATTACCTACCTCTGATGTGAAGTTGGTGTTACACTAGAAAATTAGTATGCATGGAACAACTTTGATCGGAAGGTATCCGTTTACTTGCGTCTTTGAATATGGTAATAATGTTTTGTTTGTCGATAAAAAATTTATGCACTTTGTGGACTATCAGAAAACCATTCTGTGCTCTTCTTCTGTAGATAGGTTCTAGTTGTGTAATGCATTTACTATTGGAGTTTACCAAGACTGTTTTTATGGCAGAACCTGCAACCACTACCCTTAGTTTGTGTACCAGGTAATCTCACAGTAAAATGTGAGGATGGCGCCAAAGTGATCATTTTCAATACGAAGCATTGAACCCATTACTTATGCCTCGAAAGCCAAAGGTTCACTACACTTAAGTTATCCCCTTGATGTTCCTACTTCCAAGACTATATGCATTATTAGTTGATTAAAGTATGATGCAATACGTTTTGGACCATAGCACACCAATATATTTTGATTATTTTCCTTTTCTCATATAGTATTTAGGTGCTGAAATGCATTTATAATGTGCTTTTAAAGGCTGTTATGTGGTTGGGACAAATTTATGGGGGTTTCATTTTTTATAGTAGAAGAATTTTTTTTGGGTAAAGTCGAAAAAATTGTAATGTTTTGTTTGTTACTGTCATGAGGCCTAATGCATACCTGTAATAAATGTTGCATTGATGCTATGAGCCAATTTTCATGGGTATTGATAATCCTAGTTTGATTTTGCAGGTTGGATTCCTCTACTTAAGATATGCTGCAGATCCAAAAACTTTGTGGGGTTGGTTTGAACCGTATATAAAAGATGAACAGGTACTCTTAACGTGTATCGGCTGCTGTTACTTGTTGAAATAGATTTATTATTTGAAAAATACCTCTTACCTTCTCTCTTTCTTAAAATAAATGAAGAAAAGAAGACAAGAAAAGCACCACTCATGTTTAGGTCGTTAGAACTTCTTAAACACTCGTATACCTGTTCCATACACATCTTTTAGATAAATGTTTTAAGTCATATTTAAGATTAGACCAACACTTCTTAGATACTGAATACATTATCACCCACACAGATCGGTAGTTAGAACTAGAGTATGGCATCCTACTTCCTCTGAGGAAATATCATAATTTCAAAAGAATATATATATATATATATATATATATATATATATATATACAAAAAACTTCTGAAGGAAAACTAAATTAAGAAGGACCTACTACTAGTTCAAGAACTTTGACCATGTTATAACATTTTTTGAAGCATTTAAGCATGTGTTTCCAGAACTTGAAGATGTGTGGGACTGTATCATCACTAACCATTTATTTGCTCAAAGCATACCAATATTCCATGCTTGATTTATGTCACGAGCCTGATCAAATTCTCTTGGCATTTTTAAAACATAGGTGAACCTGTGAATATGATTGAGGATGAGGTTAGCTAATTTTTACCATCGCCTGCGTTTTGTTTATAGACGGTGTATAAAATAGTTGATTTTCTACCATCGTCTGCATTTTATTTGCAAATCATTTTAACAGTTTTGATTCCCGTCAATGGTGCCTTAGGTGGCTTATTGCCTACTGATACTGATTAAATTAATGGAATACTTTTCTTGTCTAATACTGTTGTACTTGATATCTGATAGGGACTCCAAGTCAAGAATAAAGAAGAGATTTGTTATATTTATTATTTGGAGTTTTTATTATGTTTAATATAAAAGTAGTTGATGTGATTTATGTATTTTATTTATTAGTGGGGATTTAGGACATTAATTAGTGATTAGGAATTATTAATAAGGGCATTTTAGTCGTTTAATACTTTTATTATTTCCCAAGTAGTATTACGGTTTTGAGTCTCTTTAAATAGTGATGTAATCCCTACAAGTTATTTAGACTATAGATATTGAAATTGATTATTTCATTCATACCATAGAGTTATCCTACCGTAGAGGTATTTTATCTATCTTGGTGTTGATACGTGGAGTGGATACACTTGAGAGAACCTAGTGGGTTAAACGTGGAGTTTAGATCCTAGTTTATTTTTCGTTAATTCTTCTTCCTAAATCTATCCTTCATCATTTTTGGTATCAAAGCGTAAGGTTTCTCCATTAATTTTTTAGTTTTTTGGAGATCTTGGGTTTCAAAAAAAAAATCACAGGAATTACTGGTCATCGCTGGAGTTACTTTTCATTGTCGGAAAATTGTTCATCGAAAAGAAAGAAAGAAAACCTTGTCTTGCGGCTTTGTTTTTTGTCCACTGTCTAAAGGGACTGCTTGTGGCCACTGCTGATGATTGTGGTAATAAGAAAACATGGTAATCCTAATGTTATAAATATCTTTCCAAAATTGCAGTTTACACCCCATGGTTTTCTTACCTTTTTAATTTTAGTCCTGTAGTTTATTCATTTTTCACTTATACTCCTTCATCCTTTCTAAATCAGCTCCTACACTTTCTGAATTCATACTTTAGCCCCTGTTTTTTATTTTCTTTTCAATTATGCCCATAAGTTATAAAATAAACAAGAATAAATTATTTTATTTATTTATTTTATAACCCCCATTGTCCTAAACACCCAATATCTCAAGCCACTAAAGAATTGATTGCAGAAGCAAAAGAGTATATTTGGTTTCTTGACAATGAAAGTGACTGAATATACTACCTTATTAATACATGTGGTCGTAGATATTTGAAACACAATCAGGAAGAACTTAGATAGGATATGGTTGATGCACAAGATTACCTTGAAAAATTGGAATGTCGATATTAAGATGAACTAAGGAAAGTTGAAGCAATAAGACGTTAACAAGTTAAAGTAAGAGAACTTCAAAAGGCTACACAGAGTGCAGTGTTCTAAAAAAATTCGCCTAAGCCCCTCCTAGGCGCTAGGCCTTCCTTTGGCGCCCCGCTTAGGCGCTAGACCCCCCTTTGGCGCCTCGCCTAGGCGCTAGGCCCCCCTTGGCGCCTCACCTAGACCCAAGGCGGCAAAAAAAATCCTCTAGGAAATTAGTCGAGGGCTAGGCGGAGATAATTTTTTTTTTTAATAACTACTCAAACCAAATCTTGATATATTTATTTTTCTAATGATTTACCATATTCATAATGGAGGTTGTAGCATATCAAATCACAATAAGAAGTGAACAAGATGAAGTCAAAATGGATAATTTTATTATAGTTGTAATTTTTTGAACTTGTACCAACTTCAAATTATATAAATGATGATACATTTGTAATATTTAGTTTAATTCAATATAATTCTTAAATTTATGTTTAGTTTCTTAAGTTTTAATATTGAATTGTATTCTTGAAATTTTAAATTTTATTATTTAATAGCAATCTTGTTTATGAATAAAACTAATACGTTAAAGATATGTTTGAACTTTGAACAATTGCTTATTTGTGTTTGAACTTTGACATTGGCAATATGGATATGTGTTTGAACTTTAAGTAAAAGCCTTTATTATCTTTATTATAGATTGTTTTGTTTTATATTATTGTTTTGTTTGGATAAATGTAAAATAAAATATTAAATTTGGCTTAAAATAAAAAATCACGCCTACGCCTCGACTTGGCCCCCTAGGCGCTAGGCCTCTCGCCTAGTGCCTTTTAGAACATTGAAATAGTGATTTCTATGTGTTCTTCTATAAAGAAGGTTTTATTGACTTGCGTGCACATTTTCAAACAAAGAAAGAGAGAAAAAAAGAATGTTCTAAATTTTGGGGCTACAAACAGTTGTGATGTGTCGATGGAAATTCTTGAAGTTCCAAAAGTTAAACCAGAACTTACGTATGAGGAACAAATTGAGGAAACATCGTTACCGAAGAAAGGACGATTCGAGAAGTTGATCCAATCCAAGTTGACTTTGTTGACTTCGTTGTTCTAGAAAACTTATTTCCAGCACCTTTGAATACGAAAGTGATGTTCTCATTAATTCTCTTTTCAAAATTTTTTGAGCCTTACCGCATGATGATGTTGTCAAAGGTGTTCCAAAATGTTCTTCCGTTGTCGAGGAGTTCATTGCTTATTCTCTCATATTATAGAATTCGAGGTCGAGTTTTCTCCAACAAGAGGAGAATGATGGGGACTCCAAGTCGAGAACAAAGAAGAGATTTATTATATTTATTATTTGAAGTTTTTATTATGTTTAATATAAAAATAGTTGATGTGATTTATGTATTTTATTTATTAGTGAGGATTTAGGACATTAATTAGTAATTAGGAATTATTAATAAGGGCATTTTAGTCGTTTAGCACTTTTATTATTTCTCAAATAATATTAGGGTTTTGAGTCTCTTTAAATAGTGATGTAATCCCCACAAGTTATTTAGACTACAAATTATTGAAATTGAAATTGATTATTTCATTCATACCGTAGAGGCTTTTTATTAATCTTGGTGTTGATACATGGAGTGAATATAGTTAAGAAGTTAAGAGATCCTAGTAGTTTAAACGTGGAGTTTAGATCCTAGTTTAATTTCTGTTAAATCTTCATCCTAAATCTGTCTTATATCAATATCATAAAGTTTCAGGCTTTTAACATCTGTAGGTGCTCCATCTAGTGGGCGTCAGTTGAATTCAGTTTAGCTTTGTCATAGAGTTACAAAAGTATGCCTAAACAAGTGTATTGTTTAATCTTCAATAGTACGTCTATGCTCTAATCGGTGGCGTCCTCCCATTATTGCTTCTCATGTTACTAACTTTGTCTTTAATGAGTTGGCTTTACTGTTTGTACTCTTGGATTTAATAGTGAATTTACATCCCCCGAAGTAATATGCTTTCCATCTTGAGATGATGCCATGTTGGTTTTGAATTTGTTTCATTTTTTTTATGTAATAAGATTCTTTTAAAAAAAATTATTTGTAGGAATTCTCTCCTGGATCTAGTGGTCGAATGGCGACAATGGGTGTTTATATTTGTGATTTACTTCTCGGACAGGTAAGGTGCCAACAATACTTCTGAACTATAGTACTCTATGTTATTTAATTATTTTTTTCTCATATTTAAATATATTTTGGTGCTTCTGGTCCCTAGTTGATTGTTTTATTGTTCAGGAGAAGAGGGTAGCTAATTGCTTGTTTGTGTTTACACTTTACATGCAAAACTCAACATTCATCTTCTTTACTTTATTATGATGTTCTACTTGCGCCAAAAGTAACCATGGTGGATGAAATTTGAAGCACTTGTTACTAGTTAGAAGGGTTGAGCAAAAACTATGTTATATGTGTATTCTGCATGTCAAGCTTAAGAAGGCACTTGCTGATTGGCAGTAAATGCATCTAATGTTGATTGTGGAATGCAACTCCGAAGTCCATATCTAAGACAACTGGAAACCTTTTCCATTTTAATAATGGGGGAGAGAAAATACGAGGAGAGTGGGGACAAGGATTGCACCCTAAAGTGAAACAAGTGGAAAGATGAGAGGAAAAAACAAAGGGACATCCCTCCGATCCGGGTATGGAACTGGAAGACCTTGTAAGGATCCCATGGCAAAAGCCCACAAGAAAGTTAAAAATTTAAGAAGGTGATTGTGTCAGTTGAAGAGGTGGAAACTGGAAAGGGAGTAGTTCCATCAAATGTCCATGCAGGTGCTCCAAATTCCCCACAAAATTGAGAACATGCCATAAACCTTCTGCACCCTTCTTTCTACAAAACCTGAAAGTTGATAAGTGGTATATCCTCCGATGATTGTGTATGAACCCAAGCCTCATCAAATGTACCAATACAACACATTCACAATTTCGAAGCTATAACGAAATAAGTGGTAGTGAGACTCGATACTTTGCATGCACATAACATAGATGAAATAAGTCGTATACTCTTAAGCTTGTTAAGAACAATGCAAATGTAAATTTAACACATCTAACTTATGCTTCTCATTTAATCTGCAGTTTTAAGTTAAATTTGTAGCTCCGAGTAGATTATGTTATTCGTTTGAAAGTCAGAGAGTTAATGGCAGATGTGACGTCTAAATATGGAGTTTCATTAGCCTACTAAATAGTACTAATTGCAAAATCCTTTATTTTGTTTTCGTTACCCACTTAAAACTCTGAACTTGACCAACAACAAAATAAGGGTCGAAATGGTGGTCCTCAGGCCTCAACCAGATACTTTCTAGTTTTCTTTAGATAAGGTTGAATGGCATGACAGGGTTGAATATGAGAGATTTCCTTTTTTGAGTTCTTTTCCCCTATTTTCCTTGAGAATTTGGTGGATTCTAACAGATGAGGTGCTTGACTGAATTTCTTATAATCTTGTTTTGGTTGTGCTACTATATAAAGTTAAAATGAGTTTTAAGATGACTATATAATTCATGCTTCTATCTTGTCTATATTTCTTCCTGGGTGTTAAGCCAAATACTTACAAGTTGGTGTTCTATTGCAGTATTATTTTGATACTCTCTTCCCCCGCATCCCAGTTCCTGTACTGCGGTTGATCGTAGCAAACCTTGAAAAGATGAAGCTCCCCTCTAAGCATTCTGGCGTGACTGGGGAATCCACCCGTGGATCTGATGACACCGCACGTCGGCCACAATCTGTTAAAGCTGCCCTTTCAGTATCTTTTGGTCAGCGTGCCCCTCACCGTGCATCAACTAGGGATTCATCTCCCGTTCGCCGTACTATGCTGCCACCAACTTATGACAGAAATAATGATGATGAAGCTCATAGATCTCCCAGTAGACTCCGTAGCCAAAGCCATGATCGAGAATATACAGACAGAGATAGGGGTAGGGACAGGGATAGGGATAGGGATAGGGATAGAGAGAGGGAAAGGGGTAAAGACAGGGACCGTGATAGGGAACGGGACAGAGAGAGGGATAGGGAGAGAAAGCGGGATAGAGAAAGAGATCGAAGGCATGCTTATGATCGTAGATCTAGAGAAAGTGGCAGAAGGGATAATGATAAGAGTAGCCATGATGGTGATAGATATTATAGAGAGAGTTCTCGTAGAAGCAGGAGCCGGAGCAGAAGTCAGAGCATTCAGGCTCGGGGTGTACCCGTTGATCATCTCCCGAGTCAGCGTAAGGATGACACCCACGTCAGAACATCTGCATCTAGTAATCTGGCCAAGCTTAGAGATATGTATGGTGACTTGAGCACTCAAAAGGAGGATGCTGGGAAAGTGAACCCTCCTAATAGGGTTAACGGTGCTGAGGAGGTTTTAAGACTTGGTGGTTCTACTTGGAAGTAGTGAGGTTCTTATGCTAATGCTCATGTCAGGTGAAATGTTGATTTCCTTCCTTATCGACGGCAAACACCTTCTTCCATTGTCGACATTACATCTTTTGAAGTCACGATTGGTTGTGGATGATTAAATGACATTCATGTCCAAGGCCAACACATGTAGTGCATCTGCAGTTGGGAGAGACCAGCAGCATGTATATTACATTTAACATTTCTATTCATAACTTCCTCCCTTTTAGTGGATTCTTATTGTTCTATTGTTTTAAGAAGTCTGTAATAAAGGGTAATGCTGGTGAAACGGATCAAATGCTATAAATAATCTCTTATTTACCATACTGGTAATTCTCTTTTCGTATCCTTGTCTGCAGAGCTTGCTATCCATAGCTTCTGATCCGAGGCTATTCAACATTAACCCTCTCTTTATCGGACGCATTAAAACAATAACTACAAGGTTAAAGAAACCCAAAGCCATCATTACATACGGAGCATGAATACTCCACAGGATCAAAGTCACTAGAATGACCAAAAGGCGACATTACTGTCATCGGTTTGTTTGAAGTTTTTCCATTTTTCATTAGTCGCTTATGGGTGCAACCTCTGAAGATGATTTCATCCACACAAGGATTCTATTTTATTTTTTGATAAGAAAGCTATAATATCCAATTTTGACCAAGAGCCGAACTGGAAATGACTTAAAAGTTGTTCAAACTAACTTACAAGTCTATTCACCTGTTCAGGAATGACTTATTTTTTACTTATAAGTTGAGTTTTAAGTCGATATAAATAGGCAAGTATTTGTAACTTATTAAATGACTTATAAGTCATTTTAAAATAAATTAGTTTGATCAAATGTAATGTCTATTTTACCTCTCTTTTTATTAATGTCTTTTTTAGTAATTTTTACATTTATTTTAACTTATAAGTCATTATGAGCCGAACACCTTTATAACTTGTTTTAACTTAATTTTTTACTTATAAGTCAAATTGATGCCGATCGCTTTTACTTATAAGTCACAACTTAAATAAACTTATAAGTCATTATGAGTCGAACACCTTCATAACTTGTTTTAACTTAATTTTTGACTTATAAGTCAAATTGATGCCGAACGCTTTTACTTATATGTCATAACTTAAAATAACTTGTAAGTCAACTTATATTTTAACTTATAAGCCATTTAAAATAAGTCATTCCCGAACAGGCCTATTTAGAACCTTGCATTTTGTGGCTACAATGGACAAGTGTGTTGTACAAATAAAATTTTTAATTGCGTTTAGACTTTTAAACCTTCCAAAGGATGTAACCAAATAGAGAACTTGGATCTTTCAGTAAATAGACAAGGAATCTAGCCATAGGAGGTAGACCTGTCAAAATATGAATTTGATTTGGTTTTGATTTACATAAAATAGTTATAAGTTCAAATAAAACTAAAATCATATTATTTATTTTTAATATGGTTTGTATGGGTTGAACTCAAATAATTATAGATTTAATATAGGTCGACTCATATTTTATTTTTTTGAGATTTATGTACTTTCTCTCTTTCTAATTATCATCTTCCTTTAATTAATTATCTCTAAAATAGATTAATAAAACAATGATAATAATATACTAAATATTATATTAGATTAACTAAATATTAATTTTTTTTTTGGAGGTGTACATAATCAAGTAAATATTTTTTTTGGGGGGTGAGAATGGGGGTGTATACATAATCAATAAATAATTTTTTTTTTTTTTTTTGGGGGGTGGGGGTGGGGTTTATACATAATCAATAAATATTATTTTTTTTGGGGGATCTGAGGGGTGGGGACAAGGGTGCTGGTGGGAGGTAGTTTAATTACCCTAGATAAAATGTTAATGAAGCTATGTCCATAGTGAAAGTATATATACTGAATTCACAAGTGTGCTGTATCTATACAAATAGGTCTAAGTTTTTATATTTCAGAAGCACTGGTCCAGCAGTATTATAGAATATAAGTCAAAACTAGTTAAACTATTTTTAACTCATATTTATAATTAATAATATGGATCCAAAATGGGGGGTGGGGGATCTCTCTTTTTTGAGCCTTGCTTGTAAATATTCCTTAAAATAAAACCTTTGTATTTAGGAACTTCTCCGATCTCCTTTGTTAGTTGAGGCAATGGGAGCTGTCGTTTACACTCCTAAATTAACCTCACTTTTACTTTACAAATTCAAACAATTAACACAGTAGTAAGCAAGGATCGATCCCACAGAGAGTGATTAGTTTTATATTTATTCTATTATTTTGATAGAAAATAAAGATTGGGGATTTTTTGAAAATTGTTTTGAAACTAAGAAAATAAGAATTAATGATGAAGTTAACCAAAAATGTAAAAACTTCAGTTCTGCAGTTCAGTTTCACCAAGTACAACAATCAATTAATCAAGTTATTATTATTTTCCTTTCAATGAAACTATTAGCCCTAGATAACAATAAGCTCTGTCTTCCGAAATTCTCCTTAGATTATCACTGTATGAAACAAGCTATCCACCAGATTCTAACTAGCATACAACCTAGAATAAGCACTCTAGATTTAATATGATAAAAACATTAAGAAATAGAGAATTAGGCTAATCCAAGCAACAAACACATAAGCTCGATTTGTTTAACTTGTTTTCTGATAATCTTAGCAATAAACAAAAGCTTGTCTACAATTATTATTACCAAGTTACTACTTGTGATGAAGAAAGATATCAATTACACGTAATACCAATCTTAATCTAGCAGATGATAATGATCAAACTAATTTAATTGGCCATATTAAATCAATTAGATCAATTAGCATGCAATCAATGAAAACAGATTATCAGAAGAAATTTCACACAAGAAGGAATAAATAATAATACTCAATTAATCAATTACTTGTAACAAGGATTCACCTCCCTTTGGAACTGAATAAAAAGAACTAGCCTGACATGCTTTTGAGTCTACACTCCAATAGATGATAGTTGATAGTTAAATGCCTAAAACCCTGACTTTCATCCTCTATTTATAGTGCTAGACAAAGTCCTAAATCTTACAGGAAATAGAAATCCAAATCCTAAAAGGAATTACAAATCATAATTAGTTTTCATAAAGAAATAGAATTCAATTTAAAAATAAATCTTAGTCTGAAGGAAATCCAAAAGCTAATAGAAATATCAATCCAATTCCATGTAGAAATCTACCAAAATTTGCTTTTAGAAACTTTCCAAAAATCTAAGATTTCCAAGATTTTCCATATTTCCCGCACAAATTCGCCCCTATTTTCTTCTACAACGTCCTTTGGTAAAACGAGAATAATTTTTGATCCGAGAGGAGTTACGAGGCCTGCTACCTATCAAAACGAAGATATCGACGAGATCTACAACTTTAATTCTTTGAGAGTTGACAGATTCGGGCTGGATTAAGGTCGAAATAGGGCTCCAAGTGACTGTTGTGTAAATTCCAACTTCCAAACTTTGAGGTTCAACGTCCGTTTAGTAAAAAGATCATAACTTTTTCATATAAACTCCGATTGAGACGATTCAAGATGTTCCAAAAAGTTAAGGAAAAACTCTACAATAAAATTCAAGTCCAAAGCCAAGACCATGCATCCAACTTAATGCTAAAAATCTTGCAATTTTCCATTTTTCCTCATTTCAACTCCAATTCTTCCTGAAATCATTAAACACCTTAATAAGTTCATATACACATGTAATATGCAATAAAACTAAACATAAAGGAATCAAAATAAATGAATAATATACACTCATCAGGCAATGGTTCAACCCATTTGTCGCCACCAAAATCGTAAGAGAAGGCAATGGAATACCGATTGCTTCCTTCATTCTTCAGCACCCGATTAGGTGCGGCCATACACTTTTTTATTGCTCAATGCCAGTAGAAAAATTAGAGCGACCGGTCCTAGTGACTGGATCTAGCGATTGGGGTTCTATTTTTTTTTAACTCCCAAAATTTTATACCAAAATAGGTATACATCACCCATTACGAGGTTGTCAATACATAGTATGAAACAACTACAACTTTATTATTACAGCGATAAAAGCGTGAGTTTAAATACAAATATTATCTTCTAGACAATATTTATACTCAAATAAATCCTCATCACATTTATTGATACATTATTTTACAAAAATGGTGAGGACTACTAAACAATCCTTTCTAAAACCTTCATTCCATACACCCAGGCTCGTCATTTATATTCTAGCCTCACGAGAAGAATGGAACAAAAAGGAAAAGGGTGAGCTCACTAGCTCGATAAAGAATATTATGACTAAGATAATATACAACAAATTATCGTTAGTCTTGACGAGGAAAAATCGATAGAATCTGATAGACAACAAGTTTGGATCAATATTCGCATGTGAAATAATAATTCATAGAAGAGTTCGTAGAGAATGAAATCTACTATAATCTATGAATTTAACAGTCCATCATCAATATTTTATCCTGTAACATCAATGATTTTCATCTCGAATCAAATATTCATCTTTTTACTTTCTGAGCCAAAGATATTCATCGAATCGGTCGTATTCATTTAAACATTTTGTTCATCTTTTTACTCTGGGCGAAGATATTAATCGATCGGTCGGTCATTATTCATCTCAACACTTTTCATCTTTGCACTCTGAGGCCGAAGATATTCTTGAAATCATTCATCTGCACTTCTGGGCCAAAGATATTCAATAATATCATCATTTAAGGTGAGGATGATGAAAATATTTTAAAAAAAGCGAATCGGTGAAACAAAATGTGAGGATTAAGGATTAAGGATTAGTACTTTGTTTTATCCATATCAACAATACCTCAAAAATAATCGTAGTGGTGTAAAATTCAAGAATGATCAAAACATGGATCTGATCAAAAGCTAGTATCCAAAATAGATATTTTGGACGAAAAGAAGAAATTTTATTTTTTGGTGAATAGTCCGTATCGTGAATAGTCAAGTATCGTGAATAGTGTCGTATATCGTGAATAGTAACTCAGACACAAAAGATAGAAATTCCACAAAAAAAACATTTCACGCTTACCATGAATAGTACTCGTGAATAGTAACTTCGTGAATAGTAACTCATGAATAGTAACTTCGTGAATAGTAACTCATGAATAGTAACCCAGACATGAAAAAGTTCAAATTTGATAAAAACTTACCGATCGATATTTTGACGTAATGATATTGAAGAAATAATATCATTCTGAAAAAAATAATATCCTTACCTCAAAGAATCAGTGCCGGAAGGAAAGGTCGGAAGTGATCTTTGAATGAAACTTATCTTGAGCAATGACAACTCTCAAAGTATCTAAATACTCACAAAATACGCTTCGATAATATAGAGAGAAAGAAAACTTTGTTTACGGTGTGATTTTCAATTCTAACTTAGCCCTCTATTTATAGGAAAATGTTAGCCGTAGAAGCGGACTTGACTTCTTTACGATGGCTTTACACTACTATTATGCCACCCACCACATTTGAAATAAAATTCAGCACATTTCTTCACCAACCACAAGTGGGGCCCTCAATTCTAAATTTTCCACCAAAATCAATTATAACCCTAATTTAGAATCAGACACCTCTTAAAATTCATAACAAATCATTCGTACATTTTAACGGTTCAAAATTTGTGGACATATACTCAACTTATATATGTATAACATATCCAAAAATTACCACAATCCAGCGGTCGGATTAAAATTATAATCCCCATGATATATCTCAAACCACGATTTAATTTTTAATACCTCGATCTCGGTAAAATCTTGATAAAACACCTCAACAATAATTTCTTCATTTATAACCACATAAATAAATCCATCATTTATATCCACATAAAATAAATATTTCTTTATCATATGAATCAATAATTAATTATTCACAAATAATATTCTGAGAATCACTGATTTATGATGACGGTAGTTCCGGGAAAGGGGCTTTCAGATAAGGATTTCTCTTCTTTGCCAGCGTGATTAGGTGACCAAACCTCTCCTTGCGAACTTTCTAGACATTGCCAATAATGTTATCTAATAATATTATTCAAATAATATGAATTATTGATCGATAATGGAGATAATAATGCGGTGTGATTATTGAACAATGATAATATAAAATATCAATATGATGATTATTGAATCGATAAAATAAAATATTGAGCGATAACTCTTGTGAAAATTATTGAGTAGTGCCTTCTTACGTAAGGATCGATAATTCAACAATCTTACATGCAATCACAGGTGGTGTCTTCTTTGTGCGACCGCAGCGTATTCTTTGTATTTTAACCAAGGGTATTCAACGGTCTACTTGGTAACAACTTCTGGCAGCGTTATTTTTAACTTGACTTATATTTGTCGTTTTCTTCATCGATCGCTTTCAGTTATGGAATTTACACATGGCTTGCTGGCCGTAAATACGAATATTCTGACGATCGAATATTCCACGACGATGACGAATATTCCCAAACAAAATGAATATTTTATAACCACTTGTTTATTTTGAAATATTTGCGTATTTAACCCATAACTATCCACATTAATCAAATCAACCCTTCTTATTTCAAAATAATAAATAAAGGAAATTCCTTTTTATTTAAAAAAAATTTGGGGTCTTCTGACCTCCCTCTTATGAAATTTCGTCCTCGAAATTGGCGTACGTACACAGTGTTTGAAAAGGTGAGGATACCTCGCTTTCATTTCCGTTTCCAATTCGGTCATTTCCTCTATAGCATGATTCCTCCACAAAACTTTAACTTGTGGTATGACCTTTCTTGGCGTGGGACGTGCTCCTTCTATCCAAGATCTTGGCAGGTACCTCCTCATACGTTAAGTCTTGACTATCTCGTCAGGTTCTAACTTCGATAGCGTGGTTCGGGTCTTTCACATATTCTGAAATCTGAGATATATGAAACACATTATGAACACACGAGACATACTGGAGAGTAATGCAAGTCTATAGGCTACATTTCCTACTCGGTCGAGAATTTGAAATGGACCGATAAATCGTGGATTGAGCTTTCCTCTCTTCCCAAATCTTGTAACTCCCTTCCATGGAGCAACTCATGACAATACATGATCCCTACATTAAATTCCCGTCCTTTCGATGAAGATCCGCATAACTCTTTTGTCGATCTTGTGCCGTTTGTATCGTTGTCGAATCATTTGGATCTTTTAGGGTGTCATACGTCTTAACTTTCGGGTCCCAACAATGTTGCTTCACCCACCTCATCCCAACATATTGGAAGCGACATTTTTCGTCCATATAATGCTTGAATGGAGCCACACTATACTTGCTTGATAAGCTTTGTTGTTGTAGGAGAATTCCACCGATGGTAAATACTTATCCAACTACCCTTGAAGTCTAGGACACGAGTCTTAATAAATCTTGAGAGTTTGAATAGTCCTCTACGATTGTCCGTCCAGGTTTGGGGATGGTATGCGAACTAAATCGCAAATCCGTGCCCATAGCTTTTTTGCAAGCTAACCCAAAATCTTGAAGTGAATCTTGGGTCGCGATCGAAACTATGGATCTGGGCATGCCATACAACCTCACGATCTCATTTACGTACATACTAGCAAGGCGTTCAAGGAATAAGTCTCCGTATCGGCAAGAAATGGCGGACTTGGTTAATCTATCAACAATAACCCAAATAGCATTGATGCCTTGAAAGCCGTAGGAAGACCGTGTAATGAAATCCATGGTAATGTGTTCCCACTTCCATTAGGAATCTCAGTGGTTGCAGCGGACCCTTAGGTACTAGATGCTTTCGCCTTTACCGTTGGCAAGTTAAACACATCGAGATAAACTTTGCAATCTCTCTCTTCGTATTATTCCACCAAAATGTATGCCGAAGATCACGATACATTTTAGTACTTCGAGGATGGATTGCAAATGGTGTATTGTGTGCCTCCATCATAATCTTGTACTTCAAATCAGTCGTTAGGAACCACAAAGTCTAGAGTGGACTCGAAGTATTCCTTCTTCATCGATTCTCGCTTAGGAATAGCTCCTTCTTGTACTTTCTTTTCTTCTTATACGCATCATTTCAAGATTCGGTGGCTTGAAGCGACCTTAACTTTTCTATTAAAGTTGGCTCTGTCGTATACTTGACATCATCCTTTTCGTTCGCATATGATCTTCTACTCGATAAATCGTCGGCTACCACGTTAAACTTTACCGGGATGGTATTGAATAGTGTGGTCGTAGTCTTTCGATAGCTCGAGCCAGCGTCATTGCTTAGCGTGTTGAGTTCTTTTTGAGTGAAGAAATATTTAAGGCTTTTATGATGCGAATATATCTCACTTTCTCCCCATATAGATAGTGCCTCCATATCTTTAAGTAGCAGCATCTGCTTTATGACTCTAGATCATGAGTAGGATAATTCCTCTCATACTCTTTAAGTTGTCATGAGGCGGCAAGGCTATGACTTTCCCCGTTGCATGAGAACACATCCTAACCCTTTTGCGAAGCATCATTTGTAGATAACAAATCCATCCGAACGGATGGTATTGTTAGAACAGTCTTAGAAATAAGTCTCCTCTTAAGCTCTTGGAAACTTTCTCGCATTCTTCATTCCAAGCGAATTTTGTATCCTTAGAGTTAATTTGAGTTAATGGAGTAGCGATTAGAAAACCCTTCCACGAATCTCCGATAATAACCGGCTAAGCCCAAAAAGCTACGTACTTGATCGCAGGCTTGGTTGCTCCAACTTTGTATTGCTTGATCTTGGCCGGATCAGCGGATACTCCATGTTTTGACACCACATGCCAAGAAATGCTACTTCCTCAAGCGAACTCGCATTTCTTCAATTTGGCATATAGTTGGTTTTCACGAAGCCTTTGGAGTACCGACTTCAAATGGTGCTCATGATCTTCACGACTTTTGGAATATATAAGGATGTCATGATAAAACAACAACGAAGTGATCCAAATATTCCTTGAATACTCGGTTCATCATATCCATGAAAGCGCGAGGAGCATTAGTTAGTCGAAAGACATGACTAAGAATTCATAATGCCCATCTAAAGTTACGAAGGCGGTCTTTGGAATATCCTCGATTCTAATCTTGATTTGATGATATCGAGCGAAGATCGATTTTTGAAAAGAATTGTGCCCCTTGCGGTTGGTCAAACAAGTCATCAATCTGAGGTGAGGATACTATTCTTGATGGTGACATGGTTCGATTCAGATAGTCGATACAAAAGTCGCATACTCCGTCTTTCTTCTTTACAAATAAAGCAGGAGCACCCCGAGGAGATGTCTTGGGAGACGAATGAAACCGATGTCAACAATTCTGTAGTTGGACCTTTAACTCTGAAGTTCAATAGGAGCCATTCGATATGGGGTTTTAGAAATGGGCTTTTATGCGAGTTCAAGATCGATAAAGAATTCAACTTCACGTTACGGGGTAGGCAGGAAGTTCTTGAAATCGTCGGAAAGTCGATAACAACGGGAATATTATTCAAATTTGGCGTGTCTTTATTCAAATCCATAACATGGGCTAAGAAAGCTTGACATCCAGTTTTTGATAAGCGAATAGCTTTATGATTAGATATGATGGTGATTGATTTTAATGGTTTAGTTGCTTGAATTAAATACAACGGGTTGGTTAGGAATATGAAAACTAATGACCTTACGAAAACAATCAATTTTGGCATGATGAGTAGTTAACGATCGATCCTAAAATCACATCAAAAGCAAGTATCTTTAAAGAGATAAAGGTCAATGGTAAAGGTAATGGTGCCAACTTGAATCAAACAAGATTTATAAGCGATTGGATGTGATGAAAGTTTCTCTAGCGGAGTTTCCACGAGATAGGTCGAAGTCTAATTTCTCGAGTCGAGTTTAAGCGTTGAGCACATGCGGGAGAGATAAATGAATGGGTATGCCAGGTATCGAGTAAGGTATAAACTTCTTGAGAATTTATAAATAGCTTACCGTGATCACCTCGTTTGGGTTCTCGCATTATGACCGATCTGACAAGCGCTCTTCCGGAATCGTTGACTTTGACTTTTACGGGACGATCTTTTGAGTCAAAGTCCCATTGAACTAGGTTTTATTTCTGCGTCTGATCTCGGCGATATGTCCTTCCTTTCACAACTATAGCATACCTTGATTTGTTGTGGGCGGTTTGGTGATATGTCCCTCTTTTCGCATTTGTAGCATATATTGGGTGGTCGTTCTCCTCCTTAGAACCGATTCTTTTTAAGCCTTTGTCGTCTTCACATAGTCGTTGTTAAATCTCCTCTTTTTAAAATCTCCTCGACTCGCTTCTTACATTTTCATGACCATGATTACCACGGAGTGGTTACCATTTACTGTCCGTCTGTTTCTTTCTCTCATGAGTTATCATTATTACATTGATTACTTATCTACGATGCGATCCACGGTTATGGTCCCTCGGTTGGTAGTACTCGTTATCTCGCTCTAATAATTGAGCCTGTTTACAACATCTGAATAAAGAAAGTTTATGAGAAATGAGATCTTGGCGTATGCAGGGTTTCAAACCTCTAAGAAACATCCGCGTCATCGTTCCTCATTCTCCACCAAATGAGGTCTGAGCACTGGATAACTCTGCAAACTTTGCCTCGTCTTTGAGACACACCGTCGTGTTGTTTCTTTCTAATCGATGAACTCCACTTCCTTCATATAGCGAACACTTTCGGAAAGTATTTGTCATTAAATAGTCTCTGAAAGCGTCTCCCAAGACATCTTTGAGTGCGAATTTGGATGGAGTGCGCTTCTGAGACTCCCACCGATGGTCTGCCTCGCCACGGAACATAAAGGTGGCGAATGGAACCTTCTGTTCCTCCGTGCATCCCAAGACATCGAATATCTTGGTAATTTGTTTGACCCGTGTTTCATGGCGTGATCGGATCTGGCTTTCCCTTTAAGTACGGTGGTCCCGACTCTTTGAAGCTTGCTTGGTTGTGACAACCCAGTGAATTGCTATCATTTCCTCTGTATTTTGAACACGAGTCTCCTAAATGCGATTTTGCATGAGCTGCAAAAAACTTCTAAACATCCTCGTTCATCATCTCGCTCCGTGGTGTTGTTCACGGGAGAACATTGCCCGACTGTTGCACGTTCTCCTCGTTGGTAAATCTGAGGCATCTCCACGGTCTCATTTACTCCCGCATTAATATTCTCGATTCGACATTCTCAAATCTTGTCATAAAACAAGGGTTAATTAAAGAAATCAATATATCACATAATATCCTATATCTTGACCAACTAACAAATAAGCTTAGGTAGGGACACCTTTAGCGAAGGATTTACTCGTCTCTCCCTCTAGTTACATTCCCGATCTCATGGGAGATCATATCCTAGCTACGATACCATTTGTGGCGCCCCCAAAATAGGTATACATCACCCATTACGAGTTGTCGATACATAGATGCGAAGCAACTACAACTTTATTATTACTGACAGATAAAAGCGTGAGTTTAAATACAAATATTATCTTACAGACAATATTTATACTCAAATAAATCCTCATCACATTTATTGATACATTATTTTACAAAATGGTGAGGACTACTAAACAATCCTTTTTAAAACCTTCATTCCATACCCCGGCTCGTACTAGCATTATATTCTCGCCTCACGAGAAGAATGGAACAAAAAAGGAAAAGGGTGAGCTCATTAGCTCGATAAAAAGAATATTATGACTAAGATAATATCTGACAAATTATCGTTAGTCTTGACGAGGAAAAATTTAATAGAATCTGATAGACAACAAGTTTTGGATCAATATTCGCGTGAAATAATAATTCATAGAAGAGTTACGTAGAGAATGAAATCTACTATAATCTATGAATTTAACAGTCCATCATCGATATTTTATCCTGTAACATCAATCGATTTTCATCTCAAATCAAATATTCATCTTTGCTCTGGGCCGAAGATATTCATCGATCGGTCGTATTCATTTAAACACTGTTCATCTTTGCACTCTGAGCCGAAGATATTAATCGATCGGTCGTATTCATTTAAAACACTGTTCATCTTTTTACTGGGCCAAAGATATTCTTGAGAAATCATTCATCTTTTTTCTGGTAAAGATATTCAATAATATCATCATTTAAGGCGAGGATGATGAAAATATTTTTAAAAAGCGAATCCGATTGAAACAAAATGACAAGGATTAAGGATTAAGGATTAGTACTTTGTTTTATCCATATCAACAATACCCCAAAAATAATCATAGTGGTGTAAAATTGAGAATGATCGAAACATGGATCTGATCAAAGCTAGTATCCAAAATAGATATTTTGGACGAAAAGAAGAAATTTTATTTTTTGGTGAATAGTGCGTATCGTGAATAGTGTCAGTATCGTGAATAGTGTCGTATATCGTGAATAGTAACTCAAGACACCAAAGATAGAAATTCCAAAAAAACATTTTCACGCTTCATGAATAGTACTCGTGAATAGTAACTTCGTGAATAGTAACTCATGAATAGTAACTTCGTGAATAGTAACTCATGAATAAGTAACCCTTGGCATGAAAAAGTTCAAATTTGATAAAAGTACCCGGATCGATATTTGACATAATGATATTGAAGAAATAATATCATTCTGAAAAAAATAATATCCACTTACCTCGAAAGAATCGGTGCCGGAAGGAAAGGTCGGAGTGATCTTTGAATGAAACTTATCTTGAACAACAACTCTCAAAGTATCTAAATACTCACAAAATCGCTCGATAATATAGAGAAAAGAGAAAACTTTGTTTACGGTGTGATTTTCAATTCTAACAGCCCTCTATTTATAGGAAAATGTTAGCCGTGAAAGCAGACTTGACATTTCTGCTACGATGGCTTTACTGCTACTATTGCCACCCACCACATTTGAAATAAAATTCAGCACATTTCTTCACCAACCACAAGTGGGCCCACTCAATTCTAGAATTTTCCACAAAATCAATTATAACCCTAATTTAGAATCAGACACCTCTTAAAATTCATAACAAATCATTCGTACATTTTAACGGTTCAAAATTTGTGGACATATACTCAACTTATATATGTATAACATATCCAAAAATTACCACAATCAGCGGTCGGATTAAAAATTATAATCCCATGATATATCTCAAAACCCACGATTTAATTTTTTTTAATACCTCGATCACGGTAAAATCTTGATAAAACACCTCAACAATAATTTCTTCATTTATAACCACATAAATAAATCCATCATTTATATCACATAAAATAAATATTTCTTTATCATATGAATCAATAATTAATTATTCACAAATAATATTACGAGAATCCTGATTATAATGACGGTAGTTTCGGGGAAGGGGCTTTCAGATAAGGATCTCTCCTTCTTTGGGCATGATTAGGTGACAAACCTCTCCTTAAATGAGAACTTTCTAGACATTGCCAATAATGTTATCTAATAATATTATTCAAATAATATGAATTATTGATCGATAATGGAGATAATGTGCGTTGACAATTATTGAACAATGATAATATAAAATATCAGTATGACAATTATTGAATCAATAAAATAAAATATTGAGCGGTAACTCTGTGAAAATTATTGAGTAGTGCCTTCTTACGTAAGGATCGATAATTCAACAATTTGTGCAATCTGGTATCTTCTCTGTGTGACCACGCGCGTATTCTTGTATTTTAACCATAGGGTATTCAACGATCTTACTTGGTAACAACTTCTGTTAGTTATTTTTAACTTGACTTATATTTGTCGTTTCTTCATCCAATCGCTTTCAGAGTTGGGGAATTTTACACACATTGGCTGTGCCGTAAATGCGAATATTCCGACGATCTGAATATTCCACGACGAAACGAATATTCTCAAACAAAAATGAATATTTTATAACCACTTGTTTATTTTGAAATATTTGCGTATTTAACCTTAACTATCCACATTAATCAAATCAACCCTTACTATTTCAAAATAATAAATAAAGGAAATTCCTTTTTATTTAAAAAAATTTGAGGTCTTCTGAAATTCAATGGTATAATTTTGATACATGTAAAAAAAAAGAGGATTGCACAGACTGTATTTATTTGTAATTTGGATACATGTAAAAAAAAGTTTAGGATTTAGTGTTTTGGGTTTAGGGTTTATTGTTTTGAGAGTAAAAAAAACGGTCGCTAGATCCGGTCGCCGTAGAATCACTCATGCCAGTATTAGTTATTGCATGATATAAGTGTTAACGCCAGGATCTTCTGCCACGTCCCAATCACGTAAGACGCCCTGATCCTGCACAGTAAACACGATAAACACCACAAGCTTGACGGCGGTTCCGTCGGGGGATAGCTTCAAAGCGTGAGAGTCGATATACGTGTTCACAAGGTTAAACAATGGAGAATATAATGTCTAGTGTCTTGAGAGAAATAATAATTCTACGTGTATATGTGATTATGAATGAAGTGTATGAGCGTACCTCTTTGTGAAGACTTCCTTGCTAAGTTATACTCTCTTTGCCTCGGATTCTTGTGTACCCACTACTACCGACACACCCCTTTTGATCGATGGGTTTGCTTGGATTGCATGTAGTTTATCCAACGCTTTTGGTCATCCTTTATTACTACGCCGTGGTTATGATCCCATCCACATTAATGCATGGGTGTTCTCTAGTCAACCGTCATGCTTTTTCATCATTACAAATCAAAGATGTAGATATTTAAATATATGATGGGTCGACCCACTGATTGGGTCCGATACTAGAAGGACTTAATAAAGATAATAAAGTGACTAGATCCAATAATGTCAACACCCAATAGTGAAGACCCAATGGACCAACTGAATATGTAGGCCCAATCCATTCGGTCTAATAGGAGAAATATCACGACCCAACATTGCCCCCTAGTTTTTTATTAAACAGGAGGTTTAATAGGAAACTATAAATGGCATAGTTAGGAGACAAAAGGAACTAATATAAGACCAATGAAGGCCCAAAATACGGCTTACAAGCCCATATGGTGAATATCAAATGGCAACATCAATTAAGATTGGAAGTCCATTTAAAGAGTCCGCTTCAGCCGAACATACAACAACAAATATTTCACCGCCTCTCGAACAACCCAAACCTTCGCCACAAAAACCATTCTCTTCTGAATCTAGGTTCAAGTCGTGGCGACATCGATGATCATCGGTTCGGCAATAATTCCATCATGGAACTGATGGGTGAAGGAGTGATATACCAGACTAAAGGAAGTTGAGATTTGACCATCAATCTGAACTGATCGATTAATATTGGTCATCTGCAAGTAAACACTGTCTTCGTGTGTTTCCTCCCCAAATACAAAGAAGTCAAGAAAAGGATCAAGATAATAATCAAGAGAATGCCGAAGATAATACCGAAGAGAATGCCGAAGGGAAAAAGCCATTCTGAAGTCTATGTTTGGCAAAAGGAAAGAAGCAACCTTGAAATTGTTTTTCTCAACAATGAATGCCTTCGGAAGGATATCGACAAGGTCAAAGAAGAACTGAAAACGACCAAGGCCACTCATCGGGTCATCAACGATATAAATGCCGATCTGTCAAGCTAAAGGATCAAAGCATCCGTACATCGTCGGAAGCTCGAAGAAGAGCTCAAAGAGCTTCGCCCTTAGAGATTTGGGTCCGCCATTGATGAAGACTTTTCGTAAGGAGATCTACAAGCGAAATACGAAAATCCGCCGAAGGTGAACAATAAGATCGTCCATATGTATGCCAAAGGATATGAAATCTGGCCAAGTAAAGGCAAGAAAAGCTAAAGCCAAGGTAGATCCATCTCTTACAGACTCTTTAGATGGTGGCGATGATGAGGAAGAAGCACGAAGATGACCTCTCCTTATCTTTAGGTTTGTATAACTTTTCAAAAATTCTAACTTGTTGTGAGCAGGTTAATATTTAAAATATCAACTTCATGCCTTATTACTTCTGAATGAACATTTCTTGTCAATAATTCAGTATCAATTAATCTGTATGAACTTAACTTAGGACATGAACTAGATAAGGCGTATAAGAGTTAATTTATGAAATGAAGTGAACTGAATTTAATGGATAGAATTTAATGAACAGTATTGAATGAACTGAACTCAACACTTGAACAAAATAAAGTAATGTATACTTATCGTTTCCGAAGTGTGAGATCGGTCATGTGAGAGGTGAATTTGGATGATCCTCCTTGCACCATCGAAATCTTGCTTACCACTCGGGGTAGAACAAGTATATAAGGATCAAGATATAAGGATCAATAGTGACCATTGACTTACCACCCTGATAAGATCAATATAGGATCATAAGGACCTTGGGCTACCATCGAATGGCCCGGTGAGTCCTACCATACCTCCTTACAACATAGTGACCTTAGGACAAATAGGACCAGGATCAATAGTGACCATTGACTTACCACCCTGATAAGATCAATATAGGATCATAAGGACCTTGGGCTACCATCGAATGGCCAGCGAGTCCTACCATACCTCCTTACACCATAGTGACCTTAGGACAAATAGGACCAGGATCAATAGTGCAAAAGTGAATGTGGATGAGCCATAGAAATCATTCATGTACGACTCCCTGGTTCTTTCATGAATATCCCTGCCGAAGTGCTTTATAGGCCAACAACTTCGGGTCAAATGATCGCCACAGATGTCTTTGTGAATTTTCGAAGAACATACTCTGCTTCGGATGGAACCAAATGTTTGAGTAATGATGACGAAAAAGGTCCTTCGATAAAGATTCTCATCAATGAGAACAAAGTTGACACTCTTGTAATTGGTTTTCTTTGCCAAAGACTGATCCGAAGGAAAGACGCCATCCGCCATCAAAGTTATAAGCATCCAGTAGTGGCCAACTTCGATAATGCATCAAGAGCGGAATTGTTATTGTGATCGACCCTTGATAGCTTTCGTTGATCTTGATGTCCAAAATAGAATACCCATCGCATGCAATGTCCACGAGCTCTGCGCTCACCAAGAACTGCAAGCGGCTTTGTACGATTCCTCGGCTTCTCTTTAACTATTATCGACTTCAGAAAAGAATTGTCGACCATAATGCCAACCGACTTTGGAAATATTTACGAAGTGTTGAATTTCAAGAGTGCGGCTTATAGATCCGCTTTGGTGACGAGTCCTTTCACTGCGCGAGAACACTCAAGGCAGAGTACCTTTTTTGCATTCTCGGGTGAATATATTCTTGAATTGCTCCCTCATCCGTTTGTGCCATAGTCCCGAGAACCCCTAGGATGAGGTATCCTCTTCGGATGCTTAGGAATATGGGTGCATTTTTGTGTCTTTGAATCTGAACTCGACATGACTTTTTGGGCCAGGCATCTCCGAAGAAAAGTATCTACAGGGCGGTGTGCCCCCAGTGGATTCTCGGGAGTGTGATTTCTGGATATACTTCGGTGAAACTCTCCGTCACGGTGATGAGGATACTCGAGGCAGTATGCCTTATTTGTATTCTGAGGTGCATGCTCCCTGGATCAGTCTCTTCGTCTGCTGCGACCATAATCCCGAAAACCGATAGGGCGGGATACCCTCTTCGGTCAATCAGAAAATGGCTGTTGGGACTTCATCTACTCTGCTTCGACCATCATCCCGAAGACCAATAGGTGATTACCTTCTTGATCCAAACAGAAATGGTTGTTGGGACTTCATCTACTCGCTTGACCATCATCCCAAGACCGATAAGGTGATTACCTCTTGATCCAAACAGAAATGGCCGTTGGGTCTTCATCTACTCGCTTGACCATCATCTTTATCACTGACCACTTTGGTCTAAGAATTATGGGCGGGGTGCCTTTTACTTGCCTTCGATCATGATCCTGCTCTTTATCAAAGAACAAAGACCAACCATCTTTAAGCTTTTTAGTGGGATCTCGAACGAGAACCCCCGATTGGTGCCATAACTTCCGATGTAGAACAATGGAAATATTGTGATTGATAGCTCAAGAACACTAGAAAAAAGCCCTCCTTCTAGCGCCCAATGTTAACGCCACGATCTTACGCCACGCCCCAATCACGTAAAGACGCCCGATCGATCTGCCACAATAAACACGATAAACACCACAAGTTTGGCGCGGTTCCGTCGGGGATAGCTTCGGCGTGAGAGTCGATATCGTGTTCACAAGGTTAAACAATGGAGGAATATAATGTCAGTGTCTTGAGAGAGAAATAATAATTCTCTCGTGTATATGTGATTATGAATGAAGAAGTGTATGAGAACGCACTCTTTGTGAAGACTTCCTTGCTAAGTTTATACTCTCTTTTTCGGATTCTTTGTCACCCACTACTACCGACACACCCCTTTGATCGATGGGTTCGCCGATTGCATATAGTTTATCCTTTGCTTTTGGTCATTTATTACCGCTGGCCGTGGGTTATGATCCCATCACATTAATGCATGGCAAGTTCTCTAGTCAACCATCATGCTTTTTCATCATTACTGAATCAAAGATGTAGATATTTAAATATATGATGGGTCGAGCCCATTTGATTGGGTCCGATCTTTAGAAGAACTTAATAAAGATAATAAAATGACTAGATCCAATAATGTCAACACCCAATAATAAAGACCCAATGGATCAACTGAATATATAGACCCAATCCATTCGGTCTAATAGAAGAAATATGACGATCCAACAATAAGGATTACAATATGGATAATATACATAATCTAAATTTGAAATGTCCACTTAATGACTTATGTCGTCTGGTTTTCTCCTACTAAAGATTCACTATTGTTAAGAATAGGTTAAATCAGAGCAAATATTTCACGTACTTATCTTGTTGTATGTTGTGTCAGACGTTGTGATAATGGATCAATAATCTAATATAAATCATGATCTACCCCACGATTCACCATATTTAGCATTATGATTCACGTACTAATATTACCTAGATAATGACACCAAGTGAGCCCATTTGGCCAGAAACAAGTTGCAAGTTTAATTGTATTCTAAACACTGTTCAATGAGACTGCCATTTTGGAATCAAGATCCCGTAGAAAATACTCTCTCTGTCCCAAATTAATTATTTAGTTTTGACTTTTTTAAGTCAAATTGACTATTTTTAGAATTAATAATTAAGCATATATAAATATATTTCTAAAATTATAAAAATTGGAGTTAGTAATAAATTGTATATATTTTCTTTTGGTTATAATCTCTTCACCTATATTTTAGCAAAAATAGTAAAAAGATTAATTTTAAAAATGGTCAATTTGATTTTAAAAAGTCAAAATTGAACAATTAATTTGGGACAGAGGGAGTATATATTACCGAAATTGGGAAGGATACAGCTTGCTTGAAACATCATAAACCATTCGTTATTGCCAACAAAACTGTTCATCTTATCATAACCACACGGAAAAAATTGTCTACATTTAAGCTTTTCCTCTGTTGAGTCGTTAAAAAATGTCTTGAAGATGTCAAGAGTGTTATTAATTTAACAGGTCTAGTGCCACACCATGGTTCACAAGAGCATGCTTGGCCAACTTTATCTATATATAATCAATTTCTTCTTGTCATCTCCAAGTTCACCCTCATTGAGAAAGACAGAAATCAATAGTAGGAATTTTTGGAATCACCATATTTGAAACTAAGGTGCTATTCAGGGCCGGCCCTGAATTTTGAAAGCGCTTTAAATGATGATGAAAAAATGGGGCTTTTCATGAATCAAGCATAAGACAGTATATAAAAAAAGGAAGAACTTTTTCTGAACAAAAGAGCATCAATACGAAAAAATATCAAATATAATAACCGACTATTTCAATATTGTCAAAGCATCATTTAGATATCACATTATCACTAAGTCAAAAATGTAATTACCAAATAGGGCCTCCTTTATTAAGAGTCTAACACTACTCCCAAACAATTAAAAAAATCCAAAAAACTGAATCTGGTGTTGAACTCCCAGGTACATAATAATTAAATTGTTTTGTACAAATTATATGCTTTAAATATGTAGAACATTACAATAATCAGTATATGTAGAATATTACAGATTGATTATTTGCTTTTAATATTAAAGTATACTAATATTATATATATATATCCTCTATATATTAGGTTTGGATGTAAAACAAGAACTTAGATATTTCAGTATCTAATAAGCTTGAAAGCCAAATTTTTATCTATATTCTCATTAAATTATACGGAAGAAAGATAGACAATCATAGAAAAATCTTTGCTTGGTACATCTTTGTTTTGGATTTTTTTAGGAAGAGGAAAATCAAAAAACAAAATTAATTCTCATTTGGATTTGATGTGAAATCTCTGCTTTAACCTGCAAGGGTAAAACTACTTGATTACCGGGGAGAAAAAAGTATTGGCAATTGTTAGGCAATCATGACAAAGTGGATTTTAAATTTGATTATATCTGAGTTTAAGGATATACGTATGCATACTACTATACTATCGGCCAATATTTGAAAGCCAATGGTTATCATCAATTTTGAACAAAAAAAAAAGTGATAATTCTGTTCCCCTCTCAGATCAATTCATTACCAATGTCTCACATCAATTCATTATCAATGTAGCGAATATCTTGACCCAATAAGAATAAGCATGTTGGACCACTAAAAAATTAACCTTGAAGCTCTACCATACTTATTAATCCATCCACATTCTTGAATTTATCCAATGTAAAATTCATGTGAAATAAATAATGTCATCAATAATGCTAACAAATCTGCTCAATGTATTTTCAACCAAAAGAAAAAGAATTATTATTAAAACTTTGAAAAATATTACCGCAGTCCATTGTTACGTATAGTGATGGGTATGATGATGGGCATTCAAATTTTAATTAGGTTTTTTCGCTTTTTTAGTTAATCGAACAGGTTTGAACCGATAAATTCGGGACAAAATAAAATCAGTTCGGTATCGATACATATAACCAGTATATACCGGTTATTCGGGATCGATATCGGGAAGTTCGGTACCGTTTTATGGATTAACTGAATAAACTATTTTATTTTCTGATTGTAAGCCTTTATTCCAAATCAAAACTCATATCTCATCTAGCTAATTCATCATTATCTTTCTTTTGTTAGGTACTTGAGATAATTCATCTTCCTTTTGTTGGGTACTCGAGATTTTAGATTCAAATTCTTCAGAAGAGACGTTGCTTTTGGGTTCTTAAATGGCGTTATTAATGATGCATTGCTTGCTTCTGATTTTGGGGTAATTGATAGATTTGGTGGTGAAAGTGAGTTGCTATGTGATTCGTGGGGAGATGATTGGGTAATTGAGTTTTTGTAAACTTGAGAAGGATTGTGAGATTGGGAACCGGGAGAGTGCTATTTTTCTGCATATAGCAAAGCGTTTTTGCTTGTAGCTTTGGACCTTTAGTGGTCGGGCCTTGAAACCCCTTGAGAAAAGCTTGGGTTGAAATTCAACACATTATTTAGATGGATTAATTATATATTTTAGTGCATTTTTAGAAATAATTACAATAATGGTGCATCTATAAAATAATTACAAAAATAATACACTTTCTCATATTTATTTATAATAGTAGTGCAATTAGAATTTCTTAATTTAGGGAATTAGTATGCAATTAGGATTCTTTAATTGCTGACTTGACAAATCTCCATTATTTCGGGTCCTTAACACTAATATATAACAATTAGAAAGTATTTACAAAAACAAAACATTCACAAAATAATTACAAAAATAACGCAATTCACATTAATAAGGAACCTAAAATCAAGGTGAAATAACTGTCATAATTAATAATTCAAATTTAAATATCTGGGATCTAACCACAAAAACAAATTCAAAATAATTCAAATTCAAATATTCAAATTCAAATCTTCATCTCCTTTACATAGCACTTATTTGATCAAGAGAATGACTGCGATGAATAGCCGACCCCTGCAACTTTAGACCATTCTTTGCGAGAGAAATGTAGTTTGACACGCCATATTGATCATAATGTGTATTCGTTGATGAGCATTTCTTTCATCGGTTTGAGAAGAGTATTCACGCATACACCGTAATAGAGGATGAAACAACAAAACAGAAGTAAAATACGAGTATAACTGAAAAGATCATAGACCAATCTAAAAACATATTCCAAGATAGTGAAGAACCCAATATCTTTTTCTAATTATCATAAGAAGACATATATTTATCATTATTACATGTAACCAATTAATACATAAAGACTGCACAAATTTTGTTTTCTGCATAGGAAAGAGAGAGATACGAGAGTGATGGTAATGTAATGTTGATAACCAAACTTTCATACCAAGGTAACCAAACCTTTATACCAAGGTAATCAATCTATCTCCACACCTGCAGTATGAATTGGTTACCTTGGTCTGAAAGTTTGGCAACCAACTGCATGAAGGTTTGGCTACCAACTGCATCACATTCAAAATAAATTGGTAACTTAATAAAACTGAATTGGTTACCTTGGTATGAAGGTTTAGCTACCCACTGCATAAAGGTTTGGCTACCAACTGCATCACATTCAAAATAAATTGGTAACTTAATAACACTGAATTGGTTACCTTGGTATGCATGTTTGGCTACCAACTGCACTATGAAAAAATTGCAGATGTGGATTGGTTACCTTGGTATGAAGGCTTGGTTACCTTAGTGTGAAGGTTTGGTTACCAACTGCACTATGAAAAAACTGAAAGTGTGGAGGTGGATTGGTTACCTTGGTATGACAGTTTGGTTACCTTGGTATGAAGGTTTGGTTACCAACTGCACTATGAAAAAACTGCAGGTGTGGAGGTGAATTGATAACCTTGGTATAAAGGTTTGGTTACCTTGATATGAATGTTTGATTACTAATCTCTTCTATCAGTTGCTAATTTTGAATCAAATTCAATAATCAAGGAGCATTGGGACTAATATGCCACCACCACCATCGCCGCCGCCGCCTACACTTCCAAATGCAGCTCCACAAAATCCAATTGCGGAACCAACAACAATCTCCACCTAACATGTGTGCAGTTGGATATTTACATCTGTACCTCCTGCGTCACGGCTAACATACATACATTGATACATATATCTATATAGGAGTATACTTCATGCATGCTGCTCTTATTCCAATCATACTCTGTTCTTATACTTGAATTCATACACAAAGAAAACCCACATCTTTTTATCGCCAAAGCACTTGTTCACCATTTTGAAGCCGACTCTTTTCGATTTCTCATCAAATTTCTTAGATTCTTCACCTAATTTCAAGGACTCAGTTTTGGGGTTTTCAGAACAATCAATGGCCAGTCAATCCATCCACGAGTTTACTGTCAAGGTTTATAGTAGAAAAAAAGAGGATGAAGAAAAAAGAGAGAGAAACGGGAACAGAGATAAAAAATAGGTCTGCTGTGTTTGAATAAGAAAATAATAATTAACGAAAAGAAATAATGGTATGAATTTATCCTATAATATTTAGACCAAAAAAATAATAAAAGGTATATTTCAACTTAAAACCGGTACCGAACCGACTAACCAATTTAAAATACCGATCCGATCCAATCGATACCAGTATCTATACAAAGGTGAATACTTTCGATAACCGATTTGATACAAAGTTGAATACTTTCAATAACCGATTCAATACAGTTCGGCTATTCTTATAATATACCGATCAACAGGCCATGTAATGCAACCATCCTAATATACTACTACCCTTTTTTTCAAAACAGTGACATTTTCAAATTCATAATCACCATAAATACATTAATAATATTCTTATTATTGTTTCAAAGTTATTGAGTTTAAAAATATTTCAAATTAAAGTCAATACTAATCTTACAATTTGGAATATATGGAGTATAATTTTAGAGCATCGAGTAACATAGATCATGTTCTTAAGAAGAAAATATAACTAATATAACATAAAATTTTGAGCTGTAACACAAAACAAGGATAACCTTTTCCACATGATGCATGCAACTGTAAAATATTACAAGTGTTCGTGCTGACAAGTCCTATTGTCCTAAATTGTCTTCTTTGCTCCGAGATTGGCACTCGACATTTGTATAGCATAGTCTTGAGCTTAAAGACTCGCTACTCGCACTTGATCGACCGATATATGTGGCAAACAAAAAACAGTGATGCGCGGAAACCAACAGTCCCAAGCATGAGAAAGAATCCATAGCAAATGCAAGCCATGTACCCAAAGAAGAAGGAGGTTTGCATGAAACCATTCATATCTGATCGTGCATAGTAGTAATACAAGCAATAGCCGTAAATGAACAACCCAGTTGATCCACCACAAAGGAAAGACCTGGACAATAAGTACATACCAAAAAAGTCGGAGCTTAAACAAGCTATGAAATTAAAACAGGAATTCCCTTTTCTAGATTGAGTGAACAAGTAGTGTCATGAAATAATCTAAATGCAAAAAATCACAACGTATATTAATAATGAGTTTGACTTCCTCTAAAATTCAAGAACGCACGGATAAACACATTCAGAAAGAAGTATAGTTATAGAAACTGGTAAATCAAGACAAATAGACAATCAAGTGATACAAGATTATCCTTTGTTAACCATTTAAAATTTTCTAAAACGCTGTTAATATTTGGATCAACAGTTACAAGAATACTGAATCCAGAGTGTAGACTGAACTGAGTCTAAATATTTGGCTAGTTGAAGAGACAAACTTTAGCTCTAAAAAAGAAAGACCTGGGAAAGAAACTAACAAATATCCAAAGCTTGTGGGCCTTTCTTGAGAAAGATTTCACCAGCTTTTTAAGATGTTAGTTCTTGAAAAGAAACACTGATACCACGTATAACCAAAATGGAGAATTCTCTAGCTTGCTGATATACACTGAATGAATTGATTATACCTCTCTTCCCATCACATACCACAATTTGAACCAAAGACCATGTCTGTATAGACTAAGCAACAAACCAATAATAAGGTGGATCGATGACAAAACAAAATATTCCAAGGTGGTGATTCAGCCACAATTAATTTTCATCTTCTTCAAATTTTGAAAGCCAATGCTCAACCAAATAACAGCTAGTGTTCACTTGGTCTTTCCTAAATGATAAAATTGTCTGTTACGAGCCATGACTAAACCGAGCATAGAATAAGGCCTAATCCACTTTCCAAGAGTACCAGTTGGGTTCCACACTCTCACTCAAAAGTCATGACAAGTTAATGGTACTCTAAAAGGTAGAGAGTGGAGGCCTTATACACATATCAAACCAACTAACAAGTTCTGTGGGACTAGGGTATCACAATAACTATTAAATCGATATGGCTAGGGATAGGCCTTAAATTTTTAAATAACCAAAAAAAATTATATAAAGAATACACGCTAGGACATTATCTCACAGAGTAGAGAGAGCAGTTGCCTAAGATTACCATTCTCTTCAAAAAAATTTATATAATTATTTGCTAGGAGGGCCTCAAAAATTAACAAACTTGCCCCCACATAATATTTCTCAAATTTCGTAAATATCCTCAATACATATACTACACTACAATTTGTTCACTCACGTTGAAAAGACAACAAAAAAGAGCTCTTAAGGTTCCTTTCCTCGAGTACCTTTGAAACACAAAAACTCTCCCTATGCCACATCCATTCAGAAACGTTTTGGATACTGTGACACTCGGAACTTTAGGGAAACTTCTCTGAAACATGATTTGGAGTTTCTTATTTATTTATTTTATTAAGAAAAATTAACTTCGAAACGTGGTGGAAAATTTTAGGTTTCTCAGCCAGGATGATGTAACCAAAAAGTTGTAGGATAAATATTTAAATAGATATATGGAGAGAGTGGATAAAATTAGCGGTGATAAATGATAAATAATGAGTATTCTAAAAATCGTTATTTTCCTAGGCGGACTAGGTGTTTCCTTAAGCGGTCTCATTTATTTATTTTTCCTACTGTACATATATATTATACTATACAAAGCATAAAGTAGATATAATTTTTTTAAAATATTACATGAAACATTATAAAAAAAAATCTTTTCAAGGCTTAACAAATTCATTAAGTATTGGAGAGTTTCAAAATAGAGGTCTGATTCTGCCTAGACAGGAAACTACGAGCACAACCAAATCGAGGTGGTAGAGGACCGCCTAACGTTTAGACGGGGATTAATCGAACCTAGTAATTCCATTATTAACCTTTGTTGGATTGAAATAAATGTAATTTCTTGTGATTACATAATATATTATTTATCTTAAGGTGTTTCATATCCTACATATTTTGAAAGACGGTTCCATGCTTCCATTTCATTTTTTCCCATTTCTGTGCTACTAAGGTTCATATAAGTGGAAGTCTTTTTGACTATAAACAATTACGAGGATCTCAGGAACATTCTCACACATTTGTTTCTTTTCTTTACTACTAATTATCTATGTTGATGTATGCAACTGAAATGATTATTTTATATTATCTATATCAGGATATCCTTTTTACAGCTCAAAGTTTCTTCCCCCTGGCACCAAGTCTAAATCCTATCATAACCGAAAATTACTCAGAAAATATTCAACCCTCATGGAGTATATCAGATGAATAAAAACAGCACTAGTCAAAAGCAAGTACCAAGATAAAAGCATATAACAAGATATTCAGAAAATAAAATCTATTAGTTGGTACATACCTCCACCACCATTCATGGTCCTCAGCAGCAAGTTGAAAATATGTCAGTGCCACGGTAATAAAAGCCGTTACAATCAGAAGAATTATGAAGACAATGAATAAGATGCTGTAAATGGTGTAAATCCTGTGACCCCACACACTGGCAAATATATAGTAAAGCTCAATATAGATGGCACTAAAAGGCAGAAACCCAGCCATTGCCATCTGAGAAAGAGTTCCACGATACCAAGGCAATGGAGGAATCTCCCTGGGATACTTTGTGGTTCGAACAGGAGCTTGAAACTCTGCCTTGCTATTCTTTCCAGCAATCCCACCCAAAACTAGCAAAGGTGATGTCACTAGGGCCCATATAAGAGCTATCACCACAATTGTACCAAATGGCAGTGCCGCAGTGGCATTGTAAGCAATTGCAACGGTATTAAGAAAGCAGAATGTGAGAAACAGAGGTCCACAAAAGAGACTTCCAGTCAACAACAGATTCCTTACCTGTAGGTTCAGAAGTATTGATCAGACCAGTTACTTGGCAATGTATATTTTCCTAATATTTGGGAAGTGAAATTACTGCAGTAACTTAGGACCCGCACACCCAAAGAGATAATGATGGACATATGGCAACCATATTCTGAAGTGAAGTATTAGGATTACTTTCATAAAATGTTCCATATGCAAATCTTCTTCCTTGCTACCAAATGATGTTTTTATGAAAATAAAAACTAAAGAAATTTCACTTCATCTACTCTTCAAGTACAAAGAATCAAAAGTCAAACAATTATTTGTTCTGAACTGCAAGCACACAAAGCAATTGGATTTCTTCTTCAACAATGTATACAAGATCTTAATAATCTAAAGTGAACCTCAACAGAAAGATAAGTAAATTTACTCTTTCTTTCTTTTTGGAGGTTTTTTGTTCCAAAATAATTGTCTACTGTAGACAATTATTTTGGACCCATTATGTAAGTAAAGTACAACACTTTGTGCAAGTCAACGAAGCTTTGTGTTTCCTAAATTCCAGTGAAACTACCAAAAGAGACTTATTCGGAGCAGAGGGAGTAATTGTTTATCATCCATCTCACAAAATCATTAAAAACCAACCTCGAAGACAATAAAATTACTTCAGCAATATATTGTACGGGATACACATTATGTAACAAAGTATAATAGTGATACCACAGATGCGACCAATATAAGAACCTAAAAAATAAATTTTTTGCGTATAAAGTAAATCCCTCAGCAACAACTCCATAAATGCAAATAAGTTAGCTGATAAAAACTGCAAATAAGTTAGCTGATAAAAAATGCAAATAAGTTAGATGATAAGAAAATGCAAATAAGTTAATCTAATAGAACATACCCAGTTTGTTCCTTCCAGTTGGCAATAGAAAGAGGCTGCAGTATAGCCCGCAAACCCAGATGTAAGCGCATATATGATAACCAGCGCAGTAAACAAAGCTCCTCGGTTGTATGGATAGAATACACCAACCAGTGCAAGCATGAAAACTAAAATTGCACTGAAACACATAACAAAGAAATGATGATAAGCATCTCAGTCGAATGAACTAAACGCAATTAAAGAAAACAACTTCATAGAGTCTTTTTACATAGCAAATAGCTGGGTGCCAGAACCAAGAGCTGCAGCAAACACAGATTTGTACTTCGGGTACCGGAAAACATCCCCATGGATGTACTTCCATCCAGTTTCTTCTTGGTCCTCAGCTGTCTCTTCATCATGAGCATACCTTTGACAAATGACAAAAATATCACTAAGCATCTGGCAGAAGAGTTTCAAAGGGACATGCAAGTAAGAATAAATGCAGAACTACAAAATAAAAAAATGAAAAGTGAATCTTACTTGACAAAGTCGTTTTTAAGAACTCGCATAAGAATCGTCGCAAGAAAGCCAGTTAAGAGGAGAACTGTCACACAGGAATTAATGATTGAGAACCAATGTATTTCCAAGTGATGTGGCATATTAGACGACTGTGAGTACTTATCCATTCTTTTGTCAAAAGGAGTGTTTGTCTCTTTCCATTTGACAGTGTACATAAAGACTGCATCAACTTCCTTGTCTTCCGTAAGGTCCACAAGAGCACTAGGGTCAGTTCGTACATTAACCTCAATGACTCGATCCTTATTGTAAAGTACCTCAAAATGAAGATGCTTAAATAGATAATATTTGTTCTCGCTGGGATCAGCTTTAGTGTCCTTCTCAGCTTTCCCCAGGAAACCCCAGAGGGGCAAGTCATCATAGTACATCTGAAAATAGTAGTCCTTTGCAACAGCACTTCGGAATTTAGAAACTTCTTCCTTTGTCAGCCTCTTCTTGCAAACAATTTCTGAGTCTTTGTCAAGTAAAAAGTCGAGCTGGTATGGGGCACTAACTAATCGATCTCCATTCAATACTTCACCCAGAGCTTCTGGTTTATCAAGCAAATGAGTTGAACCTGATGAACCATCATAATGAAGACAGTTATACACTAAATCAGCTATTAGAGGGGCATGAGAAAATAGGAAACAAGGAAAAGAAAAGTTTAGACGGGGATGATTGACCTGGCATACAGAACGGAAGATCAAAATAACGGTATGTCTCACTGCAATTGGAAAAGACAGCAATTAGCAGAAGTGGATCGTAAGGCATTTCATATTCCTTCTGACATATAATGTATCACACACTTTCAAAAGAAAAGAAAAAAGTATTACTCCCTTCATTTCCAAATATAAGATAACTTGCCATTGTATTTTACAAAAGCCAGTGACTTATATTTCGGAATTCAGAATAGAATTAGTGTAATGTATTCAGACTATGTATGCTAGATAATGGATAGCCACAGAGAAAAGGAGGTTTATCAGACCAACACAACATTAGTAAGTAGATATACATATACATCAGGTAGAAATGCTGGGCAACATCTGCCCCGACATAATCTCCGACAAGTTACCACGCCTAAGCCCACCCCTCCCGTGGCCCAAAAACAGCTAGAACTGCCCAGAGCATTTTTTTACTTGATCAAACAGTACCAATACAATGGCAAGTAATGTAAAAGTAAGCAAAAACATTAAACACGCTTGTATATAATCATTTATTACATAAATCTTTTTATTATCCTTTCATGTTTTTTATTTTGACATGGTGAGTGCCCAGGTCAAAAACTATTTTGGTGGTTTTCTTTTGGTAAGTATGAAATATTATTTCTCTTATGACTCATCTCGGAACAACATTCACAATTATTGGAAGTTCAAAGGAAAATAAGTTAAATTAATGTTTAACTCTTCTTTTTCTTAGATTCTACTTCAGCTCCACTCCTCTAATGAATATTCACTTAAAAGATGGAAACTTGGCTTTTAGTGATCCTCATTGCTCCATCGCTAATTTCATAATAATTTCAATAAAAAATACCACATGCTCTGTTGGTAATCTTAAATCACATACATTATCCTAAAGTACACTTTTCCTTTACTTCACGTCTCTATGTTCTCTATAAAGCAAACTGATCATACAATTAAGAATTCACTTAGCAACAGCCATGCATAAAGTGTACTAACAGTAAGTGTGAGTAAGGGATGTGACATTAGACAAACTCATTCAGGAATATTCTTGTAAATCAACAGTGAGTTAGTTGCCAGTGTTATAAGAGGAGAATAACGGTGCAAGTGAGAGATTTATTGAAGTAATAACAATTTTCCTTTTCTATCTCTAGATTCTTCTTTTCTCTTTGTTCTTCTCATAATATTTGTTCTTTTCTCTCTCTGTTCTTCTCATAATATTTGGTATCAGAGCGGTACCTTCCAGGAGGCCATTAATAGCGGAGGGAACTCGTTACGCACAAATGGAAAAATCTCACAAAATTGTCGATGAAAAGTTGTAGGATTTGACTCGAGGACATGACAATTTGGAAGCCACTGTTACAGCTATAGGGAACAATTGGTGGGATTTGATGATAAATTGAAAGCTATGGGACTTAGTGTGGATGAACTTAAAAGGGGAAATTTCCAACCAATCATGGTTGCCATCAACAATGTTGCTAAGGAAGGACATCGGAAGGACTTCATGGGTTCTGATTCGGAGGAAGAAGACGAAGCAATTCCAACGAGAAATTATAGGGCTGAATCCGGTACAAAGCTCTTTGATCTTCCTAAGAATTTTAAAATTGAATTTCCTAGATTTGATGGTACTGAGCCTAGGGCTTGGATAAGGAAGTGTAACAAGTTCTTTAATTTCAATCCCATCAATGATGAAAGTAAAGTAGCCCTAGCCCAGATTTATTTGGAGGGTAAAGCAGATTCTTAATTTCAAGAATTCCAAGATGAGGTGGGAATTATTGGATGGCCAAGATTTGTGGAAGAAATATTGATTAGGTATGAATCACCTAATGCTAAGGATCCATTTGAGGAATTTAAAATTTTGAAACAATTTGGTACTGTGAGTGAATATCAAGAGGAGTTTGAACGGTTGAAGTTTGTTTTGAAGTCCAAAAGTAAGTATTATATTGACGAATTTTTTGTTTTAAATTTTATTAGTGGATTGCAGAAGGAGATCAGACGTGCTTAAATTGTTGAAACCTCTTACTTTGTCTGAAGCTACAAGTCTGGCAAAATATCAAAAATCTGCACTAGCAGAACTTGATACTCCAAATCACAATAATATTTCTTTTTTGCCCACCCCCATTATTGTCCAAACCAAATTCTTCATTGATTCCTTTCAAATCCCAGAATCAACAACCAAAACCATATAACTCCAGTTCCAATTATACCAAATCACAATTTTCCAGTTCCAATAATTCCAGTACCAAGTATATTAGACCTACCACAAATTCTAGCTCATATCCTTCAACCAGTTCAACTAAATCAAACTCATATATCATTAAAAGGTTGTCACCTGCAAAGATGCAATAGAGAAGAGAGAAGGGATTATGTTATAACTGTGATGAAAAGTTTACTGCTGGCCATCAACGCAAGAAACAACAAATTTACATGTTAAAACTTGACTGAGAGGAGGAGCAACAGGAGGAAATTCAAGTCAATTGATGAAATTGAGGAATTAGATTATTCAGAGGAAATTCCTAGTGACATGGAGATTTCTAAAAGGGCCTTAAATGGGGAAGTGAACCACTACTTTAAGAGTCAAAGGACTGGTAAAAAAAACCATTGACAATTTTGATTGACAGTGGAAGCACTCACAGTTTTCTTGATTCAAAAGTTGCAGAAATTCTAGGGTGTACTTTGGAGCCAACAACTAAGTTATTTGTTACAGGGGCAAGAGTATGTACATGAAGTTAGGGTGTTACCACTTGGGGGTTATGATGCGGTTTTGGGAGTGGACTGGATGAGAAAATACAATCCAGTTACCTTTGATTTTCATAAACTAAAACTGACTTTTCAGAGGAATGGGAAACAAGTTACAATAAGGGGAACTATTGAACAAGCTATGTTGCAGCGTATCACGTTGAAGGGAATTAAAAGACTTGTTAAGAATAAGTATTTGGGTTTGATTGGGCAATTGTTTTCACTAACAACACCAGTGGAAGTCCAAGACAATAGTGCACAATTAGCTACAGGAGTACAAAACCAACTCAAGCCTTTACTTGAAGAGTTTTTTGTGGTGTTTCAAGAGTCCAAGCAGTTACCTCCACACAACACAGATCTTGTGACCACAATATTAAGTTTAAGAAAGGAGCTCAATCAGTAAATACTAGGCCCTATAGATACCCATTTGCACAAAAGAATGAAATTGAGAAAATCATTAAAGAGATGTTGGATAGTGGAATCATACAGCACAATACCAGCTCTTTTGCTTCACCTGTCTTATTGGTTAAGAAAAAAACATGGAAGTTGGAGGTTTTGTATAGATTACAGGGCCCTTAACAACATCACCATAAAAGATAAATTCCCTATACCTATGGTGGAAGAACTTTTAGATGAGCTCAATGGGGCTATGTATTTTTCTAAAATTGACTTGAAGGAATGAGGATGACGTGCAGAAAACAGCTTTCAAAACTCATAGTGGACACTACGAATTTCTAGTCATGCCCTTTGGGCTAACTAATGCCCCAATAACATTCTAAGCCTTGATGAATACCATTTTTGCTGAATACTTGAGGAAATCTGTTTTGGTTTTCTTTGACGATATTTTGGTCTATAGTAAGAATTTCCAATCTCATTTATGTCATTTTAAACAAGTATTCATGATTCTTAGAGATAATCAACTCTTTGCAAAAATATCAAAATGTTCTTTTGCTCAGGAAAAGATTGAATACTTAGAACACATTGTAACCAGAGGAGGGATAACAGTGGATCTAACCAAAATAGTTGCTGTGGTTAATTGGCCTACACTGAAAACAATAAAAGAATTCAGGAGATTTTTGGGATTGGCAGGTTATTACAGAAAAATTGTTAAGTCTTATGGGGAAGTTAGCAAACCATTGACAACTCTGTTACAAAAGGATAAATTTCAATAGAGTGATGCAGCTGAAGAAACATTTCTACGGTTAAAGTTCGCATTGTCTAGTACACCAGTTTTAACATTACCTGATTTTACCAAACCTTTTGTGTTGGAAACAGATGCCAGTAACAAGGGAGTAGGAGCAGTTCTTATGCAAAATGATAGACCAATAGCATTCCTGAGTAAAGCATTGGATCCAAGAGCTCTGGGTTTGTCTACTTATGAGAAAGAACTCCTAGTAATTGAGATAGCAGTGGACAAATGGAGACCTTATTTGTCAACCAGGCAGTTTATTATCAGAACGGACCATCAGTCCTTAAAATACTTGGAACAAAAGATTACTACCCTGATTCAACAAAAATGGTTATGCAAACTCTTGGGATTGGACTATGTTATTGAATATAAAAGGGGCAAGGAAAACATTGCAGCAGATGCATTTTCAAGAGTTGGTATGGATGATGCAAATTAGTCTATGATTTCAGTTACTATTCCTACATGGATGGTGGACCTGTCAAACAGTTATGATGGAGATGTTAAAGCTCAACAGTTGATAGCACAATGTTTATTGGATCCAGGAAAAAGATCAACAGTTATAATCAGGAGGTATTGAGGTGTAATGGGGTTCTTTATGTGGGAGAAAATGGTGAATTACAGAAAAGACTAATTACTGAGGTTCATACTTCAGCCAATGGAGGACATTCAGAAATCAATGTAACTCTTGAGAAATTGCAGCAATTGTTTTATTGGCCAAATATGACGGCACAAGTCAAGGAGTATAATGTCATATTTGTCAACAAATGAAGAGTGAATCAGTTGCTTCCCCAGGGTTGTAACAACTTTTGCAAATTCCAACTCAGGTATGGACTGATATAGCTATGGATTTCATTGATGGGTTGCCTAAATCAGAGGGTAAGGACAATATTTTGGTGGTTATTGATAGATCATCAAAATCTTGTCATTTCATTTCCCTCACACACCCTTATTCAGCTCAAACAGTGACACGAGTTTTTTAAACATGTGTACAAACTTCATGGGTGCCCAACTTCTATTGTGACCGATAGAGACAAAATTTTCTTGAGTAATTTTTGGAAAGAGCTATTTAAAATGTTGGGAACAAAGTTGTGTTACAACACATCTTATCACCCTCAAAGTGATATACAAAGTGAGAGATTGAATATATGCTTGGAGCAGTATCTTCGGTGTATGGTTGGACAAAAGCCCAACCAATGGGTTAAATGGCTTCGGCTGCCGAATTCTGGTATAACACTAGCTATCACTCTGTTATCAAGCTGACACCATTCCAAGCACTCTATGGTCAACTCCTCAGCTTCCTAGATACCATAGTCAAACTTCTAAGGTTGCAGCAGTAGATGCTTTCTTAAAAACTCATGAGGATATGTTGAAATTACTCAAAGAAAATCTGCATATTGCTCAGCACATGATGAAACAGAATGCATATAAAAAGAGGTCAGAAAGAGTTTTTCAAGTGGGAGACTGGGTATATGTGAGGCTACAACCCTACAGACAATCTTCAGTAGTAATGAGGAAGTCACAGAAGCTTGCACCCAGATTTTACTGACCTTTTCCAATTGTTGAAGAAATTGGTTCAGTAGCCTATAAACTAGAGCTACCTCCTACTTCCAAAATTAACCATGTGTTCCATGTTTCCGTATTGAAAAAGAAATTGGGAAACACCATAGTTCCTCAAACTATTTTACCATCAGTTGGGGAGGAAGGGCAATTGAGGATGGAACCTGAGAAAATCCTAGAAAGAGAATGGTTAAGAGAGGTAACAAAGCTTCAGCTCCGGAAATTCTACATGGGAGGATGCGACTGAGATTGAAAAGAAGTTTCCAACTTTCCAGTTTTAAACTTTCCAGTTTTAAGGTTTCAATTTTCCTTTCAGTTTACTTGTTGTTGACATTAAATGTAGCTGCAATATAGTTCTTTCTTAGTTTCGGTTCAGTTGGTTGTTGAATGTACTTATGTTGTAATTACATTTTTGATCCTTGGGGAAAAGGATCTCATAAGAGGGAGGCAATGTTGTAACAGTAAGTGTGAGCAAGGAGTATATGTGACATTAGACAAACTCAAGCAGGGATATTCTTGTAAATCAACAGTGAGTTAGTTGATAGTGTTATAAGAGGAGAATAATGTTGTAACTGGGAGATTTATTGAAGTAATAACAGTTTTCTTTTTCTATCTCTACTCTTCTTTTCTCTCTGTTCTTCTCATAAAATTGTGTTCTTCTTTTCTCTCTTTTCTTCTCATAATATAAAGCAAACTGATCATACATACAGCTGAAATCATATTTGAGTTAGAAATGACACTGTTTACAGACCAAATTTCTACAATATACAAAGGGCTCAATAAGCATTAAATTAGCAAGAATATTAATTTTTTTTACTAAGATCCAACTTTGGCATTCAAAAAAACACCGACCTCCGAACAGATCGATACACCTGAACCGAAAAACACAATTAAACATTACGAAATCAAAATCCCTATGATTTCATCAGATTATTAAAATGCACATACAGGGAGACTAATCAGCTAACAAAACAGACGAAGAAAGAAATAAAGATCTGTAGCATTTACCTTGGGTTTTGAAAAGGCCCAACTTTGTTGACGTAAAGAGGTACCGGATCCCGTGGTTTGTATCTGTGATTTGAGGCACTCGATCTCACTAGCGATGCACTGGTCATCACTAGTAATGCCACCATAAACAACGAACATATCTTCTGCTCCATTTTCACTCACACAGGCATAAATCACACACAGATTATGTGCATATGGATTATATAAAGAGAGAGGAGTGGGACAATTAGGGCTCACAGATCTCGATCTCCCTGTAAGGGCAGTCCAGGATTAGAAAACGAGGAGTAGATGTAGAAGGAGACATTACTGTTTGACGGTTCTTTTAAGTGAGTTTCCCACGCGCTTTATGGAGAGTAACACACAATGTACGTGAGTGTGACCGCTGACCTTGTTATTTTATATTTTAAATTTTATTATAGGACTATTTTGTTAGTGTTACTATATTTAACAAATTTATGTTACAGAAATTTTAGGGAGACATTTTTTTGGGGACATTTTAGGGATATTTTTTTTTTTTTTTTTTTGATTTTTTTTTTTTTGTAGTACCTCTTAAAAAATGTATAGTATTTATTTTAATTGAAATTTTTGTAAAAAATAGTGTTTTAAGTATAATTTGGATACATACAAAAAATAAGGTTTGTACAGTCTGTACAACCCTGTTTCTTGTATGAATCCAATTTATACCTAAAACATTGTTTTTTACAAAAATTTCAATTAAAATAAATACTATATATTTTTTAAGAGGCACTACAAAAAAAAAAATGTCGCTAGAATGTTTACAAAAAAATGTCCCCCTAGAATTACTCTTTATGTTATGTGTGAATAGCATGGCATTGATTAAAATAAAGAATAGACCCACATATCATTATTATTTTATTTTATCATTTATAATTTTATATTATTTATTTTTTATATTTTGAGAGTTATTAATAGTAATAAATTTATATTAATATAAAATAATGACGTATATAAATAAAGAATAACTAAAGGATTTAATAATAAAAAAAGAATAACTAAAGAACCCACTTATTATTATTATTTTATTTTATAGATATCAAGACAATTACCCTCACTTATGAATTTTAAATATAGTATTAAATATTTTTTTGGTGGTTTCGATATTTATTTTCCTAAAATCAAAGGACTTAAAAACAAGAAAATTTTGTGATGGACGGTATTCTTTGAAAACTGTATTTTAAGGTATTTTAATAATATGAAATAAGATTTATTTATTTTTTTGAGGAAAAATTGAATTTCATTATTGGAGATCAAAGCTTAAAACATTACAAATAAAAGGAGGGGGAATAGAGCCCCATTCCTGGACATCAGAAATAGAATCCGAAGCACGAGCTAAGAGATGTGTAACAGAATTCGTTGACCTCCTAACAAAATAGATGCGACAATCGACTATAAAAACAACCAAATTCTTACATGCATTCACCACCAAATCAACATAATTCGAAGAGGAAAACGAAGCCTGAATAGCTTGGATTAACATAGAAGAGTCGGATTCAACAATTACTTGTGAAGCACCAAGTCTTTTAAGCCAATTTAAAGTCTCCCTAAAGCTGAATGCATCGGCCAAAACAGAATCTGCAAGACCCGAAATTGAATTACACCGAGTTGCTATCATCGTCCCCTCAGAGTTGCGAAGAACCATGCCAAAACCCAACTTACTTTTCGATGAGTCACAGCTCCATCTACATTACATTTTAGCCAACCGCATGCAGGTTTGCACCAGCTCACAACGCTGGAATTTTGATCAGAGAGTAGGTCACCATTTATGAGGATTTGGGCATATTGCCATTGAGCAAGAAAGGAACGGACCAGTTGACAATCATGAAAGCGTTACGCAAGTTTTTCCAAAGCACATCATTTCGATTATTCCATAGAGACCATAAAAGCACACAAGATAGTTGGATGGCCTCATTGTTGTTGTCGATAATAAGAGCTTCAATCCATTGGATAATATCAGCACCATTGAGAGAGGGAAGCAGTAAAGCTAAAAGTCTCCAACACTCAACAGCAACTGGGCAATGAAGAAATAGATGTGAAGCCGTCTTCATGGACTGAGCACAAACTGAACAAGAGGAATCTACATCACCCCGTCTTTGTCTTAGATTCTATTTGGTTGGAAGGCAAATTTGGCAAATGCGCCAAATTAAATTCCTCACTTTATGAGGGATCTTTAGCAACCATAATTTCTTATAAATTTGAAAGAAATGAGCAGGATTAATAAAATTCAAATGAGCAGTGAGAGTTCGATATGCACTACGAACTGAATACACTCCACTTGTGTGAGACCCCAGATTTTATCAATAAAGATTTAAATTTTGTCGAAATAATTTTTTAATATTATGGTGTGAATTTGAGATAATATTATAGTTGTGGGTAGTATTTATAAATTTTGCAAAGTATGCAAGTGGTTATATTATATTCGATTGGTCGGGGAATATTCGGTTTAGCGAATAGGAATATTCGCAACGGCTCAATCATTGGTGGACCCTAGCGTAATTATTGTCGGATCGAGAAAGCGACAAAAATATTTTATTGAAATAACGGCGGAAGTTTTACCGTTGATCATTGTTGAACTACTTTCGGTAGTAAAAATAAAGATGTCGTGTGGTTGCATAAGAAGCACGGTATTGATTATTGATGCTTATATGAGAAGTCACTCAATTTGATTCCATTATTATCGATTAATAATATGAATTATTATAGCGATAATGACGTTTTATTTTATTCAGTATTATTAACGTAGTAAAAAGCGAAACATCTTTTATATAAAACATAATACTTTATTAAAGTTATTCTATAAATAGAATATATTATATTTTATTACATAGTGTCAGCATAGTATTTTGCGTAGTGTTGCATAGTGTTTGCATAGTAAAATGTTTTATATAAATAGAATATATTATATTTTATTTAAAAGATTTTGCTTTAAATATGGACCGTCAGATTAAAGTAAATCAATCTGGACCGTTCATGGATTAATTACTATGCATTCTATTTTCCTATAAATAAGCTCATTCCTTCATTATTTTCTTACGAATTCTTTGAAACTACAGAGAAAGCTATATAGAGAGAAAGAAGAAAAGTATTATGCTACTTCACCTCGCCAATATTAGGTTCTTCTAAGGTAAGGGTATTATTTATTGTATGCCGTAAGGGTGTTATTCTTTCTTATTCATGAAGAGAACTTACATTATTCCATTCATTATTATTACATTGGAATAACTTTGTAAAAGTGGTATACCCTATACATAACTTTGTATATGCGCGGCGTACCTATACTTGGTGAAATCCTTTATGTTATTCCATTCTTATTTATTCATTAGAATAACTTTGTATCATGCTGAATCCCCTATACTTGGTGATCTTCTTACATTATTCCATTCTTTATTATTACATTGGAATATCCTGTTTGTGTGTTTTACAGGACTGGTTCCATTGTTTATTATTCCGCATTTATTATTACATTTGAATATCACATGCGTGTGTTTTACAAGGACACGGTTCCATTGTTTATTATTCAAAGATTTATTATTACATTGGATCATCCATCGATTGTGAATTTCACGACGACTGGTTAGATTATTATTATTCATTGGAATAACTTGCTCATCGCCAAGTACCGCATGTCGTGGTGATTTCTTTGTTATTCCATTCTTTATTATACCCGGTTGGTTAAAACTTTGACTTTATACTCCATGAAATTAGTAGAATATTCTTGATATTTGCGTTTCATCCAAAGATATTTTCATGGAAATATTCTTCTAATCATTCTTGAATTTTACTCTACAAAGCAAAGATCTTGTTGACAATTTGGACGTTCTTAATTCCTCGGATAAAATAATTCTTGAACTTGTTTTATTGAATTATTATGTCATTGTCATCATCCTCATGTTATATTATGACTTACGTGTATAGATGAACTTAGTATGATTATTATGACGGTGGATCATTCGGTATAATCGTGGCTTGTTATAAATGATGTGATAAAAGTCCTCGAAGTGGCTGTAATGCGTTGATGGATAGTTTTTGGTATGATTATGACCGGGGTGATTCGATGATGTGAAATATTTATTGTCGAGTCTCAACTATAATAAATGATGATGAAAACCTTTTAAAACCTAAAAGATAGTAGACTTTATTTTCTACTTGACTCTTTTAATGGATTTCATATTAAGCCGCAGCTTAAACTGGTTGTCTATTGTATTTTATCGGTTTAACTTTGTTGAAGGCTAATGATAATTTATTCGCATTATCTTAGTCATAATATTTCTTATTGGGCTAGTTGAGCTCACCCTTTCTTTCATTTTATTCTCTTGAAATGAGAACACCATTTGGGACTTGAGTCGGGAGCGGAGTAATGGTCCAGAGGATAGCATTAGTAGTCCTCACTATTACGTGAAATAGTGTGATAATAGTTGTAATGAGGACTCCTTTTGAGTTTGTATAATATCTAGTAGACAATATTTGTATTCAAACTCACAATTTATGTCAGTATTGCATACCACTTGATTATGTTTTTGTAAGTTGTATTTGAATTTATGTACCATGTAAGTGGCGACCCAAGATGGGTGGCGTATACCTAATTTTGGGGGGGCGTCACGGTTGGTATCAAAGCTTAGGATATGATCCCGGCTAAGATGTGAGATAAGAACTAGGAGGGAGAGGCGGAAATTCCTTCGCTAGTATGACCTACCTAAGTTTATTTGGTATTTAATTGGTGCCCATTCGATGTATAGGGATAATATGTGACATGTTAATTAACCCTTGTTTTGTGGCGATGATTTGAAAATGGCATCCAAAATGTTGAGATAAGCAATAGAGCACAGAGACCGTTGAGCCTCCATGATTAATAATCAGGATAATGTATGCGACGGGATGGCGATAATCCTCCCGTAAAAACAATACACCGATCAAATGACGAATGGCCAGATACGTTTAGGAGTTTTTAGAATTCATGCAACATCAGGCGAAAGCGACTCCTGTCCAAAACATAGGTGGAAACACGGAAAACTCTCGGGCGGTCACCGCTAAACAATTCAAGCTGGGACCACCGGAGTTTAAGGAGAGCCAAAACCACTTGGCGGAAGCATGGATAAAGCAGATTACCAAGATATTTGATGTCTTGGGATGCTCCGAGGAGCAAAAGGTTCCTTTGCCGCCTTTTTATGTCTTGTGAGAGGCAGATTCTTTGGTGGGAATCGGTAAAAGCGTACTCAACCTCTTTGTCTTGAAGATATCTTGGGAGAAGTTCTAGAGTCTGTTCAACGACAAATACTTTCCGAAAGTATTCGCATACATGAAGGAGGTAGAGTTTATCAAGTTGGAACAAAATAATATGGCCGTGTCGCAATACGTCTGAGGCAAAATTTCATGAGTTATCACGGTTTCGTCCCACTGGTGGATAATGAAGAGAGAATGGCTCGAATGTTTTTAAGAGGTTTGAAACCCGATATACGTCAATACCTAATTTCTCATAAACTTTGTTTGTATTGGATATTGTGAATAGGGCTCGATTATTGGAGCGCGATAATGAGTCAAGACAACCAAAAGGTAACGACCAACAACACAATAATAATAATCGCAGTGGTGGCAACTGACCATCGAACAACGATAACCATCGTGGGGAAATTATAATTTAAATGGTAACCATGGCCAAGATAATAGGAAAGGAAATTTCAAGAAGAGGAAATTCAACAATGATGGAAAGACGTCAAGACCAAAGACCGTCGTTAAGGAAGGAGAACGACCACCTATCATATGTTTCAAATGCGGAGGGGAGGGACATATCAGTCCAAACTGCACGATGTCATCTAAAGCATGTTATAATTGTGGAAGAGAAGGTCATTTAGCTCGATTTTATCGTTTATCGAAGACAAATTCAACTAGGATGGAGGCACCAAAGGCTGTCCCAGACAAACCAAAGCCGGTAGTTTAAGAGATAACGTTTTTTTTCTCGTGACGAGGAACCTGAATAAAATTATCACGGGTAAGTTAATCATAAGCTCTTGCGAAGTCTATACCGTGTTAGATACCAGTTCTACCCACTCTTTTATTTCACCTAGTTGTGTTCAACGTTTAAATTTGACTCCGAAGAAGTTAAACTTTGACTTATTGGTTGAAACTTCGTTAGTAGGAGCTTCGTTCGCTTACTATTTTTAAATCTTGTTTGATTCAAATAAACATTTTCACGTTACTCGTCGATCTTATCTTTTGAAAATATTTGCCTTTGATGTGATTTTAGGAATCAATTGGTTAACTACTCATCATGCTTTTTTCGTAAGGTTGCTAGCTTTTATATTCATAACCAACTTGTTGTGCGAATTCAAGTAACCAAACTACTAAAGTCGAGTTATTGTCATATCAAGCCATAAGAAAAGAGCCCCGAACCTTTCGTTGTTGACTTCCTTGTGTGGAATGCAAAGCCGGACTTTCTGTGGCGACATCGTGAATGAAGATGGCAAGGTTATAGGTATCATTGTGAGGTGCTTATCTAGGTTAAGGGATAGAAGTCACGGTTGGTATCGATGTGACGTCTTATCCAAGTCTTGGATGAGAGACACGATTTTGAATGATATTTCTATTATTAATAAATTTCTGGCGTATTCTTGAAGACTTCTTAGCCTACTTAGGCGTGAAATCGAATTTTGTATTGACCCAAAGACAAAACCCATTTCTTAAACCCTCAAATATTTCTTCAACTAAAATGAACAGTTTACGTGGTTTATGATGAAAGTCATAATAAAAGCATTGGACTAATGAAAATCATGACTAATCACTTAAATGGTCGTGGAACAAAGGGATACAACAATTCAAAATTGGGTTACCCGATATGTGATGCTCGAACAAAATCACGCTTTGGCGGTGTAAGATATTAAAGTTGGAATCGAGAATTTAAAAATCAAAGATCATTTGAAAGAAGAAACAATCGAACGAAGGAGAATAGGCGATGTATGGGTAAAAGTGCTGTAGCGTTGATAGTGTAGAAAAGAGGCGTCCAGATCCAATAAAGCCGAAATAGATGAAATAGACTTTGCTTTTTGGAAGAATTGGAGAGAACCCAACATCGAATTGAATTACCACATGCATAGCGGCCAACCCGAATTCGATATGGATCGGAGAATAATGATTCAAATCATGGATCGGGAATGTGAAGAAGCACTTAAGGGTGGAATGTACTTATAGTAAAAGTCAAACTCGGTAATTTAAGCGAGGCGTTTGTCGAGAAACCCGAACGAAGTTATTACGGGTAAATTAATTATTGCGAAGTCTATATTTTATTCAATACAAGTTCTACCCACTCTTTTATTCTACCTAGTTGTGTTCAATGTTTAAATTTGACTCCGAAAAAAAATTAAACTTTGATTTATCTATTGAAACTTCGTTGGGAGAAACCTTCGTTACCTCCACTGTTTATTAATCTTGTTGTTTCAAATAAACACTTTCACGATCTTATCTCTTTGAAAATACTTGCCTTTGAGGTAATTTTTGAAAATGATTGATTAACTACTCATTATTCTTTTTGTAAGGTTGTTAGCTTTCATATTCCTAACCAACATTGTTATCTTAATTCAAAGTAACCAAACCCTAAAGTTAAGTTATATCAAGCCATAAGTAAAGAGCCCGATCCTTTCGTTGTTGAATTCCTTGTGTGGAATGCCCAATCCGGACTTTTCAAAGATTGTTGAGTTGATAGGTATCCCTAAGGTGTTAAGGTTAAGGGATAGAAGTCACGAGTTGGTATTAATGTGACGTCATATCCAAGTCTTGAGTAGATTTTAAATGATATTTCTATCATTAATAAATTTCTTGACGTATTCTTGAAGACTTCTGTACCCTAGAACGTGAAATCGAATTTTGTTGAACCTGTCACGAAACCTATTTCTTAAACCCTCAAATATTTCTTCAACTAAAAGGATCTGCATTTCTGAGGATTATGATGAAAGTCATAATAAAAGCATTGGACTAATGAAAATCATGGGTATATGAAGTATTAGTAAGTGTTATGATGAGTTATGTTTGGTTATTATGTGAAAACATGAAAGTTTCTTAGAAATCACAAAGAGTTGAAAATCGATTTTGGTGAAAAGCGTAATATGAAATTCAATTGACCATATCTCCTATTATATTTTGAATTTTTGAGTGTGGTCAAGTCCCAGAGTTAGATCTATGAGTTACCTAACTAATCCAAGTGGAATTACTGAAAAAGGTGTTGTAGATTTTTTGTGGACTGATTTTAGCAAAGGAGTGCAAAGCTGCAAAAAAAGGCTTTGCCATGATTTTAGAGGGCTATTTCGGCCACTTAAATTATGAGAAAAATTCTGGCCTTTTGGGACATGAAGGTATATGGTATAAAGTACATCCTGTCCAAAAAATGAGCTCATTTCGACTTAAAATGAGCAAGTTATGACTATTTCAATATTTAGGTTTTCCGATTAAAAACTCTATAACCTAGGAGTTCTATAACTCCGATGACCATGAAATTTAAATGGAGGCTCACATTAACATGTGTAAGGTCCTGCCAAGATTTGGAAATTTTGGAGTTAAACTTGAGGTAGCAAATTTTTAAGGAATTAATTAGAAATTGATTTTTGAAAAATAGTAAATGAATTTTAAAAATTCGAGAAAAATATATTTTCATTATGGGACTATATTATGCTAAATCCCAGAAAAGAAATATTTTTGGGACTGATTTGGTATTTTTCATGAAAATAGTTTTATTACGAACATATGAGTTAAATATGTTATGTGAAGTAATGAAAGTTGAAAATAGGATTTTATGGTTAGAGAATCCTATATAGAGTATATGCATATATTTTTTTTATGAGGATTTGATAATTGGTGATGATATCTTATGAGTATGGCATTTTGAATGATTAAATGCATTATATGGTAAAGCGTAAACAATTGAGATAAATTGTTTATAAATTTAAGAAGTGATTAAAATATTGTTATAATATTAATGATATTAGATTATGAGATTATTAAGTGATTGATAACATGGGGATATTCTTGAATCTGGATAAATTATATTATAAATATTTAATATTTATCCTTTATCTCATTTGATTGATTCTTTATATCATTATCCTCACGTTTATATTATGTTGAAAGTCATCTACATGACTTTTGTAGTGCATAGATGGACTTGGTATGATTATGAACCGAGGATTGTTCAATTATAGTCATGTAGTAATTGAAAACACGATTATCTTTGGTAGTAGTGCATGGATAATTTGTGGTCATTGATCTTAATGAATACACGATTATCTTTGGTAGTAGTCGTGGATAATTTGTGGTCGTGATATTAATGAATACACGATTATCTTTGCCAGTAGTGCATGGATAATTTGTGGTCGTGATACTTGTGACGCCCCAAAATTAGGTATACGTCACCCATCTTGGGTCGCCACTTACATGGTACATAAATTCAAATACAACTTCTAAACATAAGCTGCTGTGTATAATACTGACATAAACTATAAGTTTGAATACAAATATTTGTCACTAGATATTATACAAACTCAAAAGGAGTCCTCATTACAACTATTATCACACTATTTCACGAATAGTGAGGACTACTAATGCTATCCTCTCGGACCATTACTCCGTTTCGAGGCTTCATCCCAACTATGTTCTCATTTCACGAAGAGAACGGTGAAAGAAAGGTGAGCTCAACTAGCCCAAGAAGAAATATTATGACTAAGATAATGCGAGAATAAATTATCATTAGCCTTCAACAATGTTAAAGCGATAAAATACAATAGACAACCGGTTTAAGCTGCGGTGAATATCGCAATCCATTAAAAGAGTCAAGTAGAAAATAAAGTCTATTATCTTTTAGGTTTTAAAAGGTTTTTCATCATCTTTATATATATTTGAGACTCGACTTAATAAATATTCCACATCATCGAATCACCTGGGTCATAATCATACAAAAAACTATCCATCAACGCATTCTACAGCCACCGAGGACTTTTATCACATCATTTATAACAAGCCGTGATTATACCGAATGATCCTCGGTCATAATCATACTAAGTTCATCTATACACGTAAGCCATAATATAACATGAGGATGATGACAATGACATAATAATTCAATAAAACAAGTTCAAGAATTATTTTATCCGAGAATTAAGTAACGTCAAATTGTCAACAAGATCTTATTTTGTAGAGTAAAATTCAAGAATGATCGGAAGAATATTTCCATGAAAAGATCTTTGGATGAAACGCAAATATCAAGAATATTCTACTAATTTCATTGAATATAGAAGTCAAAGTTTTAACCAATTTGGGTATAATAAAGAATGGAATAACAAAGGAAATCACCACGCATGCAGTACTTCATGTAGACGAGTTATTCCAACGAGAATAATAATAACGGAATCGAAGTCGGTGAAATTCACACCTACAGGATGATCCAACGAGAATAATAAATCTTTGAATAATAAACAATGGAACCGAGTTAAAGGTGTAAAACACATGCACGCAAGATATTCCAAATGAATAATAAATGCGAAATAATAAACAATGGAACGGTCCGGTGTAAAACACATGCGATGAGGATATTCCAACAGAATAATAAAGAATGGAATAATGAAGAAGATCACCAAGTATAGGGATTCAGCGTATACTGAGTTATTCCAACAGAATAAATAAGAATGGAATAACATAAGGATTTCACAAGTATAGGGTATCGTGCATATACGAGTTATGTATAGGGTATACCACTTTTACGAGTTATTCAAGCAGAATAATAATGAATGGAATAATGAAGTTCTCTTCATGAATAAGAAAGAATAACACCCACTTACAGCATACAACAAATAATACCCCTTACCTTAGAAGAACTGAATATTGGCGAGGTGAAATAGCGAGAATACTTTTCTTCTTTCTCTCTATAGTTTTTCTCTACAGAGTTTCAAATTGAATTCGTAAGAAAATAATGAAGGAATGAGCTTCTATTTATAGGAAAATAGAATGCATAGTAATTAATCCATGAGCGGTCCAGATTGATTTACTTTAATCGACTACCGGTCCATATTTAAAGCAAAATCTTTTAAATAAAATATAATATATTCTATTTATATAAAAATATTTTACTATGAAAACACTATGCAATACTATGCAAAAAACACTACGCAACACTATGCATAATAAAATATAATATATTCTATTTATAGAATAACTTTAATAAAGTAATACATTTTATATAAAAGATGTTTCGCATTTTATTACGTTAATAATACTGAATAAAACAAAACGTCATTATCGCTATAATAATTCATATTATTAATCGATAATAATGGAATCAATGGTGAGTGACTTCTCACATAAGCATCGATAATCAATACTAGTGTCTTCTACGCAACCATACACGTATTATTGTACTTTACTACTAAAGTAGTTCAACAAATGTAAGACCCCAAATTATTAATAAATGAAATATATTTTTCTCTATTTATTATTTTGAAATAGTAAGGGTTGATTTGATTAATATGGATAGTTATGGGTAAAATATACGCAAATATTTTGAATAAGCAAGTGGTTATAAAATATTCATTATCGCTGGGGAATATTCGTTTGGTCGTGGAATATAAATACGATCGGGGAATATTAAATGCTGACTAGTATGATCTTTTGTGGGCCCCATAGCGGAAAGCGATTGGATGAAGAAAGCGACAAATATAAGTTGTTTTTAAATAACAGGCGTAGTTATTCAATTATCTTGTTGGAATTCCGTTGGTTAAAACACACTAATACGCGTTGTTGAGCGGTAGCACTGCAGTATTGCACCAATTATTGATTCTTACGTAAGAAGGCACTACTCAATAATTGTTACGATAATTCTTATTCAATATTTTATTTTATTGATTCAATAATTATTGCGTTGATATTTTATATTCTTTGTTATTTGATAATTGTCATTACACGATATTATTTTTATTATCGAGCAATAATTCATATTATCCGAATAATATTATTAGATAACATTATTGGCAATGTCTAGAAAGTTACATCTAAGGAGAGGTTTGGTCACCTAATTCAAGGCGCAAGAAGAAGAAATTTTTATTGAAAGCCCTCTCTTTCTTGGAGCGGCTTTGGTCACAAAGATCTTTGTGATTCTGTAATATTATTTGTGAATAATTAATTATTGATTCATATGATGAGGAAAATATTGATTTTATGTGGATATAGATGGAGAAAATTTTTAATGTGACAATTGTTGAAAATTGAAATTTTATTTTTTACGATAAAATAATTCATTTAAATATATTATTATATTTTAGTAATATAATAATGGTGATATTTTTACAACGAATGTGGGATATATGAGTATCTGAGGATGAAGAGTATTTTTGTTGCAATAAATGTTTAAAACATGTTAAACATGTGTCGGTGGACCCCATTTCTCGATTGAAATTTGATTATAAAGCTTGTAAAATCGCCTGGTTTGTGGATTTTGGTCAATTTCATTTGGAATTTGGAAAACTTTCTTCGAAAAGTTGTAGAGAATTGAATTTCCTATAAAAAGTCATGAGATTCAAATTTTCTGATGAAAGAGCTATTTATTGTGAATTATTGAAGTTTTGATTATATATCGGTGTGAATTGATTTTTGGAGTTTAAATTATTTTTGTTAGAAAAACATTTTTTGTATTTTTTAGACATCATTAACATGTGTGGCTGGTGTTTTTGACCAAAAGGTGGGCTAAGGAAAATTTGTATAATTATATTAATATTATATTCAATTTTACGCTTTGGTGTTCTAAGCATTTTCCTATAAATAGGGTCTTGGGTTAGAATTGAAAATCACACGAAATTGAAGTTTTCTCTCTATATTATCGAGCGTATTCTTGTGAGTATTTTGAGTATACTTTGAGTATTGCTATACGGTGCAAGTTCAAGTCATAGCCTTTATATCCGGTGTTTTATTTAGAAATCTTGTCTTTTCGAGGTAAGGGATGTTATTTTCTTCTTACGTAATTGATATTATTTCTTCAATATCATTATATAGAAATATTGGTGTGAATTTTATCAAATTTGGAACTTTTCATATGGAGTTCTTATTCATGAGTTCTTATTCACGAGTTCTATTCATGAGTTCTTATTCACGAGTTCTTATTCACGAGTACTATTCACGGTTAAGCGTGAAGATGTTTTTTTTTTGGGAAATTTCTATCTTTTGGTGTCGGAGTTATTATTCACGTATCACGGCCTTTATTCACGATATCTGACCTTTATTCACGAATCTGGCCTTATTCACCAAAAATGAAATTTCTTCTTTTTTGTCAAAATATCTATTGTGGATACTAGTTTTGATTGTATCCATGTTTTGATCATTCTTGAATTTTACACCATTGTGATTATTTTTTTGGTATTTTTGGACGTGGATAAAACAAAGTACGAATCCATAATCCTTAATCCTTGTCATTTTGTTTCTTTGGATTCGTTTTCTTTAAAAATATTTTTCATCATCTTGGTCTTAAATGATGATATTATGGAATATCTTTGGCTGTGTAGTGCAAAGATGAATGATTTTGAAGAATATCTTTGGCACCTGTAGCAAAAGATGGATGAGGTGTTTAGATGAACATGATTAATGATGAATATCTTTGGCACTGTAGTGCAAAGATGAATTTTGATTCGGATGTATGTTGATTGATGTTGCGGAGGATAAAAGATGAGCGATGAACTTTTAAATTCATACATAGAAGATAGTAGTTTGCATTCTCTACTTAACTCTTCTAATGAATTATTATTTCCATTGCGAATATTGATTTAAAATTTGTTGTCTATTGTATTCTATTAGATTTTTCCTTTTGAAGACTAACGATAATTTGTTGTATATTATCTTAGTCATAATATTCTTTCTTGGGCTAGTTGAGCTCACCCTTTTCCTTGTTGTTCCATTTTTCTTCTCGGGAGGCGAGAATGTAGCGAGTCTTAGTCGGGGGGTATGGAATGAAGGTTCTAGAGAGAGTTGTTTAGTAGTCCTCACCATTTTGTAAAATAATGTATCAATAATTATGATGGGAATTTATTTGCGTGTGGATATTGTCTAGATGACAATATCGTATTTAAACTAAAGTTGAGTTTATATGTTGTAATAATAAAGTTGTAGTTATTTACGTACCATGTATTTGGCGACTCGAAGTGGGTTGGATGGAATGGACCTATTTTGGGGCGTCACGGTTGGTATCGAGCTTAGGGATATGATCTCTGGCGAAGATCGGGGAATAGAACTAGGAGGGAGGAGAGTAAATCCTTCGCTAGTGTGTCCTACCTAAGCTTATTTGTTAATTGAGTCGAGTATATAAGGATATTATGTGATATATTGATTTCCTTAATTAACCTTTGTTTTATGGACAGTATTTGAGAAAGTCGAATGAGAATATTAACGATTGGAGTAAATGAGACCGTGGAGATGCTCATGTCTTTACCAACGAGGAGAGCGTACAACAGTGACAATGTACCTCTCTGTGAACAACACCTTTGAAAGAGATGATGAACGAGGGCCCAAAATAGGTATACATCACCCATTTAGGTTGTCGATACATGATGCGTAAACAAACTACAACTTTATTATTACAACATAAAGCTGTGAGTTTGAATACAAATATTATCTTACAGACAATATTTATACTCAAATAAATCCTCATCACATTTATTGATACATTATTTTACAAAAATGGTGAGGACTACTAAACAATTCTCTAAAACCTTCATTCCATACCCAGGCTTCGTATTACTTCGCTATATTCTCGCCTCACGAGAAGAAAAATGGAACAAAAGGAAAAGGGTGAGCTCAACTAGCCCGGTAAAGAATATTATGACTAAGATAATATACAACAAATTATCGTTAGTCTTGACGGGGAAAAATCTAATAGAATACTGATAGAACGACAAATTTTAAATCAATATTCGCATGTTGAAATAATAATTCATTAGAAGAGTTAAGTAGAGAATGCAAACTACTATCTTACATGTATGAATTTAAAAGTTCATCGTCTATCTTTTATCCTGTAACATCAATCGATATATATACGGAATCAAATATTCATTTTTACTCTGGGCGAAAGATATTCATCGATTAGTCATATTCATCTAAACACTGTTCATCTTTACACTCTGACGAAGATATTCTTGAGAAATCATTCATCTTTTTACTGGGCCAAAGATATTCAATAATATCATCATTTAAGGTGAGGATGATGAAAATATTTTAAAAAAGCGAATCGGTGAAACAAAATGATGAGGATTAAGGATTAAGGATTAGTACTTTGTTTTATCCATGTTCAAAAAATACCTCAAAAATAATCATAGTGGTGTAAAATTCAAGAATGATCAAAACATGGATCTGATCAAAAGCTAGTATCGAGAATAGATATTTTGGACGAAAAGAAAAATTTCATTTTTAAATTGAATAGTCTTAGTAGTATCGTGAATAGTCGTGTATCGTGAATAGTAACTCAGAGCAAAAGATAGAAATTCCAAAAAAAAAAACATCTTCATGAATAGTACTCGTGAATAGTAACTTCGTGAATAAGTGAAACTGCTGAATGAATAGTAACTCGTGAATAGTAACTCATGAATTTGAGCATGAAAAAGTTCCAAATTTGATAAAAGTTCAACCAATATTTGACATAATGATATTGAAGAAATAATATCATTTGAGAAAAAATAACATCACTTACCTCGAAAGATTAGATACACTTAAATTTGGATATAGGATTATAGTCTTTGAAGGAACTTGCATTAGTCTAACAATACTCAAAGTATACTCAAAATACTCACAAGAATCGCTCGATAATATAGAGAGAGAAAACTTGATTTACGGTGTGATTTTCAAATTCTAACTAAGCACCTATTTATTATAGAAAATGCTTAGAACACCACAAGCGAGAAAATTTAATAAAATATTAATATATATTATAAATTTCCTTAGCCCATCTTTGAAGATCTGATTTTAGCAATTAATATCACATGTTAGCCCACTTAAATGCAAAAAAACGTTTTCTTTAAAATAATAATTAAAACTTCCAAAAATCAATTATTTGAACTTGAACTTGATAATTCATAATAAATAGCCCTTTTATCAGAAAATTCGAATCTCTTGTTTTTATAGGAAATTCAATTCTCTACAACTTTGCAGAAGAAAGTTTTTCCAAATTCCAAACAAAAATTGGCCAAGAAATCCACAAGCAGGCGATTTTACAAAATTTATAATCAAATTTCGGTCGATAAATGGGGTCCATGCAGACATATTTAACATGTTTTAAACATTTATTGCAACAAAATACTCTTCCTCCTCCTCGTATACTCATATATCCCACATTCGTTGTAAAAATATCACCATTATTATATTATTAAAATATAATAATATATTTAAATGAATTATTTTATCGGAAAAAGATAAAATTTCAATTTTCAACAATTGTCACATTAAAAATTTTCTCCATCTATATCCACATAAAATCAATATTTTCCTCATCATATGAATCAATAATTAATTATTCACAAATAATATTCTGAATCCTGATATTGTGATGAGGCGGGTTCAGGGAAAGGGGGCTTTCGATAAAATTTCTCTCTTCTTGGTGGCATGATTAGGTGACAAACCTCTCCTTAAGCAGAACTTTCTAGACATTGCCAATAATGTTATCTAATAATATTATTAGGATAATATGAATTATTGCCGATAATGAAAAATCTTGTGTAATGTGATTATTGAAACAACAATGATATAAAATATCAATATGACAATTATTAAATCGATAAAATCTTTGAGCGATAATTCTTTGTAACCATTATTGAGTAGTGCCTTCTACGTAAGAATCAATAATTGGTGCAATACTGGGTGTCTTCTTGTGTTTTAACCCAAGAGTATTTTAACGATGATTAGCTTGGTAACAATAACTACTGCAGATTATTTTTAAACAACTTATATTTGTCGTTTTCTTCATCGATCGCTTTTTAGTTATGGGGCCCACACATGGGCTTTGCTTGTCGTAAATGCGAATATTCCAGAAGCGATCTGAATATTCCACGACCAAACGAATATTCCAAACAACAATGAATATTTTATAACCACTTGCTTATTTTGAAATATTTGCGTATTTTACCCCTAACTATCCACATTAATCAAATCAACCCCTACTATTTCAAAATAATAAATAGAAAATTAAATTTCATTAATAATAAGTTGGGGTCTTCTGACCTCCCTCCTTATGAAATTTAAGTCCTCGAAATTGGCGTCACGTACACTGGTGTTTGAAAAGGTGAGGATACCTCGCTTTCATTTTAGTTTCAATTCCGGTCATTTCCTCTATAGCATGATTCCTCCACAAAACTTTAACTTGTGGTATGACCTTTCTTGGCGTGGGACATGCTCCTTCTATCTAAGATCTTGGTGGTACCTCCTCATACGTTAAGTCTTGACTATCTCGTCCGGTTCTAATTCTATAGCGTGGTTTGGGTCTTTCACATATTTCTGAAATCTGAGATATATGAAACACATTATGAACACGAGACATACTTGGAGAATGCTTATGAGTCTATAGGCTACATTTCCTACTCGGTCGAGAATTTGAAATGGACCGATAAATCGTGGATTGAGCTTTCCTCTCTTCCCAAATCTTGTAACTCCCTTCCATGGAGCGACTTCATGACAATCATGATCCCCTACACTAAATTCCCGTCCTTTCGATGAAGAGATCGCATAACTCTTTTTGTCGATCTTGTGCCGTTTGTATCGTTGTCGAATCATTTGGATCTTTTTTAGTAGTCATACACGTACCAACTCGGGTCCCAACAATGTTGCTTCACCCACCTCGTCCCAACATCTTTGGAAGCGACACTTTTCGTCCATATAATGCTTGAATGGAGCCTACACTATACTTGCACGATAAGCTTTGTTGTTGTAGGAGAATTCCACCGATGGTAAATACTTATCCAATTTGCCCTTGAAGTCTAGGACACGAGTCTTAATAAATCTTCAAGAGTTTGAATAGTCCCTTTCGATTGTCCGTCTGGTTTGAGGATGGTATGCGAAGCCAGAATAATCGTAAATCCGTGCCCATAGCTTTTTGCAAGCTAACCCAAAATCTTGAAGTGAATCTTGGGTCACGATCAAAACTATGGATCTTGGCATGCCATGCTGACCTCACAATCTCATTCACGTACATACTAGCAAGGCGTTCGAGTGAATAAGTCTCCGTGTCGGCAAGAAATGAAAGCGAGACTTGGTTAATCTATCAACAATAACCCAAATAGCATTGATGCCTTGAGAAAGCAAGTAGGAAGACAAAATGTGAAATCCATGGTAATGTGTTCCCACTTCCATTTCGGAATCTCAAGTGGTTACAGCGGACCCTTAGGTACTAGATGCTCTTGCCTTTTTACGTTGACAAGTTAAACACATTGAGATAAACTTTGCAATCTCTCTCTTCGTATTGTTCCACCAAAATGTATGTCGAAGATCACGATACATTTTAGTACTTCGAGGATGGATTGCAAATGGTGTATTGTGTGCCTCCATCATAATCTTGTACTTCAAATCAGTCGTTAGGAACCTGAAAGTCTAGAGTGGACTCGAAGTATTCCTTCTTCATCGATTCTCGCTTAGGAATAGCTCCTTCTTGTACTTTCTTCTTCATACGCATCATTTCGGATTCGGTGGCTTGAAGCGACCTTAACTTTTTCTATTAAAGTTGGCTCTGTCGTATACTTGACATCATCGCACTCGTTCCGCATATGATCTTCTACTTTCGCGCGTCGGCTACCACGTTAAACTTTTCGGGATGGTATTGAATAGTGTGGTCGTAGTCTTTCGATAGCTCGAAGCAGCGTCATCATTGCGCGTGTTGAGTTCTTTTGAGTGAAGAAATATTTAAGGCTTTTATGGTGCGAATATATCTCCACTTTCTCCCCATATAGATAGTGCCTCCGTATCTTTAAGCTGAAAAGCATTTTGCATGACTCTAGATCATGAGTAGGATAATTCCTCTCATACTCTTTAAGTTTGTCATGAGGCATAGGCTATGACTTTCCCGTTGCATGAGAACACATCCTAACCCTTTGCACGAAGCATCGTTGTGAGATAACAAATCCATCCGAACGGATGGTATTGTTAGAGCAGTCTTTGAAATAAGTCTCCTCTTAAGCTCTTGGAAACTCTTCTCGCATTCTTCGCTCCAAAGCAATTTTGTATCCTTAGAGTTATTTGAGTTAATGGAGTAGCGATTAGAAAACCCTTCCACGAATCTCGATAATAACATTAAGCCAAAAAGCTCGTACTTGATCGCATGACTTGGTTGCTCGACTTTGTATTGCTTGATCTTGCCGGATCAGCGGATACTCCGTGTTTGACACCGCGTGCCCAAGGAATGCTACTTCCTCAAGCGAACTCGCATTTCTTCAATTTGGCATATAGTTTGTTTTCACGAAGCCTTTGGAGTACCGACTTCAAATGGTGCTCATGATCTTCACGACTTTTGGAATATATGAGGATGTCATCGATAAAAACGACAACAATGATCAAATATTCCTTGAATACTCGGTTCATCATATCCATGAAAAGCGAGGAGCATTAGTTAGTCAGAAAGACATGACTAAGAATTCATAATGCCCGTCACTAGGAGTTACGAAGGCGGTCTTTGGAATATCCTCGATTCTAATCTTGGTGATGATATCGAGCGAAGATCGATTTTGAAAAAAGAATTGTGCCTTTTTGGTTGGTCGAACAAGTCATCAATCTGAGGTGAGGATACCTATTCTTGATGGTGACATGGTTCGATTCCGATAGTCGATACAAAGTCGCATACTCCGTCTTTCTTCTTTACTGAATAAAGCAGGAGCACCCCGAGGAGATGTCTTGGGGCCGAATGAAGCAGATGTCCAACAATTCTGTAGTTGGACCTTTAACTCTGAAGTTCAATAGGAGCCATTCGATATGGGGTTTTAGAAATGGGCTTTGTGCGGGTTCAAGATCAATAAAAATTCAACTTCACGTTACGGGGTAGGCAGGAAGTTCTTTGAAATCGTCGGAAAGTCGATAACAACGGGAATATTATTCAAATTTGGCGTGTCTTTATTCAAATCCATAACATGGGCTAAGAAAGCTTGACATCAGTTTTTGATAAGCGAATAGCTTTATGATTAGATATAGCGATGATTGATTTTAATGGTTTAGTTGCTTGAATTAAATACAACGGGTTGGTTAGGAATATGAAAACTAATGACCTTACGAAAACAATCAATTTTGGCATGATGAGTAGTTAACGATCAATCCTAAAATCACATCAAAAGCAAGTATCTTTAAAGAGATAAGGTTGGCGGGTAAGGTGATGGTGCCAACTTGAATCAAACAAGATTTATAAGCGAGTGGATGTGATGAAAGTTTCTCTAACGGAGTTTCCACAGATAGGTCAAAGTCTAATTTCTCGGTCGAGTTTAAGCGTTGAGAGCATGCGGAGAGATAAATGAATGGGTATAGCGGTATCAAGTAAAAGGTATAAACTTGCAAGAATTTATAAATAGCTTACCGTGATCACCTCGTTTGGGTTCCTCGCATTATGACCGATCTGACAAGCGCTCTTCCGGAATCGTTGACTTTGACTTTTACGGGGACGATCTTTTGAGTCAATCCCCATTGAACTAGGTTTATTCTACCGTCTGATCTCGGCGATATGTCCTTCCTTTCCACAATTATAGCATACCTTGAGCTGTTGTGGCGGTTTGGTGATACGATGTCCCTCTTTTTCGCATTTATAGCATATAATGGGTGGTCGTTCTCCTCCCTTAGAACCGATTCTTTCTTAAGCCTTTGTCGTCTTCACATAGTCGTTGTTAAATCTCCTCTTTTAAAATCTCCTCTGATTTCGCTTCTTTATTTTCATGGCCATGATTACCACGGAGTGGTTACCATTTTGTCCGTCATTTCTTTCTCATTTGGTTATCATTATTACATTGTTTACTTTATCTACGATGCGATCTGGTTGTGGTCCCTCGGTTGGTAGTACTCGTTATCTCGCTCTAATAATTGAGCCACATTTTACAACATCTGAATAGAGAAAATTTATGAGAAATGAGATCTTGGCGTATCTGGGTTTCAAACCTCTAAGAAACATCGCGTCATCGTTCCTCATTCTCCACCAAATGAGGTCTGAACTGGATAACTCTGCAAACTTTGCCTCGTCTTTGAGACACCGTCGTGTTGTTTTGCTCTAATCGATGAACTCCACTTCCTTCATATAATGAACACTTTCGGGAAAGTATTTGTCATTAAATAGTTTTGAAAGCGTCTCCCGAAGACATCTTTGAGTCTTAATTTGGATGGAGTGCGCTTCACTGAGACTCCCACCGATGATCTGCCTGCCACGGAACATAAAGGTGGCGAATGGAACCTTCTGTTCTCCGTGCATCCCAAGACATCGAATATCTTGGTAATTTGTTTGACCCGTGTTTCGCCGTGATCGGATCGGCTTTCCCTTAAATTACGGTGGTCCCGACTCTTTTGAGCTGCTTGGTTGTGACAACAGTGAATTGCTATCATTTCCTCTGTATTTTGAACACGAGTCTCCTAAATGCGATTTTGCATGAGCTGCAAAAAGCTTCTAAACATCCCTCGTTCATCATACGCTTTCGATTGGTGTTGTTGTTCACGGGAGGAACATTTGCCCGACTGTTGCACGTTCTCCTCGTTGGTGAGTCTGAGCGTCTCCACGGTCTCATTTCCATTGTTAATATTCTCGATTCGACATTCTCAAATCTTGTCGTAAAGCAAGGGTTAATTAAGAAATCAATATATCACATAATATCCTTATATCTTGACCAACTAAAAAATAAGCTTAGGTAGGACACCTTTAGCGAAGGATTTACTCGTCTCTCCCCTCTAGTTCTATTCCCGATCTCGCTTGGAGATCATATCCTAGCTACGATACCCATTGTGGCGCCCCCAAAATAGGTATACATCACCCATTACGAGGTTGTCGATACGTGATGCGAAGAAACAACTACAACTTTATTATTACAACGATAAAGCTGTGAGTTTGAATACAAATATTATCTTACAGACAATATCTATACTCAAATAAATCCTCATCACATTTATTGATACATTATTTTACAAAAATGGTGAGGACTACTAAACAATTCTTTCTAAAACCTTCATTCCATACCCCAGGCTCGTACTTTCATTTATATTCTAGCCTCACGAGAAGAAAAATGGAACAAAAAGGAAAAGGGTGAGCTCAACTAGCCCGATAAAGAATATTATGACTAAGATAATATACAACAAATTATCGTTAGTCTTGACGAGGGGAAAAATCTAATAGAATCTGATAGGCAACAAATTTTAAATCAATATTCGCATGTGAAATAATAATTCATTAGAAGAGTTAAGTAGAGAATGCAAACTACTATCTTCTATGTATGAATTTAAAGTTCATCGTCTATCTTTTATCCTGTAACATCAATCGATATATATCTAGAATCAAATATTCATCTTTTTTACTCAGGCGAAGATATTCATCGATTAAGTCGTGTTAAATCTAAACACTGTTCATCTTTACTCTGACGAAGATATTCTTGAAATCATTCATCTTTGCACTTCGGGCCGAAGATATTCAATAATATCATCATTTAAGGTGAGGATGATGAAAATATTTTAAAAAAAAGCGAATCGGTGAAACAAAATGACAAGGATTAAGGATTAAGGATTAGTACTTTGTTTTATCCATGTTCAAAAAAATACCTCAAAAATAATCATAGTGGTGTAAAATTGAGAATGATCAAAACATGGATCTGATCAAAGCTAGTATCGAGAATAGATATTTTGGACAAAAGAAAAATTTCATTTTTGGTGAATAATAGTATCGTGAATAGTAGTATCGTGAATAGTAACTCAGAACACCAAAAGATAGAAATTTCACAAAAAAAACATCTTCACGCTTCATGAATAGTACTTCGTGAATAGTAACTTCGTGAATAGTAACTCGTGAATAGTAACTCGTGAATAGTAACTTCGTGAATAGTAACTCATGAATAGTAACCCAGACATGAAAAAGTTCCAAATTTGATAAAAGTTTCAACCAATATTTGACATAATGATATTGAAGAAATAATATCATTTGAGAAAAAATAACATCCTTACCTCGAAAGATTAGTACTTAAATTTGGAATCTAGGGTATAGTCTTTGAAGGAACTTGCCGTCTAACAATACTCAAAGTATACTCAAAATACTCACAAGAATACGCTCGATAATATAGAGAGAAAACTTGATTTACGGTGTGATTTTCAATTCTAACCTAAGCACCTATTTATAGGAAAATCTTAGAACACGAAAGCGAGAAAATTTAATAAAATATTAATATATATTATAAATTTCCTTAGCCCATCTTTGAAGATCTGATTTAGCAATTAATATCACATATTAGCCCACTTAAATGCAAAAAAAACGTTTTCTTTAAAATAATAATTAAAACTTCCAAAAATCAATTATTTGAACTTGAACTTCAATAATTCATAATAAATAGCCCTTTTATCAGAAAATTCGAATCTCTTGAGTTTTTATAGGAAATTCAATTCTCTACAACTTTGCAGAAGAAAGTTTTCCAAATTCCAAGCAGAAATTGACCAAGAAATCCACAAGCAGGCGATTTTACATTTATAATCAAATTTCGGTCGATAAATGGGGTCCCATGAGCATGTTTAACATGTTTTAAACATTTATTGCAACAAAAATACTCTTCCTCCTCGTATACTCATATATCCCACATTCGTTGTAAAAATATCACCATTATTATATTATTAAAATATAATAATATATTTAAATGAATTATTTTATCGAGGAAAAGATAAAATTTCAATTTTCAACAATTGTCACATTAAAATTTTCTCCATCTATATCCACATAAAATCAATATTTTCCTCATCATATGAATCAATAATTAATTATTCACAAATAATATTACGAGAATCACTGATATTGTGACGAGGCGGTTTCGAGGAAAGAGGGCTTTCGATAAAATTTCTCACTTCTTGGTAGCTTGATTAGGTGACCAAACCTCTCCTTAGAGCGAGAACTTTCTAGACATTGCCAATAATGTTATCTAATAATATTATTGGATAATATGAATTATTGCTTCGATAATGAAAAAAATATTGTGTAATGACAATTATTGAAACAACAATGATATAAAATATCAGCAATGACAATTATTAAATCGATAAAATCTTTGAGCGATAATTCTTGTAACCATTATTGAGTAGTGCCTTCTTACGTAAGAATCAATAATTGGTGCAATACTGGTGTCTTCTTGTGTTTTAACCACCAAGTATTTTAACGATATTACTTGTAACAACTACTGTAGTTATTTTTAAACAACTTATATTTGTCGTTTTCTTCATCGATCGCTTTTCAGTTATGGGGCCCACACACATTTAAGCTTGGTAAATGCGAATATTCCCGACGATCGAATATTCCACGACCAAGCGAATATTCCCAAACAACAATGAATATTTTATAACCACTTGCTTATTTTGAAATATTTGCGTATTTTACCCCTAACTATCCACATTAATCAAATCAACCCTTACTATTTCAAAATAATAAATAGAAAATTAAATTTCATTAATAATAAGTTGGGGTCTTTATCTCATTTCTCGTAAATTTTCTCTATTCGAGGATGTTGTCGATAGGGCTCGGTTGTTAGAGCGAGATAACGAAATCACGTTCAGCGGGGGACCATAACCGAGGATTATCAAGAAGATAGCGGTCATCGAATAACGATAACCTTGAAGAAAGAAGAATACGGACAAAGGCGGTAACCACTCTGGTGGTAATCGTGGCCATGAAAATAGAAGAAGCGAGTCGGGAGGAGATTTTAAAAAGAGGAGATTCAACAACGACCATGTGAAGACGTCAACACCAAAGAAGAATCGGGTTCGAGGAGGAGAAAGACCACCGGTCGTATGTTACAAATCTTGGAAAGAGGACATATCACCCCAAAGCGCCCACAACAGTTTAAGGTATGCTATAATTGTGGAAAAAAGGACATATCGCTCGAGATTATGCGGTATCAAAACCCGATCCAATGAAATGGTGACTCAAAAGGATGTCCCAGAAAGGTCAAAGTCAGCGGTTCTGGAAGAGCGTTTGTGCGTGGCCGGTCGAAAATGCGAGAAACCCGAACGAAGTTAGCACGAGTTAGTTAATTATAAATTCTTGCGAAGTTTATACCTTACTTGAATCTGGGATTCTACCCATTCTTTTATCTCTCTCTTGCTTACGCTCAGCGTTTGAACTTGACTACGGAGAAATTAGACTTTGACCTATTTATGGAGACTCCGTTAGGAGAAACTTTCATTACATCCGTTGTTTAGAAATCTTGCTTGATTCAAGTTGGCACTATCACATTACCTGTTAACCTTATTTCTATAGAGATATTTGCTTTTGATGTGATTTCAAGGTTAACTACTCGTCATGCCGAAATTGATTTCTTTCGTAAGGTTGTTAGTTTTCATATTCCTAAGCAACCTGTTATTCGAATTCAAGCGACCAAACCATTGAAGTCAAACTTTTTCATATCAAGCCATAAAGTCATTCGTTTATTGAAAAACGGATGTCAAGCTTTCTTAGCCATGTCATGGACTTGAACAAAAATATGTCAGATTTGAGTGATATTTCTGTTGTTTGTTAATTTCCTGATGTATTTCTTGAAGAATTTCTTGGCTTACTCCCCGAGCGTGATATTAAATTTTGTATCGACTTTGAACCCGGTACAAAACCCATTTCTAAAATCTCATATTGAATGACTCCTATTGAACTTCAGGAGTTAAAAATTTAACTATAGAAGTTGGTACCTAGCCTCTATCCGGTGATTTCCTTTATGGAATGCAGAACCGGACTTCTCTCAGTAGGGGACACCATATTCGATGCGATAGTAAAAGCGTGGGTGTCATTGTAACGTGTTATCGAAGTTGGGATATGAGTCGCTGATTGAGAACAACCTAAGTCAGTAATCGAAATAAGTAGTTTTCTAGGCTTAGTTGGTTATTATCGGGAGAATCGTTGAAGGATATTCTCGAATCGCTATTCCATTAACGCGGTGACTCGTAGAGATACAAAATTGAATGGAAGAGAAAAGAATGTGGGAAGAGCTTGAAGAACTCGAGAGGAGACTCATTTCAAAGACGTGTTACGACCATGCCTTCTACGGAAAAGCGAACGTGGTGGTGGCGTGTTGAGTAGGAGATCGTATACAAATCACTGAGTACGATATTATCAAAGACTCATTTCAGTATAATTTACAAATAATAGAGATGGAGATGAAAACTCTAGGTACCAGCGTTGATGATATACGAGTATAATCGACTTTAATCGATAAAGTTAAAGTTGTTCAAGCTACACAATCAAGTTGATGAATATGAAGAAGAAGATGCGAAGTCGTTATTCAAAAGCGAGAATCGGCGATGTGAAGAAAGCTCAAACCTTCGATTTATTAGTCCATTTGAAATCCTCGATCGAATAGGAAGCGTGGCCTATAAACTCGCTTTTACAACCAGTATATGGCGTGTTCATGCGCGTTTTTCACGTATCAATGTTACGTAAATATGTGGACGACCCGAACCACGTCATTGAGTTAGAACCCAGACGAGATAATAGAAGACTTAACGTCACGAGGAGGTACTGTCAAGATCTTGGATAGAACGTGTCATGTGTCTGAGGTTATACCACAAGTTAAAGTTTTGTGGAGAAACCATGCAATTTAGGGGAGGTTGTAAGACCCCAACTTATTATTAATGAAATTTAATTTTCTCTATTTATTATTTTGAAATAGTAAGGGTTGATGTGATTAATGTGGATAGTTAGGGGTAAAATCATAAATATTTCAAAATAATAAAAGTGGTTATAAAATATTCATTGTTGTGGGGAATATTCGTTTGGGACGTGGAATATTAAATCTTGTCGGGGAATATTAAATGCTGACGGCTCGACCATGTGTGGGTCCCATAACGAAAGCGATTGGATGAAGAAAGCGACAAATATAAGTTGGTTAAAAATAACGAGCGAAGTTATTACAGATTATCTTTGTTAAAATACTTGGTGGTTAAAACACGGTAGCATTACGGTATTGCACAATTATTAATTCTTACGTGAAGGCACTACTCAATAATGGTTACGATAATTCTTTATTAGGTATTTTATTGAGTTAATAATTGTCAACGTTGATATTTTATATTGTTGTTGTTTTGATAATTGTCATTACACAATATTTTTCATTATGAAAGCAATAATTCATATTATCTGAATAATATTATTAGATAACATTATTGGCAATGTCTAGAAAGTTACATCTAAGGAGAGGTTTGGTCACCTAATCAAGGCGCCCATGAAGGAGAAATTCTTATTGGAAAGCCCTGCTTTCACGAGGGCTGCCTTTGGTTGTCGATATTGTGATTACAATAATATTATTTGTGAATAATTAATTATTGATTCATATGATGAGGAAAATATTAATTTTATGTGGATATAGATGGAGAAAATTTTTAATGTGACAATTGTTGAAAATTGAAATTTTATCTTTTTACGATAAAATAATTCATTTAAATATATTATTATAATAATATAATAATGGTGATATTTTTTAACGAATGTGGGATATATGAGTATACTGAGGAGGAAGAGTATTTTTTGTTGCAATAAATGTTTAAAACATATTAAACATGTCGGTGGACCCCATTTATTGGTGAAATTTGATATATAGCACAGTAAAATTGCCTGTTTGTGGATTTTGGTCAATTTCTGTTTGGAATTCGGAAAAACTTTCTTACGTAAAGTTGTAGAGAATTGAATTTCCTATAAAAACTCGCGAGATTCGAATTTTTCTGATAAAAGGGCTATTTATTGTGAATTATTGAAGTTCGAAGCTCAAAATAATTGATTTTGGAAGTTTTAATTATTATTTTAAAGAAAAACGTTTTTTTGCATTTAAGTGGGCTAATATGTGATATTAATTGCTAAAATCAGATCTTCAAAGATGGGCTAAGGAAATTTATAATATATATTAATATTTTATTAAATTTTACTCTTTGGTGTTCTAAGCATTTTCCTATAAATAGGGTCTTGGGTTAGAATTGAAAATCACCTTTAAATCGAAGTTTTTTCTCTCTATATTATCGAGCGTATTCTTGTGAGTATTTTGAGTATACTTTGAGTATTGTTAGGCGGTGTAAGTTCCCTTCAAAGACTATTATACGGTATTCCGGTTGTAAGTCTTAATCTTTCGAGGTAAGGGATGTTATTTTATTCTCAAATGATATTATTTCTTCAATATCATTATCTTTGAAATATTGGTTGGAACTTTTATCAAATTTGGAACTTTTCATGTCGGGGTTACTATTCATGATTCTTATTCACGAGTTCTTATTCATGAGTTCTTATTCACGAGTTCTTATTCACGAGTACTATTCATGAAGCGTGAAGATATTTTTTGTGGAATTTCTATCTTTTGGTGTAGAGTTATTATTCACGTATACTGACACTATTCATAGAAAAAATGAAATTTCTTCTTTTTTGTCCAAAATATCTATTACGGATACTAGCTTTGATTGTATCCATGTTTTGATCATTCTAGAATTTTACACCACTATGATTATTTTTGAGGTATTTTTTTGAACATGGATAAAACAAAGTACGAATCCTTAATCCTTAATCCTTGTCATTTTGTTTCTTTGGATTCGTTTCTTTAAAATATTTTTCATCATCCTCGAGTCTTAAATGATGATATTATTGAATATCTTTGGCCCGTAGTGCAAAGATGAATGATTTCGAAGAATATCTTTGGTAGTAGTGCAAAGATGAGCAGTGTTTAGATGAACATGACCGGTCGATGAATATCTTTGGCACTGTAGTGAAAAGATGAATATTTGATTCTAGATATATATTGATTGATGTTACATGGATAAAATATCGACGATGAACTTTTAAATTCATATATAGAAGATAGTAGTTTGCATTCTCTACTTAACTCTTCTAATGAATTATTATTTAACTTGAATATTGATTTAAAATTTGTTGTTTATTGTATTCTATTAGATTTTTCCATGTTGAAGACTAACGGTAATTTGTTGTATATTATCTTAGTCATAATATTCTTTCTTTGGGCTAGTTGAGCTCACCCTTTTCCTTTTGTTCCATTTTTCTTCTCGGGAGGCTTAGAATATAGCGATGCAGTGGGGTATGGAATGAAGGTTTTAGAAAGAATTGTTTAGTAGTCCTCACCATTTTTGTAAAATAATGTATCAATAAATGTGATGAGGATTTATTTGAGTATAGATATTGTCTAGAAGATAATATTTGTATTCAAACTCACGCTTTTCTTGTTGTAATAATAAAGTTGTAGTTGTTTTCGTACCATGTATTGACAACTCGGAATGGGTGATGTATACCTATTTTGGGGCGCCACAAATGACACAGGGAGTTAGAAATGGAAATGAAAGCGAGGTATTTTCATCTTTTGAAAACACCAGTACGTACGTCAATTTGAGGGACGAAATTTCATAAGGAGGGAGGTTGTAAGACCCCAAATTATTAATAAATGAAATTTATTTTCCTCTATTTATTATTTTGAAATAGTAAGGGTTGATTTGATTAATGTGGATAGTTATGGGTAAAATCATTAAATATTCCAAATAAGCAAGTGATTATAAAATATTCATTTTCGTTAGGGAATATTCGTTTGGTCGTGGAATATCCTTATCATGTCGGGAATATTAAATGCATTTACAGTATGTAGATCTTTGTGGGCCCCATAACTGAAAGCGATTGGATGAAGAAAGCGACAAATTTAAGTTGTTTTAAAATACTTGGCGTAGTTATTCAGTTATTATCTTGTTGGAATACCGTATGGTTAAAACACACACTACGCGTTGTTGAGCAGTAGCTTGCAGTATTGCACCAATTATTGATTCTTACGTGAAGGCACTACTCGATAATTGTTACGATAATTCTTATTCGATTATTTTATTTTATTGATTCAATAATTGTTGCGTTGATATTTTATATTGTTGTTGTTTGATAATTGTCATTACACAGTATTTTTTATTATCGAAGCAATAATTCATATTAGGTGAATAATATTATTAGATAACATTATTGGCGATGTACAGAAAGTTACATCTAAGGAGAGGTTTGGTCACCTAATTGCGCCATGCTACCAAGAAGAAATTCTTATTGGAAAGCCCTCTTTCCTTGGAGCGGCACGGTTGCCGAGATTGTGATTACAGTAATATTATTTGTGAATAATTAATTATTGATTCATATGATGAGAAAAATATTGATTTTATGTGGATATAGATGGAGAAAATTTTAATGTGACAATTGTTGAAAAGCTGAAATTTTATTTTTTTACGATAAAATAATTCATTTAAATATATTATTATATTTTAGTAATATAATAATGGTGATATTTTTACAACGAATGTGGGATATATGAGTATACGAGGATGAAGAGTATTTTTGTTGCAATAAATGTTTAAAACATGTTAAACATGTCGGTGGACCCCATTTCTTGACTGAAATTTGATTATAGCTTGTAAAATCGCCCGTTTGTGGATTTTGGTCAATTTCTGTTTGGAATTTGGAAAAACTTTCTTCTGAAAAGTTGTAGAGAATTGAATTTCCTATAAAAAGTCGCGAGATTCAAATTTTCTGATGAAAGAGCTATTTATTGTGAATTATTGAAGTTTCGGTATATCGGGTGTGAATTGATTTTTGGAGTTTAAATTATTTTTGTTAGAAAAATGTTTTTTGTATTTTTTGGACATCATTAACATGTGTGGCTGGTGTTTTTGACAAAAAGGTGGGCTAAGGAAAATTTGTATAATTATATTAATATTATATTCAATTTTACGCTTTTGGTGTTCTAAGCATTTTTCTATAAATAGGGTCTTAGGTTAGAATTGAAAATCACACTTTAAATTGAAGTTTTTTCTCTCTATATTATCGGCGTATTCTTGTGAGTATTTTGAGTATACTTTGAGTATTGCTATATCTGGTGCAAGTTCAAGTCATAGCTTTATATCAGGTGTTTCAACTAGAAATCTTGTCTTTTCGAGGTAAAGGGATGTTATTTTCTTCAGTAATTGATATTATTTCTTTAATATCATTATACCGAAATATTGGTGTGAATTTTTATCAAATTTGGAACTTTTCATGCTGCCGGGTTCTTATTCATGAGTTTCTTATTCACGAGTTACTATTCATGAGTTACTATTCACGATTCTTATTCACAAGTACTATTATTCACAAAGCGTGAAGATGTTTTTTTTGAGAAATTTTATCTTTTGGTGTCTGAGTTACTTATTCGCATTATATGACTATTCATTCACGAATCGACACTATTCACCAAAAATGAAATTTCTTCTTTTGTTCAAAATATCTATTGTGGATACTAGCTTTGATTGTATCCATGTTTTGATCATTCTTGAATTTTACACCTTTGTGATTATTTTTTGAGGTATTTTGGACGTGGATAAAACAAAGTACAAATCCATAATCCTTAATCCTTGTCATTTTGTTTCTTTGGATTCGTTTTTTTAAAATATTTTTCATCATCTTGATCTTAAATGATGATATTATGGAATATCTTTGGCTGTAGTGCGCAAAGATGAATGATTCTGAAGAATATCTTTGGCGCCTCAGTAGTGCAAAGATGGGCAGTGTTTAGATGAACATGACCCGGTGATGAATATCTTTGGCCTTGTAGTGCAAAGATGAATTTTGATTCGGATATATGTTGATTGATGTTGCGGGGATAAAAGATGAGCGATGAACTTTTAAATTCATACATGAAGATAGTAGTTTGCATTCTCTACTTAACTCTTCTAATGAATTATTATTTCATTATGAATATTGATTTAAAATTTGTTGTCTATTGTATTCTATTAGATTTTTCCCCTGTTGAAGACTAACGATAATTTGTTGTATATTATCTTAGTCGTAATATTCTTTTCTTGGGCTAGTTGAGCTCACCCTTTTCCTTGTTGTTCCATTTTTCTTCTCGTGGGAGGCGAGAATGTAGCGAGTACTTAGTCGAGGTATGGAATGAAGGTTACAGAGAGAGTTGTTTAGTAGTCCTCGCCATTTTGTAAAATAATGTATCAATAATTATGATGGGGATTTATTTGCGTGTGGATATTGTCTAGATGACAATATCGTATTTAAACTCACAGTTTATATGTTGTAATAATAAAGTTGTAGTTATTTTACGTACCATGTATTTGGCGACTCGAGAATGGGTTGGATGGAATGGACCTATTTTGGGGCGTCACAAGCAATATCAACAGTAAAACTTTCGCCGTTATTTCAATAAAATATTTTTATCGTTTTCTCAATCGACAAATAATTACATTGTGGGGTCCACCAATGATTGAGTAGTTGTACGAATATTCCCGCTGTCTAAGAATCCCTGAACCAATCGAATATAATATAACCACTTGCATACTTTGCAAAATTTATAAATACTACCCACAACTATAATATTATCTCAAATTCACACCATAATATTAAAAATTATTTGAAAAAATTTAAATCTTTATTGATAAAATCTGGGTCTCACAATCTCCCTCCTTATGGAATTTAGCCCCTCGAAATTAAGTGCGATACACAGTATGATAAGAAGTGAGGATACCTTGAATACCTTTATCGTTAAAAATATTAAATTCATCTTGTGATCCGCCAAAGATATTCATTAACAATTCATCTTTTGCACTACAAAGCTAAAGATATACTATTTGTAAAACCAATAATCTTGAGAGCCTTGACTTAATAGTATCACAACCACGAATTATCCACGTACCTTCTTGGCCAAGGATATTCGTGTTTTCAATCTGATCATGATTATACCAAATAATCCGTGGTCATAATCATACCAAGTCTATCAATGCACTACTGACAAAGATGACTTTTACCACATCCATGAATTAATATTTCATTCTTTGAGACTCATTTCAATAATTAATCCATATCATCGAATCATCCACGCTACTGAATGATGATATTCATTAGTATCACGACCACGAATTATCCATGCACTACTACCAAAGATAATCGTGTATTCATTAATATCACGACCACAAATTATCCATACACTACTACCAAAGATAATCGTGTATTCATTTAGTATCACGACCACAAATTATCCATGCACTACGACGAAGATAATCGTGTATTCATTAGTATCGCGACCATAAATTATCCATGCACTACTACCAAAGATAATCGTGTATTCATTAGTATCACGACCACAAATTATCCATGCACTACGGCCTAAAGATAATCGTGTTTTCAATTACGGTTATGATTATCTTAAACAATCCTCGGTCATAATCATACCAAGTCCATCCATCTACCTTCTGAGCCATGAGATGACTTTCAACATAATATAAACATGAGGATAATGATATAAAGAATCAATCAAATGAGATAAAGGATAAATATTAAACATTTATAATATAATTTATCCAAGATTCAAGAATATCCCCATGTTATCAATCACTTAATAATCTCATAATCTAATATCATTAATATTATAACAATATTTTAATCACTTCTTAAATTTATAAACAATTTATCTCGATTGTTTACGCTTTACCATATAATGCATTTAATCATTCAAAAATGCTATACTCATAAGATATCATCACCAATTATCAAATCCTCATAAAAAAAAAAATATGCATATACTCTATATAGGATTCTCTAGCCATAAAATCCTATTTTCAACTTTGTTACTTCACATAACATATTTAACTCATATGTTAAGTAACTAAACTATTTTCATGAAAATACCAAATCAGTCCCAAAAATATTTCTTTTTCGGCATTTAGCATAATATAGTCCCATAATGAAAATATATTTTTCTCGGAATTTTTAAAATTCATTTACTATTTTTCAAAAATCAATTTCTAATTAATTCCTTAAAAAAATTTGCTACCTCAAGTTTAACTCCAAAAATTTTCAAATCTTGGCAGGACCTTACACATGTTAATGTGAGCCTCGATTTAAATTTCATGGTCATCTGAGTTATAGAACTTTCAGGTTATAGCGTTTTTAAATCGGGAAAAACCTAAATATTGAAATAGTCATAACTTGCTCATTTTAAGTCGAGAATGAGCTCATTTTTGGACAGGAGGTACTTTATACCATATACCTTCATGTCCCAAAAGGCCAGAATTTTTCTCATAATTTAAGTGGCCAAAATAGCCCTCTAAAATCATGGCAGTAGCCTTTTTTCGGTTTTGCAGCTTTGCACTCCTTTGCTAAAATCAGTCCACACAAAAATCTACAACACCTTTTTCAGTAATTCCACTTGGATTAGTTAGGTAACTCATAGATCTAACTCTAGGACTTGACCACACTCAAAAATTCAAAAATATAATAGGAGATATGGTGATTGAATTTCATATTACGTTTTTTACCAAAATCGATTTTCAACTCTTTGTGATTTCTAAGAAACTTTCATGTTTTCACATAATAACCAACATAACTCATCATAACACTTACTAATACTTCATATACCCATGATTTTCATTAGTCCAATGCTTTTATTATGACTTTCATCATAATCCTCGTAAACAGATCCTTTTAGTTGAAGAAATATTTGAGGGTTTAAGAAATGGGTTTTTGTACTGAGGTCAATACAAAATTCGATTTCACGTTCTAGGGTAGGCTAGGAAGTCTTCAAGAATCGTCAAGAAATTTATTAATGATAGAAATATCATTCAAAGCTATTACTCTCGTCCAAGACTTGGATAAGTACGTCACATTAATACCAAGCTGTGACTTCTATCCCTTAACACAGATAACACCTCACAATGATACCTATCAACTTGCCATCTTGATCCACGGCGTCGCCTACTGAGAAAGTGCGGGCGGTGCATTCCACACAAGGAAGTCAACAACGAAAGGATCGGGGCTCTTTACTTGTGGCTTGATATATGATGATTAACTTTAGGGTTTGGTTACTTTGAATTAGTATAATGAGGTTGGTTAGGAATATGAAAGCTAACAACCTTACAAAAAGAATAATGAGTAGTTAATCAATCATTTTCAAAAATTACCTCAAAGGCAAGTATTTTCAAAGAGATAAGATCGTGAAAGTGTTTATTTGAAACAACAAGATTAATAAGCGATTGGAGGTAACGAAGGTTTCTCCCAGCGAAGTTTCAATAGATAAATCAAAGTCTAATTTTTTTTTTGAGTCAAATTTAAACATTGAACACAACTAGGTAGAATATAAAAGTGGGTAGAACTTGTATTGAATAAAATATAGACTTATGATAATTAATTTACGTAATAACCGTTCGGGGTTTCTAAATAAACGCTCTCGCTTAAATTATCGAGTTTGACTTTCTTATAGGGTACATTCCACCCTTAAGTGCTTCTTCACATTCCCGATCCATGATTTGAATCATTATTCTCCCGATCCATATCGAATTCGGGTTGGCATAGCTATGCATGTGGTAATTACGAATTCGATGTTGGGTTCTCTCAATTCTTTGTCCAAAAAGTAAAAGTCTATTTCATCTATGTTGGCTTTATTGGATCGGGACGTCTTTTTCTACACTATCAACGCGTTGTGCGACTTTTACCCATGCATCGTCTATTCTCCTTCGTTCAGTTGTTTCTTCTTTCAGCTGATCTTTGATTTTTAAATTCTCAGATTCCAACTTTAATATCTTACACCCTGCCAAAGCGTGATTTTGTTCGAGCATCACATATCGGGTAACCCAATTTTGAATTGTTGTATCCCTTTGTTCCACGACCATTTGCCGTGATTAGTCATGATTTTCATTAGTCCAATGCTTTTATTATGACTTTCATCATAAACCACGTAAACTGTTCATTTTAGTTTAAGAAATATTTGAGGGTTTAAGAAATGGGTTTTGTCTTTCGGGTCAATACAAAATTCGATTTCACGCTTCTAAGTAGGCTAAGAAGTCTTCAAGAATACGCCGGAAATTTATTAATAATAGAAATATCATTCAAAAGCGTGTCTCTCATCCAAGACTTGGATAAGACGTCACATTGATACCAATTGTGACTTCCATCCCTTAACCTAGATAGCACCTCACAATGATACCTATAACCTTGCCATCTTCATTCACGATGTCGCTTACTGAAAGTCCGGCTTGATTGCATTCCACACAAGGAAGTCAACAACGAAAGGTTGGGGCTCTTTTCTTATGGCTTGATATGACAATAAGCGACTTTAGTAGTTTGGTTACTTGAATTCGCACAACAAGTTGGTTATGAATATAAAAGCTAGCAACCTTACGAAAAGCATGATGAGTAGTTAACCAATTGATTCCTAAAATCACATCAAAGGCAAATATTTTCAAAAGATAAGATCGACGAGTAGCGTGAAAATGTTTATTTGAATCAAACAAGATTTAAAAATAGTAAGCGATAGCGAAAGCTCCTACTAACGAAGTTTCAACCAATAAGTCAAAGTTTATCTTCTTTGAGTCAAATTTAAGCGTTGAACACAACTAGGTGAAATAAAAGAGTGGGTAGAGGCGGTATTCAACACGGTATAGACTTCATGAGAGCTTATGATTAACTTACCCGTAATAATTTTATTCGGGTTCCTCGTCACGAGAAAAAAAAAAATGCTATCTCTTAAACTACCGGCTTTGGTATGTCTGGGACAGCCTTTGGTGCCTCCATCCTAGTTGAATTTGTCTTCGGTAAACGATAAAATCGAGCTAAATGACCTTCTCTTCCACAATTATAACATGCTTTAGATGACATCGTGCAGTTTGGACTAATATGTCCCTCCCCTCCGCATTTGAAACATATGATAGGTGGTCGTTCTCCTTCCTTAACAACGAGTGCTGGTGCTGACGTCTTTCCATCATTGTTGAATTTTCTCTTCTTGAAATTTCCATTCCTATTATCTTGGCCATGGTTACCAAAATTATAATTTCCCCACGATGGTTATCGTTGTTAGATGGCCGTTGCCATGCATGACGATTATTATGTGTTATTGGTCGTTACCTTTTGGTTGTGTTGACTCATTATCGCGCTCCAATAACTGAGCCCTATTCACAATATCTGAATACAAACAAAGTTTATGAGAAATTAGGTATTGACGTATATCGGGTTTCAAACCTCTTAAAACATTCGTGCCATTCTCTTCATTATCCACCAAGTGGAATATGGCAAACCGTGATAACTCATGAAATTTTGCCTCGTATTGCGACACGGCCGTATTATTTTGTTCCAACTTGATAAACTCTACCTCCTTCATGTGGCGAATACTTTCGGGAAAGTATTTGTCGTTGAAACGACTCTATAACTTCTCCCAAGATATCTTGATCAAAGAAGTTGAAGTCGCTTTTCTGGAATCCCACCCGATGAATCTGCCTCCGCGCAACATAAAAGGCGGCGAAAAGGAACCTTTTGCTCCTCGGAGCATCCCAAGACATCAAATATCTTGGTAATCTGCTTTATCCATGCTTCCGCCAGAAGTGGTTTTGGCTCTCCCTTAAACTCGGTGGTCCCAGCTCCTTGAATTGTTTAGCGGTGTGGCCGAGAGTTTTCCGTGTTTCCACCTATGTTTTGGACAGGAGTCGCTTTCGCCTGATGTTGCATGAATTCTAAAAAACTCCTAAACGTACCGTCATTCGTCATTTGATCAGTGTTGTTGTTTACAGGAGGATTATCGTCATCCTGTCGCACATTATCCACGATTATTAATCATGGAGGTTCAAGCGGTCTCCACATGCTCTATTGCTTATCTCAACATTTTGGATGCCATTTTCAAAATCGCCACAAAACAAGGGTTAATTAACATGTCACATATTATCCCTATACATTGGCCGACCAATTAAATACCAAATAAACTTAGGTAGGTCATACTAGCGAAGGAATTTCAAATCTCTCCCTCCTAGTTCTTATCTCACATCTTAGCCAGGATCATATCCCTAAGCTCGATACCAATTGTGGCGCCCCAAAATTAGGTATCGTCACCCATCTTGGGTCGCCACTTACATGGTACATAAATTCAAATACAACTTACAAACATAAGCATGGTATGCAATCGACATAAAGCGTGAGTTTGAATACAAATATTGTCTACTAGATATTATACAAACTCAAAAGGTCCTCATTACAACTATTATCACACTTTATTTCACGAGAATAGTGAGGACTACTAATCTTATCCTACGGACCATTACTCCGTTCCCAGGCTTCGTCCCGGCTATGTTCTCATTTCACAGAAGAGCAGGTGAAAGAAAGGGTGAGCTCAACTAGCCCGATAAGAAATATTATGACTAAGATAATGCGAGAATAAATTATCATTAGCCTTCAAGTGTTAAAGCGATAAAATACAATAGACAACCGGTTTAAGCTGCGGTGAATATGAAATCCATTAAAAAGAGTCGAGTAGAAAATAAAGTCTACTATCTTTTAGGTTTTAAAAGGTTTTCATCTTTGTTATAGTGAGACTCGACTTTAATGAATAAACCACAATATCGAAACACCCCTAGTCATAATCATACCAAAACTATCCATCAACTTTGCATTACAGAGCCATCGAGGACTTTTATCACATCATTTTTATAACAAGCCATGATTATCTTAGAATGATCCCCTGGTCATAATCATACTAAGTTCATCTATACACGTAAGTCGTAATATAACATGAGGATGATGACAATGACATAATAATTGATAAAACAAGTTCGAGAATTATTTTATCCGAGGAATTAGTAACGTCAAATTGTCGACAAGATCTTGTTTTGTAGAGTAAAATTCAAGAATGATTAGAAGAATATTTCCATGAAAAGATTTTGGATGAAACATGAATATCAAGAATATTCTACTAATTTCATGGAGTATATAAGTCAAAGTTTTAACCAATTTGGGTATAATAAAGAATGGAATAACAAAGGAAATCACCGTGCATGCGGTGCTTGGCGTGGCGAGTTATTCAAGCAGAATAATAATAACGGAACCGGTCGGGTGAAATTCACTGCAAGCAGGATGATCCAACCGAATAATAAATGCTAAATAATAAACAATGGAACTAGGTAGGTGTAAAACACGACGAGGATATTCCAGCGAGAATAATAAATGCGGAATAATAAACAATGGAACCGAACTTAGGTGTAAAACACACACAAACAGGATATTCCAATGAGAATAATAAAGAATGGAATAATGAAGAAGATCACCAAGTATAGGGGATTAAGCGTATCTGAGGTTATTCAAGCGAGAATAAATAAGAATGGAATAACATAAGGATTTCACCAAGTATAGGGTGCCGCATACTCTGAGTTATGTATAGGGTATACCACTTTTACTGAGTTATTCAGAGAATAATAATGAATGGAATAATGAAGTTCTCTTCATGAATAAGAAAGAATAACACCCCTTACTTGCAATACAACAAATAATACCCTTACCTTAGAAGAAGCTGAATATTGGCGAAGGTGAAGTAGCAGAATACTTTTCTTTTTCTCTCTATAGTTTCTCTCTGCAGAGTTTAATTGAATTAAGTAAGAAAATAATGAAGGAATGAGCTTTATTTATAGGAAAATAGAATGCGTAGTAATTAATCCATGAGCGGTCCAGTTGATTTACTTTAAATCGCGGTCCATATTTAAAAGCAAAATCTTTTAAATAAAATATAATATATTCTATTTATATAAAAACATTTTACTATGCAAACACTATGCAACTTTATGCAAAACACTTTATGCAACACTATGCGTAATAAAATATAATATATTCTATTTATAGAATAACTTTAATAAAGTATTCTATTTTATATAAAAGATGTTTACATTTTATTACGTTAATAATCTGAATAAAACAAAAGCGTCATTATCATTATAATAATTCATATTATTAATCGTGATAATGGAATCAAAAGTGAGTGACTTCTCACATAGCATCGATAATCAATACTGGTGTGCTTCTTATGCGACCACGCGTATTCTTTGTACTTTTACTAAGAGTAGTTCAATGATATCAATGGTAAAACTTCCGCCGTTATTTCAATAAAATATTTTGTCGTTTTCTCGATCCAACAATAATTACATTGTGAGGGTCCACCAATGATTGGTAGTTGTCAGACGAATATTCCCTCTAGTAAGTTCGAATATTCCTGAGCCAATCGAATATAATATAACCACTTTCATACTTTGCAAAATTTATAAATACTACCCATTAACTATAATATTATCTCAAATTCACACCATAATATTAAAAATTATTTCGATAAAATTTAAATCTTTATTGATAAAATCTGGGGTCTCACAATACTAATGAATACACGATTATCTTTGGTAGTAGTGCATGGATAATTTGTGGACGTGATACTAATGAATACACGATTATCTTTGGTAGTAGTGCATGGATAATTTATGGTCGTGATCTTAATGAATACACGATTATCTTTGGTAGTAGTCATGGATAATTCGTGGTCGTGATACTTAATGAATATCCTTGGCACGTAGTGCGGGGATGATTCGATGATATGGATTAATTATTGAAGTGAGTCTCAAAGAATGAAATATTAATTCATGGATGTGGTAAAAAGTTATCTTTGGTAGTAGTGCATTGATAGACTTGGTATGATTATGACCAAGGATTATTCGGTATAATCATGGCCGTAATTGAAAACACGAATATCCTTGGCGATTGGTGCATAGATAATTCGTGGTCGTGATACTTATTAAGCTGCGTCTCGGCATTATTGGTTTTCTGAGTTGTATATCTTTGGCACTTTAGTGCAAAGATGAATTGTTAATGAATATCTTTGGTAGGATTGCAAAGATAAATTTAATGTTTTCAACGATAAAAGGTATTCAAGGTATCCTCACCTCTTTATCATACCAGTACGTACCCTAATTTCGGGCGAAATTCCATGAGGGAGATTGTGAGAGACCCAGATTTTATCGATAAAGATTTAAATTTTGTCGAAATAATTTTTTATATTATGGTGTGAATTTGAGATAATATTATAGTTGTGGGTAGTATTTATAAATTTTGCAAAGTATGCAAGTGGTTATATTATATTTGATTGGTGGGGAATATTAGGTTTAGCGGGGAAATATTAGATGCAGCGGCTCAATCATTGGTGGACCCTAGCGTAATTATTGTCGGATTGAGAAAACGACAAAAATATTTTATTGAAATAACGGCGGAAGTTTTACCGTTGATACTATTGAACTACTTTCGGTAGTAAAAGTACGATGAATACGTGTGGTTGCATAAGAGTTATTGCGGTATTGATTATTGATGCTTATGTGAGAAGTCACTCAATTTGATTCCATTATTATCGATTAATAATATGAATTATTATAAGCGATAATGACGCTTTTTTATTCAGTATTATTAACGTAGTAAAAGCGAAACATTTTTTTATATAAAAATGAATACTTTATTAAAGTTATTACATAAATAGAATATATTATATTTTATTATGCATAGTGTTGCATAGTGTTTTTTGCATAGTGTTGCGTAGTGTTTGCATAGTAAAATGTTTTTATATAAATAGAATATATTATATTTTATTTAAAAGATTTTGCTTTTAAATATGGACCGTCAGATTAAAAGTAAATCAATCACTGACCGTTCATGGATTAATTACTATGCATTCTATTTTCCTATAAATAGTAAGCTCATTCCTTCATTATTTTCTTACTACGAATTCAACCGAAACTAAAGAGAGAAACTATAGAGAGAAAGAAGAAAAGTATTCGCTACTTCACCTCGCCAATATTCAGTTCTTCTAAGGTAGGGAATATTATTTGTTGTACCCGTAAGGGTGTTATTCTTTTATATTCATGAAGAGAACTTCTTTTGTTATTCCATTTTTTATTATTCTGTTGGAATAACCTGTAAAAGTGGTATACCCTATACATAACCTGTATACGCGGCATACCCTATACTTGGTGAAATCCTTATATTATTCCATTCTTATTTATTCGTTGAATAACTCAGATACGCGGAATCCCCTATACTTGGTGATCTTCTTCGTTATTCCATTCTTTATTATTTCGTTGAAATATCCCGTCGTGTGTTTTACAGGACCTGGTTCCATTGTTTTATTATTCCGCATTTATTATTCTCGTTGGAATATCTTGTCGTGTGTTTTACACCTAATTTCGTTCCATTGTTTATTATTCAAAGATTTATTATTTCGTTGGATCATCTCCGTTTTGTGAATTTCACCGATTCGGTTCCGTTATTATTATTCTCGCTGAATAACTCGCTACATCAAGCACCGCATGCATGGTGATTTCTTTTGTTATTCCATTCTTTATTATACCCAAATAAGTTAAATCTTTGACTTCTATACTCCATGAAATTAGTGGAATATCCTCGATATTTCAAGGCTTCATCCAAAGATCTTTTCATGGAAATATTCTTCCGATCATTTTTGAATTTTACTCTACAAAACAAGATTCTTGTTGACAATTTGGACGTTAATAATTCCTAGATAAATTAATTCTCGAACTTGTTTTATTGAATTTTATATCATTGTCATCATCCTCATGTTTATATTATGTTGAAAGTTATCTTTGGCTTACGTGCATAGATGAACTTAGTATGATTACGACTGTGGTTCATTCGAAGATAATCACGGCTTGATATAAATGATGTGACAAAAAGTCCTCAAAGTTTCAGAATGATTGGTGGATAGTTTTTGGTATGATTATGACTGGGGTGATTCTAAGATAGTCATGACCATTGATAATTTGATGAAAATCCTTGATCGTAGTACAAGGATGATTAGATATTGTGGTTTATTCATTAAAAGTCGAAGTCCTCATTTATAACAAATGATGAAAACCTTTAAATCATAAAAGATAGTAGATTTTATTTTCTACTTGACTCTTTTAATGGATCGCTTATTCATTGTAGTTAAACTTGTTATCTATTGTATTTTATCGCTTTAACATCTGTCAAGGCTAATGATAATTTATTCGCATTATCTTAGTCATAATATTTCATTGGGCTATTGAGCTCACCCTTTCTTTCACCGTTCTCTCGTGGAAATGAGAACATAAATGTAGGACGAGCCTGTGGAACGAGAGTAATGGTCCGCAGGATAAGATTAGTAGTCCTCACTATTCGTGAAATAGTGTGATAATAGTTGTAATGAGGACTCCTTTCGAAGTCAGTATAATATCTAGTAGACAATATTTGTATTCAAACTCACGCAGTTTACGTCCGATTGTATACCGACGCTTATATTAGTAAGTTGTATTTGAATTTATGTACCATGTAAGTGGCGACCCAAGATGGGTGACGTATACCTAATTTTGGGAGCGTCACAACTTGTGTCCTTGCACTAAAAACAATTATCACAGGAACGTAGAGCAGGACGTCGTAACTGTAGAATTAGAGCACAATCTCGAGGAATGAAAAGATCATTGATTAAATCAATATCCCAACACTGTTCATATGGGATCATCAAAGACTGTACCGATGCACGGAACAACCCATAAATTGGGGGAGAGGAAATTCGAGGGTTAGCTTCATTAGGGAGCCAAGCATCTGCCCAAATATTGATAGATGAACCATCTCCCACTCGCCATCTAACATTCTTCTTAATTAGATCCTGGGCAGCCAATATACTGCTCCAAATGAAATTAGCGTTATTCTTCTTGTTGGCATTCAAAAAATCAATTCTTCTATAGTATTTAGCCTTGTAGACACGGACAACAAGAGAATTGGAGGAAGTTAACAATCTCTAACCGTTTTTATCCAATATAGCTAAATTAAATTCGTGGAGCTTACGAAAACCAAATTCTTCAAATTATTTTTGCGAGCGCAGAGAGCATTTCAGCTCTTTCAATGAATACTCAATGACTCTCTAGATAATATGAAATAAGATATCACTTTCTTTTTTAAAGATATTTCATACTCAGAATTATGAGTGCCCTTGCACAATAAATAAATAGTCTCTACCACTAGACTATTACTTTTGGCTTGCCGTATGAAATAGAATTGATATTTAACAATTAATAATTTAAGCTTTTACAAAATTTATCGCATTATTGTGATTTTTCCATTGATATTTTTATTTGGATAACTACAACAATTAAAATATATATTATGATAATATAATATATATATATATATATATATATATATATGAGAAATGATCCATAACATGCATTTGTTATGAATGAAAAATAGGCAAATAGCATCTCCATCATACATTACATAAATTAAGGGCTGAGATTTAAATCTCTAATGCGTCTTCCGCTAATTCAACTAGCAGACACAATTAAAAAAAATTATTGTTGCATCTTCTTTCATTCTGTAATTTAAAATTATCAAAAATCAAATATAAATGACACAAATAATATTCTTTTACATAACGTTAAGACCACAACTACGAAATGACAACGTTACGACATTAAATTAAAATGACCTGAATGTGCCACGGACTCGTGATGGCCATAAAAGTGAATGTCTTACCCCATGCCAACACCAGCTAGCTTAATGCCAAAACTATGTATAATATAATATGTATTATAATAACGCTGACATGCATTATGTTAGTTTAATGTCTTAAATATTTTTATTTATTATAATTAATGTATGTTATTATAGTATCATAATTGGATTAATATTAGGACATTAAGTATGTGATTATTGTCTTAAAATTACTCTACCTATAACTAAACGCTTGTCTAATTTTATTTTATTTTAAAAGAAAAAAAAATCTAACATCGAGAAATTAATCAAATGAAAGCTCTAATTCGATTGCACAATGAATCCTTAACGGGGAAAGGAGTACCAAATTTGGCATTTCAAACTTTAAATGTATGAAGTGCATGTGTCCTTTTATATTACTATGAATAATATCATGATCACAAAGACTCAAAGTGGTTAGGTGTTCTAAAAGCGAAACTCATTTAAGCTAAGGTGCTGTTTGTTTATATTTTATTGTCTCTTAATGGACTGCTTCTTATTCGTAAGGGTGTAAACAAATTGAGTTGATCCGAGTATTGAGTTGCTCAGATTTAGTTCACAAAATTTATCGAGTATAAAATAAGGTTTGATTGAATTTCATTTAGCTCTAGAATCGAAGACAATTTCCAATCGAGTAGAATAGTTTGAACTTTTCCAACGAATATGATCCGAAAGTATAATTAAAAATTATAATTTGAGAAGGTTCGAGTAATTTATCGAATTTTAAAATGTCTGCTCATATTTGACTCATTTATATTTCGAAATGAATTTCGAATCGAATTTTTTAATCGAAATGAAGCATTTAATCAAGCCCGAATCTGTTGGCTTTTTTTACTGATTTTTACTTATTCGCCATTTAAGAGGCATGATCTTTTGTTTGTCGGCTGAATCCAACCCATTAGTTCAATAATAATTTTTTAAAATAAAAATTTATAAAAAAAATAAAATACAATAAAATAAAGGCAGAATGTGAGGAATATTGCAAATAATTGTGTGAGCTATCATATAAAATCGATATTATTTTATGTAATTAAATACACTTCCTTGATCTTATGTTATATATAAAATAATATTTTATAATTTTTAAAACAATGTTATTATAAGAGACACTTCTGGTGTCCTCTAAAATAAATTATAAAACTAAATAATATTGTTAAAATATTATTTATAATAACATTTTTCGAGATTTCATTGTTTGAAACTATCGTGATGATAGTCTCATTTCAATAATTTTAAAAAATATCATGTTCAATGTAAGTTACTAAACAATATAAAAGAGTGGAGTGTTGGTGTTAGTAGAAATTTGAGACATTTAATAGTTTTTTAGTCTTAATTTTTTATTTTCACTAAATACTTTATAAAATCAAAATCAAATTAAAAATTGACTGTCAAAAATTCAGTGGGGTCAATTGACCCCACTGCCCTAAGGTAGATCCACCCATGCTGTTTGTTTATTTTTTTTGTTACCTCTGAATGCCTCTTAATCAGTAAGACAGAAAATAAAATCTTAATAATTAAGAGGTACTTCTTAATGAAATTTTTTTGATATTTTTTTTATATAAATATATTCAACAATATTATGCACTCATTTTTATTAAATTGAATATTTAAAATTATTAAATAAAATTTTACCTTTTAAAATGGTAAAATAGTGTCATTAAGTGACAACTTAATTTTTAGTTATCAAACAATTTTTTTAGATTCAGACCTCATAACCAGATGATCTAATTTATTAAAACATCATAATTATTTAGATCTTAATTCTCAAATTTAACAAACACAACCTAAGTATTCTAGTTCTTTAATTTATTTATTTTTCCAATTTTTAATTTTGAGTTACAAAAGAACCAGCAGTTACAACCTTTTTTATTAATTTATGAAACGATGAATCATCATCAAGCACAAGTCTACAGTCATGCATAAGCCCGTTGAGTTCTATTTTGGTGGAATGTTGCGTCGGGTGGGCTGAAAGGTCGATCACTCTGGATCAGAAGGGTCCTATATATATATATATATATATATATATATATATATATATATATTGTAATAATAACTCATATATTTTGTTTTTACCAAGCTCATATAATTTGTTGTAATCGAACTATTATATTTTAAGCTCTGGAAAGACACTTTTTTAAATACAAATTGTACTTTTTATTTATACATTTCTTTTGGGCGAATACAATATTTCGAAGAAAGTTTTGTTTTCATTTTTCGCCTTGAACTATCAGAAATCTTATTTCGTCCTGAGCCATCAAAATCTCAACAACGACCATGGTGGAATGGAAGAGAAAATTAGAGCCTTTTTTCTTTAAATAAATTACAACTTTAATTTCCTTATTCCTTTCCGTTTCCCTGCAACAATACTAAAAGCCACAAGGTAAAACATTCTATTGATGCTGAGGTTGATATCCCAGATTAATTAAGCATGTAATATTCAACAATTAATATAATGGTTTTTTACGAAAGACGAGTTAATTTGCAGATTTATTTATTTTATTTTAACGCAAATATGTCATACCAAAACAAAATTCTCACTCAGCCCATATATAATTAGACAGTCAAATCAATGCAAAATTAAAAAGTAACAACGAAACAACCCCCTCAAGTCCATTTAAATCCTTAACACACCCCCATAGTTTTCTTCCTGTCAGCAACAAACTTCTTCCAAACTGCTGTAATCTCCCTTTGCACATCCAGGGCAGTTTTCTTCACAATCTTACCGTGTTCAACATTCTCTTCACTCGACAATTTCGCGGTGACCTTGGATGGTAGCGAGTCGAGCTCGTGCAACACCTTCTGGATATCCACGACAAGGCGTTCGGCCAGTGTCCGGGAGAAATCTTCTCGGATAACCACACGAAGCACGGTGACATGTTGTGCATCAGGGGGCATGGTGTAGGCTGGCACGATCCATCCAAAACGTCTCAACATGTCCGATACTTCAAATTCGTTGTGGTAGCTATTGTCTTTGAGTGAGAATGCTACTAACGGCACGCCATGGTCTTTTGACACAATGTTGAACCGGCCGGTTTTCTCCAATCCTTCTTTAAGTACATCGGCATTTTCTTGACAATTCTCCATTATATTTCTATACCCCTGATGGCCAAAAATATACCATGTATTTCATATTTAATTTGAGAATGGTAACGTAAACATTTTTGGAAATTAGAAAACAAAGAAGAAAAGAGTCTTCTATAAATGGTGTTGGTGGTAAGAAAAAATTATTTTTGGACTCACCTCATAACCCAACCGAATGAGTTGATAGTACTGAGCAATCACTTGACTAGATCCTGCAAATTAACAACCATAACTGCATTGCATTTTGATAATCTCTCTTGAAACACACACATGGCAATTAAATCCTATATTTTTTGGGTGTTTTTATATTGTAAAGGAAAAAAGTAATCCATTCTGTTTATAATTAACATTCATAACGATATGTTTTGCAACTCAATACCAAGATTTTTGGAGTTAGTCTTGAAATTGAGTATCTTAAATGATTGCTTACCTTTAGAGAAGTTGAGAGTGAAAGTGGGTTGATCAGCTCCAAGATAGTTAATGTGAAAAATAAGCTCTTCAGGCAAGTCCTCTTTAGTTCTCCAAATAACCCAACCAATACCAGCATAAACAAGTCCATACTTGTGGCCACTAACATTGATACTCTTCACTAGTGGCAAACGGAAATCCCACTCGAGTTCCGGGTATAGAAATGGTGCAATGAACCCTCCACTTGCTGCATCCACATGAATTGGTGTATCCCATCTACCATAAATAAAAACATTTCAAAATTAAATTAAATTAGCGATCGACGAGTTTAAAAATCTTGATTGTGTCTAATATTAAAATCAGACTAATATAATGAACTGGTCGGTCTAATTATGTGTGACGTATATATGAACCCCAGTTAAGTCTAATACTAATTAGCTAGCTAGCTAATGTGCATTATATAGTACTAGAGTTTTGGATTTGTACTGATGAGTACTATATATGCCTATTAATCTTACTGATTAATCATGATCAGGTATTAAAAGCAAAACTAAATTAGTGAAAATGTTCATAAATGTGGATGTGCACTACCCAGTTTCCTTGTTCTTCTCAACCAAGAGATCATTGAGGCGCTTAACATCTTCAAATTCTCCATTAAGAGTGGAACCTAAGATAGCTGCCACACAGATTGTGTTCTCATCCACCATCTCTGCTGCTTTTTCAGGGTCCATGACATAATATCCATCTCTCAACTTCACCTCCTTCAACTCCACTTCAAAGTACCTCGCAAATTTCTCCCAACAAACCTACATATATATATAAACAAACAATTGTGAGGTACGTACGTTCTAATAAATTTAATTAGCTCAATATGAAACATTTACTTTAATTTACTAATTAATTATGATTGTACGCGTGCATGGACTTAATTAAATTAATTACTTGGACGTTGGCACCAGTGACAATATTGGGCTTGTCGCAGGGTTTGCCTAGAGCTTTCATCTTGTTCTGCCAATTTCTCTTGAATGCCAAACCAGCAAGCATTATTGCCTCTGACGATCCAACTGTTCCAACTCCAACTGCAGTCTCTCCGTCTCCAAGTGGAGCATTAAACAAATGTGCTATCATGTTAACACACCGGTTCTGCATATATATATAGCCGCAACATCAAAATTATAATAACATTATCAAAAAATTTTTAAAAAAAAATTGTCATATAATATGCTAGTTCTTTTCTCTTTATTTATGAGACATTTTATTCCCAGCGATAAGTTTATTTAATATTGTTATGAGAGATTATTTAGCTTGATCATATAATAATAATATAGTGGAGTGTTCAAAGGAAAACAACTGTACTAAGACATATATATATATATATATATATATATATATATATATATATTCTTCTTTATATTTTTATTCTTCAATGATAATTTTAGCCTTTACATGTTATACTATAAGAAATAAACCATCAAAAAGAATTATGCGCCAAAATCAACAAAATAGTATTATTATATTATTCACATGCAGAGGAGAAGTACAAAAATAAAAAGATTTCTCTCCTTTTGAAATATTAGTGGTGTACAATTAGTCTAACATTAACTTTTCTATTCTTAAGCTCTATTTTTCGGTGCATAAAGAATTGAGAAACACTATTTTCATATATATTTTTATCTAATTTTTTTTCATATAAAGATAAAAACTCAAGTAAAAATAATAATTCTCTAAAAAAAATTCATGAACACTACACAAGGACCTAAAGTCGGGCTAAATAAAATTCAAGTTTATGTGGGTCCACCGACAAATCAATAGAATCATTTTAAAATCACGCTTACCGAGTACTACTACATTCCGTCAACAAAAATGAGCTGAAAATTATGACGATTAGACATATGGGCATAGCATGAAATGTAAACAAATACAAATTTGAGGGCAATTTATCTATGAAAATTAATATTTCGTAACAAAAAATAATATTTTTACATAAAATTTGTTGTTATAAATTTTAAAGTGACAATTTTTATCGTCATTATACATTTATAACAATATTTTTCATATAAAAATATTAAAAATATTAAGAAAATATCAATTTCCTTCATCTATTTGTGTACTCAAATTATTTTGTTCATGTTTTTTGGCGGATACAATATTTTCCTTATTTGACAGACTAGCTAATTAATAATTTGGCAGCATCATATTGCAATAACAATTTATTTAAAAAGTTGCGTTTGGAAGTATCCGGCAATAACAAATAAATAACAAAAATACTTCTAAAATTCAAAACAATTGGGTGAAAATATTTTAAAGAGAAACTAAAATTTAGTCTACTAAACTTGAGAATTTACTAAAACTTTGTCAAATAATGGTTTTTGAGGATCATTCGTCAAATATCTTTAAACTTTTATTCATAAATACTTTCTCTTTTATCCTGACAATAAAAATATTTTATCTCAGTAAAAACAGTATACAATATGAATATTATATGAGCCCTTTTTATATAATATTAACATTATTTTTCTTTAATGGTGGAAATAGTCAACAAAATAATACTAGTGGTGTATGGACACCGCCTTTGGACAGACTCGAGCGCAATTATGTGCGTTGAATGTGGCCAAAACCCCATGGAAAACCATCTACAGTGCTATCATGTACCCAACCCAATAATCAATCCACATGGTCTGTGACTATGACTTAATATCCCTTATTTAACGTATTCATCTTATTTTCTTTCCATTAATTAATTAATTTCTCCTTTGAATGTTTCAATCAACCCATCATATACTCCATCCATCCCTTCCAGAATTATTTATACGATCATTATATATATTAAATGCAGTAACAATATAAGAGAAAATATATAAAAAAATTATTCTTTTCTTTTCCATTATATATTAAATTTTCTATTCCTATCTTTTCTTTCGCAAACTGAAGTTGGTTTGGCAATTTCTTCAACAGCATTATTATGGGATGAATAAACTACACCTATATATATATGATCCGAATTATCAATGTTTTTGACTTTCAAACTCAACTAGGCCACACCCTTTCAAGTATCAAATGGGTTAAAAATTGTATCAGTTTATTATATTAAATTTAAAAATTTGTTGACATAATAATCAGATTCAATTAAGTACATAATATAATTCGTGACCACATAATACCAGATAGATAATACCTACAGAGGACAGACAGACAGACTGACCCGGTGTTTAACTGATGTGTTGGATGAGGAAAAGACAAACAGCATAATATAATTAATTAAATTTCTAGTCTGGTGCATGAAAAGTCACTCCATTGATGGATTACTATTGTATTTTTTAGTTAAGTGTCTTGATCAAAATATAGATTATTTAGTGACACATTTTCTTTGTTAAAGGGTGGATCCAGCTTAGGAATTAATACCGTTGATCCCGGAATGTAGGAATCGGTTATAACCACTAAGATCTATTGTAAAAATAATTTTATAACATTGATTATAAATCAATGTCATATAGACGTATATAATATATGGAAATTAAAGAATTTAAAAATAAATAAATATACATGCCTGTAGTTCAGTGGTGACAGGGTACTCATCCATGTCAACGTAATTTTTGTTAATGGAGGCCATTATGAGTTTATCACACTCCGGTTCCATCCATGTGGTGACGAAGGAGGCCAAGTTCAGCCTCGGATTTCCGTCCAACATTAGCTCGTCGTTTATTATCTGGTACGCCGCTTCTTTTGGTATCGAATTCTCACCCATCTTAAACCTGATCAAGAAATATATATATATATATATATATATATACTCCAATAAATTATAAATTAAAAAAAAAAAAAAGACATTACAAAGACGAGTGATCTTATATATAGCTAGATAGATCAATCGATGATCACCTGGGAAGGCTGGTCCGAACGTATCGGGAAGCGAACGTTGAGTGGACGGAGACATCGGACTCTGACGTAGTTTTGGATAGAACCATGGTTATGGTAATGGAAATGGTGATGCTGCCGGTGATCACACGGAGAATTAGCTTAGCTTAGGGAGATCAGAGTTATGGGGGACAAGTTTTTTGGGAGAAGAAATATTGAAGGAGACCAAGTGGCTTATAAAATAGGAGTCCTAGTGCCTAGTAGTGGTAGTGGGAGCTAGGTGGGTGCATTTGTTAGGAGTATTTGTTAATAATAGTCTCTACGTTCCAAACACCTTCTCAATAATAATTAGGTTCTACCTAGGGGTCCTTCCCAATAATAAGTAGGTTCTACCTACGGTTTTTTTTCGGTTTTTTATTCAATCGGTTGATATCGATGCCGTTTTTTTGGTATTAATTTTTTTGATATTGATTTTTTGATATTTTAACATTTTTTGGTACCGATAATAATAATGATTTTTTTGAATTCAATAAAATTCAAAATTCCAAAAATACTAAAATTTAATAATATAATAATTAATAGTTAATGTTTTGTAGTTTTATATATTAATAATTTCTATATAATAGTAGTTTTATTATTTTTTTGTATATATTAATAATGTTTTGTAGTTTTATCTTATATATTAATTATTATTAACAGTTAATGATTTCTTAGATTTAAAAAAAATTGTTAATATATAAAACAATTATTTAATTATTATTAATAATTATATATATTATTATGCAGTATAACTGAAAACTGATTCTTGCTTTTTCGATAATTTTAGATCGGTATGGTTCGGTATTTTCAATACCGATACCGATTCAATTTTTTTTACCGATGAACACCCCTAGTTCTACCTTTACGTGACATTTGCATCTCACGTGTTATTCTCTATTTTGAAATTAATGGGATGGTGTTTGGTATCTGAATTATTTTATACCAAATTTATTCTCACTAGGATTAATGTAACATTTGGAACACTTGATTCGGTTTTCTTGTACATACATCCTTGACTATTGGTAGGTTGAATTGAAACCACCAAATTTTTTTAATGGAAATTGTTTTTTAGCTCTACGCTTTATCATCATTGCTCTTACTTTTGAACATATATAATTAATCAATATCAATACTAAAAAATTAAAAATATAATTAAATAAACACCGAATCATTTTAGTCAGTTCTAAGTCAACTCAGTAGTCCAATTTTGATATTTCAATAATTTAAAATGTTTTTTTTTACACAAATTTTATCACATATTTTCTACTAAAATACAATATATTTAATTAATAATTAATATAATTATGACAACTCTTGATATTTCATGATTCATGAATCTAATTGGTAGAACATATTTCATTTAGCTCACTTTAATTTACTATAAATAACACTACCTCCACACTCAATTACACACAAACATGTCACAAGTTTACTATAGATCAACAAATTCCTTTGGATAAACTATATTCCTTAAAAAATGATCTTACTATTAAAGTGAGAGTCACTTCAATTTAAAATAGAGTAAATACAAAATCAAATAAGATTGTCAACACCAACGCTATCATGTAAATATTTTTATTTTCAAAATCCAACATAACTCATATGTATTAAAAATGTTTTATTTCATTCCAGTCATACAAGATTCACAAATGTTTTTTACTCTAAAACCCAATCAAAAAAAGTAATTCATGAAAAAATTAGCAAGAATTATAAAGTTTATTCTATACAAGTGGCCATAGAATTATAAAGTTTATTCTATACATGTGTTTTGCAAGAATTATAAAGTTTATTCTATACAAGTGGCCATAGAATTATTTGACTTTTATTTATTTTTAAATATCAGTTATAGGAAAGCGTAGTGCAGATTTAGTGCGATTTGAAGTCAAAATCATGACTTAAACCGCTTGAAAGTCTTGATTTGACAAATTTAAAACCGCATCCAAAACCGTTTGTGATTGGTGCGGTGCGATTTCAAACTGGGCGGTGCGGTTTCAATTGGTGCGGTTTCGGTTCCAATACCAATTGAAACAACAAAAAGGTCTAAACCTTCAATAGAATTTAACACAAAACTCTTATCAAGCAATTAACTTAGTGACAGAGTCGGTAATGAGAATTATATCAAGTATAGAAACAAAGTTTCTTCTGTCAAACATGTCAAATTCACCATCAAATCATAGAACAGTGAGACACATAGAGACCATGTATTCGATAACAAGTAAGAAAGATTATATAGTTTCCCAAAATTAAAAATATATATTGAAGATAGAATAAAATTTTATCTTATAATATATATATATATATATATATATATATATATATATTGCAGAGAGACTTATAGAATATAATTCTAACTGTACCTAATTTAAAAAATAATCTATTAGATTATTACTACTATAGCATAGACCTTAACCGGTGCATCAAGTGTTCGAACCAATGAATTTTTCCCCTCAGCTATAAGCCCCTCCAGTAACGCATCAAACAAATCTGAAATTTCAAAACCCAAATGCTTAATTTTTGCCTCTATAACCTCTAACCATCTTCTTTCAATTGGTGAAAAAATGACAATGCAAGACTGGGGTTTTCTCTGAGCGTGTTCAAGTGAAAAATAACTTTAAAATTTACTAGAGATAATACATACATACACACACATGGTACATTTTCGGTTTTATGCATGCGGTTTTAGCTAGTAACCAAATCGGAACCGTAAATTTAATTATTCAACCCACCTAAAACCGTTACATACGTCGGAACTGTTAGTGCGATTTTAATTGGTATGATTCGTATGATTTTTGATGATGTTTTAATTTCAATTTAATTATTTGCTGAGCACTACCCTTTTATATATTTTTTTTTTAAAAGGGCTAGTCAAAGACTTATGGTATCTAACTAATTCAACTTCTCACAACTACTTTGTTCTCTTTTACAGCCTGTTTGAATGAGAACATGGAGCAAACTAATTCAAGTATTAATGAAGACCTAGAATTATTCCAATGATTTTGACAGCTAATATATATTCTTCTTTTTGTGAAATAGTGGGTTTCATTTTTAATTAAATTTAATTCTAAGATGCTACTATTACATTATATTTTTTGTTTTGAATTTGTTTATTACACTTATATATATATATATATATATATATATGAGAAAAATATATGTACACAATTGTGTAGTATCACATCATATTATTTATGGCGGTTTTTTTTTATGTATGAAATCGTCATTATAGCCATTTATTAGAAAATTACATGACGAAGGGTGAACCGTCGTCATAGTCCAAAAATCCGTCATTATACCTCGAAATGTAATATCTATTTATATATATATATATAATAAATAAAGAATTTGTTTATTAATTCTTAAATTGGTTTGAAACAGTGTTAAAAAAAAATTTAACTAATATTGTCTTATCTATTAAGTTTGTGTTTTTTCTTTTGAGAACTTAATTATTAAGTTTATGTGATGGAGTGAATATGCAAAACATAGTTAATCTTTGGGAGATTTAAGTTTGTTTTGTTCAACTACATGTTGAGGCAAGGATAAACACGGAATTTGAAAAGATATGAGAAGAGTGCAAATGGTAAAATATTATTAATGTATATGTGATTAACGGATCCGGTTAGCATGAAGTGAACTTTATGATAAGTTCATTTCACGCTCAATACAGTGCTGACATACAGGCGAGTGGTTGATTTCTCCACCTAAACTTACCATGAAATTCACTTTATGCTAACCACTTCTGTGATTAACATGTCATTTATTGTACTCTATAAATATAATGAACCAAAAATGGTACTACACTTCCTCGGTTTTAATTGACTTTTTAAGGTCAAATTGATCAATTTTAAAATTAATAATTAAATAAGTATATTAGAAATTTTGAAATCAAATAAGTTGACTTTGATAATATAGTCAATGTACTTTTTTATGATTATAATTTTGTACTTATTTAAGAATATTTTTTAATTCTCAATATACATAATTAATCTGATCATAAAAAGTCAAATATAGTTAGATGTAGGGAGTAAAATTTAAAGCGAAATCATCATTTTCCTTTTTCAACATGGGCTCATTCCGTTTGAATTCGCATAAAATAAATAAAGGAAAAGAAAAGGAATACCATCTCAAAGGTGACTTTTATTTTTTCGATTAGAACTTTATTCCTTCTTGTTTTTTTTAAATAATTCAAATGGTCAAATAATGTGGTACTTTCTTGGTAGTTTGATTATTTTTATTCAAATAAAAATTACGGGGTATGTCCCGTAATATGAGCTTTTGACTCATTTGTAATAAATTTTATTTTTTCTTTATCAATAAATATTGTGTTTAATTTCTTACAAAAAAAAACACCAAAATTTTCATTTTCCTTCAATTTTTTTGAGAAAAACTTTCACCCCACCACTTTTTTAAAAAATTCAAATTTGATAATTTCTAGTGTTTGGTGGTTAATTATGGATGTAAATTTGATTTTTAGTTTCTTAAAACTAATAAAGACACAGTATAGGCGGTTCACTTACTTTAAAAGAAACATTTTTCTATATCTATATATATTAATGAGATATAATCCATTTTGAATTTGGACGGAAAAACACAAGGACAGTTTAAATTTATTTTAATTAATTTGGACGGAAAAACACAAGAACGATTCACTAATTGATTTTGAGAGAAAGGGTAGTGGGAGAGGAAGGAGTAGAGAGAGAGGAAATAAAAATGGGATTGTTGAAACGAAAAGAGAGAGAATTTTATTACGTTGTGTCTTTAGGCACGGACAATTACTAATAATATTATATATTTGCATATCTCAACAACTATTATCGTAACATTTTATAAAAAAATTACCCGATCAAACAAGACCCATACATGAAAGTAAACAAATTGATTGAGTCTAATTTGTTAGTAGATAATATGATTAATAAAGTAGTAACTGAAAATTAATATCTAGACTGTACTTGAAGAAAACGTAAAAGGGTTTGTTACATTGGCCATGCCAAAAACTTTCGAAATGCAAAATGATTCCACCCCCACAATCTAGGTTTGTTTATAAGAATTAATAAGGGGATAATATTTAATGTTTACATAATTAATATTTAAAATAAAAACAACTAATTAAACATATAGTATATTTACACACACAATTACTGATTCATCAAATTTGGTTTAATTCGTGTAAAGCTCTGTTCAAATAGCTTAAGCTCGACACTAGTTTATTAATAGAGCTGAAGATTCAACTCTTGAAAATTAAATTAGTCTGGATAGAAATTACAAGACCCAACAAGCAAAATAATGCAGCAACAATTTTCTAGCTCGTTTTTCATTATTTCTTCTCAGCAAATTCAGTCTCCAACTTCCATAAAGCATGTCTCGACCTACAACCAAACATCAAACAACAAGACTGAGAAAGAAATCCACTGGTTAAACTCAGTCTCCAACAATGAGGGCTTACGAGAAAACTTAGTCTAAAGATTAAGTACTCAAGTAGCGAGCTATATGAGCAGAGTATTGGCAATAATTTAGGTTTGATTATTAAACAGAGGCAAACTAGACTCTTCTCATCTAAAATCGATTAAGCTTATATAGAGTTATAGACCTGCCATACTAGATACAATTTTTTAATAGTATACAATCAATAAAAAGTCTAGTTCAACTCGAATCAACTCAACGCATGAGCTAAAAGTGTCGAGCTTCAACACATTGCAATGAGTTTAACTCTAATACGATTTTGCCAAAGTCAATCATAACCTTAAGGAGTCATCTTCAAAGTTTTATTATCCGACTCAATTACAGCCCTAACTTTATATGTAATTAAATAACAGAAACAACCATAATGCTATAGCCAGAATAGTCATACATGCACACATACATTTATGCCTATGCAGAGAGTCTTGCTTTCAGATCATCTGCCACAGCATCGATGAATTCTTCGGTGTTCAGATAGTGTTCCCTACTGAGCCTGTACCATGTAGAAAACATATGTTACAAAATCATTCTATGAATACAGAGAACAAAAATTAGTGAACAATTACAAGTCACTTACTTGGATCCATGAAGAATAAGAGCAAGATCCTTGGTCATCTTTCCAGACTCCACAGTACCAATACAAGCTGCTTCTAGCTTCTCCGTGAAATCCAGGAGTTTAGCATTGTCATCCAACTTCGCCCTGTCAACATGAGCGCAGTTTGCTCATTCACTATAATAAACAAACCAAGAAATATCTACAATTCCATATGATAGAAAATGTTTGAAAAGAAAATCAGCTTGGGAAACTAACAATTATAATCCTGTACCTGTGTGCAAGTCCTCGGGACCATGCAAAGATTGATGCTATGCTGTTTGTGCTGGTTTCCCCTCCCTTTTGATGAACCCTGTAATGACGGGTAACAGTGCCATGAGCTGCTTCAGCTTCTATGGTTTTTCCATCAGGACAAACCTGCAGCATATGAGAACCACGTGAATATTTAAAATAAAAAGGCACATAATCAACAAAAATACTGAATCAGGAAACAAAATGTTAGGTCACATTTGGTAAATAATCAGAAACAGAATTGAACTTTAAGGACAGGGTACAGGAAAGGAGAAACTAGAGAAAATTAGAAGGTAAATGGACAAATAGGTAGACATTAAAATTGTGTAATATTGGTAACAAGAAAGACGCCATAAATAAACAAAATGGAAGAGTCAATATACCAGGACTGATGTCATTAAACCAAGAGATCCGAAACCTGTAAGTTACATTAAATCTAAGGTCAGATAAAAGCCACATAATAAAGAGGAACACTTCATCCAGTAACTCAACATTTTAAATTCGCAAGCAATACAAATTACAAGGGATGGGTACAGGTCACAGACACACACACAGACACCACAGTTTGAAGCTGCTGGGATACGGTAGGTGTGCTTGTATGTGTGGGAGTGAGCACCGACAACAAAAATTTGCACAATTAAGTACCTTTATGTAATAAAAATTTGTAACACAAACCTTGTGCTAAGAAATCACTTTGTACATCCCCATCATAATTTTTGCATGCCCATACATAACCTCCGTCACTCTTAAGAGCATATGCAACCATATCGTCAATAAGACGGTGTTCGTACCTACAAATTCAATTATAGAAGTGAGTACAGATAACATTTACAGGAAATCCAAAAATTAGTGTACAGATATCACATATCACATATCACATACTTCAGCTACTCACCATATCCCAGCAGCTTCAAACTTTGATTTCCAGCTCGCTTCATAAACTTCTTGAAATATGTCCTTAAATCTTCATTCATGAAAAGAAATTTGATCAGATAGAAACTAAGAGCCAAAAACCACAGGTTGAATGGAAATACCTCAAGAATTGAAAGTGCAAGGCGTGAAACAAGAATTAGCCAAAAATCAATAATCTTACTGAAAATTATTGCAATACACAGAGAACCCACATGGAAAATAATTCAATTAAAATGAAACAACCAAAAAACACATACCTTCCATCATATTTCTTAAGAATAGTATTTTTTGTGCTAAGATAAAGTGGCCACATTTTTTGGTAAGCTGTGTTCATTGAAGCATCAGCAAAAGCATGAATGGACTATATTTCATGATAAACACAAAAAGAGATGTATGTTAGTGTCCTGCAATAACCACCAATTCGACTTCAATATACCACTAAACAACTTGCAAAGCAAACCTCATCAGTGTTGTACATTGACAAAGCTACACCTCCAGCACCAGTGAAGTTGTAAACTTCCAACTCTGTCTTTTCATCTTTTCCTTCTGGTACTGTATACAAGTTAAGCACCCTCTCTTAAAAGATGTTTTAAAACTTTTGAAAATATAGAAGCAAAGAAGGTAATAGAGCACTACAAATTTAGTCATTTTGAAACCATTAAAGAATTAACAGAGGTAAACTTGCTGTGAGAATCGAGAAAGCGGAAACATAAAAAGAAAACAACTTTACCAAAAACCAATTTAAGTTTTCCAGGTCCTTTGATAACTGCATCAGTTGCTCGGTATTGATCACCAAAAGCATGCCTTCCAATGCATATTGGCTTTGTCCATCCTGAAAGTAAGAGCAATTAGTATACTTTATTCCATTAGGAGATTATAAAAATAGCAAATATACTATCAACATAAAAAGGTAATTACCTGGGATGAGCTTGGGGATGTTTTTGCAAATGATTGGTTCTCTGAATACCGTACCTGCAGCGATTGACAATTATAATGAGTCGTCCACAGTCAACTGTATTATGTGAAGCAATTATTTTTGGGTTTATAAAACAAAACAGGCAAGTAACTGACCATTTAAAATGTTTCTAATTGTCCCATTTGGACTCTTCCACATCTGCTTCAGGCTAAACTCCTCAACACGAGCTTCATCTGTAAAATAACAAACCATATTCTTTATTTTCAGTTAAGTAATGATAATGTACCGCAAGTCCCATTAAGCATTCATTCATTCATCAATATATTATCCACAATAAACATTCTTTCAGTCAGATCCAACCATGTATACCTGGAGTAATGGTTGCACATTTGATTGCTACATTGTACCTAAAATGACACCATACATGTCAGCTTTCAAAACAACAATAGACGCACACATACAGACACAAGGATAGAAAACTTAAAAGTTCAAAAGAACACGCTAATCGAAGTACACAAATTTATTAACAGTAAAACAGGGAATATATAAGAAGCTAGACTAGAATTTCAGATACTACTAATTAAACCAATAGAATGATTAGCACAAAGATTTTCTAGTAATAGTTTGAAAAATGGAATCTCACAGAGTTAAGAAATTCAAATACATACTTGAGCGTAGCCTCTGCACTTTCAATAGTAACTTTATCATCAGTTGCATCACGATGAGGAAGGCCAAGGTCAAAGTATTTTATATCCAGATCAACAAAGGGAAAAATGAGCTGCAGAAAATCAATTCAAGTCATAAGCACGACCAATAAACACAAAGAAATAAGAAGCAAGAAGCATTAATCCAAGAATTTTTTTTAAGGAAAAAAGAAGAAGTGAATCACCTTGTCCTTTATATATTTCCAAAATACTCGAGTCATTTCATCTCCTGCAGCATATAATAGGAGGAACCACATAAGACACAAAAAGGAAATGACTGTACTTACATAGATAACACAAATCTGCAAATATGCCCACATAAAAGAAGAAAGGGAAAAAAAGATATGTACACACAATAGCTTCATTGCTTCACAACATGAAGCAAACAGCTTCCCCTTGCGATGCAAAAGGCTGATTGGCATTTTAATCTTCTGTGAATAATTTTACTGATTTTACGGATTATGTAGTTACCCTAATTCTGTTACTCACAAAGTAATTAAGCTAGTTTGACTGGCACATTATTTAATAACAACCATTGGATAGGAAGAGTGGAAACCTTGCATTGAACGAGTTCATTTGTTTTGGTACATCTAAAACAGAAAGGAGCTCACTTAAAATTTTTGGGCATATTAACATTTTAGTTCATGCATCCCAAGCACATACAGAGAAAAGACATTAAAATAAACATCTTTCCATTCTTTTGCGGTAGGATATAAGTTGTGTTAACTGTTAAGTCATTCGGTTGTCCACCGATTCAAGTTCACGGAGGGTCAAAATAGGTTCTACATTAGCCATGAAATTAATGCAACCCCCTTCCTTTCTTTAAACCTGGGTCTAACTTTATAAAACATTTATTAATAAAATAAAAAAAGGACAGGCAAATTACTAACATATACATTTAAAACAAGATATTGTTGAAGATGCTAAGTCATCAATTTAAAGATGAATTTGAAAGATGAAGGATCTAAACATTATTCAATCTGTACAAACAAAGTCTCACACGGAAACATTCTGAAAGTTTGTCAAGTTGTAGCCATGCTTCCTCATGAGATATAGATATTCATAATTACATTTAGTCTGTCTCCAAATAATACCATAGTCGCCCTGTACAAAACATAATACTTGGAAAAACTTGTAGCTACTGTACAAAACATTCTTACCCCCTGGTGGTTGGCAATGGAAATGTAGAGGCCACTATAGAGTTCTGTAATGGAATTTGTCAACTTTTGGGATTGCCTTTAAGTAAAATTGTGAAGTATAGGATACTTCATAATTAATTATTAGCACTTCCACTGTATCCGCACGTGTAAACTAATGGGAATAGTTCAAACAACTCCATCTTTCTTTGGTTCATCAAGCATAGTAATATATGACAATTTGACAACATACAAAATAGTTGTCAAAATTGCACAAATTCTCCAAAAGTCGGACAAGTTAAACTTTTTGTGGTCAACTACTAGTAAATTGCATCAGGATTCTAACCCAGTGACGAGTCAACTAAACCACCACTTTGCAACCAAGCATCTATCTAGATACTATCGTTAATTATGAAAGAATTTGTATTCATATCTCAACGAAACAATAAAGAGAATTTATTCAATTGAAAGATACCGACTACTAAAATTCCTAAACATTCTAATCTCACTTTATGTTTCCATGCTAGTTAACAAAAACTTCAGAAAGACAGAAGTTTATCCTAGAATACAACGAAATCCAAGCAACCCGCTTTTGAAGAAAAAGTCAGTAAAAGTATAAAACAGGATATTCAGTTAAACTTCTACTTAAAACTCCAGTTCATGCCTTTATCAATAAATTCCATTATTTACTGATTGAAATTTGTTCTTTGATTTATCAAGTACATGATCAATGACCGATAAAAGACATGTCTCTAAATAATTAACAACTCCAGTAATCAATAGATCGGATGACCTAACAAAAGTTAAAGTCAATTGGACTTACCGTCCATCTCAACAATGGGGTTGGCGACCTTGATGAACGCCATTTTCTCTCTCTAAATGTGTACAACTGATCCGAGCGAGGGAGAAAGAGGTTTATATATATATATATATATATATAGAGAGAGAGAGAGAGAGAGAGAGAGAGAGAGAGAGAGAGGTGAATTCTTGTTAGAAACTCCGCCAGCCCCAGGCGAGCTAATATATACTAGAGGTAGAGGACTGACTTTTTAGAGAGAGAAAGACAACGGTGATGGCTGATTATGATTTATGGGTTTTGGAGATCCTATTTTTTTTATTTCATTTATCCTAACTTAAATTTTTACACCTGATTTTTTATTTAATTTTAAAATTAATTAGTGTTAGATAAGAAGTTAAATATCAAACATTTAAGTGGATGACACAAGAGGGACAAGAGAAATGGGATAGAGGATTTGCTCACACACATAAAATCTCGTCTGCGTGTTAATTCTTTATTGATTAATTGATTAATTTTATCCAAAAATAAATTTCATGCTAACCACTTGAACGAACAAAGAAAATAAAAAAATGTCAATTTTTTCAAAATTGTATATATCTCTATACATATCCAAATTATACATTTTAAACCACACTCAATGAGTGTATAAAATAATCCTATAATAGTAACAATTTGAGGTTGTACATAGGTATTATTCAATTTAATTTTAATGATACATTTTATTGTAGGAGAAACTTGAGAAATTCAATTACTTGTTGAATTTTGACTTTTGCTAAAAAAGTAAATTCCAACTTGTGATGTCAAAATGAGAGTAATTTATCACTAGATTATAACATTTGATTTAAAATAAAGAAGAATTTAAATTAGTGGAATATGAAAAAGAAAATACAGGAATTTATAAGTTGGTGTTAAAATAAATTATTCTTATATGTTTAACAAAAATATTTTTTAAACACAATTTATCTATGTCTTAAACTTAATAATTATTTTATTTGATTTTAGATTTATTATTCAAAATGTACCGGTTGTCATATCAATTTTATCTATAAAATAAATAGTTTAGTAACATTATATTGTATTTTGAATGAGATCGCAGATGAGATATTCAAAAGATTTGGGCTCAAATCAAACCCATATAGTTCAATATTTATAAGAAATTGATAAATTTACAACAGAAAATAATATTTTTACGTGATATTTTTAGTTCAATAGTTGTACTGGTTATCGCTATAAATTTTATTGCGACTGTTTAGCCGTCGCTATATATCTATAATGACATTTTTTATATAAAAAAATTTAAAATTATTGTAAAAATATCATTTTTCTATTTATATTATTAATTGTTGGGTAAGGGATGTTGTTCCTTAACTTTATCGTTATGTAATTTGGTTATTTTCTCAAAAAAAAGGTGAATAAAATAATTTTTAAAACCTGTGTAACCTTTCTTTTACTCATTATTCCTAATTGCTCTTGTATATTTTTTCATCAATATTTATAATTTTTATTTAAATATATTTTTTACACATAATGATAAAGAGTGGTAAGGATAATTAGACTCTTTTAATAATTGATATTCATAGGATAATGGAGAATGTGACTTCAAAGTAATGGTTCAATAAAAGTATTATATGACCATATTGTAAGCAATACATTCTCTTTAATAAATATTATTTTATTTTTGCAAATTCCTATGGAGAACAATAGAACATTAAATTAAATAAAAGTATAGGCTGTTTATTAAGAAAGTGTAAGCAAATCTGACAACTGACCAGTCAATAATACATTTAGATCATTACGGGATGACAATAATGAAATTTTCTATATTATCTTCTCTTCGCCAGTCATTCAGATCTGTCATATGTTAATCAGTATTCAATATTTTTTAAATTTTTATTATTTGCTTGGTTCCACAAAAATAAAATTTTTGTTTATTAAATTCTTTTGTTGTAATTATAATAATATAATATTTATAAATTTATCTTCACAAATTTATTGATGTGTCATATAATCAATCAATAAAAAACGGTTAAAATCATTTACATTATATATAAGGATAATGATCCATAATATTTATTTGTTATGAATCATTACCCATATATATAATATTAATAAAAACAAAAAGGAATGGTCATAATTAGAAACTGAAAATCACTACATGAAAATAAACCATCAACGATCATATTTATCTGAGACCGCCATATTCGGTCTCTAATTATGATAATAACGACCTCTATCCAAACTTGTCGCTAGTTGTATTAGCAAGCGTCATACAGTAGATAATCTGTCGCTATTCTATTTTTGCCTTCATAAAGTTGGCACATATATTTTCGTGGGAGACTTATTACGATAGATTATTAACAACAACCGCTATCGGTCGCTAAAAATTCCATGTCAATTAAAAACAGCGGCCGCACAGACGATCAATCCAAATAGAATGAAAAAGAAGAGGGGAAGAGAGGGAGTAGAACGATGAAAAAGAAGGGGAAGAGGGAGAGGGAGTAGAAGCGACGCCGATAATTTTGGGTGGACGTTGTGACTCCCCCAAAATAGGTATACATCACCCATTTTGAGTCGCCAAAAATATAGATGAAAAAATAACTACAACTTTTTATTAATTGTGTCGTGCAAAAATCTGACAACACATACTATGAGTTTAAATACAAATATAATCTTCTAGACAATATCAACACCCAAATAAAGTCCTCATTACAATTATTGATGTACTATTTTACAAAAATAGTGAGGAATGCTAAAACAACTGTCTAGGACCATCACTCTATACCCCGACTGGTTACTGCTATGTTCTCGCTTCCTAAGAAGAAAAATGGACAAAAAAGAAAAGGGTGAGCTCAACTAGCCCTGTAAAGAATATTATGACTAAGATAATATACAACAAATTATCCTTAGTCTTCAACAGGAAAAAATCTGATAGAATATAATCGACAACGAGTTTTAGATCAACAACTGCAGCGGAAACAACAATTCATTAGAAGAGTTAAGTAAAGAATGAAATCTACTATCATCTATGAATTTAAAAATTCATCATCAATATTTTATCCATGTAACATCAATCAATATACATCTTTGCACTACCGGCCAAAGATATTCATTCAGATCACCAGTTGGTCATATTTCATCTCAACACTGCTCATCTTTGCACTACGGCCAAAGATATTCATCGTAATCATTCATCTTTGCATTCTGGATCAAAGATATTCATCAAGTACCACCATTAAGGGGTGAGGATGATGAAAATATTTTAGAGAACGAATCCAATAAAGATGAAGGACAAATATTAGGGATTCAGTATTTGGTTTATCCAAATTCAATAATACTCCATAATAACCAAGTGTGAGGTGGAATTCAAAAATAAAGATCAAAACATGGATACAACCAAAGATAGTAACCATAAAAGACATCTGGGGCGAAAAAGAGAAAATTTTATTTTTCGGTGAATAGTGCTGTGACGCCCCCAAAATTAGGTATACGTCACCCATCTTGGGTCGCCACTTACATGGTACATAAATTCAAATACAACTTACTAATATAACCGTAGGTAGTACAATACGATATAAAGCGTGAGTTTGAATACAAATATTGTCTACTAGATATTATACAAACTCAAAAGGAGTCCTCATTACTACTATTATCACACTATTTCACGTAGAATAGTGAGGACTACTAATGCTATTCTCTTGACCATTACTCCGTTCCCGAGCTCGTCCGGACTATGTTCTCATTTTCTCGAAGAGAAACGTTGAAAGAAAGAGTGAGCTCAACTAGCCCGAAGAAAAATATTATGACTAAGATAATGCGAATAATTTATCATTAGTCTTCAACAATTGTTAAGCGATAAAATACAATAGACAACAAGTTTAAGCTGCGGTGGAATAAGCAATCCATTAAAAGAGTCAAGTAGAGAATAAAGTCTACTATCTTTTAGGTTTTAAAGGTTTTTCATCAACGTTATATTTGAGACTCAAACTTTAATAAATAATCCACATCATCGAATCACCCCCGCTACTACTACCAAGGATATTCATCAAATTATCAATGGTCGTGACTATACCGAATCACCCACAGTCATAATCATACCAAAACTATCCATCATTTGCATTACAGTGCCCACGAGAGGACTTTTATCACATCATTTATAACAAGCCATGATTATACCGAATGATCCCCGGTCATAATCACACTAAGTTCATCTATACACGTAAAGTCAAGATAACATAATATAACATGAGGATGATGATAATGACATAATAATTCAATAAAATAAGTTCAAGAATTATTTTATCCGGGAATTATTAACGCCCAAATTGTCAAAAATGATCTTTATTTTGTAGAGTAAAATTCAAGAATGATCGGAAGAATATTTCCATGAAAAGATCTATGGATGAAACGCAAATATCAAGGATATTCTACTAATTTCATGGAGTATAGAAAGTCAAAGTTTTAACTAATTGGGAATAATAAAGAATGGAATATCAAAAGAAATTACCATGCATGCGGATGCCAGCATGTATAAAAGTTATTCCAACGAGAATGATAATAACGGAACCAGTCGGGTGAAATTCACGCAAGCAGGATGTTCCAACAGAATAATAAAGATGGAACTGCATCGGTGTAAAACACACGATAGGATATTCACGAGAATGATAAAGGCGGAACCAGTGTAAATTGTAAAACACATGAGCATGGATGTTCCAATGAGAATAATAAAGAGCGGAACCAGTGGGTGTAAAACACACGCACGTGATGTTCCAGCAGAATAATAGAAGAATGTCACCAAGTATAGGGTAAACCACGTATCTGAGTTTTTTCAATGAATAATAAGCAATGGAATAACAAAATGGATTTCACCAAGTATAGGGTACGCCTGGCGTATCTGGTCGTGTATAGGGTATGCCACTTTTACGAGTTATTCCAATGAGAATAATATAGAATGGAATAATGTAAGTTCTCTTCAAGAAGAAAGAATAACACCCATTACGAAGTACAAACAAATAATATCCCTTACCTTAGAAGAACTGAATATTGGCAAGGTGAAGTAGCGAGAATACTTTTCTTCTTTCTCTCTATAGTTTCTCTCTACAGAGTTTCAAAGTGAATTCGTGAAAATAATGAAGCACTAGGCCTCTATTTATAGAAGATTTTAGCTTAAGACTTTTTTGCCGTGTGAAAAGGCAAGTGGCTCGACGAATCGGTGATGTGAAAAGAAAAGTGGTTTGGACGCTTGTAATGTGAAACGACAAGTGGTTCGACGCCTATAATGTGAAACGACAAGTGGTTCGACTTTTGTAATGTGAAACGACAAGTGGTTCGGCCTTTGTAATGTGAAACGACAAGTGGTTCGGACGCTGGTAAAGGTAATTACTATTGACGAAGGTAATTACTATTCACAAAGGTAATTACTTATCGACGAAGGTAATTACTTATCGACGAAGATAATTATCATTGACGAAGATAATTACTATTCACAAAGGTAATTACTATCGATGAAGGTAATTACTATCGACGAAGAGACTCTTAGATGATGACATATGGGCCCCCATAAAATAATCAAACTTACCACAAATGTCTCATAACGTAACTCTTTATATACATCGAGGATTGAATAAATATTATCACAAATCATTTTATTTTTAATCAACACATATTTAATCTTTCAATAATTATTAATCATTTATAACTTGTCGCCTCAATTATTGATTTAATACTATAACATATTATACGATGATAATCTTTGTGACAATAATTGAATCAATAATATAAGAGATATGACGCAAGAATTACTATAGCAATAATTGAGCATAATGAGTGACTTCTCACGTAAGCATCAATAATCAATATCGTGCTCTTATACAACCACAGCAGACATCGCACTTTTACTACTAGGGTAGTTCAAGCGGTTTAACCAGTAACACCTCTGTAGTTATTTTTATAGAAAGATAATTTTGTCGTTTTAACTACGACAATACCTCCGTTAATGGGTCCATTAATGATTGGTAGTCGCATTTAATATTCCCCAAACAAAAGAATATTCCCCGACCAAACTAATAATTTATAACAACTTGCATACTTTGCAAAATTTATAAATACTACCCACAACTATAATATTATCTTAAATTCACACCATAATATTAAAAAATTATTTCGACAAAATTTAAATCTTTATTGATAAAACTGGGGTCTCACAATCTCCCTCCTTATGGAATTTAAGCCCTCGAAATTAGGGTAAATACTGGTATGATAAAGAGGTGAGGATACCTTGAATACCTTTTATCGTTAAAAATATTAAATTCATCTTCGCATGATTCTACCAAAGATATTCATTAACAATTCAAATTTTGCACACAGGCCAAAGATATATAGCTGTAAAACCAATAATACCGAGACTCGACTTAATAGTATCACAACCACGAATTATCCATGACCACTCTTGGCCAAGGATATTCGTGTTTTCAATTACTACCGTGATTATACCGAATAATCCCTGGTCATAATCATACCAAGCCTATTAATGCACTACTACCAAAGATGACTTTTACCACATCCATGAATTAATATTTCATTCTTTGAGACTCAAATTTCAATAATTAATCCATATCATCGAATCATCCCCGCACTACGGTGACAAGGATATTCATTAGTATCACAACCACGAATTATCCATGCACTACTACCAAAGATAATCGTGTATTCATTAGTATCAACGACCATAATTATCCATGCACCACGTACAAAGATAATCGTGTATTCATTAGTATCACCGACCACAAATTATCCATGCACTACTACTAAAGATAATTGTGACGACCCCAAAATAGGTCCATTCCATCCAACCCATTCTCGAGTCGCCAAATACACGGTATGTAAACAACTACAACTTTATTATTACAACAAGAAAAAATCGTGAGTTTAAATACAAATATTATCTTCTAGACAATATTTATACTCACATAAATCCTCATCACATTTATTGATACATTATTTTACAAAAATGGTGAGGACTACTAAACAATCCTTTCTAAAACCTTCATTCCATACCCAGACTGCATTTCGCTTATATTCTCGCCTCCCGAGAAGAATGGAACAAAAAAGGAAAAGGGTGAGCTCAACTAGCTCAAGAAGAATATTATGACTAAGATAATATACAACAAATTATCGTTAGTCTTCAACAGGGAAAAATTTAATAGAATCTGATATGTACAACAAGTTTCGGATCAATATTCGCACGTGAAATAATAATTCATAGAAGAGTTACGTAGAGAATGAAATCTACTATAATCTATGAATTTAACGGTCCATCATCAATATTTTATCCTCGTAACATCAATCAATATTCATCTCAAATCAAACATTCATCTTTGCACTATGTGCCAAAGATATTCATCGATCGGTCGTATTCATCTCAACACACATTCATCTTTGCACTACAGCCAAAGATATTCATCGATTGGTCATATTCATTTAAACACTGTTCATCTTTGCACTACTGTGCCAAAGATATTCTTCAGAAATCATTCATCTTCACACTAATGGGCCAAAGATATTCAATAATATCATCATTTAAGACCGAGGATGATGAAAATATTTTTAAAGAAACGAATCCGGTGAAACAAAATGACAAGGATTAAGGATTAATGATTCAGTACTTTTGTTTTATCCATGTCCAACAATACCTCAAAAATAATCATAGTGGTGTAAAATTCAAGAATGATCAAAACATGGATACAATCAAAGCTAGTATCCGAATAGATGTTTTGGACAAAAAGAAAAATTTTCATTTTTCTATTGAATAGTGCCATATACGTGAATAGTGTCAGATATCGTGAATAGTCTTAGATACGTAAAATAGTAACTCAGACACCAAAAGATAGAAATTCCACAAAAAAAATATTTTCACGCTTCAGCTTAATAAGTACTCGTGAATAAGAATCGTGAATAGTAACTCATGAATAGTAACTCGTGAATAAGTAACTCATGAATAAGTAACCAGACATGAAAAAGTTCCAAATTTGATAAAAACTTCAGATCAACATTTCAAAGATAATGATATTGAAGAAATAATATCATTCTGAAAAAATAATATCCCTTACCTCAAAGAATCAAGATTACTTGGAAGGAAAGGTCAAGTGATCTTTGAATGAAACTTCATCTTGAACAAAGAACTCTCAAAGTATCTAAATACTCACAAAATACGCTCAACAATATAGAGAGAAAGAGAAAACTTTGTTTACGGTGTGATTTTCAATTCTAACTTAGCCCTCTATTTATAGGAAAATGTTAATTACCAAAGCAGACTTGACTGCACCGATGGCTTTACCGCTACTATTGCCACCCACCACATTTGAAATAAAATTCAGCACATTTCTTCACCAACCACAAGTGGGGCCCACTCAATTCTAGAATTTTCCACCAAAATCAATTATAACCCTAATTTAGAATCGACACCTCTTAAAATTCATAACAAATCATTCGTGCATTTTAACGGTTCAAAATTTGTGGACATATACTCAACTTATGTATGTATAACATACCCAAAAATTACCACAATCCAATCGGTCGGATTAAAAATTATAATCCCCATAATATATCTCAAAACCCCGATTTAATTTTTAATACCTCAAACTGTAAAAATTCGATAAAACACCTCAACAATAATTTCTTCATTTATAACCACATAAATAAATCCATCATTTATATCCACATAAAATAAATATTTCTTTATCATATGAATCAATAATTAATTATTTACAAATAATATTATGTAATCACAATTATGACAACCAGTAGTTCCCGGAAGCAGGGGCTTTCCGATAAGGATTTCTCCTTACTGGCGCGCAATTAGGTGACCAAACCTCTCCTTGACAGAACTTTCTAGACATTGCCAATAATGTTATCTAATAATATTATTTAAATAATATGAATTATTGATCTGATAATGGAGATAATGTGCAGTGACAATTATTGAACAACAATAATATAAAATATCAACTTAAAGAATTATTGAATCAATAAAATAAAATATTGAACAATAACTCACTGTGAAAATTATTGAGTAGTGCCTTCACGTAAGGATCAATAATTCAACAACATCATGCAATACTGCAGTATTAATTCTTGCAACCACGCCAGACATCGTATTTTAACCACGGGTATTCCAATGATCTTAATGTAAGAATAACCAAGTTATTTTTAACCAACTTATATTTGTCGCTTTCTTCATCCAATCGCTTCAGTTATGGGGCCCCACACATGGTCGCTACTGTCGCATTTAATATTCCCCGACAAGCATTTAATATTCCACGACCAAACGAATATTCCCGACAACAATGAATATTTTATAACCACTTGCTTATTTTGAAATATTTGCGTATTTAACCCTTAACTATCCACATTAATCAAATCAACCCTTACTATTTCAAAATAATAAATAAAGGAAATTCCTTTTATATTAAAAAAATTTGGTCTTACAACCTCCTCTTCTTATGAAATTTCGTCCTCGAAATCGACGTCTACTGTGTTTTCAAAAGGTGAGGATACCTCGCTTTCATTTCGTTTCCAATTCCTGTGTCATTTCCTCTATAGCATGATTCCTCCACAAAACTTTAACTTGTGGTATGACCTTTCAAGCGTAGGACATGCTCCTTCCTATCCAAGATCTTGATAGGTACCTCCTCATCGTTAAGTCTTGGCTATCTCGTCCTGGGTTCTAACTCAATAACGTGGTTCGGGTCTTTCACATATTTACTGAAGCATGGATATGTGAAACACATTATGAACACGAGACATACTCGGAGGTAACGCAAGTCTATAGGCTACATTTCCTACTCGGTCAAGAATTTGAAATGGACCAATAAATCGTGGATTGAGCTTTCCTCTCTTCCCAAATCTTGTAACTCCCTTCCATGGAGCAACTCGCAACAATACATGATCCCCTACATTAAATTCCACGTCCTTTCGATGAAGATCCGCATAACTCTTTTGTCGATCTTGAGCCGTTTGTATACGTTGTCGAATCATTTGGATCTTTTCGGTAGTCATACGCATTAACTTTCGGGTCCCAACAATGTTGCTTCACCCACCTCATCCCAACATATTGGAGAACGACATTTTCGTCCATATAATGCTTGAATGGAGCCACACCTATACTTGCTCGATAATTGTTGTTGTAGGAGAATTCCACCAATGGTAAATACTTATCAACCGCCCTTGAAGTCAGGGACAGAGTCTTAATAAATCTTCAAGAGTTTGAATAGTCCTCTCGATTGTCCGTCTGGTTTTGGGGATGGTATGCGAACTAAATCGCAAACTGCGTGCCCATAGCTTTTTGCAAGCTAACCCAAAATCTTGAAGTGAATCTTGGGTCACGATCCAAACTATGGATACAGCATGCCATGCAACCTCACAATCTCATTTTAAATACATACTAGCAAGACGTTCAAGTGAATAAGTCTCCGTATCGGCAAGAAATGAAAGCAGACTTGGTTAATCTATCAACAATAACCCAAATAGCATTGATGCCTTGAGAAACCGGGGAAGACCCGTGAAACGAAATCCATGGTAATGTGTTCCCACTTCCATTAGGAATCTCAAGTGGTTGCAACGGACCCTTAGGTACTAGATGCTCGCCTTTACACGTTAGCAAGTTAAACACATCGAGATAAACTTTGCAATCTCTCTCTTCATATTGTTCCACCAAAATGTATGTCGAAGATCACGATACATTTTAGTACTTCCGTGATGGATTGCAAATGGTGTATTGTGTGCCTCCATCATAATCTTGTACTTCAAATCAGTCGTTAGAACACAAAGTCTAGAGTGGACTCAAGTATTCCTTCTTCATCAATTCTCGCAGGAATAGCTCCTTCTTGTACTTTCTTCTTCATACGCATCGATTCCCGATTCGGTGGCTTGAGCAACCTTAACTTTTTCTATTAAAGTTGGCTCTACGCGTATACTTGACATCATCGTGCTCGTTCGCGATATGATCTTCTACTCAATGCGTACCTACCACGTTCGCTTTACCGTGGTGGTATTGAATAGTGTGATCGTAGTCTTTCAATAGCTTCGAGCCAACGTCGCCGCCAAGATGTTGAGTTCTTTTGAGTGAAGAAATATTTAAGGCTTTTATGATCCGAATATATCTCCACTTTTCTCCCATATAGATAGTGCCTCCATATCTTTTAGCGGCAAATTGATCTTTGCCGCTAACTCTAGATCATGAGTAGGATAATTCCTCTCATACTCTTTAAGTTGTCGCGAGGCATAGGCTATGACTTTCCCACGTTGCATGAGAACACATCCTAACCCTTTGCCTCGAAGCATCATTTGAGATAACAAATCCATCCGAACCAGATGGTATTGTTAGAACAGTCTTAGAAATAAGTCTCCTCTTAAGCTCTTGGAAACTTTTCTCGCATTCTTCGCCTTAAACGAATTTCGTATCCCTTCGAGTTATTTGAGTTAATGGAGTAGCGATTCGAGAAAACCCTTCCACGAATCTCCGATAATAACCAAATTTAAGCCCAAAAGCTACGTGCTTGATCAACACTTGACTTTGCTCTAACTTTGTATTGCTTCAATCTTCACGGATCAACAGATACTCCATGTTTTGACACCATGCCCAAGAAATGCTACTTCCTCAAGCCGAACTCGCATTTCTTCAATTTGGCATATAGTTGGTTTTCACGAAGCCTTTGGAGTACCAAGCTTCAAATGGTGCTCATGATCTTCATGACTTTTGGAATATATAAGGATGTCATCAATAAAGACAACAACGAATCGATCCAAATATTCCTTGAATACTCGGTTCATCATATCCATGAAAGTCGCAGGAGCATTAGTTAGTCCGAAAGACATGACTAAGAATTCATAATGCCCATACCGAAAGTTTCAAGGCGCTTTGGAATATCCTCGATTCTAATCTTGGTGATGATATCCGTAAGCGAAGATCGATTTTGAAAAGAATTGTGCCCTCTGAATTGGTCAAACAAGTCATCAATACGAGGTAGAGGATACCTATTCTTGATGGTGACATGGTTCAATTCCGATAGTCAATACAAAGTCGCATACTCCCGTCTTTCTTTTTTACAAATAAAACAGAGCACCCCAAGGAGATGTACTAGGACGAATGAAACCAATGTCCAACAAATTCTGTAGTTGGACCTTTAACTCTGAAGTTCAATAGAGCCATTCGATATGGGGTTTTAGAAATGGGCTTTGTACTCGGGTTCAAGATCAATAAAGAATTCAACTTCACGTTACGGGGTGGCAGGGAAGTTCTTCAGGAAATACGTCAGGAAAGTCAATAACAACAGGAATATTATTCAAATTTGACGTGTCTTTATTCAAATCCATAACATGGGCTAAGAAAGCTTGACATCCGTTTTTCAATAAACGAATAGCTTTATGATTAGATATGACAGTGATTGATTTTAATGGTTTAGTTGCTTGAATTCGTACAACAGGTTGGTTAGGAATATGAAAACTAACAACCTTACGAAAACAATCAATTTTGGCATGATGAGTAGTTAACCAATCAATCCCTAAAATCACATCAAAAGCAAGTATCTTTAAAGAGATAAGGTCAACAGGTAAGGTAATGGTGCCAACTTGAATCAAACAAGATTTATAAACAGTGGATGTGATGAAAGTTTCTCCTAACGGAGTTTCCACAGATAGATCAAAGTCTAATTTCTCTGGAGTCAAGTTTAAACGTTGAGCACATGCAGGAGAGATAAATGAATGGGTAAGATGATCAAGTAAGGTATAAACTTCGCAAGAATTTATAAATAGCTTACCCGTGATCACCTCGTTTGGGTTCCTCGCATTATGACCGATCACAACAAACGCTTCTTCGGAATCGTTGACTTTGACTTTTCGGGACGATCTTTTTTGAGTCACCGTCTCATCGAACTAGGTTTCGCCATCGCATAATCTCGAGCGATATGTCCTTCCTTTCCACAACTATAGCATACCTTGGCTGTTGTAGGCGGTTTGATCGATATGTCCCTCTTTTCCGCATTTGTAGTATATATGGGTGGTCGATCTCCTCCCTTAGAACCCGGTTACTACTCGCAGACCGCTGCGTCTTCACATAGTCGTTGTTAAATCTCCTCTTTTAAAATCTCCTCCTAACTCGCTTCTTACATTTTTCATGGCCATGATTACCACCGAGTGGTTACCATTTCGTCCGCTATTTCTTTCTCCATGATTATCATTATTCTGCTGATCGCTATCTCTGAGTACGATCCTCGGTTATGGTCCTCGAGTTGACCAAGTACTCGTTATCTCGCTCTAATAATTGAGCCTCATTTACAACATCCGAATAAAGAGAAAGTTTATGAGAAATGAGATCTTGACGTATGACGGGTTTCAAACCTCTAAGAAACATCCGCGTCATCGTTCCTCATTCTCCACCAAATGAGGTGCAAACACGGATAACTCGCAAACTTTGCCTCGTCTTCGAGACACCGCCATGTTGTTTTGCTCTAATCGATGAACTCCACTTCCTTCATACGACGTAACACTTTCGGAAAGTATTTGTCATTAAATAGTCTCTCAAACGTCTCCCAAGACATGCCGAGTGCTGGTGGATGGGTACGCTTCACGAGACTCCCACCGATGAGTCTGCCTCGCATATTTTAACATAAAGGTGGCGAATGGAACCTTCGTTCTCTCCGTGCATCCCAAGACATCGAATATCTTGGTAATTTGCTTGACCCATGTTTCCGCCATGATCGGATCCGCTTTCCTTAAATTCTGGTGGTCCCAACTCTTTGAATCGCTTGGTTGTGACAACCCGTGAATTGCTATCATTTCCTCCTCACGTATTTTGAACACGAGTCTCCCTCGTCGATTTTGCATGAATCGCAAAAACTTCTAAACATCCCCTCGCTCATCATCTCGCTCCATGGTGTTGTTCGCGGGAGGAACATTGCCACACTGTCAGACGTTCTCCTCGTTGGTAAAGACAGCATCTCCACGGTCTCATTTACTCCATCTTGTTAATATTCTCATCGACATTCTCAAAATCATGCCATAAAACAAGGGTTAATTAAGGAAATCAATATATCACATAATATCCCTTATATCTTGACCAACTAACAAATAAGCTTAGGTAGGACACACACCTTTAGCGAAGGATTTACTCGCTCTCCCTCCTAGTTCTATTCCCGATCTCCGCCAGAGATCATATCCTAAGCTCGATACCAACCGTGGCGACCCCAAAATAGGTCCATTCCATCCAACCCATTTCGAGTCGCCAAATACATGGTACGTAAAACAACTACAACTTTATTATTACAACAAGAAAGCTGTGAGTTTAAATACAAATATTATCTTCTGTATAATATTTATACTCACATAAATCCTCATCACATTTATTGATACATTATTTTACAAAAATGGTGAGGACTACTAAACAATCCTTTCTAAAACCTTCATTCCATACCCCGACTCGTACTCGCTTATATTCTCGCCTCCCGAGAAGAATGGAACAAAAAGGAAAAGGGTGAGCTCAACTAGCTCAAGAAGAATATTATGACTAAGATAATATACAACAAATTATCGTTAGTCTTCAACAGGAAAAATTTAATAGAATCAATAGACAACAAGTTTTGAGATCAATATTCGCAATGAAATAATAATTCATAGTAAGAGTTACGTAGAGAATGAAATCTACTATAATCTATGAATTTAATAAATCCATCATCAATATTTTATCCTGTAACATCAATCAATATTCATCTCAAATCAAACATTCATCTTTGCACTACAGCCAAAGATATTCATCATCGGTCATGTTCATCTCAACACTGCTCATCTTTGCACTATGAGCCAAAGATATTCATTCATTGGTCATGTTCATTTAAACACTGCTCATCTTTGCACTACAGCCAAAGATATTCTTCGAAATCATTCATCTTTTGCACTACTGAGCCAAAGATATTCAATAATATCATCATTTAAGACCGAGGATGATGAAAAATATTTTTAAAGAACGAATCCGATTGAAACAAAATGACAAGGATTAAGGATTAATGATTCAGACTTTGTTTTATCCATGTCCAACAATACCTCAAAAATAATCATAGTGGTGTAAAATTCAAGAATGATCAAAACATGGATACAATCAAAGCTAGTATCCGAATAGATGTTTTGGACAAAAAGAAAAATTTTCATTTTCTATTGAATAGTGCTATATACGTGAATAATAGTCAGATATCGTGAATAAGGCCAGACACGTAAATAGTAACTCAAGACACCAAAAGATAGAAATTCCACAAAAAAAAATATTTTCACGCTTACTTAATAAGACTCGTGAATAAGAACTCATGAATAGTAACTCATGAATAAGTAACTTCGTGAATAAGAACTCATGAATAGTAACCCCGAGCATGAAAAAGTTCCAAATTTGATAAAACTTGGATCAACATTTCAAAGATAATGATATCAAGAAATAATATCATTTACGAAAAAAATAATATCCCTTACCTCAAAGAATCAAGATTTTGGAAGGAAAGGTCAAGTGATCTTTGAATGAAACTTATCTTGAACAAAGAACTCTCAAAGTATCTAAATACTCACAAAATACGCTCAACAATATAGAGAGAAAAGAGAAAACTTTGTTTTTACGGTGTGATTTTCAATTCTAACTTAAATTTCATTTATAGGAAAATGTTAGCCGTCAAGCGAGACTTGACTGCTACACCGATGGCTTTACCTCGCTACTATTGCCACCCACCACATTTGAAATAAAATTCAAAGACATTTCTTCACCAACCACAAGTGGGGCCCACTCAATTCTAGAATTTTCCACCAAAATCAATTATAACCCTAATTTCCGAATCAGACACCTCTTAAAATTCATAACAAATCATTCGTGCATTTTAACGGTTCAAAATTTGTGGACATATACTCAACTTATGTATGTATAACATACCCAAAATTATTAACAATCAACGGTCGGATTAAAAATTATAATCCATGCAATATATCTCAAAACCCCGATTTAATTTTTAATACCTCCAATCCGGTAAAATCTTGATAAAACACCTCAACAATAATTTCTTCATTTATAACCACATAAATAAATCCATCATTTATATCCACATAAAATAAATATTTCTTTATCATATGAATCAATAATTAATTATTTACAAATAATATTACGTAATCACAATTATGATAACCGGTAGCTCTCCAGGAAAGAGGGCTTTTCGATAAGGATTTCTCCTACATACCACGCCGCAATTAGGTGACCAAAACTCTCCTCGATGTAACTTTCTAGACATTGCCAATAATGTTATCTAATAATATTATTCAAATAATATGAATTATTGATCCGATAATGGAGATAATGCAAGTGACAATTATTGAACAACAATAATATAAAATATCAACGCAACAATTATTGAATCAATAAAATAAAATATTGAAAAGTAATTCATCGTGAAAATTATTGAGTAGTGCCTTCTTACGTAAGGATCAATAATTCAACAATCTCACTGTAATACCTGGTGCTTCATTGTGCAACCACGCCAGACATCGTATTTTAACCACCGGGTATTCCAATGATCTTAATTCAGAATAACTACGCTAGTTATTTTTAACCAACTTATATTTGTCGTTTTCTTCATCCAATCGCTTTCGTTATGGGGAATTCATACACGGCTGCTAGTCGTCGCATTTAATATTCCCGACAAGCAACGAATATTCCACGACCAAACGAATATTCCCAAACAACAATGAATATTTTATAACCACTTGCTTATTTTGAAATATTTGCGTATTTAACCCTTAACTATCCACATTAATCAAATCAACCTTACTATTTCAAAATAATAAATAAAGGAAATTCCTTTTTATTTAAAAAATTTTGGTCTTACAAAATTAACTCCTTATTATTTCAAGATAATAAATAGAGAAAATTTAATTTTATTCATAATAAGATGGGGTCTTCTGAGACGCCGCCGTAGTATAAAATCCTTCCTCCACTATCTTCCTGGTAAACTTCTCTCTCAATCTCTCTCTCCATGTACGTACAAGTGTGTAATATATATATATATACGATCCAGGATCTTAAAAAGCTCACCCTTATCTAACTCACCTCGCTCACCCTCCTTAATGATTTAACCCAAATGACGATTATTCACCATACAACCGTCGCTTATACTTTTAGCGATGGACAACATATAACGTCGCTAAAAGTATGTAGACGACAAACAGATGATAATGAACCGTCACGGGTCCGTCGCTAAAGTGGGTGAGCTTCAGTGAGTTGGATAAAGGTGATTTAAGATCCGGACTCTCTCTCTATATATATATGAGGATCAGAAGTCACCTGCTTATCTTACTCGTATGCTTAACCCGCTTAGCGACCGGATGACGACGGTTTTGATCATCTAAACCGTCGTCTATACTTTTAGCGACGGATAACATATAGCGTCATTAAAAGTATAGACAACGATCAGATGACCAAACCGTCGTCATCGTCAATAAAAAGGGTGGAATACTATTGATGAATAAGATAAAGGGATGACTGATTCTGAGGAAGATATATATATATATGTATATGTATATCTATAATATAAAACAAAGTAGAGAGAGAAAACATAAGTGTCCCGTCAAGTCTTACGCCAGCAGCTCGCTCTCATACCCCTCTTCAAATTTCAAACCCTCTCTCTCTCTTCTTACGCACAAACAACTCTTTGTCTCTCTCTCACTCTCGGTTCCCCAAACAACTCGATCCCTCTCTGCACTGCAAAAATCACTCTCGGTTCTCCCTCCTCACCCACAAACTATGGTTCTTCACCTCTTTGTCTCTACTTCTTTTGCAATTTCATTTTCTGAAGAGAGAGGAACAAAGCATCTCCAAGCCCTAGAGCAAGGAACAGCCGAATTCGTCTCTTCCAAATCGATCTCCTCGAGTACGACTCCATTGTCGCCGCCGTTAATGGCACCACCAGTGTCTTTCATCTCGCTTCTCCCTACATAATCGACAGAGTCCTTGATCCCGAGGTCCTCCGAAGAAGAATTCACCAAGAACGAAGATCAAAATGTAGCGAAGAGAGAGGCCATGGCTACGAGTACAGCAGGAACATAAATTGTTGCAGCGCCGCTGGCTGGTGCAGGTGCTAGTGTTCCAACATCTTGTGCTATCGTTGCTCCAAAATTGAGATTGTGAGAGCAACAGCAAACTTAGAGCCTTCCATTCCTCTGTAAGTTCTTAAAATTGCACAAATGTGTGTTTTTGTGTGTGAGAGAGAAAGAGAGAAATGGATACTTTTGAGGATTGTTGCTGAAGTGAGTTTTTAGAGTTTATGCTAGAAGAGAATGGTTTTATAGTGGGATTTTTGTAGTTGGAACAGAATCTGCCATCTTTTTTAATATTTGTTAGTCCATGAAATCATTTGAGTTTGGCTGATTGGTTTTGTTTTGTCTCTAAATTAATTGTTAAATTCCACTCCACTAACAGGCTGTTAAATTCTAGGGACTCAAAATATGTTGTTGAATGATTTTGATGCTCTTTCCAGAAGTGTTTAAGCTTGTTTATTGGATTTTAATCTCTATATATTTCAATAGATGTACAAATTTGAATTAGCTCACGTAGTTGTCTATCTGTTTGTGTTTTGGCAAATTATGCTTATGCTTGGTTTGTTAGTTTGATTGTTTGTATTGTGTGTGCATTTTAATTGGATGCGGCTCATTTGAGAATTATTTCTTATTATGCTTTTAATTTTTCTGTATATTAATGATGAATGAGTTCGATTATGGATTACGAATAATGTTGAAGACATGGTGAATTATGACTAATCAAATTATTTCAAGAATCGGCACTGTCTATTATTTCCAAACTTGAGTTCCTTTTTTCTTCTTGCAAGTCTTGAGTTAAACTTGACAACCATACATTTTATTTTTGAAGTTCCTGATGAAGAAAGATTGACATATTTTATGACACTTGTTGCCATAGGTGCTCAAAGTTTACCCATACCCAATAACTGTCACAGCAGTTCAGTTTGCTGTCGGGACTGCCCTTGTTATTTTCATGTGGACATCAAATCTATACAAGCGGCCTAAAATTAGTGGTGCACAGGTAACTTTGATGTAGCTTGCAGCAATTCTACCATTGGCAGTAGTACACACATGAGTCTTGGAAAAGTTGCTGTTTCATTCACCCATACCATCAAAGCTATGGAGCCCTTTTTCTCGGTTGTCCTATCAGCTATGTTTCTCGGGGAGGTATGCTTTCTTTTATTTCTATGTTTTATAATAATTCTATGTATAATTCATTGACAAAGAAATTATGTAGCTCATCTAAGCTGCAGTAGTCTCTCTGTTTCTTAGAAAAATTAATGTGTTCCTACCTTGGTAATGACAACCCATGGGAGAAGATAAAATATTTGTTTTTTAGCTATCATCTTTGTTGTGTACTAATTTTTAATTGTACTTTTTTTGTGGCTGTTTTTAACTGAATTTTCCTTATCATTCTAATATGACAAAAACCTACTATATGGGTAATTTCTTCCCTTTTACCAATTGATGGGGGAGTGGGACTAGCATCAATGACCGAGGCATCTTGGAATTGGTGAGGGGTGAGGACATACACATGAGTTTATGTTAATGAATCTGTTCACATTCATTCTCATTCTCATATTCAACTGATTTTTGGATCTGATTCTCTATGAAGAAACAAGATTTTCCTTTTTTGGGATTGTAATGATAAAGTTAAATTATCCGAGATTTAAAAGCTTTGATGTTCTAAATTTTTTTGGTATTATCATGCCTAGATTTCAGGCGGTCATTTCCTATTCATTGAGGGTGTATCTGCAATCCGCCCATCATCATTAGCAAAGGTATTTTGGGACAGTTATTCTGTTTTCCCTTTCTTGTAAGGACTTCACTGGTAGTAAGTAACTATTCTCCTATCATTTTTATTTAGTCTATTCTGTGTTAGCAGGTGAATTTAGATGATCAGAAGTCCAAGGTAGTTGACTTGCAGATTATATGGTGTTCTTCTTCGGACAGTCAGCCGTACAAATCATACTTTAGCATGCCAGAGTTCATTGAATTTCCAACAGTTATTACTGGTCAAACGACCTATGCTTACTTTTATCCACCGAGCAACCCGAAGTATCAGCTTAGCAAGGAGGAAAAGCCTCCATTACTATTACAAAGCCATGGTACATTTTCAAAACTATCTTGTAACAATATTAGCAAACCAGTTATTATTTTGAGTAGGTAAACATAGTCAAGCATAGGTTATTTATTTCCTCACATTTTCTTCAGTAGTGAACTAAATATATGTTATACTTTTGATATATATAAAAACAACCTGATCTTCAATGGAGTCTCCTCCAAGAACCGCCTTTCAGTTTCCACTCGCTTTTTTAAACGCCTCCAGATTCATTTGCTTGTTTCGCCACCACCGCCATGTAGATAAAGTCAAAGTTCACAATCCTATCGTTGAGATGGACGATAATTTCATTTAATTATGTTCGGTGACAACTGACATATGTATACATGTATATTTATGTTTTATGACTTCATCATGTGCTGCTTTTTTGATTATAGGCGATGAGATGACGAGGATCATATGGACAATGATTAAAGAGAAGATTTGAACTTCCACTTATTTTCGTTTTTTGTGAAGTATTTTCATCGGATTTTATATGATTGTATTGATTTGTTTTTGCTTGGATTGAATGTTGATGCAACTTATATTTTCGCATGTGGATTTAGATATGAAGTATTTTGACCTAGGCTTGTTAAATCGTGATGCCACTAATGATAGTTACTGTAGAAAGTGCTGAAGCTACTCTGAAGTAAGTCCATTTATTATTTTTTTAAATTGCATAATTGTTACTTACTTTTGATTTCCTACATAGGTGTTTTGTTTACAATTAATTATTGTACATATGCTTTTTGTGTGATGAGTAGATAATTTTGGTTAATGACTATTTATTCGATTGTTTTAGCCTTATAGGTAATGCTAGCCACCTGAAAATTATTGGGCTAACTACATCCTACGAGTGTATAACTTGTGTAACTGTAGTTATTATATTGCTTTCTGTAATTCGTGTTGCTTTTTTCTTTCTGGCTATCTTTGATCATTAAAACTGTGTCAATAATCAAGTATATTACAATGATAGTAAGATAAGTCTGTTATTTTTCACTTCCTTTTCCCATCTATCCTTGTCCTTTACTGGAGACTGGAAAGGAAACCACGAGATGCTTATGAACATTGAAACCTATTAGTTGGTGGTAACTATGTAAAATTTATCCAGTGAAGTTAATTATCCTCGTGAACTGTCATCTAGCCCAATTGTATTGGGGTGAAGGGCCTTTATATGGTGTAATCACATGCTATAAGGCCTCATTTGGATAGCAGGAATGGATGGGAATGATGTTCTCACCTCATTATAAGTTAGTTCTGGCAGAAAGTAGTGATTGTGTCATTAGATGAATCCATAAGAGCATAGTTGGTATGGAAAAGATATTTTTCGTTGTTATTATATTATCTATAAAAATATAAGTGGCGTTGTTATTAGAATGACACCATTTCACCATATCGAGTGTCATTGTGTTCTTATTCATATCACAAGAGAAGAAAACTACAATTCTAGGATTATTTTATAAAATACAAATGAATCAAAGGCGAACAAAAGACAAGTGAGGGTAATGCTTATACGTGTAAACACACACACACACATCTCATTCTCCGTGTGCATAATCATATTATCTTTGCAGCTAGGCAAATTCTTACATTTTTCCCTAATATACTCTAGTCTGGTTGTATGTTGTATATATGATCGCTTTAACCTTTTGTGTTCTGCAGGTACAATGTTGCTGTAAAATGTGCTACTATTACTCCTGGTTAGTTATCCTGATTTAGAAGCACTAATAGGTATGATTGTCTTTTACCAAACAACTTGAGCTTCTTACCGAATCAGATGAAAGGCTATTACGAGCATTTAAGACCAAAGATTTGAGGAAAACAATAATGGAAGAGTTATATTTTATTTTTGAAATAACCTATCAAACTTGATCTAACAAAGGTAATGTAATAATGTACAATTTTAACTTGTTCTTACCTTTCAAACTCACACCCAAAACAAGAAGAAACAATTCTTATAAAAAAATAAAGAAGAAAAAAATAACAAATAACGAAACGTATAAGATTTATAAAGTTTTAAAATGGAAGAATAAGAAAAAAAATTAACAAAAAATTTAAGTTCTTTTAATTATGTAGTTATTCAACTTTTTAATGAATAGAGAAGAACAAATAGCTAAAATACTACTCAAGTCCCGCCTCCTTCCCTTGTACTCTCCTCCAAAATTAGACCCCTTGTCTCTGTATACCCCTCTGTCTCTGTATACCCTTTCGAAGAAGGAGAAGGAGCTCAACAACTTCATTAATGGCTTCTACTAGCTGCAACGACAATGGCCTCTCTCCTCGCCCGAAATGGTAAAGCCCCTCAAAACCCAATTTCTCTTTTACCTCCATTTAATCAAATTTTCATCTCAACCCAACATTTCTTCTGATTTTATATTTGAAATCTGCTCAGAAACAGAACATTTTATCTATAAATTGGATTCACTTCTTTAACAATTAGTGTCCTTTCGTATTACCCTGAAGAACAATTAGTTTGAAAAGAAAAAAAAGTGATTTAAAATATTCGAAATTGGTGTTCGAAATTGGTGTTCATGTTGGTGTCCTTTCGTATTATCCTGAAGAACAGCTCTCGGCCACGAAAAATAAGTGAAAACAGGAGAAAGAAAATAAGAAGTATATAATTAAAACTCCCAAAAGTCTGCTCCTTTAGTAATCTTAGACCCAAGACTCATTGTATAACATGACTACATAGTAATCTTGAAATTATGATTTTTAGTAATCGTGATTACACCGTACCTTTAGTAATCTTGATTACACCGTACCTTTAGTCTGCTCCTTTAGTAATCTTGAAATTAGGATTTTTGATTAAAATTTTCCGAGTACAATATCAAAATTGTACATCTCATTTTTGTTTAGCCGATTGAAGACAATTGTACATCTCATTTTTTGTTCAAGAACTTAACTGTACAGGAAAGCAAAGCAGAATTTGTAGGGCAAAATTAATAAAATAATCTAAATTTGCAGGCGAAGGATCAGAATCATATTCGAGAAGCACGTGTTCTAGCAAAACCTCAGCTTTCTTCCAACTCGGTGACAACCCTTTTACTTCTAGACATTTGCTTATTTATTAGTAGTACATACACTTCACCATGTTTTTTTGGATGCCTTATCAAATGCGGAGACCTATATTGTGTTAAATGCTTAATGATTTATTTGAAACAGACTCTTGCTAGGTCGCTGATGTTCAAATGATGACACTTGATTCTTACCAGAAGTTGTCTGTTTGTATTATATAATTAGATTTTTTTGTAATTTGGTTACTGAGGAGCTTAAGGGTAACTTGGATCATATGTGTCAAATGCAATGATCCAATTAAAACTTTGCTTTTACTTTCTGAAATAAGATGTGATTTGAAAATTGGTTCTAAGAAATTGATTCTATTAAAGTTTATTTTACTGATGGGAAATTGAATAGATCTATGCTCTTTTTGTTGTTCTCCAGTTTTAGTTTTTTGTTCTTTGGGTATTGACTATCATTTTCAAAACAATTGTTTTCAGTTATAACCTAAAAATAGAAAGAGGATATATTATCCAAATTATTTTGAATGTTTTCTAGAAAACTAGAATCAAAGAATACAACAGAAAAGTGATTTGGAGGAAGGGAAGGGAAAACCATGTGATTGAATTAAAACCTGGATCATATATTTTGTTGTAAAACTCTTCTGGAGGAAGAGAAAAACATGTGATTTGAAAATTTCGTGTAGGTTGCATCTAAGGTAAAGTGAATTTAAGATGAAACGATTTGGGGTTATTGTTTAAAGAGTGGTAGAATTTGATTTAATATATATCAATACTATCTTCTATGTAATAATTTGTCTCAGGTTGCAGGATATATTTTTGACTCTTTAACATTTTGACTAAGCCTTATTAATAGTTTTGGATCAGGCATTCTTACTCTTTTTTTAATTACCTCATTCACATGTATTTCTAACATAGTTTTATTTAATGATTTTGACCCTTAGGATTTGTGTTCTCACTCTATCTCTCTCTCTCTTTCACAGCAGTAGCACACACAAAACACACACACATCTTCGGATCGTATTACTATCCTCCTTCCGGAAGATGGGTTGAATTGTACCACAAATATTGTTTACCCAGAAGTTTTGTTATAATATTCTTACGACAAGTAAATGGTATAGTTTAAACAAGTTTATTTCTACTGAATAATGTAATCTTTTCAACATTTCAACTTTTAATTTTACAATGAGGTTCATTCTTTGTAGGATTGGAGTGAATTTGTCAACGAGAACGATAGAGTATATACAATTGACCTTTGTGGATGGGGCCGACGTAATCAGGTAAATCTAAATAACTTTACTATTCCTATAATATAAATAGTGTTAAATTTATTATTTATGTGAATAATTTAGGTGGTTGTGCATTCTCCTCATTGGGCATACGAGGACATTAAGGATAGTGATGCAGAGAAGGTTTGAAGGGATGAAGAAGACATTTAAGAGAGTTAAATGATATGCAATCTAGTACCGTCTTGTCTACCTTTGACGATGACTAACCCATCACTGACCAAACAATTGTCTAGGTGTGAAAGTCTTTTTGACTAAGACTCTATATTTCTCTACTTCTCATGCAGACACACAACACACACAATACATGCAAAAACACACACATAATTGTAACCAATCAAACACACGCAAATCAAACTCACACTCCATTATACTGCCACCAATACAATACAGATTTATGAGTTAAATCATTAAGCAAATGAACCGTTTGTTGAAATGGTACTAAGAATACTTTATTTGATTGCAAGTCTACATTCATCCATATCTTTTCTTAAATAATTTGATAATTTGTTACAATCTCTCTAAATTCTTACTTATATCAATCTAAATCATTCCCCCCACTACATACAAATGTGTGCGCTCATTTGTTTTTTAGATAATTGATAATTCTTACTTTATTTGATTGTAAGTCTACATTTACAGTTGTTTTATTTTGACTCAAATATTTTGATTATTTTTATATTTCAAATATTTTTCAGGTATACATTGAAGGATACTTGGTGTAAGCTGTAAAGAATACTTGGTGTAAGCTATAAAATAATGGGTCTTATGCTCAACATGTTGTTTATCTATTTTTTGCATGTTTGTATTTATTGTGTTCTGTCTTTTGTAAAGTTAACTAATTATACATGGTTATGATAATTTTTGGGTATGGAATGATGGTTTTTTTTTTGGTGGTTTGGATATGTATTGATGATTATAAATTTTGTACACAGGTTTAGAATTTTTTGGATATCTAATTTTAAAGGAAACTTTACCGAAATTTCTTAAAATTAGTATCGACTAGCTTGATATTTTGGTGGTTGGATATATGTCGATGATTGAGTATGTATTAATTGTTGTGGTGGTATGCATCTTTAGATAATATAATATTTTTTGATTTTTAATTTAATTTTTCGTTACGCCTTGCTTTCAGGCACGAGTTATAGCTAGTATATATATATATATATATATATATATATATATATATATATATATATATATATATATATGACATATTTTGAGTGTCATTCTAAATTTTATATGTGTATTAATTTTTTATTGTCAATTGGATTTGGGGTTAAAAATTAATAGAGCTTTAATTTGTTAACTCTATTACTGTGAATGCAACTTAAACATTACTCAAATGAGGTGTCATTCCATTTGATTGGCCATGTACGTACTAACTACTAAGGTAATATTAATATATTCACTTGAGACCCATTTGGGACCTCAAAAAACAAACTCTATTCATCAAAGCACTGAAAAAGTAGAGCAAGTTTTATCTGGGTTAATTTTGCACCAGCATAAAGTCTCTTTTCCGGGTTGAGTAATTAACAAACTTGGAGGTATTTACACTGGTAAACTCAAGTAATTGAACTACTATTTGTCCTCTTTAACTAAAGATTTTCCCCAACTTATTAGCAGCAATATAAATCAGAAAGGGTTAAGAGCCTACTACAAACTCAAATTAAGTGGTTCAGCATATTTTGAGTAAAAGGCGTAGTACGTCAAGTATAAGCCAATATGATGATCGTTCCTACCCAAGTCCCATAATCTACGACTGATCAGATGCTTTTATTCTACATTATTGCTATATGTGGTTGGAACAATGTTACCTAGATCAGCTTCCATGTGCTACGTACGTGGAATGATTTTATAACCGAAAACATCACTTGTCGTTGTACGGAATCGGGGACGCAACAACGCCCTCGACCTTTTCACAAACTTTAAATGTGTAGGACGGCGCGACTGTTTTGTTGAGTCACGTTATGGAATCGTAGGTGAACTTGTAGAATGATCATTATCGAAAGAACGACTCGCGTACACGTTACAATAGCGAGTGAGAGACAAGAGGTGCGCTTCACATTGTGAAAAAAAAGTAATATTAAGGATTTTAATTTTTTTAATAACATAGATCTACTCAAATATTATAATGACACATTATTTAAAATATTATTAAGATTAAAAATTTAAAACTCCTAACATGATTGTGTTTGACTTTTGTGTCTCAATAGAATGATTTGTAAATAAGTACTACTATAAAATTTTATAAGGTTAGGGTCACTTTAAGGTGTAATTTTATTTCTTATATGATAATTTAATCGTATTGATTATAAATATAAAAAAAAAAATGTAACTTTCCTATTCCTTTGATTTTAAAATTAAAATGTTCTTTATAATAATTAAGATCTCGTACTGAGTGTAAATTAAAATAAAGATCCACATTGAACCGAAAAAGTCTGGCATCACATTATAAGTATAAAAAATAATAATTAAGAAAACAACAATATGAGAGATCACATATTCATGATTTGGGAATTGTCAAGTATAATTTGAAACTCATATAAATTCGTGAGAATTTATTTTTGAACAATGAGAAAGCATTTCAACAACTCTGTGCAAATTCACTTAGAGAATGTTTGGGATTAGGCGTAAATAGTATACTATATAATTGATTCTCATTAGTTTTTTCTTATAAATACTTTTAAAAATAATTTGTGTTTGGTAATGAAAAAACATTTAAACTGGTCAAAATAAAAGATAAAAAGTGTTTGGTCTTATAGAATTTTATTACCACTTATATAGTGTATATTATTAAAAAAAATGTTTTGAGAAGTAAAGAGGGGTAATGGGTGGAACTATATTAAAATAAATAGGGATACATTGATAATTAATATACTTTGTCAAATTTGATTATTAGATTTTGGCAATAATCAAAATATCAAATTAAAACTTTCGATTATTTTTATAAATAGTGATTATAAGCAGTTTTAAAAATTAGATTACCAAAAGGTTTTTACTTTTTAAAACGGATTATAAACATATTTGACTAATTGCTAATTAATGTATCCGTATTTTGGTCTACTCATCTTAAAATCATAGTATTAATTTACCCCTTGACTTTGCTAGTGATAAAAGATATGTTTTAACATTGAAAATTGAAATCAGATTTTATGAATTTGGAAATATTCCTTTTAATTCGTTGTCATATTTCCCCCCCTATATGTGTTGTTTAGTTTGAAATTAATTAGTTCTCATGATATTAAAACAATGATCTTAATCAAGATTATGCAAATTAAAGCATGCTAAAGTTAATTTATTCAAAAAATCATTTTTAGAAATGGACTATCGTTTTTGGGACCCATATCAGATGAAGTATGTAATGATGAAAAATAGAAAATAGACAAAAGATGGTCACTGTTTAGTTTTTTTAAAATTTTAAAATTTTAATTTTATTAATCCATTATATAATACTCACTCTGTTTCAAAATATATTATTTTAATGATTGTTAACTTTTTAAAGTTAACTAAAAATATTTTAAAAATTAAAATTGACATAGATTAATTCCTTTAATTATATCAATACAACGATGATTCTCAAAACTATTACTCATTAATTGTAAGATTTAATTTTTAATAATTTTTAATGAATTATCTTAATTTTAAATTTAAAATTATTTTAAAAATTAATAATAATCTTATAATTTAGAAGAGAAGGAACACTATCATTATCCCTTGTGTATGTGACTATCACTATTGTTTGAGTATTAATTGACTCTGAAATACAGACTAAACATAGATATTTAAACTACACAACCCATATATTATTCTATGACCTATCTAAATTTTTCGTAGTCATCTTTGAAATTTAAAAAAAAACAGAAAAGTATAATAATTATGAGTTATTATCAGAGAAGAATTAATCCTTTGTTGACAACTTAATTAATTAATATTGAATACAAGGATAAGCATCAAATTAAGATCCAATACTATATTTCTCATAATCAACTTTGAGCAAATCTCATCCTCAATTGTTATAATCTCATTCTGGATCAAGTCAGTATCCCTTTATCTTACTTTACCCACGCCACCTCCCTTTTAAATGATTTTAATTCGTGACGGTTTTTTTCATATGTTTAAAAACATGCATAAATGAATATATATGTCTAATTTGTAATTGATAAATTTAAATAAAAAAAGTCAAATTAATCCAGTTTTTGAGGGACGGTGTCTTAATTTTTTTATTCACTACCAATTTTTAAAAAAAAATTATGTCTAAGGTTTCTAAAATTGAAGTGTACCTGCATGCATTCATGTCCTAATTCTATATTTATTAATTTGCAAAAGTAACTTATTTTATATATATATATATATATATATATATATATATATATATATATATATATACATTTAACAGCATGCAAGACTAACAAGCATTATAATCACAAGTAATATTACTGGAAAACCAGTTGAAGAAATTCAGCATTCTCTCGGATCTTCTTTAGTGGATAAGTTGGGAGAAGGTTTCCTTGCTAATGCAGCAACATTATTATTGAAAGACCAGTCCTTTTGTAATGGGGTTGAAAAAAGAAACAAGTTTCAAATGATAGAGATTGCGGAAAAAGCTTTTGATGAACTGTTTTATCTTTTGCACGTTGATGAGCCTGTTTGGATCAAGTCCCCGAATGATGGAAGACAACTTATTATTCATCGTCACAGTTATGATAAGCTTTTCTGGCGACCTAATCAGTTTACAGGCTCTAGTACTGCTACTGCTCCTCGCTTTGAATCGTCTAAAGATTCGATTGTGGTGCAAATGAAGGCACCAGATTTGGCTAAAATGTTTATGGATCCGGTACGTACGTACTTAATTTCTTATCATAACCCTCCATTTCGGCCTCGCCAAGTTTATCGTCTTTTTTATTTCCTTGCTAATAATATGTGCAATATGCAGAACGAATGGATGAATCTTTTTCCTACAATTGTCACCAAAGCAAAAACATTAGAAGTTCTTGATAGTGAGCAACTTGGTGGTGGTACTTTGCATTTGGTAATAATGCCGATTATCCCCCATTTAATTTATTTCTTCTTAAATCAATATTTAAAAAAAAACAAAAACAGGCAGGTTAACCTAAATATAATTAAGGTACATTTGTCACAGATGTACAAGGAATTGCATATTTTGTCACCTCTTGTGTCGCCTCGAGAGTTCTTATTTCTCCGCTACTGTCAAAAATTGGATCCGAGGTCGTGGGTTGTAGTGGATGTATCATATAATTTCCTCAAAGAAGGACAAGAAGTTTCCACTACGCCATGTTGGATGCTTCCTTCTGGATGCATGATTCAACACCATTCCAATAGCAGCTCCAAGGTCATATATGATCATATATATTGTCATCATATTATATTTATTTAGTAGTTATCACTTTATAAATTTCGCTTTTATCGCTTTAATATTTCTAGTTACAATATAACAATTAACACATTAATGCTGCATTTTATATCCGTTTTCATTTAGGTTACTTGGGTGGAACACGTGGAAGTCCACGACAAAACCCTAACACATCCTCTATTTAGAGATTTAATTTGTCGTTCCCAAGCATTCGGAGCCAAAAGTTGGCTTCATACTCTTCAAAGAACTTGTGAGAGAATTTCATACTCCGGGGGTGTATTAGGACTTGTACAACAACATCATGAACGTCGCAAGGGAAGTATCATTAATTATACTTTCATAATAAAGCTTATTTACCTCCCCATGTTTAATTTCAATAATTTTTTGTGGGCTTATTTTTATTTATTTTTTGGTAGTGAATAATGCACCTTGCGCCAGGGAAAATTTAATTAAGCTTTCCACCCAAATGGTGAAGAGCTTTTGGGCAATGTTAAGCATGCCTAACCAAGTTGATATCCCTCAGTTATCTGGAATGCACAATGATGTTGGAGTTCGAGTGAGTGTTCGTAAGAACACTCAACCCCGCCAACCCGAGGGGATAATTGTCTGTGCTGCTGCGTCGTTTGGGCTTCCTGTTTCCAGTAAAACTTTGTTCAATTTCTTCAAGGATGAGCAAAATCGATCTCAGGTTAATTAACTGCATGCCTATCACTTGGTCAATAATTGTTTGTCAAATTTATACTATAACTTTATGTATACATAAAATGATCGATGATATAAACATGCAGTTGAGTATTCTTTGTGTTGTCAACAGTGGGATATCATCTCTAATGGAAATGCATTTAGTGAGATTGCGAACATCTCGTGGTTCTGATACAGGAAATCGTATAACTTTTATTCGGGTAAATCCCTAATTTTTTTAGTTTACGAAGCACAGATTAATATTGTCTTCAAGGTATTGAAACAGTTTACATTGTATTCCGGTCACATGAGATAATAATATCGTGTAAAATGTCAATATATATATATATATATATATATATATATATATATATATCTCCCTTTACCCCACCAAAAATTTAATTATATTTTGAAATGAAAGACTTAGGTTAAGTACAGAAGTATTAATTATTTATCCGTATTTTTTAATAAAACATTATAATTACAAAAAATAAAGACTTGAAACAAGCTCCATATATAAACCTAATTAAACCCCGTAATATCATTTGTTCCTTGTTTCTTTCACCAAACCACTTAAGACTTTGAATCTGATTAATATTATTGAATTGAATTTTAAAAAAAAAAATAGTTTACTTGAATAAATTCAAGCAATTAATTGTATATATATGCATGGGTTTTTTTTTGTGATCAATTAAGCAGCCCATCGCCCCTGAGCATACCACCATGACGTTGATCCAGGAGAGTTGCATTGATCCATTGGGGACACTTATAGTGTATGCTCCAATTGATCTACACAACATCACAAGTGCTATAAATGGCATGGACCCTGCAACAATTTCTCTACTACCATCGGGCATTATAATCTCTGAGAATAGCGGTCCAATTCAACAAAATACAAGCACTAGCTCATCATCAGCTAGTGCTCAAAACTCAGTAGTACTGCTGCAGAAGCCTGCAGGTTCATTGGTCACTTTGGTATTTCAAGTACAATCAAGCTGCGAGACGGCTGCAAATCAGACTGACCTTGATTTAATGGCAGCGGTTATTACTCTTATAAATTCCACCGTCAAGAAAATAAAGGTGGCTTTTGGTGTAGCTGATTTGGATGAATTATTGATGGGATGGGATGGGATATGAATTAGTTTTTGAATTATATTTTTTGGAAGGTCGATACACAAAAATAATGTTTCTCTTCTATTGATCGACGACCTAATTACAGTTGCATGATACACATTAATTTGGCCGTAGTGGAGAGATTTACTTGGGAAATTAAGATGAGAACAATTTAGATTGGAACTTAATTAGCTTTTTATTCCTAATTATATTCTTTTCCTCCTTTTTTGTGCTGTAACCTTTATTTAATTATTTCTTTATCCATTTTCAACCCACAAATATGGTCATGTTTAATGTTTTAAGTTATTATTATTATGATCAGGTCATTCATTTTTACCATTTGTCAGAAAAATGAATGACCTAGATATATAGTATTATAGTGTTAATTAAAGCATGTAATTAATTATACTCTTTTTTTTGGAACCTCTTAACAACTTTAAGCTTTATGTTTTGGTGCCCTAGCTAGCTCACGACCATGCATATATATATATTTTCATTATATAACTGAAGTGTTTAATTAACTAATATATATGACTCGATACTAAAAGTATTTAATTGTTCTTTAAACTGGGTGCAATCTAACATAGAATTTTGACCCCATACGACCTTGTTATAATTGAAAATCGAAATATACATATTTTTAATATCCAAACAAATAACCGAATTTTGATATAACTGAATTACCGAATAGCCGAAATAAAAATTTTCATAATTAACATTTAAATATCTAACAGTCTTACAATTTACCTTTGATACTGGGATTTTGGAGTTCAGTAGGGATATGAATTGTTTTGCTAAAGGAAGGGGAGGTAAGAATACGAAACACTTTTTTTCTACTGAGAAACAAAGGCGAGTGCATTTAAATGATAAATACGCTGCTTTGAAGCAATTGGTTCCTACTTCCTAATCCCTCAAAGGTATTCATAGCAAATCTCTCTTAATTTCCCCTCCTCAATCTGCATGTTTTTTGCCTCTGTATATATGAAAATTTGACATTTTATATAATTTTAACCATTTCCTACTTTTGTTTTTCTTTTTGTCTTACATATTTTGTGTACTACCTTTCATATTTGAGGATTACTTTTTACCAAATGATGCATATAATTTATTTGTGTTCTTTCATGAATGATATATTTATTACATTTTTGTTTATGCTGAGTGAAATCCAAAGCCTGATAGAACTTCAATTGTGGGGGATGCAATTGATTACATCAAAGAACTTCAAAGAATAGTTAATGAGTTTCAGGTTCCTGTGGAGAAAAAAAGGTATAGCAAAGAGAGGTTGATCAGAAGGCACATGACACAAGACAGAAGATGATTCTGTATTGAAGCAATTCGGTTAATCGAATAACAAAAAAGCAAAAATCAAAACCGAATCCGAAAACCAAATATAAAATCAGACAGGAGCGGATCCAACATCGCAATTTAGTGGGGGCAAATTCAAATCTTTTTCTTCTTAAGAATAAAATTTTAATAAAATAATTACAAAATTAAATAATCCTACAATTACATTCTCTCTTTGTGAGGTATTGATTGAGTCGGGCTCCCGAGTAAATAATTTATTTTAAAATTCTCTCTTTCACTAGCGGGATAATTAAGAACTCATTAGTTGTCTTTTACCCAGATCACTCTCAATATAAATTAAGGGAAGGAGATACTGGTGTATGGGTTTGGATTTGGGAGTTAACCGTTAATACTTTGCGAGTAAGATTCTTGGTAAATATTAGCAGTAATAAGTTCGTCACTAGTCCCTTTCGGTTTAAACATTTTCAGGAATAAATTCAAATTTTGTACGTTTAGTGCCTAACAATCAATAAATATTTAAATATTAATGCAACTTCAAAACAAAACAAATATATAATATGAATAGTCAAGTGTAATTAGCAACAACAATAAACAATCTCAATTAAACCACTAACAAGTAACAAGTAACATTACAAAATAAATTACAAAATTTAAAGAAAGTAAAAATAGGATAGAATATATACTCGAATAACTTTTATTTGATGGAGTTCTCTTCATAAATAATTACAAAAATTCCTAAAACAATTGTTAAATACTCTGCAGTTTTTGAAATTGGGATATTCTGTAATCCGCAGTTTTTGAATGAAAAAGGAGAGACTGAATCAATTTTTGCTCCATTGAATTTAGACAATATTAAATAAATTTGACCCAGGTAGTGGGAATGTGAGACTTGTAAGACTATATTAAATAAATAATAGTAGCAGGAATGTGAGATTAATAGAATTTGTTTTTTAAACTCTTTAAATATTTTTTTTCTAACTTCATTGCTTGACTTCTTAACATTTTCTAACTTGAGTGCTTAACCTTGTTCCATGAAAATCCAGTGGGGGCAGGTGTCCCCCCTGCCCCATGCCTGGATCCGCCACTGAAATTAGATATAATCGAATTACAAAAAATACTTGAATAACTAAAAAAATTCGATTCAATTCGATTATTCAATTTTATTCGCTTTTTGTTCAGTCCTACGTCTTGTATAGGGGCCGGGAGTGGACATAAAAAATTAAGACCATAAGGTGAAATCTCTCGTAAGAGGGCGTTTGATTCAAATCCTATTAACTAAATGAGATGATAATGAAATGAATTATTAATTACGACATTCATATGACATTATTTTTCCTTACACTTTTATTGGAGTGACGTCTATGATCATATAAATTCTTGCATTTTATTAATATTCAAACTCATCCTAAATTAAAGAATACTACTGCTATATAATATTCCCTCGCTCTCATAATAATTGTATTTTTAGTTTCATGAAAATTATTTAATACTATTATTTAAGAATTAAAATTTGTATAAAATTTCATCATTACCTTTTTATAAAAAGTTAGAAACTATTAATGCAAGAGAGAAAATTTATTGGGAGAATGATAGAAGTTATGGGTAATATAAGAAAATAAATAATTTATTCTCCATGGCTATGTTTGTTTGTAAGGATTATACTTGGGATATGACTATTAATTCTAAATGTTTTGTTTGTTTTCAAATTTAGACTTGAGATTATTAGTCTCGGGATTATAAAATGGCTTATTAATGTTAATAATATAATTATAATCCCGAGATTATAATCTTTACAAACAAATATAATTTTAAAAAGTTGTAAACGATAAATAAATTAAAATAATTTTTTTCTTCTAAAAAGACAGTTATTATAAAATCGAGAAAGTAATAAAGATGAAATAGACAAAAGAGATCTGAACCAGAGATGCCAGGTGGTCACAACTTTATCACAAATTGGCATAAATCATGAACTAGCTTTAATTTGGTCATATAATTAATTAGGAGCTTAATTGCTTGACAACTTAAATTCATCTATTCATGTATTTAGATATTTTTTTTCATTCCTCTAATCCTCGAGTAATATTATATGTGTTTTTAATATTTTAACATGATTCTTTCTTAGATGAAGGTAAAATCTATTTTATGCTCATATAAAATAGAATCATATTAAAATATAAAAAATACATGTAAAAATATTAATTTACATATTATTTACAGTTCTACAGCATCAGGAAAGCTCCAATTTATTTACCATTGTAGCCTCTGGACTGTTGTTAATGAGAAAATTAATGTCTTAAAAGTTCAAATTAATTACTTGTAATAATCAGATTTTAAGAATTGGGAAATGTATTTTTCTGTCCTAAATGTGATGTTTACTTTTGAGTTAATGTATAAATTCTCATCACAATGAAATTGTGATCTTGTCATAATAATAATAATAATAATAATAATAATAATAATAATAATATACGTTAAAGTTAGTTTCTTTTGTTAAAAACAATTACTTTTATCCGTTTCGGGACCCATAGATGAAGTATAAATATACGGACAAATATGATGTAGACAAAAGTTGGTCACAACTCATGCTTTGCATATGCCTCGAACATAAATTTTAGCATTAGGCGGTTGCTTGCAATAATACTTTTTTAATAACTCTATGCGGACATATATTTTGGACTGAAAAATTAGACTAAAAAAAATAAAATAAATTTGTTCTTGCAAATAAATTAATTGTATTGTATAATTATTCATGAAAACAAATTAATTTTATTTTTTCGGTTCAATTTTTTTTGTCTAAAATTCCTATCCGCATAACACTCATAATTATTTTTGCATTAATTTTTTTTGACCACCTTAAAAAAAAATCCAGAGTAAGCATCTGGAATTTAATGCTTCGGCGATTAATTCAAATCTACACAATCATTTATTCCATCCCAAAACTATAAAACACACCCACAATCAATTAAACACACACACACACACACATATATATATATATATATATATTAATTCTTAGTAGAGACCAGCAAAAAAAAATTATTTGGTTGGACAGTTGGATCTCTGAATTAATGGTGTAAAAATAATATCTATAGCAACAGTTTGCTATGGATCGATAAATTATTCCTTCTGATCACTTGTCTTTCTATAATTATTTATTTATTTTTTGGTCTCATTGTTACCGTTACTTAATCTCATAATTAATTGGGGAAAGTTGAGTAGCTACATTAATTGCAATTGTTAGTAAAAACAAAGCGACCTACTTTTGTTTATACTCAACAAAATTTTATTAATTGACAACATACAAAATGTGATGTCCAAAATTAGATTATTTAATTACTTTTGTGGAGAATGTATTATATATATGGATAGAGGTAGCAACTAGGTTAGATAGAGCTAGCAATTGACTGGTATAGCTTTGGGTTAATTTGTCGAAAGCTAGCTACTCTTTTGTTCAGAGAAAAAACTTCTTTATTTTTAGTGTTGGATCGAAAAAGATGGAGTTTGGGAGTGGGAGTTGGAGTGGGAATAGATCGAGTGATGAACATAACCATACCTCTCCCAATTCCCATAGAGAAAATAACATACAAAAATTCCGTCACAGCCCTCAACAAATCCAGCAATTGGAATTGTATGTTAATTTTTAATTATTTGCTGATAACTTTATTGATTTTTATACATTATTCTTTTGATCCTTCTTTAATTTAATTCAATGAAATCATCCTTCATTGAATTTTTTGGTTAAATGATATATATATATATATATATATATATATATATATATATATCGTTTTAATAATTTCTAGATTTTCATCCTATCTCAATTTTTTATTGGTTTGTTCTTTGTAGCATTTTATTACCACCTTTTTTCTGTTCTGGATCTGTATTAAATAAGTAGATGTGTTTGTTTTTCTTTTGATCTATCTTTTGCCATATATATATACATTAGTGTGTGTCTGTGTGTTTTTTTCTTTGTGAAGGTTTTTCAAAGAATGTCAAATTCCTAATGCGGAAGAACGACAACAGCTTAGCCGAGACTTGGGGCTTGAACCTAATCAAATTAAGTACTGGTTCCAAAACAAAAGGAATCAAATGAAGGTATTGATGAAATAATGCTCTATGAATTAATTTTATACTCTTTGTTCATTTTTCAGATTCACAAAGTTGTGTACGCGAATGTTAATTTAAAATAATTGATTTGTCACATCAGCTGGTATACTAATCACATGAGTGGATAGATTGGTTAACAATTAAGTCTTACTTTCCTATCAAATGTATAGTATATATATATATATATATATATATAACACCAATAATACTTTTTAAAAAATAATAGTAATTTATAAATACATGTTGTGTCGTCTATATATACGACTAACAAGTAGTTAGAAGTATATATTTGACTTTGAATTATTTTCGTTTATATATATATATATATATTATATCCAGTACTTAATGGTGCTTCATTTTCTTCCTTAATTGGTTTCCTTCAGGCTCTATTTGAGAGAGAGGAAAACAGCACATTGAGACGAGAGAATGAAAGGATCCTATTTGAGAATCTAGCAATGGGGGGAGCCCTCAAGAATGCGACATGTCTACACTGTGGAAAAGAAATGATACTGGAACAACTTCAACTCGAAAATGAAAAATTAAAAGCAGAGGTTCGATCATATCTACTAACATGAATTAACTAATTTACCTCCCAAAATGATAGTTGACTTTTGATTTCAGTTTTTCCCCATATTTATTTTAAGGCTTATGAGATTTAGATATTAATTTTTTGATGTAACAACTTTTAGTTCTAAAATTAATGTACTTCAATATATATATATATATATATATATATATATATATATATATATATATATCGATCAGGATCTTAAACTCATCATATCCATTTCATCCGAAGCTCACCCTCCTTTATGACGGACCGACGACGGTTTATTATACACTGTAAATACATACTTTTTAGCGACAGACAACATATAGTGTCGCTAAAAGTATAAACGATAATTATATGACCAACCGTCGTCGTCAATCCGTCGCTAAAGTGGGAGTGAGTGAGTTGAGATAAGAAATGAATTAAGATCGGACTCTATATATATATATATATATATATATATATATATGATCAGGATCTCGATCTTTCACCCTTATTTATTAATCACTTGCTCACCCCTTTAGCGATTTAATCGGCGATGATGATTCTGGTGTCTGTCGCTATATATAGAACCATCGTCTTAACTTTTAGCGACGGACAACAAATAGCGACGGACCAAACATATAGCGACGGACCGAATCGTCGCTCCGTCCGTTGCAAAAGAGGGGTGAGCAAGGTGAGTTAGATAAATGGTGAGCTTAAGATCCGGACCGTGTATATATATATATGAGTGTATGTGTGTGCATTTTAATTTTTATTTACTTATTTATTTTATCATACATTAATGGTGTGTTGGTGAGATTTATTTTGGAAGGAGTACTGAAGGGATGGGAACAGAAAATTGAACACTTAGTTTTCATTTTAGAAACAAAACATCAAACTAATTTCTTCTTATCTTCCTTCCTTTTCCCCAAATTAATTAATTAAATAAATAAAACAAACAAACAAACTCACAAAATAATGCTATACAACATAACTAACTTGATATATGCATGCATTTGGCAGCGGACAAGACTATCAAGCATTGTCGCAAGTATTATTGGAAAACCAGTGGAAGAAATTCAGAGAGCTATCTCGGTCGGATCTAATTCTTCTTCTTCTTCTTCATCGGATGATGATAATTCGACAGAAGGTTTCTTTGGTCAAGAAATTACAACTCCTGCCGTCGTCGTCCACGGTACTAATAACCTGCAGTTTGTAATGAGAAATTCAAATGACAAGTTACAAATGATGGAAACTGCTAAAAGAGCATTTCATGAACTACTTCACCTTTTGGTCGTGGATGCGCCTGTTTGGATCAAGTCCCCCAATGATGAAAACAAACTTATTATTCACCGTCACAGCTACGACAACTTATTCCCTGATCGGCGGCCTTATCAATTAACAGCCTCTGCTGCTCGATTTGAATCCTCTAAAGATTCGATTGTGCTGAAAATGAATGCATCAGATTTGGTTAAAATGATTCTACATCCGGTGCTTAAATTTACTTTACCAACTCCATCCATCTCCATTTTCATCTTTTATTCTTCTTCATATATATACTCCATATGTCTACAGTCTAGCTTGTTTTGTAATCCCTTTCTTTTTCGAATATCATATCCTCTATATTTTTAATTTAATTTGTTGTAACACAAAAAATATTTTAAGGTTAGATTAGGGTTAGCCCATAAATAGCGCGAAAATAGACATCTAGAGGTATATAGGATTATTGAGGAAGCTGTATAAATATTTATTTGTATATGTGTGTGTGTGTGTGTGTGTGTGTGTGTTTGCCTGTGCTAGCCTATATATATGATATATTAAATAATTTGTACAGGTTGATTGGGCGGATCTTTTTCCTACAATTGTTACCCATGCAAAACCACTGGAAATTATCAACAATGAGCACCTTGGTGGCACTTTGGTTTTGGTAATATAACAATTTCTCCCTATTTATTTCTTAATTATTAATTTATTACAAAGAATTTTTTAATGACCAAATGGGACATTTTGGCACAGATGTATAGCAAATTGCATATCTTGTCACCTCTTGTGCCGTCTCGGGAGTTTTTCTTTCTTCGATACCATGAACAGTTGGATGCGAACTCATGGATGATAGTGAATGTATCATATGATTGCTTTGAAGGGAGACAAACAACTTTCAACACCCCCTGTTGGATGCTTCCTTCCGGATGTCTCATTCAAGACCTTCACAATGGGAGATCCAAAGTGAGTTTATTTTTCTTCTTCTTTTTGGTGATTAAGGTGAGTTAATTCTCTCCACTGATCACTTACTTTAGTTGTTTTTATGATCTATCTATGACATCGATGGTCACAAGCAATCAGTTTTTTAATTAACTGCTTTGGACATTCAAACCTAAATAATATAGAATTCACAAATTAAAATATCAACATTATCATCAAAGAAAGAAATCTATATATATATATATATATAAATATATATATACACACACACACGAATGTAATCGGCTTCTTCTATATAATGTGTTTGGTTACGCAGAATTTGTAGTATTTGCTGTTTTTGGAGCATTTTAGAGTTTAAAAATTTTATTAATTGTCTAGAAATAATTTATTTCAAACATAACTTATTTAATTTACAAATGCAGTACTCGTATACTTTTTTCTCTATTAGTCCACTTGGAGAAAATGAAAAAAGAAAATTCATAAAAGGCAAAATAATTACACATTTATCACTTCTTTTGTTTTTCTAACTACACTGCCAATTGCTGCCTTTTATGATAGTATAACTGAAGTTGCCATTTTTTATCTAGGTCACTTGGGTGGAACACATAGAAGTGGACGATAAAACCTTAACACATCGTCTGTTTAGAGATGTAGTATGCCGTTCCCAAGCATACGGAGCTAAAAGATGGCTTGTTACTCTCCGAAGGATTTATGAGAGAATTGAATACGCAGAGGGGTTAGGACCTACAGCATCAAATATATTTGAAGGAGGTATTAATTATTATTATTATTATTATTATTATTATTATTATTATTATTATTACATCTACTTTCAAAAAAAGGGTAGCTAGTTAATTAATTTGTTAAGTACTTGTCTATTTTGAAATATATATATATATATATATATATATATATATATATATATATATATTTGTTGGCTTTTATAATCAACTTATTCTGGCTTTTTGGCGATTAATGTAACTGAAGGTAGGAGGAATATAATGAAACTTTCAGAAAGAATGGTGAAACTATTTTGTGCAATGTTGAGCATGCCGGAAAATGTTGATGTCCCTAATTTATCTGACATGTTCAACGATGGGGTTCGAGTGTCTGTCCATAAGAACACATCACCAGGCCAACCTCAAGGGAAGATTGTTGGGGCTGCTGCTTCATTTTGGCTTCCAATTACATGCCAAACTCTTTACAATTTCTTCCAGGATGAGGAGAATCGACCTCAGGTTAATTAACTAACTACACTTGATATTTTAACTCATGAGGCTATATACAATTTTATTTAATGTAATGGAATTAAGTATATAACAGTAATTGAGAATTCCTTTTGATTGTTAACAGTGGGATGTGCTCTCCACCGGAAATACATTTAAGAGGTCTACGAACATCTCATGTGGAGACAAGGCAAGAAACTTGGTGTCTATTATCCTGGTAATTACTTTCTTTTATGTATACGTTATTTTGCATGATTCCCGTTTCATTACTATATGCATGCAGCATAAGGATATATGGATTTTTTTTTAATAATAATAAAAAGTTAATTTTCCTTCTATTACATTGCCTTAATTTGCATACTATACCTAAACGGCTATACGGAATCAAGATGGGAGTAGAATTAATAATCCATTTTTATTCTAATTTATGAATTTTATTCTTTAGGGAAGGGTATGGAATGATTCATTCCAACAAAGAATGGAATGAATCAATGTTCCACTCATCATTTCATTTCATTCTCTATTTCGTTCATTCACAAGTTCATTCCTTCAATTCAAACGTAACATTAGTGTTGTTAATTTGTGATCTTTTATAATTCTACCACAATTAATTTAATTACAAATTGACATGATCTTAATTAAGTTATGGAAAGAAGTCATCATTTATTGAAAGTCTAATTTGTATAATCCTAATAAAACATTAGGACGAGGTAGTTTGTTCAAATACAAATTACTTCCTCTGTCTTCAAAAAAATGAGCAAATTAAGAAAAGTAAAAAGTAGAGAAAGAAAGTACAAAATTTTAAATTTATCCTTAATAATCTTATAAGATTATATAAAGTGATGAGTACTTTTTACTTTTTATACTAATTAATACCCACTAAATGACATACTTGCTATTTACTTTATATACTTTTACTCATCATTTTGATGATAAAAAAATTTGTACTTTTAATCATCTTTAATTTTGAAAACGGAGGAAGTAACAAAGTCGGGCATATATATGACAAGGTAAGTCTTAAAACTCTCTAGGTAAACTTAAGAAAATGATAGGTAACTAGACACAAGTAATCTAGTTTATATAAATTAAACGAAAAATATTACTTGATAATTGTACTGTACAATTTATACAGTACAATTAACCAATGATAATCTAGATAAATTATACGACTTCTATTTAATTACCTAGCACCATTCATAAATTTATTGATTTTTCAAATAAGTGCACTTGAATTCACCATATTATACGTGGTTTTTGTGAATCAGCCTCGTTCCCCCATGATAAGAGAAACTTAGTTTTTCTCCAAGAGGGTTGCATTGATCCTTTAGGGGCGCTTGTGGTATATGCCCCAATGGAACAAAAGGCCGTCGAAGCTGTTGCAAGTGGTGATATAGACATTTCAGAAATTGCTATTCTACCATCGGGAATCACAATCTCCGGTGACAGCCGCCGAGTTGAAGAAACGGGAAGCAGAAGCAGCAGTTCATCATCTGTTGATCATCAGCCAGCTGGCTCACTGGTCACCGTGGTATTGCATGTATTAAGCTGCGATTCGGCTACAAAGGAGGTTGGCCTTGAGGTAGTGGAAGGTGTTTATAATGTTATAACCACCACTTTCAAGAAAATAAAGGCTGCTTTTGATCATGAGGATTCGGATTGATGGAATGGTTGATGCATTTTAATTATTATTTCCTTGTAGTTTTAAAAATGAAAACTTCACTAGTATTGGCATGGTAATAAGGCAATATATGTCTCGACTGTTTTTCAGTTTATGAAGCATAATTGAAGGTATTGCATGCACCCGTGGATCGGATCGGAGTTCCATATTTCAATTACTACTATTGACTTTTGAGAAACATACAAATTACTATTGTCTTTGGTTAATGATGTTAACAAAGATGGATGGTATTACATCAAATCATAGCCAAACCAAAATAATGAATGCAAACCGAAAAGAAATATATATTTAAATTGTAAATACAACGTATGTTCAATGAAAGTACTAATTAAGTGTTGGTGTTAGTAATTGATCTGGGTCGGACCCGTAGATCATGAACATTTATTTGGGTATGGATATAGGATAACCCAATAAAGATTAGAAGAGTCCCATATCACTTGGAAGTATTTTAAATAATATGTGATATGGTTAACTCTCTTGATTTAGTCAGTTGTAGACTTATCCCTTAAGTATTGAGTTTTTACGTTAAATATTGAAGCTTACTGTGGTAGGGCTAAGGAAAAATAACGTATTATTATTTCTATACAGTTTCTCTCTAAAAGCTTTCTCTAGTATTTCCAAGCTTTGGGTGTACTTGGTGTGAACACTTATTTAGTTCGTTCGTATTGATTGCTTGTAATTAACAACTATATATTGATGAGAAGTAAGAAGTATCGTAGTAGCTGTGTTCGTGGTGTCGCTTAAAGATTTGGCATTCGGTTCAATCGCTTCTGCTTCGTGGATACTTACCAATTCATATGTAAGTATTATTTATGTGTTAGTTTCCACCTAAAATTCTAATAGTTGGTTTCATAAGACTGAAGAAAATCTTCAAGGGCTCATAACTACCATAGTCACCATCACCGGTAGTGGTGTAAATAAACCTAGTTAAGTCAGTATTGAGTTGCTCAAATTTGATTAGTAAAATTTATCGAGTCTAAAATAAAGTTTGACTGAGACTCGTTTACTGGTTTACTCTCAAACCGAGCCCGAGAAGTTTGAATTTTTTGAGCAAATATGATCTGAGTATCAATAGAAAATTACAACTTGAAAAGTTTGAATAATTTATTAATTTTTAAAAGGGTTAATTATTACATACATTACATGAAATAACATCAAATTCATAATTTGGCCCCCAAAAAATTTGAGCTTACAATTTACTATATCAAGTACCTAATTTGATACAATTTAGCCCCCAATTTCTGAATCCTGCCAAAATTGGTCAGAATACCCGACTCGCCCAAGAATCCGATCAAATTTTGTGTATTTAATACCAGTTGACCGTATAAATATACAATCTAACTTAATTTAAAAAAGGACTATATGAAAGTTTCATGAGATAAATATTCAATTCAAAAACTTGCATGTGAAGCTACTGTAATACTCCCTCCGTTCCTAAAAGATTGTCATTTTAGGAAGTAATTTTTGTTCCTGTGGGCAAGGAAATCGTACCTTGCTAGGGTTAGGGTTTCGTGTTGGTTGAGAAGGAGAGAAATTCACAAAGAGCACGGAATTGATTAGTTGATTGAAAAAGGAAGAACGACAGGTGGGTGATTACTCCAACGACGCGTGACAGAACCCCTAGAATCCGGGAACCGTGTTAGGGTAGCAGGGATTCCAAGAGCCTTCTTGAGTCCTTCGAGTTGAGAGAATGTTCAAACCCCTTTAGTGCTTTTAGGTGGAATCTCCAAGCCTTTAAGTCACCAAAAGGATCCCTTGATCTTCCAAGAGTCCAAGTCTTGAGTCTGAAGAGAAGTCCCCTTCCCAATGGAATGGAAGGGGTATTTATAGGATTTTCTGGAAAGTAGTCATGTGCGAGGCACATGCTTTCAGGAAAATTCCAGAAATGCCCTTTAGTCTTTAGAATAATGCCCATATTGCCCTGTCCTTCTAGCCACCAAGCCAATCCCTCAATCAATTCCCAAATCGAGCCGCCTCCACGAGTCTTCTGCCTCGGGACACGTGAAGGCTTCTCCCAGATCTAGCACATTTATTTCTGAATTTTTTTGTCTTCATTCCATTAGGTTATGCGAACCCTAATTTGCACATTTAATGAGGCCGTGTAACCCTAATTGCGCATTTAATTCAATTAGGTCATGTGAACCCGAGAAGTTTGAATTTTTCGAGAAAATATGATCTGAGTATCAATAGAAAATTATAACTTGAAAAGTTTGAATAATTTATTAATTTTTAAAAGGGTTAATTACACTTCTGTTACATGAAATAACATCAAATTCATAATTTGCCCCCCAAAAAATTTGAGCTTACAATTTACTATATCAAGTACCTAATTTGATACAATTTAGCCCCCAATTTCTGAATCCTGCCAAAATTGGTCGGAATACCCGACCCGCCCAAGAATCCGATCAGATTTTGTGTATTTAATACCAGTTGACCGTATAAATATACAGTCTAACTTAATTTTAAAAAGGACTATATGAAAGTTTCATGAGATAAATATTCAATTCAACAACTTGCATGTGAAGCTACTGTAGTACTCCTTCCATTCCTAAAAGATTGTCGTTTTAGGAAGTAATTTTTGTTCCTGTGGGCAAGGAAATCGTACCTTGCTAGGGTTAGGGTTTTGTGTTGGCTGAGGAGGAGAGAAATCCACAAAGAGCACGAAATTGATTGGTTGATTGAAGAGGGGAGAACGACAGGTGGGTGATTACTCCAACGACGCGTGGCAGAACCCTTAGAATTCGGGAACCGTGTTAGGGTAGCAGGGATTCCAAGAGCCTTCTTGAGTCCTTCGAGTTTAGAGAATGTTCAAACCCCTTTAGTACTTTTAGGTGGAATCTCCAAGCTTTTAAGTCACCAAAAGGGTCCCTTGATCTTCCAAGAGTCCAAGTCTTGAGTCTGAAGAGAAGTCCCCTTCCCAATGGAATGGAAGGGGTATTTATAGGGTTTTCTGGAAAGTAGTCATGTGCGAGGCACATGCTTTTAGGAAAATTCCAGAAATGCCCTTTAATCATTAGAATAATGCCCATATTGCCCTGTCCTTCTAGCCACCAATCCAATCCCTCAATCAATTCCCAAATCGAGCCGCCTCCACGAGTCTTCTGCCTCGGGACACGTGGAGACTTCTCCCGGGTCTAGCACATTTATTTTTGACTTTTTTCGTCTTCATTCCATTAGGTTATGCGAACTCTAATTTGCACATTTAATGAGGCTATGTAACCCTAATTGCGCATTTAATTCAATTAGGTCATGTGAACCCTAATTTTATACTTGGGCCCACATTTGCCCCCTGCGCGAGAGTCGCATTTCCAAATAGACGATCGTGCAAGAAAACTGCAAATCTTTAAATGATTTTGCGGGATTTCACTTTACAGGTCTTGAAGACAATGGTCCTGAAAGAGGAACCCTAGGAGCCAAACCTTTAGAGTTAAACTCAGGAAGGCAAGACCTAAGCAAGGCTCTTCCTTGGACATATTGAAAACTCTTCGAAATCTTTACGTATCTTTCCCAATCTTCGTTTCTTGAAAGCGTAATCAAGATAAATTAAATTATATATTAACAAATAAAATCTTATTTTATTTTGAAAATCAAATCCTTTCAAAGATTTTGAAAATAAAATCAAAACATTCCTATTTAAAAAAATAGGATATTTGTTTCAATAATATATATATATATATATATATATTTATTTATTTTTGAAACCTCTCAACTCTATATGTATGCATAGTTGTCAAAAGGAGTAAGTTTATAATGTGCTTTGGTAACTTTCCTAATGTATGTACGAACAAGTACAAAACACCAAGCACACACCTTTTTATCAAATCAAATATTAATTTTTATTTCCAAAATAAAATAAAATCAAATCTTAATTTTATTTTGGAAATTAAAACTTTCTTTGTTTTGGGAATCAAATCAAATCTTTCTTAATTTGAAAAAAGTTTTTTTTTGAAAATAAAATAAAATCTTTTTTTTTTTATGGCAAATCAAATTAAATCTTTTTTTTTCGTCATTCACGCCAAAGATTTAAGTATTTTTTTTTGAGTCAAAAATTGCATGAATTTAAGGGTCATATATAATCACACAGATCTGATGAAGGAAAATTGTTACATGCCTATAGCATCCTCTATGAAAAAGATGATGAATTAAGGCAAAATGAGATCTAATCATGTATTGTCACATTTTTTTAGAAAATAAATAAAACATTTACTTATCTTATTTTTGAGAGGTAAGGAATCGATATTCATAATCCACGGCCGCCTGTCTTGCTTCTGAATTGTAGTAGAGAGCTTTTTTACCACATCACTTGAGCAATACTTTTTATTTGCTGTAAGAAGGGACCTCTTGAAGCTATACAACAATATATGCTATTCTATTGCATTTTCAGCCTCAAGGTAGAAATCATGAAGATATGCATCTAGCAGCTTGAGTTTTGCAAGAAGAATCGTTGTGACTTCCTCTTGATTATAATTCTCCATTTTGCAAGAAGAATCGTTGTGACTTCCTTTTGATTATAATTGCGTCCTTCTTTTCGGTCGAAAGAGTCCCGCTTTGTAAGAACTCTACATAAGGGATTCGCCAATCCACTATGTCTTCAATGAAGGGGCATTCATCATCTCCAAGGTATTATTGGCATGAAACACATTGGCGTTGTAGGGCATCTGCTTCCTTCTTCATTTCAGGCCAATAATACCCTTAACATTGCAGCCTACGATACAGGCCTATGTCTGCCAATCCGCAGTTCTCGTCATGCACCTAATGCAAGACTCTATTTGCTTCCTGGCCCCCCAAGCATCGTGTCAATACACCGTCTGCTTCTTTGTGATACAAGACACCTTTGATGATGTTGTACTTCTGTAATGCCAAGATAGATATTGTTCCCTCCTTTGTTTGCAATTGATGGTATATGTCATGTCTCCAATCATCTATCATGTCTTTGGGGAACAAGTTTAGCACCGTGGTTGGGAGGGTTCTCTTTATTACCTTTACATCCAAGTCCTCTCCTTGGACATAGACTCGAGACGCTACTGTTGCTAGTGCATCAGGTTATTTATTTTGTCCTCTTGGCACATATTCAATCATTACATTGTTGAAAGCCTCCATCACCTTTTGTGCTACAGTTCGATATGGCGCCAAGATAGGTTCCTTCACTCCGAATTGGCCTCTTATCTGTTGCACTATGAGTTTTGAATCTCCCTTTACTTTAAGATGTTTGGCTCCCAATTCTTGAGTCGCCAACAATCCTAGTATGAACGCCTCATATTCCGCTTCATTGTTTGTGCAAGGGAAATCCAATTTGTATGACAAGGCCACTTCATTTCCTTCTTTGGTGGTCAACACCACTCTTGCTTCGCCTTTACCTTTTGCAGATGATCCATCAAAAGCCAAACTCCACCATTCTGGGTCTTCATCCATCAACTCAATTGATTATACTTCTCCACCTGGCAGATCCTCAGAAAGGGGTTCGTATTCTCCATTTGGAAATTGAGCCAGCAGGTCTGCCAAGGCTTGACATCGGATCGCCTTCGATGTTACATACTTGATGTCGTATTCTGAAAGAATCATCATCCATCTGGCAGGTCTTCCTACTAATGTTGGCTTAGTTAATAGGTATCTGATTGGATCAGTTCTTGTTGCAAGCTTTATTTCATGTGTTAAAAAATAATGCCGCATTTTCTGCGCAATGAACACCAATGCTAGGCAATGCCTCTCCACCTGTGAATACCTGGTTTTCGGTCCTCTGATTATTCGACTAATGTAATATACGGGTTTCTCTTCTCCATCCACCTCCTGCGTGATCAATCCACCTATGGACTTCTTGGTAGATGTGATGTACAACTACAACGACATTCCTCTTTGTGGCACTACCATTGTTTGTGCTGAAGGCAAAATTCTTTTTACCTTCTCAAATTCCTATTGTTGGTCTTGCCCCCAGTCCCATTGTGCCTTTCCTTTTAGTAATTTGCCAAAAGGTTCTGTGACTTCGGCTAATGCTGGCATGAATCTCCTCATGTATGAAACTTTCCCTAGGAAGCTCTTTAACTGTTTCTGTGTTTTTGGTGGGGGCATCTCTGTGATTGTTTTCGCCTTGCTTGGGTCTACCTCTAAGCCTCTGTTGTGCACCAAGAAGCCCAAGAATTTTCCATCCGTCATCCCAAAGGCGCACTTCTTCGGATTCATCCTCAACTTATACCTTCGGCACCGCTCAAACACTTTCCTCAGGTCCTCCACATGAGTTATCGCCTTTTTGGATTTCACTACTATGTCGTCCACGTAGTCCTCCACTATATCATGAATCATGTCATGAAATATGGCGTGCATTGCCCTTTGATAAGTTGCCCCCACATTCTTCAACCCGAATGGCATAACTACATAGTAGAAGTTCCCAAATGGGGTACGAAAGGCTGTCAACTCTGCATCTTCTACGGACATCTTTATCTGATTGTAACCTACAAACCCGTCCATGAATGACATCATTTCATGATTAGCCGTTGCATCTACCAAAGTGTCTATGTTGGGTAATGGGTACATGTCCTTCGGGCATGCCTTGTTTAAATCTCTGAAATCCACATATTATTCAGTAGTCATCCATTTGTTTTCTTTACCAATGCAATAATTGGATAGCCATGTTGGATGTTGAATTGGCTTGATGAACCCTACTTCCAGCAACTTCTTGATCTCTTCCTTTATTTGAGTTTCGACTTCGGGTGCATATGTGAGACCCCAGATTTTATCAATAAAGATTTAAATTTTGTCAAAATAATTTTTTATATTATGGTGTGAATTTGAGATAATATTATAGTTGTGGGTAATATTTATAAATTTGCAAAGTATCAGTGGTTATATTATATTCGATTGGCCTGGGAATATTGGTTTAGCGAGGGAATATTCAGATAACTATGACTCAATCATTGGTGGACCCATATAATGTAATTATTGCTTGATTGAGAAAAGCGACAAAAAATATTTTATTAAAATAACGGCGGAAGAGTTTTACCGCTGATAATCTTTGTTGAACTACTTTCGGTAGTAAAAAGAATACGATGTCGTGTGGTAGTTGTTTATTCGTATTATTAACGTAATAAAAAGCGAAACATCTTTTATATATAAAATGAATACTTTTATTAAAGTTATTCTATAAATAGAATATATTATATTTTATTATGCATAAGTGTTGCATAGTATTTTGCATAGTGTTTTGCATAGTATTGCGATAGTGTTTCAGATAGTAAAATGTTTTATATAAATAGAATATATTATATTTTATTTAAAAGATTTTTCTTTAAATATGGACCGCCGATTAAAGTAAATCAATGGACGTTTCATGGATTAGTTACTATGCATTCCATTTTCTATAAATATAAGCTCATTCCTTCATTATTTTCTTTAATTCATTGAAACTCAGAGAGAAATTATAGAGAGAAGGTTATGAGAGAAAATTATAGAAAGAAGAAGAGTATTCTCGCTACTTCACTACTTCTATATTCATTTTTTTACGGTAGGGGTGTTATTCTTTCTTCTTGAAGAGACTTACATTATTCCATTCATTATTATTACATTGGAATAACTTCCGTAAAAGTGGTATACCCTATACAAAATCAGATACGCCGGCATACCCTATACTTGGTGAAATCTTATGTTATTCCATTGCTTATTATTACATTGGAATAACCTGTGATTTACCCTATACTTGGTGACATTCTTATATTATTACATTTGGAACATCTGCTGCGTGTGTTTTACAAGGACTGGTTCGTTTTATTATTACATTGGAACATCTCGCTCATGTGTTTTACACCGACACGGTTAAAATCTTTATCATTACATTGGAATATCCTATCTGTGTGTGTTTTACAGGATCCGGTTCCATCTTTATTATTACGTTGGAACATCCCGTCGGTGTGAATTTCACGACCGTTCCGTTATTATTATTACATTGGAATAACTCCGTCACGCCAATATCGCATTTATGGTGATTTCTTTTGTTATTCCATTCTTTATTATACCCAAATGAGTTAAAACTTTGACTTATACTCCATGAAATTAGTAGAATATCCTTGATATTTGCGTTTCATCCGATATCTTTTCATGGAAATATTCTTCCGATCATTCTTGAATTTAACTCTACGTAAACAAAGATCGTGTTGATAATTTGGACATGGATTAAATAATTCTTGAACTTGTTTTATTGAATTATTATGTCGTTATCATCATCCCTCATGTTATATTATATTATCTTTCGCTTACGTGCATAGATGAACTTAGTATGATTATGACCGGGGATCATTAGATAATCATCGACTTGATATAAATGATGTGACAAAAGTCCTCGGTGTTCTGTAATGCAAATGATGGATAGTTTTTGGTATGATTATGACGGGGGTGATTCGGTATAGTCATGACCATTGATAATTTGATGAAAATCCTTGGCCGGTATGCGGGGATGATTAGATGTGGTGGTTTATTTATTGTTGAGTCTCAACGATAAAAATTGATGAAAACCTTTTAAAACCTAAAAGATAGTAGACTTTATTCTCTACTTGACTCTTTTAATGGATTGCTTATTCCTACTTGCATTAAACCGGGTTGTCTATTGTATTTTATCGGTTTAACAACATTGAAGGCTAATGATAATTTATTCTGCATTATCTTATATTTCTTCTTTGGGCTAGTTGAGCTCACCTTTCTTTCACTTTGTTCTCTTCTGTGAAATGAGAACATAGGCTGGGACGAGTCTGGGAAGCGGAGTAATGGTCCGGAGGATAGCATTAGTAGTCCTCACTATTCGTGAAATAGTGTGATAATAGTTGTAATGAGGACTCCTTTTGAGTTTGTATAATATCTAGTAGACAAAATTTGTATTCAAACTCGTATTGTGCATACCATGCAGTTATACTAATAAGTTGTATTTGAATTTATGTACCATGTAAGTGGCGCACCCAAGATGGGTGATGTATACCTAATTTTGGGGTGTCACGGTTGGTATCGAGCTTAGGATATGATCCCCGGGTGAGATGTGAGATAAGAACTAGGAGGGAGGAGACGGGAATTTCTTGGCTAGTATGATTCTACCTAAGATTATTTGTTATTTAATTGGTCGATCGGTATAGGGATAATATTTGATATATTAGTTAACCCTTCGAAGTAATAAGAGTGTAGCTAAGTTTGAAAGTAACGATGGAATGTAACGGTGGTCATCATTTAATAGTTATATTTGGTGAATCAACTAGGGTGAGTCGAACCCAACGTTGAAAGAGTGTTTTGCCACTATCATACAAGATGTCTAATGACATACAACCTCGTGTCATCATAAGACAGGGATGTGCTCATCCACTTTCTGAGTATATTTACGAGCACTACCTATATGATCTTGGTGTTTGTTTGAAGTATAATTCTCAATTTGAGACAGTGGAGATAGTGATAAATCAAGAAGACTCACCATTGGGAAGAATATGATAGTAATCTTCTCATTTTTTCTTTGGGGGTCTATTAGGTAAACCAAGGATAATTTCGTGGCCATATGATATCTATTATAACCTAGAAGCATGGCCTCCCATACTGAAGGTTTCTTGAGCACTTCCCAAAGATTCTAATTTCTAAAAACAGCTTTTTGATTATACATTTATGACGCTATCCAAAGTTGGGATGAAAGTCACAGTTGGTATCAATGTAACGTATTATCAAGTCTTGGATAAGAGTAGCAGAGTTTTGAATGATATTTCTATCATTAATAAATTTCTTGGCGTATTCTTGAAGATTTCTAGCCTACTCTAGGCGTGAAATCGAATTTTGTATCACTTCCCAATACAAAAAACCCATTTCTTAAACCCTCAAATATTTCTTCAACTAAAAGGATGCATTTACGAGGATTATGATGAAAGTCATAATAAAAGCATTGGACTAATGAAAATCATGGGTATATGAAGTATTAGTAAGTTTTATGATGAGTTATGTTGGTTGGTATGTGAAACACATGAAAGTTTCTTAGAAATCACAATGAGTTGAAAATCAGATTTTGGTCATGAAATTCAATTGACCATATCTCCTATTATATTTTGAATTTTTGAGTATGGTCAAGTTCTAGAGTTAGATTTACCTAACTAATCCAAGTGGAATTACTGGAAAAGGTGTTGTAGATTTTTGTGTGGACTGATTTTAGCAAATGAGGCCAAAGCTGTAAATTTCGAAAATGCTACTGCCCAGAAACTTTTAAGGGACTGTTTTGGCCACTTAAATTATGAAAAAAATTCTGGCCTTTTGGGACATGAAATTATATGGTATAAAAGTACCTCCTGTCCAAAAATGAGCTCATTCGACTTAAAATGAGCAAGTTATGACTATTTTAATATTTAGGTTTTCCGACGAAAAAATGCTATAACGGGAGTTCTATAACTCCGATGACCATGAAATTTAAACTCGAAGCTCACGTTCACGTTAACATGTGTAAGGTCCTGCCAAGATTTGGGAATTTTTGGAGTTAAACTTGAGGTAGCTAATTTCTTAAGAAATTAAGTGGAAATTGATTTTTAAAAATAGTAAATGAATTTTAAAAAATTCGAGAAAATATATTTTTTGCTAAATCCAGGAAAAGAAATATTTTGGGGCTGATTTGGTATTTTCATGAAAATAGTTTAATTACGAACATATGAAGTTAAATATGTTATGTGTGAATAACAAAGTTTGAAAATAGGATTTTATGGCTAGAGAATCCTATATAGAGTATACATATTTTTGAGGATTTGATAATTGGTAATGATATCTTATGAGTATGGCATTTTTGAATGATTAAATGCATTATATGGTAAAAGCGTAAACAATTAAGATAAATTGTTTATAAATTTAAGTGATTAAAATATTGGTATAATATTAATGATATTAGATTATTATTAGATTATTAAGTGATTGATAACATGGGGATATTCTTGAATCTGGATAAATTATATTATAAATGTTTATATATTTATCCTTTATCTTATTTGATTGATTAACTTTATATCATTATCCTCACGTTTATATTTTTTAAAGTAAATACGATAATTTGTGGTCGTGATACTTAATGCATAGATGGACTTGGTATGATTACAATTATCTTTGGCAGTGATTTGCATGGATAATTTGTGGTCATTGAATCTTAATGAATATCCTTGGCACGTAGTGCATGAGCGATGGATGATTGATGATATGGATTAATTATTGAATGGAGTCTCGAAGAATGAAATATTAATTCATGGATGTGTTCAAAGTCATCTTTGGCTTTACGTATAATAGATGGACTTGGTATGATTATGTGAGGATCATTCGGTATAATCATAGCTTAGTAATTGAAAACCTGAATTATCTTTAGCCAGATAAGTCATGGATAATTTGTGGTGCGTGATACTAATGAATACCGATTATCTTTGGTCAAATTAGTGCATCGTGGATAATTTAATGGTGCGTGATACTAATGAATATCTTCCGGCACATGTCGTGATGGGGATGATTCGATGATATGGATTAATTATTGAAATTTGAGATAATATTAATGAAATATTAATTCATTGATGCGGTATAATGGCCGTAATTGAAAAAATATCGCACGAATGGATCGTGGTGCATCTGCATTATTGTGGTTTCTGATTTGTAGATGAATTTACTAATGAATATACTTTGGCGATTTCAAAGATGAATTTAATATTTTAAGCGATAAAGGTATTCTAGGTATCCTCACTTCTTTTACAACTCTCTGCATTGATAAAGCGAAACATCTTTATATAAAATAGAATACTTTTTAAAGTTTTACATAAATAGAATATATTATATTTTATTATGCGTAGTGTTGCGTTATTTTGCGTAGTGTTTTGCATAGTATTGCATAGATGTTTACATAGTAAAATGTTTTTATATAAATAGAATATATTATATTTTATTTAAAAGATTTTTCTTTAAATATGAATTGGTCAGTATTAAAATAAATCAATACGGGCCGGATTAAATGGATTGAAGTTCTTATGCATTCCATTTTCTATAAATGAAGCTCATTCCTTGGTATACAATTCATTTGAAACTGCAGAGATATATCCGGGCTTTGTTTAGAGCTGTGTTAGATCCTTGTCAATTATGCATAGTAAATGTTTCACATAAATAGAAGCTCATTATATGTTTATTTAAAGATTTTGAACTTCATATGGTCCTTAGCTCGTAAATATTCAGTTCTTTTACGGTAAAGAATCTTGGGCATCATTACGAAAATGCACTAATTCGGCAATACATCCTATCACTATTGATACATTAGAATATCCTACTACGTGTGTTTTACAGACATGACATTCATCTGTTTACCTTGGAACATCACGTAAATTGTAATTTCACGACACTTACATTGGGAATAACTTTGTCTGTCGTCGCATGCATGGTAATTTCTTTGTTATCCATTCTTTATTATACCCGATCTAGTTATGTGTTTTGGTCTTCTGATTTATGCCCCGAAATTGTATCATCATCCTCATGTTTTATTATATGATCTTTTTGGCTTACGGGGGTAGATTTAGCATCCGGCTACTCTCGGTTCTTAAAATTGTATTTTTATCGATTTAACCTTTGTTGGTCTTCTCTTCATTAATGCAGCCAGAAATAGTGTGATAATAGTTGTAATGAGGACTCCTTTTTTTGTATAATATTGCATAATTCCACCCGGACTGCATTTTCCTCCATCTGCATTGGGTCTCTTGTTAACATAAGTTGGTCTTGGCGTTCCTCCCTATTCATTTGCCAAATCAACTTCCATCTAATTCATTTTGTTGAGGTTTTGGCCTATCCTCGAAGCATTTTGGAATTTGGTTCTACCTTACATTGTCTGACTCCTCCTTCTTCATTATTCTTTGGAATGGGGACACCTCTGAGCCATTGGGTTCACATGCTTCCTTAGGCTCTTCCCCTTGCAAAATCAGCAATCAAAACACCACCTTTAAAGAAGTCGGGTTTAACAACCCTCTGCCATTTTATCTTCTGGCCCTCGTCAGATTGTGCCATCCGCTTGGCATTTATTATATTTCTAGCATCTTCAGGGTCTACTGGCCTTTTCTTTTCTTCTCTTCCTTCTTTCTCTAGGTCTACTACCACTGGCTTCTTGTTTTTGGAACATTCTTCGTGTTCTGAGGTTTTCTTCTTCTCTTTTTCTGCAGGCACGGACCTATCTTCCTGCACTTCCTCCCAGCTTGCTAGTCTTAGGGAATCAGGTCTTACAATCTGGTTCTCTCCCTCTTCAGCAACATCATCAAAGAAAGTTGCTTCAGTGATGTGTGCTTCCTCTGGTCCAAAGGGATTTTGAGTTGCTGGTACCTTCACTTCTCTCCCTTTCTAGATAGGCTTCAAGCATTGATGAAATATCGAGGGTACCACCCCGTAGTCATTTTGCCAAGTCCTTCCTAGCAAGACATGATATGATGCATCCACCTCGGCAACATGGAACATTACAGGTCCTCGAATCTTCGCAACTTGCATGTCCACCTTGATGTGCCCCAAGGTTCTTGTGCTCTGGTTGGCGAATCCTGTAATGTTTGTTTGTTTCTTTACAATCTTATTCTCTGGTAGGCCTAACCGTTTAAACACGGTGTAGGGCATAATATTTACAGACGCTCTATTGTCAATAAACGCCCTCCGCACCTCGATGCCATTGATTATTCTTTGTCACATATGGTGACTTTGTTGTCTTGGTATCTTATCTCTCTATCAGCTTTAGAGAAAGATATCTTATTTTCTTCTTCCTCCATCGTCTTCACAAATCCTTTACTTATGGCCATGCAAGTCTCCTGCATCTCGGCAGCCTTGATAATTGCCCTGGTTGCCTCAATACTTGCTTCTTGGCAATCTATCGATCAAAATTTTTTTTGAACTTGGCTCCGTTCGTGATGCCATCACCTGCGAGGCTGGATCACACTCCTCCTTTTATTCCATCATCATCTCCTTACGGGCTTGTCTTTATGAATACTTGATGTTGCACGTTTCCTTCCCCTTGTGGTTTGGCAACGGCTTGTCATGAACGCTACTTTCCTTTCCAAGTTCAATCTCCCCATTTGCCGACTTCTCGTGGAATATCCTCTCATGAGCTATAACGATCCATAGTTGAGTGTCCCGTATTGGAGGAATACACCTGATGCGGTCTTCTTTTCATTTCTTCCGTCACTTTGCAAATCTAGGCCTTGGGGTTTCACCACCCCATGTTCAACCCATTATTCATACAGACCTCTGAATGCTTTCTCACTACATGTGATAGCCTCCGGGACTGGCTTTCTTGCATATTTGTCTCCAGGCTTTCCTCTGCTTCGATCAAAATTCTTCTCATTCTTCTCCCTTTTGCACCCTTGTGGTTTTGACTGAGAGTCAGCCAAGGCCACAGTTGTTGTCCTCTTGCCCTTCCATGTAACCATCGCTTGGTTAGTGGGCAATGTCATAATTCCTCCCAAGTCTTGTGCAAAAGATGAGAGGGTCGCGAAGGAATCACAAGCCTTGGTGATGAGGTGGGGCTTGAAAGCATCTAAGGCACCATTGTTGCAAATGCTGACTAAGTTCTTTTCTTGATCGGCTCTGCGCGCACTTACGTACTGGCCCCTGAACTGTCAACATAATCGACAACTCCTCATTCGGTTTACTGCTTGAACCGCATGAGCTCCACAATGGTTACCTATTTCTGCACGTAGAAAAATTTCTTGAAAAATTATAATTTTAGGTCATCCTAATCATGGACTGACCTCTTCTCCAAATTGTAGTACCAACTAAAGGCACTATCCGTCAAAGTCTTGTTGAATTCCCGCATCAACAAGTTGTGGTTGTTCACTTCATCATATCCGAGCCATGGAGACATTGACTCTACAAACCTTGCAATATGTTCCCTGACATTTCCTTTTTCCCCGTTGTATTTTGGAAACTGTGGGGGATGTTCAATATACCCTGTTGGGTAAGGTTGCCTCCGAATATGTGCAGGGTAAGGAGGAGTAAAGTCCAACTCCGAGGGTCGAGATGTCTGTTTGCGAAGTTGAATGATCACGCCGATCATATCATCATTCGTCACGTACTAGCTTGTGAAGTGAACTCTCTAGGGTGTTGTGATATACTGCTGCATCGACAATGTGTATGGTAGAGAGGTTGGTTGATGCACACTTGCATCATGCACCGCTAGCAGTGGTGGCAGTTGCTGGCTCACTCGCTGGACATTGCTTGGAATGGTTGGCATTTGCACCTGTGAAAATGATGGGATAGCAGTTGGGATGATGTTTGTCTGAGGTTGGCTTGCTTCCAACCTAGGTTGTCGCACGTCACCACTCTTCTGGGCCTCCAAGTTGATTATTGGAACCGATTGACTTTCCGTCGATGGAGGTACAATCTGGTTCTCTTTGTTGTTGCTACCATTGTTGTTGTCTTCCACTCCTGCTTGTTCCCCATGCGAACTTCCTGGGAACATGGCCTTGAAAGTGGGAATCTGCATCAACTGCTGGCGGAAATTCCCCATCTCCTCTTGCTTCCTCTGCATTTCCAGCATCATGGCCATCATCATCCCTTGCCCTTCTCGTGCTTCCTTGATGCCTTGAGCATCTCGGTTACCACAACATTAAATCCGGTCTCCACACTGCATTCGCGCCTTGCCTTCCTGCATTGCTTTGTTGTTGATTGGCCATATGTGGTGATGTCGAACTCCCTTCTGAAGCGTCTTCAATAAGTGGTTGGTCAAAATCCAGGTTTGCGCCTTGGAGTGCTTGAGTTACTTGCCTTGGAACTAGCTCCGGTGAGGTAATGCTATTTGTTGGTGAAACAGCTCTTCCTATAGTTCTCCCACTTTGAGTTGTGGGCATATCCTTCACGAATTCTACACCTCCCCAGCAGAGTTGCCAATTAAATATGGGCAAAGAAATCGTACCTTGCTAGGGTTAGGGTTTCATGTTGGCTAAGGAGGAGAGAAATCCACAAAGAGCACGGAATTGATTGGTTGATTGAAGAGGGGAGAACGACAGGTGGGCGATTACTCCAACGACGCGTGGCAGAACCCCTAGAATCCGGGAACCGTGTTAGGGTAGTAGGGATTCCAAGAGCCTTCTTGAGTCCTTCGAGTTGAGAGAATGTTTAAACCCCTTTAGTGCTTTTAGGTGGAATCTCCAAGTCTTTAAGTCACCAAAAGGGTCCCTTGATCTTCCAAGAGTCCAAGTCTTGAATCTGAAGAGAAGTCCCCTTCCTAATGGAATGGAAGGGGTATTTATAGGGTTTTCTGGAAAGTAGTCATGTGCGAGGCACATGCTTTTAGGAAAATTCCAGAAATGCCCTTTTGTCATTAGAATAATGCCCATATTGCCCTATCCTTCTAGCCACCAATACAATCCCTCAATCAATTCCCAAATCGAGCCGCCTCCACGAGTTTTCTGCCTCGAGACACGTGGAGGCTTCTCCCGGGTCTAGCACATTTATTTCTGACTTTTTTCGTCTTCATTCCATTAGGTTATGCGAACCCTAATTTGCACATTTAATGAGGTCGTGTAACCCTAATTGCGCATTTAATTCAATTAGGTCATGTGAACCCTAATTTTATACTTGGGCCCACAGTTCCAAAAAGATTGTCATTTTGAGTTTATCAATACATATTAGCTATTTTTTCCCTACTTTACCCTTATTTAAAGCTTTCTTCTATTTAAAGTTTCTTTCCTTCCCAATGATTCTTATTCAATTTAATGCTATAATCTAAGTAGTAATTGATTGAATAAGAAGTAATTGGTTGAATTGAATAAGAAATATTGGAAGGGGAATAATTGGTTGAGACAATTAATAAGGGTAGTATAGTATTTTCGCTAGGTATTAATTATATTTCTTAATCTGTGTACATTAACCTTAAACGACAATTATATTTAGTAACTATTAGCGTTAATGGGCCCAACTTTTCTCCTTCAAATTGTAGTTTTCTTAAAATTATACACATAGAGAGAGAGAGAGCTTTCTATGTGGGTGGTTTTAGCTTCAAATTGGTATTTTCTAGCTTCTGTTTTCCAGGTTTTTTAGTTGTCTCCTTAATTTGTGCAATTTGTTTGATTTTTCACAAGTTAATATTTTTGAAATTTGTCTACACTAAACCAATCAAGTTTGAGCAGGTAAGTTCCTTGTGGTGATTGTTTAGATGTTGCATTATGGAATATTTTGTATTGTACCATATGGACATTAGTAGGTCAATTTTTTAAATTTAATCTTTTGAAAGCCCAAATACTAATTAATGCATAAAGGAGAATCATATTCAAAGAAAGGAATAAAATATTCCATATGATAAAATATTCCATATGGTACAATACAAAATATTCCACAATGCAACATCTAAACAATCACCACAAGGAATTTACCTGCTCAAACATGATAGGTTTGGTGTAGACAAATTTCAAAAAGATTAACTTGTTAAAAATCAAACAAATTGTACAAATTAAGGAGACAACTAAAAACCCTAGAAAACAGAAGCTAGAAAATACCAACAAAATAAAATGATCATTCATTGAACTAACAAACCTATTGCAAGCCCTAAGAAGTTCAAATTCATCACATATATTACAAAATAAAAATACACATAAGTACATATATCAAATGCAAACCCTAGAGAAAAATAGTGCAGAGAGAGAGCGAGAAAGAGAGAGAGGTGAAAAGTAACAAAAATTAATGAAATTAACAAGCCACACTTTCAAAACCCAACAAAATAAAATCCCTAAGGTTTCATTGAAATCAGATAAACGAAGATTTAACCCAAACACAAATACAAAAAAATATATTAATGAATAACCGTAGAAAGAGAAAGTGTGGATAGTACGAACCTCGTTCTGAGAGATGATGTGATGGCACTCACGGAAGATGGAAGGGGTGAGAAAGACTTCTTTGCTGATCATGGTGTCGTATTTGTAGTTGGAGTTGTTGGCGTAACGAAGCTTGCCATCTGGTCAGAACTTGAATTCCAATGAATCTTCGTTTAGGGTTCTTTGCTATCTGATTTGAGAGGATAAAGCCCTTATGCGCGATTAGAGAGGAGAGAAGCCTTATACAGACGTGGGAGAGAAGTCGTGTTTTTTTTTTTGTTTTAAAACAAGTCAGCCAAAACGATGTCGTTTTTGGTTGAATGTGTAAAAAAAAATTGCACGACTGTGCATACCCATTTTCTCCAATTTAAAATTATTTATTTATGATCCATTAACAAAATATTAAAATATTGGTGTTTTCTTGGAAAAATAAAATGAACTTAAATTGTGGGTCATATACCTGTGATAGATTTGACCCATATTCATTTAAAATTATATATTTATGACCATTTAACATTTTTGACCCAATTAATTAATAACTTATTAAATAATTAAATTTTGAGTCTTGTTACATATAATGACAAAATCTATGTCCTACATGAGAATGATATGATAAAAGTAAGAATTAAGAATGTCTTTATCCTAAATATTAAAATTTCATGTTGGTCACAATTGAAATTCGTTGATAGAAATTAAGAATCTCCCTACCCTAAAGTTTAAAATTTCATGTTGATTACAATTCAACTTTGTTATAAATTTACCAACAAATAAATCAATTCTCTTAGATTTTATACCTCACTTGTTAAAATCAATCAAATTGCCCTCTGATCACGAATATTAAAACATCGTCCGCAATATTAAACTGCAGATAAAAACTTTAGATTAGAACAATCCAATTTAAAACTATTAGTCTTCTAGTTCTCCTAGATAATCTTATTGCAGATTCATTATCTATGATGATGATAAGAATACCCAAGAAAAAAAACTTAATATCTTTAAATCGAACTATGCTCATCTATTTCTCTTGCATATTCTTGTTAGTTGTTACAGATTCATATAATCTGGGATGATAAGATACATCAATGACTAAACAAATGGAAGAATAGATAAGTACCAATCGGGTGAAGTGTTTTTAATATATCCTTCCAATTGTTAGCCATGAATTTGCCTCATTAGCACAGATAACATGATTCATGTTCAAAGTGATAGAAAATTCTTGAGCCTTAATTCGAACTCTTCTAATTCTTTATAAATAAACTATCAAAATGAGATGAGAATGAAAGTAGTATGCACACAAGCCAATCATGTTTGATGATAAAGCATATACTTTGTAACAATCTTATTCATTTATTAATAAAAAGTATTAATTTATTAAAGGCTTTTAATTATCTACATGATGCTGTTTTATAATATGTGATAAACCCATAGTTTTAAGCAATGCTTTTAGAATAATGATGATGATCATTCTAATGAGATCTAAATTCTTAGAAAGCTTAAAACTAAAATAGTTCCCAATTGTTGGATTACTAAATTGGGAATTAGTGAATCTGGATAGATTGGTACATACGTTGCTTGCTTTCGTTGGATGAGGATGATTGATCTCGTGATCATTTTTGTGTGGAACACTAAAAGCAAGTATGTAGGTGCTTATTAGAGAATAAGTTCTTTGAGCATTGGCTCGCTAAGGAATACCTAATGGAGTTTTACTTGCTGTCGATAGGAATTTCTGTAGTGATAGTAGTCAAGTGATCCTTGGACTTGAGATCATCATAGTATCTTGTGTATGATGATTTATACTTTGACTTATTCCTTAAGACCCTTAGGGTATATCAAAGGTATGCTTGGGTATAATAAGTTGTACATGGAGATAATGTATGATCGATAAAGAATCTACCATACATTAAAGAAGAGAAATGTCTATGTGATTCGATAAATGACAACCCGGTAGTCCTTGGTGGCGAGAATGAAATTAGAAAGGAGTTTCTAATTTGCATTATTTGAGTTGTGCATTTAAGAGTCGAAATACATATAATTAAATAAAATAAGACTTGTGATAATTCCATGTCTTATATTTAATTGGGACATTGTATGGTGGAAGGATTGAATTGTCACGGTAACTATTTACTCAAAGGTTCTTTTATGATTAATGTTGAAATCTATATTATACGGAAAGTCGTTGATCATTAGGGAGGCTTATCCCTATTGTAGAATAAATATTATTTATTTAAATAAATTAATTGTTTAATTTATTTATTTAAATAAGATTAGAATTATTCTAATTGATTTATTCACAATGGGTTTAATATGGAGAACCTAAAGGTCACACCATAAAAGGAAGAATAATTATTTAAGAAGTTAATGGCATAATCGTAATAATATGTTATGTATATTTAATTTAATCTATGGTGATAGAATAAATTAAATAGCTTAATATTATTATTTAATATTTTAGAAATATTAAATATAAATTAATAAGAGGAGTCTTATTAATATTATTACAATTATTATTATTATTTTAATTTCTAAAAGAGTTTAGGAATTAATTTAATATAAGTACTCTCATTTATTCCTAATTGGATTAGGAAGGAAAATTAGTTAAAGGAGTTTAATTAATTATCGCTAATAAGATTAGGGTGCCCCTTTAATTAAAAGGGTTTAATTAAATAATACCTTATTTTAATAGGGTTACTTGAAATCTTTATAAGAAGAGTCTTATATCGGATATCAAGACTACGTTATAATTCGAAATGGTTGGAAATACGCTCCTTTTCTATAGAGATAGAAAAACTAGGGTTTAGCCAACCACCCATCTTCTTGAATCCTTCTTCTTTCCTTGGTGGATCACCTTTAGAGGCCAAACACTTGGGTGGCTAACGTTGATCAAAGGAAGGAACCAAACCCGGTGGATTCAAGTTGAGCGAAAAGGATTGGAGGTGAACTTGTGCACGAGGAAGCTTCGGATCTTCAATGGTATGTTTCTTATTCATCTTTTTCGTTTAATTAATAATTGTGCATAAAGGGTGATCCGGGTATATGGTTTGTAAAATTTTTAAACTCTGATTTTTACACGTTTCCGCTTATTTATGCAATTTGATTGCGTTCTTGAATATTACAAACCTAACAGTGGTATCAGAGCCAAACCTTTATGCGAATTATTTTAATTTGATATGTATATTGATATGTGTTTAGAACAATTTAATTGGGCACAATTTTTTTTTTTGTAAAAAAAAAAAAAAAAAAAAAAGAAAGGAATAGAATTCTTTTTTATCTAAAATCACATTATATTCTTTGATCACGTTTTTTTTTATTTTGAGAAAAAGTAATCAAAGTGAATTACTTGATTTTAAAGGGAGCAGGAGATTCTTTATAATCATATAAATTATATATCTGAGATTCTTAGTAATCATTCATTCTAGTTAAATGATTATATATTATATATATAAATAACATACTTGCTTTGCTTGAAAAAGGATGATCTCATACGGTTTTTAATATATATATATATATATATATATATATGTATTATATATATAATATATATTCTTAACTATTTTATAATTAAAATAAAAGTTTATTTTAATCTTAAAATAAAAAGTTTATTTTAATATTAAAATAAAATATTTTATTTTAATTTTAAAATTGAATTTCATGCTAACTAATTAGAGTTGGAATTGGACTCCATGCTAACTAATTAGAGTTAAAATTAGATTCCGTGATAACTAATTGGAGTTGAAATTGAATTTCATCTTTCCTTAAATAATGGAGTTTATTTAGATATGAAATAAGATTTCATATTATTCAAAATAAAAGAGTTTATTTTTGAATAGAAAAAGAATCATCTTTCCTTAAATAAAGGAGTTTATTTAGATATGAAATAAGATTTCATATTATTCAAAATAAAGGAGTTTATTTGTGAATAGGAAAGAGAATCAAGTGTTTCCTTTAATCAAAGTTTTTTTTATATATGGAATTGGATTCCATAATTAATTAAAATAAAGGAGTTTATTTTGATTAAAAGTTTTGATTAAAATAAAATAGTTTATTTTATTCAAAATTGGATAAATTAAAATAAAATAGTTTTATTTTAATTTAAATTTGGATTAAAATAAAGGAGTTTATTTTGATTCAAAATTTAGATTTTATCTTAACTAAATTTGCCCATTAAATGATATCAATATATATATTAAATGTTTATTATTCATGAGATGAATGTTATTTATTGATCGTATGATGATGTGTATAATGATAAATGGGATTGATTATGGACTATTGACCCGATGTGATTGGATTTTATTTTAGATGGATGCGTGAATGTATGGGTTTTATTAAATGGGGTCTGCGTACCTCGTCTTCTCTAATTTTTTCTTAATATAAATTCTATCTCCTCTATGTACTTCCCTTGACTCACGATCAAGGTTTCTATTTATTTTAAATAGTTTTGTAATAGGAATAGTTAGAATTAATTTTGAAGAATTGGAGATCAAGGAGCAAGGAGCGCTTGAAGACTCGTTTGTAATGGAGCAGAGTTTAAATGTAATAGTTATATTTAAATATTATTTCTTGCACCCCTAGTGTTTGACCTTTTGGTTCACTTGGTGGCTCTAGTGAACCAAACTAGAATAAAAGTCCATAATCAATCGGGTAGAATATAGTATTCTATATGTGCATGCTTATACTATATATATTATATATTATGCAAACATGCTTCGCATGTTCATTAATATAACGCGTATTTTATATATATATATAAATGCGTGCTAAACAAGATGAGACAAATTAATAACAAACCCCTCAATTTTTTATATTAAGTCTAAGCGTTTAAAGATATTTGGAATATCGAGCGTAAGCTTTCTAGCATGATAAAATTAATAGAGTATTAAATATTTAATATGAGTTTGTTGTGTCACCACAAGGCAAGTATTAAGTATTTAAGATGTTAATTTATCACATTTGATGCTTATAAAGAAAATTGAACAATATTGTTTTGTTGTGTCACCACAAGGATGATATTTTTCTTTTTTGAATATATGGAGTGCTAGAGTCGGACTTAACTTGGATAATTTTGATTCGGATGTGCCACCACTTGTTCAAAATAATCTAAGAGGCAAAAGAAAAGGAGTTGCATAGTTGATGTAATTGACAAAAAGTTGTCTATCTATTTATTTATATATAGTTTGTTGTGTCACCACAAGGCTATATACATTTGAAATGGGATCCTTATTCTCACTAGCAAATCTTTAATTAGATTTTCTTAGAACTATATAAGTGAGGTAATATAGTTTGAAGAAAATAGTGGGAGATACCAATTTAAAACAAGACCTAATTTATTTTGGTAATTAATAAAAGAATGTATGTTAAAATGTTGTTAATTACAAATTCATTTCTGAGAATTTTACAATGTCTAAAATTACTATCACTGCGAAGCATATTAGATGCTAAATTAACGGAATAGAATTAAAGCGGATTGGTTAAGGAATTTGAGAATAGTTCTCATAATTTGAAAAGCTATCTTATGTCCTTAATCGCCTATCCTCGCAATGGTTGAGAACAATGCCTCGAGGAAGAGATTGCTACTTTTAGAAAGTGGCAAGATTATGCCTGATTAGCTCGATGCATCATGCTCGCATCCATGAGTATTGAGCTTGACGTCGACTTGAAACTATGGATGCTCTTACTATATTCACGCACATCAAGTAGTTGATGGTGAGGAAAGTAAGACCGATAAATATCGAGATATTTAAGGAGCTCTTAGATCTAGAATGAATGGAGAGTGACACTTCTGATGCAGACAAAAAGTCCTTAACATAATCAATTTGATTGATCGATTAGGACAACATGTTTTGTCATGGATGGAGAGTTGAGCAAGATTTGATCTTGCACTCACTCCGGACTCCTTTCACAATTGTTGTGAATTTTTATATGAACAAGCTAGATATCGGTCTCGTTGATTTGCTTAACATGTTGAAAAATGTTGAGTCACTTTTCAACCAAGAAAGACCAAGTCTTCTTGGTAGGGGCCAAAGGATCTTACGAAAAGAAGAGCGATTCTAAGAAGGTAAATATAAAGGCAAAAATAAAGGATAATAAGAACAAAAGCGATATGGATAGCAAAGGAGTTTGCTTCCCTTTGCAATAAGCTTTGGACACTTTGGAAAGAAACTACGAGAAGTATCTTGCGTGGCTAACCAAAAAGCTTAATGAAGTTTGGTTACAAATACAATTTTGTTCAAGATTTAAAATAAATTTTCTTTAAGTCGAGGTTCTACTTGGATATTGGATATTGACTTTGGTTATCATAAATATAGATTTATGAAGGGACCAAGAAGAAGTAGAAAGCTAAACAAAGATAAATAATCTTATGTGTGGGAAATGAAGCAAAGGTTGCTACATTAGCCATAGAAACTTATAGTTTAGCAATGTCTACGGGCAAGTCTATTAAGTCGATAAGTTGTTATTGTATTCAGTTCTCGTTGAAAACATTATTTCCATTTTATTGTTGGACAATGAAATCTTTGGTATTATATTTAAGAACAATTGTTGTTCTATTTATAATAATAATGTTTTGTATAGGCGAAATATTACTTAATAGATTTTGTATACTTGACTTACGTGGAAAATTATTTTATAAATTGAACAAACTAATATAAGAAAAGGAGATGATCATTCAAAGAGTTGAATGTATGTATTTGATGAAATACAAGTGTGAATTATTTGAAAGGTTCAAAGAATTGAAGTGAAATAAATTGACAAAGTATTAAGTTTCTTTGATTAGATCGAGGAATAAATACTTGTGCTGATAAGTTTCTAGATCATCTCAAATGGTTTTCTCATAATGGACACATCGTCGTAATAATTGATTGATGTATCCGAATGGAAAAATCGTACCTTGTTGGACATAGTGCGGTCCATAATGATTTTACCGACATTCCGGTATCCTTACAGGATAATGTCCTAGAAATGGGCTGCATATCTCTGAAAATGGTAACCTCAAAATCGCCCCAAGACTCCATAAAAGTTATGGGCGGGGAGGATTCTAATCTTAAGTATGTTAAGATAAGGGGTTGTCAACTTATGTGAAAAGGTTTCAAAGGATAAGCTTTGGATAAGATTTTATAAGTGTCGATTTGTGGGACATCCTAAAAGTAAGTTTAGGGTATATGTTCTATAATCTTAGTTAGCAAAAGGTGTTTGTTGCAAAATACTGGCGCCTTCTAAGATAAAGATGTTTATCATTGAAGGGGCTAGTGGGAGGATTATAGATCTTGAAGAGTTCATGAACCACAAAATACTATAAGTCAAATAAGAGGAACTTTGTAGATGAACCTATTATACCAAGTAGAATCGTAAATCTGGAATAGTGCAGAAGATACAGGAGGTATGGATTCATCATAGATGATGATGATGAGGTACACATCATAGAAGATGATGATCCGATTACATACGATGAGGTAAGTGTTGTGAGACACTCGGAGAAATAGATTGAAGCAAGTTTCTCAAATATGGAACATTCGTTTTGATGAGGCAATCAAAGCGAGTTTGATTTTATCAAAAATAAGAATGAACCTAGTGTGTACAAAAGGGTCAGTGGGAGCATCGTGACATTCCTAGTACTATATGTTGATATCTATGGATAAGGAATGACATACCAATGCTACCAATCAGTAAAGATAAAGTTGTCTAAACATTCCTCCATGAATGATTTGGGAAGAGTATCATTATTGGGGATGCAAATCTATATAGATAGATTTAAAAGAATGCTAAAGCAACCCGAGGCGTATATTCATTTGATGCTAAAGTCGTTTAGCATGGCAAACTCAAGAGATGTCTCATGTTGATGAGCTATGGAGTGTATCTCTCTTTATAGTCCCCACAGACTCACGAAAAGAGAGATCGCATGAGTGACTATCATCATGTATGCAATGAAATATACAAGATCTAATGTTGATCGGTCATATTTTGGAGAAGATCAACGTAAGGCGGTGAAAAATATCTTAAAGTTCTTACCTAAGCACTAAGGATGTGAGCATACATGGTGGGTGCGAATTAAAACTAGAGGGCTTACTGAGACTCAAGTTTTTCGAGACGGAGACAAAGACGAATCGAGAATCCACTTTAAGGTAAAGTGTTACCTTGAGCAGTGGTGTAGTGAATTTGAAAGGTTCCAAATAGCAAAAGGTTCTTTGGTTTAATAATAAAGACAAAGTATATAGGCTGTAAATGAAGCTGCAAGTTGATTGTTTGGATGATAAGTTCATTACAGAACTAGGAATAGTTCCTAAGTCTCATCTTGGATCTAAACATGTGTTGTAGCACTTTCATTTGATTATAGGAATCATTGAAAGATGGGAAATCACTATAGAGATAGTGAACTCTCAAAAACAACATTACATATCCATTAACTAAAGCTTATCCAACAGCAGGATAATCGTCACTTAGAGAAGAAGAGTATCGATTGACTTTAGTGCAAGTGGGAGATTGAAAGTAGTATGCACACAATCCAATCATGTTTGATGATAAAGCATATACTTTGTAACAATCTTATTCATTTATTAATAAAAAGTATTAATTTATTAAAGGCTTTTAATTATCTACATGATCTTTGTTTTATAATATGTGATAAACCCATAGTTTTAAGCAATGCTTTTAGAATAATGATGATGATCATTCTAATGAGATCTAAATTCTTAGAAAGCTTAAAACTAAAATAGTTCCCAATTGTTGGATTACTAAATTGGGAATTAGTGAATCGGATAGATTGGTACATCGTTGCTTGCTCATTGGATGAGGATGATTGATCTCATGATCATTTGTGTGGAACACTAAAAGCAAGTATGTAGGTGCTTATTAGAGAATAAGTTCCTTTGAGCGTGGCTCGCTAAGGAATACCTAATGGAGTTTTACTTGCACTGTCAATAGGAATTTCTGTAGTGATAGTAGTCAAGTGATCCTTGGACTTGAGATCATCATAGTATCTTGTGTATGATGAGTTATACTTTGACTTATTCCTTAAGACCCTTAGGGTATATCAAAGGGTATGCTTGGGTATAATAAGTTATACATGGAGATAATGTATGATCGATAAAGAATCTACCACTTCATTAAAAGAAGAGAAATGTCTATGTGATTCGATAAATGACAATCAAGTAGTCCTTGGTTAAGGCGAGAATGAAATTAGAAAGGAGTTTCTAATTTGCATTATTTGAGTTAATGCATTTAAAAGTGAAATACATATAATTAAATAAAATAAGACTGATAATAATTCCATGTCTTATATTTAATTGGGACATTGTATGGTGGAAGGATTGAATTATGCGGTAACTATTTACTCAAAGGTTCTTTTATGATTAATGTTGAAATCTATATTATCCGGAAAGTCGTTGATCACAGGAGGCTTATCCACTATTGTAGAATAAATATTATTTATTTAAATAAATTAATTATTTAATTTATTTATTTAAATAAGATTAGAATTATTCTAATTGATTTATTCACAACCGGTTTAATATGGAGAACCTAAAGGGTCACACCATAAAGAAAGAATAATTATTTAAGAAGTTAATGGCATAATCGTAATAATATGTTATGTATATTTAATTTAATCTATGGTGATAGAATAAATTAAATAGCTTAATATTATTATTTAATATTTTAGAAATATTAAATATAAATTAATAAGAGAGTCTTATTAATATTATTACAATTATTATTATTATTTTAATTTCTAAAAGAGTTTAGGAATTAATTTAATATAAGTACTCTCATTTATTCCTAATTGGATTAGGAAGGAAAATTAGTTAAAGGAGTTTAATTAATTATCCCTAATAAGATTAGGGTGCCCCTTTAATTAAAAGGTTTAATTAAATAATACCTTATTTTAATAGGGTTACTTGATATCTTTATAAGAAGAGTCTTATATCGGATATCAAGACTACGTTATAATTCGATGGTTGGAGAGTGCGCTCCTTTTCTATAGAGATAGAAAAACTAGGGTTTTGCCAACCACCCATCTTCTTGAATCCTTCTTCTTCCTTGGTGGATCACCTCTGAGGCCAAACACTTGGGTGGCTAACGTTGATCGAAGGAAGGAACCAAACCCAATGGATTGAGTTGACGCGAAAAGGATTGGAGGTGAACTTGTACACGAGGAAGCTCGGATCTTGAGGGTATGTTTCTTATTCATCTTTTTCGTTTAATTAATAATTGTGCATAAAGGGTGATCCGGGTATATGGTTTGTAAAATTTTTAAACTCTGATTTTTACACGTTTCCGCTTATTTATGCAATTTGATTGCGTTCTTGAATATTACAAACCTAACAGAGAATACCGTATATCTAAAAGTCATTATATGAATTATGAAGTTTGCAGTAGTAATTGGTCATACTTTTAAGGAGACCGATATCGTTTTGGTCGGACCTACCATCCGCAGTATTAAACTGTGTACATGAATTACTTATTAACAACGTCGTCTTGTATCCATAAGGAAAGTTAGCGTCCTTAATTTAATACTGCGGACGAGAAATTTTTACGAGCAACATTTAGAATATTTGTCCCGTCCGCGATATTAATCTGCGGAATACTAAAAATTAAACTGTGTACGAGAGCAATATTAGTCGTCAGATATTCGAATGGACGATAAAAACTTGTTATAAGGATACTCTTTTTTACAAAGTTAGTTATGATCGGCCCATATATATATATATATATATATATATATATATATATATATATATATATATATATACAAGCTGGATCTTAGACGGACCACTGGAAGAGGACTAGCAACGGACCTTAGCAAAAAAATACGCGGGTCACAAAAAGGTTTAAAACATGAGGTGGGTCACAAAAAAAGGGGGAAACAAATTCTGAGATGATAAATCAGATAATTTCCCCAAATTCCCTCTCTCTCCCCAATGCTCTCTTCCCAAATCATGCCGATTATCTATCCCCGATTCTGAGTAGTTTGAGTGTTAAAACGCCAGAAGGCCGGATCCATCAACGCTTCTCTCCCTTTACACTTTTGCCCCTTTTCTGCCCCGCACAGACCCTTTCCTCATACGCAGGTAATTAACAATTTCTAGTTTTTATATTGATTTTCATATGAGATGATAATGAAGAAATTCAACCCGTCTATTCTTCCTGCTCTAAACAGAACTTCATTGGGATCTCGACACTTGCGTAAAGCTGCCCTTATTTCCTTCAACATTTCGTTGATATTGATTCCTTTTCTGCAAATAACGCCGTAATAATAAAATTTCATTTTACCCATTTTGATACACAAACAAATCCGAGAAATAGTATGAAAACAATTTCATTATGAACTCATAAATCCGAGAAATAAATAATTTTTTTGTTTTTTTAATATATTTTGGTTGTGGTTTTCACAAATTTATCATATTCTGAAAAGTTAATTACCAAAATTTTTCATTATAGGTTTTAATCAAAATGGATAACGTGGAAGCATGGGATGGGAGAAAATTTAGAGCGGGAAGAAGAGGGGAATGTAGACTTTGAATTAGAGAGTGGGCTAAATGAGGAACAATGTGTTGAGTTAGATCCTAATTTTTCAGATATGGTGTATAATCCTCAAGTAGCACCAGAGTTTAAACCAAAAATAGGTTAAGAATTTCAAACAATAGATGATTCTTTTAGTTTCTACAATGCATATGCAAAAGAGAGTGGCTTTAGTGTTCGAAATTGGTCTGAAAAAAAGAGACGGGGAAGTAGTGAGATCATAAGGAAAGAGTTTGTTTGTTGGAAATAGGGGAAGGCTACACCAGTAGCGAACATTGAGGCAACAAGACGCAGAGGATCAATTAAATAGGGCTGTAAAGCAAAACTTGCTATTGTGATGACACCTTCAGACTTATATGTTGTTAATTAGTATATTTGTTGAGGGTCATTGTCACCCATTAACAACTCCACGAAAAACACATTTTTTGTGATCTCACCGCAATATATCGACTGCCCAAAGGTCCTTGACTCAACAACTTCAAATGGTAAATATACCATCGCATCAACAATTCAATTTGCTTGGAGTGCAATCGGGGGATGGGGGTTTAAGAATATTGGTTGTACGCAAAGAGATTTGTATAATCTCGAAAGAGATAAGCGTAATGGGATGAAAGGACATGATGGACATATGTTGCACGAGTTTTTAATGGGTGAACAAGGAAAAAATCCATCATTTTATTTCAAAAGTGAGGCAAATGATGAAAACATGATTACTCATTGTTTTTGGGTTGATTCAACCTCTAGACGGGCTTATAATTTTTATGGTGATGTAGTGATATTTGATACTACGTACAACACTAATCGGTATGGATTAATTTTTGCGCCACTAATGGGGGTTAATAATCATGGTCAAACAATAATATTTGCATGTGCATTCTTGAGTAATGAGACCATAGCTTCATTTGTTTGGCTTTTCAACCAATTTTTGGAAGCCATGTCAGGTGCTGCCCCTAAGATGATCATTATTTATCAATATCCAGCTATGATAAATGCAATTTCATAAACTCTACCAGCAACATTTCATAGATATTGTTGTTGGCACATTTTAACTAAATTTTCTGAGAAGATAGATTCAGTTGAATACAATGCTTACTATAAGGAGTTTTCAAATTGCATATGGAAATCAGAGATTAAGGAAGAGTTCGATTTGAAATGGATAGAGTTAGTTAAGAAGAGTGGGTTAAATGACAACAAATGGCTCAATGTATCAAATTCGTGCTAAATGGGTGCCGACATATATGGATCATGTTTTCTCGGCTGAAATGTCAAGTAGCCAATGAGCTGAAAGCTCTCACTCATTCTTTAAAAAATATGTTTCAAAAAATAATTCATTGGTGGATTTTATGATTTAGTTTGGTAGGGGACTTGTTCGTCAACGTCATGAAGAAGTATTGGCGGATCACAAAGACATGATTGAGAAGCCAAAAATGAAAATGCTTCACGAGTTTTTGGTGCATATGGTAGATATTTATACACATGAAATATTTTTTAAATATTAGGATGAGATGTGGGAGAGCTTGACTTTTAAATTTGGGCTTAAAGATGAGGATGAAGATCATTGTGTGTATAACATTGCTCAAAAAAGTGGCGGTAATTATCCATTGCGACAAATTCATTATGACAAGGTCTTGGATTTTGCTTCATGTACTTGTAAAAAATTTGAGAGCATGGAAATTCCTTGTAGATACGTGTTGGGATATTTGCACAAAATGCATGATTATGAAAGATTTCCAAGTCAATACATTTTGAGTAGATGGACAAAAACAGTTAAGTCTGGGGTAGTCGTTGATGGCAGTGGCATTGAGATAACTGATAATAAGTCATATCTGTAGCGCCCCCAAATCCGGGTCCTAAATCACCACGGATCTGGTACACTAATTCTAACTATTGCGGAAGATATAAACATAAATTGTTTATACATTAAACATTATACACTATCCCCAAGGTCGAGTAACCATAACTTATACACAATTAAATATCCTATCTACCATACAATGTTATTATGATAAATTACTGTTACAAATCTAGCTGCACACATAGTCCCAAGCTGAACTTGGCTTTTAACTTTTCCTTGTATATGACGTATTTGCCTTAATCTGCAATGTTTATCATGATATAGCAAGGGTGAGCAATAAGTTTGCCCAACAAGTTTAAGTTCAATAAATTAAGGATATATCATGATGGAAAGATTTTGAATAATAGTTGGCTAACATTCAACAATATACTTGTGAACTAGCATGGACAATTTTTCATAGCTGAACCAATATTGAACATAAACAATATTGCCGTCGTACGAATATTCCCTGTTAAAACGAATATTCTCCGACCAATCAAATATTATATAACAACTTGCTTACTTTGCAAAATTTATAAATATTACCCACAACTATAACATTATAACAAATTCAATTCTTAATAATCAAAAATGATATTTATAGAAAAATTCATCTTTATTCATAAAAGTCGGGGTCTTACAACCTCCCCTTCTTATGAAATTTTTCCCTCAAAATTAGGGTACATACCTGGTATGACGAAGAGGTGAGGATACCTTGATTTCATTTTAGATTCTAACTCCCAGGTCATTTCCTTAACATCGTGGTTTCTCCATAAAACTTTGACTTGAGGTATAACCTTGGAGCGTAGAAGATGTTCCTTCTTATCCATGATTTTAACAGGTACCTCTTCATACGTTAAATCTTCTGCTATTTCGTCTGGTTCTAACTCAATAATGTGGTTTGGATCTTTCACATATTTTAGTAACATGGATATGTGAAAAACGTTATGAACGCGAGACATACATGGCGGTAAAGTAGTCTATAGCTACGATTCTTACTCGATCGAGGATTAAAAATGGGCCAATGAATTGAGGATTGAGCTTTCCTCTCTTTCTAAATCTCGTAACTCCTTTCCATGGAGCAACACGTAACAACACATGATCTCCAATATTGAATTCCACGTCTTTTTGATGAAGATCAAAGATAACTCTTTTGTCAATCTTGTGAGGTTTTTTATATCGTTATCGGATCGTTTGAATCTTTTACGTAGTCATACGTACCAACTCCGGTCCCAACAACGTTGCTTCACCCACCTCATCCCAACATCTTTGAGAAGCGACACTTGCGTCCATACAACACCTCGAATGGAGCCATGCCAATACTAACGATAAGCTGTTGTTTTAGGAAAACTCCACCAATGGTAAGAACTTGTCCCAACTTCCTTGAAGTCAAGGACACAGAGTCTTAATAAATCTTCAAGAGTTTGAATAGTCATCTCTGACTGCCCGTCCGTTTGAGGATGATATGCCGAACTAAATCGTAAATCCGTGCCCATAGCTTTTTTTAAACTAACCCAAAATCGTGAAGTGAATCTTGGGTCTCGATCAGAAACTATGGATACTGGCATACCATGCAGTCTTACAATCTCATTTATGTATATACGAGCAAGACGTTCAAGTGTATAAGTTTCCCGTATAGGTAAGAAATGAGCAGACTTAGTCAATCTATCAATAATGACCCAAGTTGCATCAATGCCTTGAGAAACCTTGGGAAGACCAGTAACGAAATCTATGGTAATGTGCTCCCACTTCCATTCTGGAATTTTAAGTGGTTGCAATGGACCTTTTAACACTTGATGCTCCGCCTTGACTCATTGATAAGTTAAACACCTTGAGATAAAACTTGATATCTCTCTCTTCATATTGCTCCACCAAAATGTATGTCGAAGATCACGAATGGTGTGTTGTGCGCCTCCATCATGATTTTATACTTCAAGTCAGAATCATTAGGAACACAAAGTCTGGAGTTGACTCAAAGTATCCCTTCTTCATCGATTTTTGCTTCCGAAATAGCACCTTCTTGCACTTTCTTCCTCATACGCATCAGCTCCAGGTCTGTAGCTTGAGCAGCTTTAACTTTATCAATTAAAGTCAGTTCTACTCGTATATTCATCATCATCACATGGGTCCCTGGAGTCTTTAACTCTATCTCCATCCTTTATAAGTCATAACAAATGGGCCTTTGCATTGACAATATTGCACTCGTACCCACATATGATCTTTTACTCAATGCGTCAACTACTACGTTCGCTTTACCAAGATGGTATTGGATGGTATGATCATAATCTTTCAACAATTCGAGCCAACGTCGTTGCCGCATGTTGAGCTCCTTTTGAGTGAAGAAATATTTGAGGCTTTAATGATCCGTATAGATCTCTACCTTCTCTCCATACAGGTAATGTCTCCAGATTTTTAGTGCAAAAATGACTGCTGCCAACTCTAGATCATGAGTAGGATAATTCTTCTCATATTCTTTGAGTTGTCGTGAGGCATAGGCTATGACTTTTCCATGTTGCATGAGAACACATCCTAACCCTTTGCCTGAAGCATCACTGTAGATAACAAATCCCTCCGAGCCAGATGGTATTGTTAGAATAGGTGCTGAAATGAATCTCCTCTTGAGTTCTTGAAAACTCTTCTCACATTCTTCGCTATAACTGAATTTTGTATCTTTTCGAGTCAGCTAAGTTAATGGAGTAGCGATTCGAGAAAACCCTTCTACGAATCTTCGATAATAACCACTAAGTAAGAAAGCTACGTATTTGATTCTTGATTTAGGTTGCTCCCAGCTTTGAATTGCTTCAATCTTTGCCGGGTCAACAGATATTCCGTGATTTGATATTACGTGCCCAATGAATGCAACTTCCTCAAGCCAGAACTCGCATTTCTTCAACTTGGCATAAAGCTTGTTTTCACGAAGCTTTTGGAGTATCAGTCTCAAGTGTTTCTCATGATCTTCACGGCTTTTGGAATATATGAGAATGTCATCAATAAAGATAACCACAAAATGATCCAAATATTCCTTGAATACTCGGTTCATCATGTCCATGAAGGCAGCAGGGCATTAATTAATCTAAAAGACATGACTAGAAATTCATAATGCCCGTACCGAGTTCTGAAAGCCGTCTTTGAAATGTCATCGATTTTAATCTTTAACTGATGATATCCGGAACGAAGATCGATCTTTGAAAAGAATTTGGCGCCTTGCAACTAGTCAAATAGGTCATCAATACGTGGTAATGGGTACCTATTTTTGATGGTGACATGATTCAACTCCCGATAATCAGTACAAAGTCGCATACTCCCATCTTTCTTCTTTCTGAATAGAAACGAGGAGCACCCCAAGGAGGCGTCTTAGAGCGAATAAAGACAATGTCTAACAATTCCTGCGATTGGGTCTTTAACTCACGAAGTTCAATAGGAGTCATTCGATATGGGGCTTTGGAAATGGGTTTTTATCTTTGGGTTGTGGTCGATACAAAATTCAATTTCACGCCGGGGTAGGCGGGGAAGTTCTTCGGGGAATCGTCGGAAATTTATTAACAATAGAAATATCATTCAAATTTGACGTATTTTGTTTACATATCGTGACATGGGCTAAGAAAGATTGACATCCGCTTTTTAATAATAAGCGAATAACTTTATGGTTTGAGATGACGGTGATTGATTTTAATGGTTTGGTTGCTTGAATTCGTATAATAGGTTGGTTAGGAATATGAAAGCTAACAACCTTACGAAAATAATCAATTTTTGCATGATGAGTAGTTAACCAATCAATCCCTAAAATTACGTCAAATGCAAGTATTTTCAATAAAATAAGATTGACAGGTAACGTGAGGGTACCGATTTGAACTAAACAAGACTTATAAACAGTGGATGTAATGAAGGTTTCTCCCAATAGAGTTTCAACAAATAAGTCAAAGTCTAATTTCTCCGGAGTCAAATTTAAACGTTGAGCGCAAGTAGGAGAAATAAAAGAATGGGTAAAATCGGTATCAAATAAGGTATAGACTTCACTAGAGTTTATGATTAACTTACCTGTGATGACCTCATTCGGGTTCCTCGCTTTCTGGGAGGTCACGACAAACACTCTCCCTTGAACTACCGGCTTTGACTTTTCTAGGACGGCCTTTGGTGCCTCCATCCCAGCTGAACTTGTCTTTGGTGTACGACAAAATCGGGCTAGGTGACCTTCTCTTCCACAATTATAACACGCTTTGGACTGCATCGCACATTTTGGACTGATGTGTCCCTTCCCTCCGCATTTGAAGCATATGATAGGTGGTCGTTCTCCTTCCTTAACAACGGGTGTTGGTGCTGACGTCTTTCCATCATTGTTGAATCTCCTCTTCTTGAAATGTCCACTCTTATTGTCTTGGCCATGATTACCACTGAAGTGGTTACCATTTCTGGCATGTTGATTTCCTCCATGTTTGTTGTCACCGCTTCGATGACTGCTACCACTGGTATTATCATTTCGTGATACAAAAGAATATCCTTGGCCGTAGTACATGGGTGATTCGATGATGTAGATTATTTATTAAGTTAAGTCTCAGCGATAAAAGTGATGAAAAATCTTTTAAATCATAGAAGATAGTAGATTTCATGCTCTACTTGACTCTTCTAATGGATTGCTTGTTCCACTGCAGTTAAACTTGATGTTTATTATATTTTATCAGTTTAACACTGTTGAAGGCTAACGATAATTTATTCTGCATTATCTTAGTCATAATATTCCTTACTGGGCTAGTTGAGCTCACCCTTTGCTTTCATTGTTCTCTTCAGGAAATGAGAATATAGCTGGGACTAGTTGGGGAACGGAGTGATGGTCCAGATGATAGCATTAGTAGTCCTCACTATTCTGTGAAATAGTGTGATAATAAATGTATTGAGCACTCCATTTGAGTTTGAATACTTTCTAGAAGACAATATTCGTATTAGAACTCTCAGTTTATGTTTTGTCGTATTTTACACGACAGTTGTATATTAAGTTGTATTTGAATTTTGTACCATGTATTTGGAGACTCAAGATGGGTGATGTATACCTATTTTGGGGGCGTCATAGTCTACATACCAGACAACAAGCTTAAAGCAACAACATGGTCTAAAAATCAAACATGTGAAAGATCAGAAGCTTAGAAAATGCTTGTCAGAAGTTCTGGGTTTCTAGGTTTGCCCAGATTTCTAGAATCTGTGCTCGGTCAACGTAGTTTGACCGTTAATAAATTTTAATCTATACATGATCTGGGCTTGATTCAAGTTCCAGATCAAAGACCTTAAAACATGCTACAAGTACAAACATTTAAACAACCAAAACTATAAACAAGTAAAGATCTATAGGGTCTGACATTCGGTTGTCAGACCACACTTTTCTAGTTTTCCAGATTTTTGAAATCTTTAATTTCGAGCATCTAGATGTTATGGATCTGGGATCTAACAACCCAGATTACTAAATGACACCCTCTAGTACCAATCTAAACAACAACTAACATAAAATCACATAATTTACAAAATTTAGGGTTTATACATCATTCATGTTTTGATCTTGAATCTGATCTTTGTGATCTGTTCCTGGCTTGCTAATGATCACACTAGTGATTGATTCACTTAATATTTTCGTGGCTAAAGAGAGAAAAGTTTGGTTGAGTGTAAGGATGCAAATGAGCTTAGTTTGGTGACTTTATCTCTCTTTGATCTATATATAAAATGATGAAATGCCTATGACTGATCATGTGTTCAGTTGTTGGCTGATTAAAGTTGATTACTAGACCACATGGCTAGCTTAGGGTTGGTCACCAACCACAAGTAGGGTTAGATCTACACTCCATCCCATTAAAATATTCAAGAAGGGCAATTTGGTCATTTGACTTATAAAGTTAATGGCAACTTGGTAACTTCTCACAATCCTTAGATTTTAACCCTTAGGGTTTGACCCTTAGGGTTTAACCCTAAGGTTACACAAATTTATATTCTAGGCTTTTCTAATTAAGTTTTAAAAATAGAAAATTAAGATTTCTAAATTATAATTAGGATTTTCTAATTACATTAAAATTTCCTAATCACATTCAAGCTTGCTAATTAAGGTTAGTATTAAAATTGCTAATTTAGCATTTAGGTTCCATAATTGTACATTAGGGTTTCCAGTTGAACAATTAGGGTTTTCTAATAACCAATTAGGGCTATCCCTAATTAAATATAAAATCAACAACATAAAAACCTTATACTTATTTTCAAGCTCCCAAATTTGGGTTTAATTTCTATTCGATTTAATTTTAATAGATTTTAGTATTAAAATTGCTAATTTAGCATTTAGGTTCCATAATTGTAATTAGGGTTTCGGTTGAACAATTAGGGTTTTCTTATCAATTAGGGGTAAATTTAAAAACCTTATACTTATTTTCAAGCTCCCGAGAATTAGGGTTTTAAAATTAGGTTTTATTAGTAGGTAATAGGGTTTCTTATCAATCGTTGGGGTTTTTCTTGATCGTCGAGGTTCTTAAAATATTATTAGGGTTTATGATTAATATAGTTTATCTGTCAACCTTGAATACTTAACCACATACTGTACACATATATGACCATATACACAAATATTCTTAATACTGTAAACCTTCACCAAAAGTTTTTAAATTCACAAAATTCATTTCCAAAAATGTCAAATACATACACTTATTTTCTGTCTAGGTCTATTATTTAACCTCTATTCAATCTTTTAAGATTTTATTAAATTGTCTAAATTCTCGGGTTATCACAATATCTACTGAAGCGAAGTCAATTAATGCAACTAGCCTTAGATATGGTTGACAAGGCCCTTACTAGCAAATAAGCAACTAAGGTCTATATTGATGCTTTGAGTGGTGCACATGATAAAATTAATCAAATGGTTAGTTGTGGTACAAGTTTTGTTGATACTGTAGAAAGAAGTCAAATTCTAAGTGTAGTTGCTTCAGGGAATGGGGGTTCCAACTACTACAACGAACCGAGTCAAGTGCATGCAAAGGGTTGTGGTAAAAGGCTTAAGGGAGGGAAAGAGAAAGCATTAGGGAGACCAAAAAAATCTAAAGCTAGACAGTGTAATGGGTGTGGTTTGGCTGGCCAAACACACGACAAAAGAAATTGTCCCATGCTTACAAATCGGTAAGAAATTTGTAAGTTTTCATTCGTTTTCATAGTATTCGTTGGATGTATCTAAATAATTTATGATGTGACATTTTTGTTGCAGGTATTCACCTTGTCATGACGGCGCAACTCCCAACCCAAGTGTAGATAATGATAGTTATTCATCTCTAGGTGATTGTAAAAATCCTCTTATAAAGGATATTTTAATTATAGAGTTTTCAACTAACATTTTGTTTTTCATTTCAGGAATATCACTATAACTTTTACATGGAATATCATTATCACTATCACCATGTTGGGCTTGTTTTATAGTGGTTGAATGTAGATAATTTGTTGGTATCTGGATGTAATTCCTTCAAAGAGTGGCAGATTTTGGATGTTAGTATGGCTTTTCCTTTGAATATTTTTATTCTTTGGAGCTCTCTGCTTCTTTGTTCTTTGACGCTCACTACTGCGATTTGTTGCTATTTGATAATTAGATTGTAATCATGTTTATACTGTCATGCTTATGTCTTTTTAATTTGGTCTTGAGAGTTGACTGTTTGGAATTATGTCTGTGCTGGATTTATTGTTTTACTAGCTGATGATATTCATGGGATAATTCCATGTAATGTGGCACTTGTGTTTTGTGAAAGATCTTGAAATTTATTGAAACTTAGAGCTGTGTATTTTTTGGGTAACAAAACAGTGGTATATTGAAACTGGGAAATTTTGTTGCTTTCATATTGTAATTATTGTAGGCGGCGGCATGGATTATTTATCTTTTCATCATCCTATTATGGCAATACAGGATAACCCTTCATTTATGGCAATACAGAATCTTCTTTTTTCTTATTCAATGTACAACCTTTTCTTAAAGGGGAAGGATTATTTATCTTTTCATCATCCTATTTTCTAGTGGAAATGCTTTGAATGCTAACAGAAAGTCGGAAACAATGTCATGTTGATGCAGGTTGGGTGAAATTTGTGGTGAGACTGTAAAAAATGTTACGGGCGTTGGAAATAATATATTCATTAGAACTGCATGATGCCTTTAGCAGTATTTCACTACTCCTCTCTTTCGGTTAGGAAAATGTTCAGTATATGTTTGGAACTTGAAAATTAGATTATTAAAAACACTGAATGGAAGAAATACAGGTATACATATAATATGCAAACTCGTCTTGACAGGTCTAATATGCAAAAAAATATTATCTAATAACATTAACAACAACATCTCATACATAATGTGTTGGTTAAATAATGAAAATTATCAAAATTACAACCGATTTAATAAGATTAACAACAACACCACATACATATCATTAACAATTATGACAAATCGTTGAGTTAGTTACAATTGACACATTTCAATTTTCACCATCGCTAATTCATTGGAGTCGTTAGCATTCGTTGGATGAGTTGTTACATTTAAACGTTCGGATGTGTCCATTTGCAACCTCCCTTGATTATGCAACACTCGAACATATTCGTCACACTAATTGATGAAGTTACCATATTGCTGCATATTTGGGACACAATAAATTTATTCACTTGTGTAAAAGGAACAAATATACAAAAATTATAATAAATAAATACATACCATTCTTGGATAAGAATAATAGTGTTTACCCGAATTCTTTTTCGACATTGAAAGTTTTACTATACAAGGGCTCGTACCACAACGACATATGAACGGAGGCCATACGGATGTAGCAGTAAATGAATTTAATGACATTTTCTATCAACAAATGTTCTCAACACCAACTAGGCCTAGATACTGATCACAATAAGAAAATATACTAAAACACTTGGGATTACAGGAAAAAATACAAATATAAATTATTAAATACATACATAAAACTTTTTTATTCTTCACAACAAAACTACTATTTCATTCAAGTTTAAGTCAAAGAAACTATATTGGGAGATGCAAGTAATGTTAACTAACTAGATTGTTATATAGTCTAACCACTTGACTTCAAGAATTTCACAAGTCACGAGAACACTAGAACTTGGCCTAATTGTAGAGTTTACATTCTTACATACTTCATCAACCTCTAATACACAAAATGCAATCAAATCTCAAGATAGCCAAAAGCAAAAGGACATGTCAATGCAAATAAAAATGACTCACACTTATTTCAAATAAAAATGACTCACATTTATAGCTTCCATTAGTACAACAACCATATGTGAAGCAAGAGGCACCCGTTATTTGATATAAGGTGAAACCGTGAAAGTAAGTCCAAAAATAATTTTTTCTCAAAATGGATAGTCAAATTTGCTCACACTAGAATAAAAGTCAAGTAAGAATCCACAATGTAAATTGAAACTTAAAATTTAAAAAATAGTACAATGTCTGTGTGTACATTTTAAGAAAGCAGTATGCATTTCTAAGGTCTAAGAAAAATTGAGACTATTTCCACTATTTTGATGTCAATTGTGTGACTAAGTACATCTACAACCAAATCAACAGATTCATAATTCGAAATTAATATCAACCTACAGATCGAACTTCGCTTTACGTGTATAGCCAAAATGACCTCGCGATTTGGTTTTGAGAGGGGTTTGAAAGAGATTCACGCGAGTTTACTACACTCAAATCCCCAAAGTTTACAATTAGGCGCTAATTCAAACGATATTTCTATAAATCAATAACTATAAAAAGCATATGCTCGTAAACCCTAGATTTCTTTCAAATCAAATTGAAATTACAAGATTCATATGCTCGTAATCTTTACTCTCTGCTTTACAACAAGTTCATTCGATCTTTTTTTTCCTTAGGTTTGCTTTGACTTCGCTTTGACAGAGAGGGAATTTGTGGAAAAATGCAAAACTACTCAGAATCAGGGAGAGAGCATCGGGAGAGAGAGGAATTTGGGAAAATTATCTGATTTATCATCTCAGAATTTGTTTCCCCAATTTTTTGTGACCCGCCTCATGTTTTAACCCTTTTTGTGACCGTATTTTTTTGTTAAGGTCGTTGCTAGTCCGCTTCAAATTGGTCCGTCTAAGATCCAAATTTGTATATATATATATATATATATGCATTTCTCCAAATGACTGGATGGAAGCGAACTAAGAAACGAATCATTATAACGACGATTTTTTTCGTCGCTATAGCATAAAAAACCGGCTTTCTATGCTATAGCGACGGATTTTTTTCGTTGCTATAGTCGGTTCGTTCTTTGTTCTTTGTTCGCTCCTTTCGATTTTTTGGAGAAGCAGAATATATATATATATATATATATATATATATATATATATATATATAAAAAAAACATCTCACAATAAATTATGAAGGCGCACAATTCGATAACAAGATAATTAATCATCCATGGTTTTCATTATTCTGAAACACTGATGTATTAAGTATAAGTCAAGTTTATATAGGAATAGCTTTGAAGGTCAGAGCATTTAGGAAGTCTGTCAACCGTTGCCGACCTTTTAAGTAATACCTCCAACAACATTACAAAATACAAAATTGTCATCTTATTTTTTTTACCTCATACAGTTATTACAACCCAAAAACAAGGGAAGTGAAGTTTATAAACTCTCTCCAACACAAATACAAGAGGAAACAACTTTCTCAAATATCTTCAGGGCCATTGATTTCCTGGATATCATTAAGAACAAAAATAAGTACTTTCTTAATCCATGTGCAAAAACCTTAAACGACAATCTTTTAGGAACGGAGTTAATACCATATAACATGTAGTTATGATGAAGCATTTAAAGAAGGTGTAATCAGATCCGCAAAATTACCTTGTCTTGAAGGACAGCTCCATCAGGAATTTCCAACTTCACTCCAGGTTTCGTGGTAATGGTCACTTTCCCCTGAAACAATAACAACAAATATTAGAAAGGGTGTGAAAATTAATAATAGACGGTAGACCTAATGCGCAGAAGCATACTGAAATGACATGATCAAAGCCTCCTGAGGAATAGCAGCAATGTTAGATACCTTAAGAGTGATGCCAGCTCCAAACCATACATTGCCAGACACCTTCAAGCTATCTAGCTCAACAATACTAGGGATCGACTTGAAACGGCTTAAGAAGTTGGCAACCTGAGAGAATAATATTAGATATAACCAACTGCACAAAAGTAAGCTGCCGATCCGACAGCAATTAATTGATGTTCAGCAAATATAACCTTTTTAAATTCAGGTCCCAGATCGATTGAAGGATTTGCAGGATTTGCCCTAGCCGGATTTCGGGTCACAAGGCCATCAGATAAGGTGTAAAGATCAGACTGCAAGGAACAGCCTGGCGTTAAATAAACACGAACTAATCATCATGACAACATGACAACAGTTCAAATCCAAACATGTAAGAGAAAATTAACCTGGACAAGAAGCAAATCTGAACTTGCTTTTACTGGAAGAAATCGTGATCTTGGAACATTACTCCCAATAGCATGATCAAAAAACTGATCACATAAAATGACAATAAACATAACTTCGAAAAACATGAATAAATAGATACGGAAAGGAAATGTTACACAAAGACTATCACATATAACAAATAAAGATGAATATGACAAGGATGCAGGACGATGTGTTAGATTACAACAGCTAAGAGACATAATATATAACAAGTGTCCATGGTGACATATCATGTAACAACAGTAAAGAGGCATATACAATGATTTAATGATGTGTACCTTAATCGCAGCACCAGCTGCAGTTTCGAGCTGAAGAACTTTAAACCCTTCCACTTCCTGTACACAATTAATCTTTATCAGAACTAGTCCACTAATATTTGCTTGTTACTTGAGCATCTTTGACGAACTCAAAATAAATACCTTCGGGTTTGGAATAATCTCCATCTTGAGAGCATTTGCTTGTACAAGTCTTTTGATTGCACTCAAGTTCGCCCACCTGACATAATACATTGGGAGTGTTCAATCACTATATTTGTATGTGTACAAGCACTTTTTTATTTCTATTTGTGCTACACGAGCATAACTTACAAGTTGTTGGTATTGAAAATTTTGAACTTCTCTATAGACTTGAATTCATTGACCTGTATGAAACAAAGAACTAACATATCAGCCACCGACATGAAATGACTCAAAAGCATGGCATTTGACTTCACACGTGTACAAGTAATCAACAATTAATATCTTAACATGTTTCCTCCAATTTAGTATTTACTTTTTTAGACTTTAACTAAGGGAATGATAGATGAGTAGGTTGATAGGTTAGCAGATGACATGATGGTATAGTGGATTAGTGAAGTTATTGTTCAGTATCACGTGTCCTCTATATAAGGCCAAGATTTATTTGTGAATGTTCAAACTATTATTATTGAAATTAAATCCATTTTTTAGTTTGATCTGACATGCAGATGATCCCTAGGGAATGACCTCAAATTATCCTGTGAGGTGGCTGATTTCCAAGCAAGGATAGGCATCATGTATATTTCTATGGCTTTACATCATTCACTTACTCCTTGAATCAACACCTTTTAAAAATTCCCAAATAAATCAAATCAGTGCACCAACATCATCATGTTGATTGCAGAAAGCATATCATGTACTTTCGAAATAAATCCTAGTGTAAGCTATCTCTAATCAGGAAAGCTCAAGCAGTCCAGACACATCAGTTTACTTTCTCTTTATAATAATTGATGGGGTTGAATAGCTAAGCTTAACTGATCTCCTTATACTAAGACATAGCAAGCATTACCCTCACTGTTTATGTTCCTCTCTACCCACTCCCAGGGATTATGTATGAAGCAAGGATTACATTCACCCGTACTCCAGATTTCATCCTTACACCATTTACCATTTGCTCCTACCTTTAATAGTTTAGTGATGACATACTAAAATTTTTTAGATAAACAAAAAGAAGTAAGAATAAGGAAGGTTGTATACCTAGTGCAATTACCATTCAATGAAAATTTTCACTTCTAATAGAGGTAGACATATAATATTCAATTTATAAAACACACGCACGCACACACACATATATATATATATAATATTTTTATACGCATATATATATATATATATATATATATATATATATATATATAATATTTTATACATGATATATATCTATGTCTACGCATCTCAAAGATAAAACAGCACAAGAAACAAGAACCATCCTTACATGTTCGTCAGGAACCTGAGCAATTTCAAGGAGCTGCACCACACAAAATTCAGGAAATACATCAGCGGATAAAAAAAAGCAGAGAACTAATTCATAGCACTAGCCTATCCTTTTCATTTTCAGGTTGCTAGATGGCTAAGCATAAGACCATGAATGGTGTGCAATGATAACAAAATATTGCGTGTCCAAGAGTACCATTTCTTCGTAATTTTACAAAGAAAATGATACTACTTTTACAGGGCGGAGTGAGTAAAAGAATACAAAAAGGCTCAAGTAATATATGTTTACAAGATTAATTAGTTAGTATTGACAGAGGTAGAATGAACTCAACAATAAGCCATTATGGACACAATTAAGGAGAATGTTAGTCTGATTATTTAGAATTTAGAAGATCATTCTTGTACTGGACAAAACTTGTACTTCAGAAGTTCCCCAATGAAGGTGACCTAATTAAAAAAACAGGAGGGGCTACTAATTTCCTAGACTGCTCTCACCAATGAAAAGCTGATCACTACGTCAAAAGGCATACATACATCTTTAATTTATAGCGAGCACCATCAAGCAATGATGGCTGTTTGCGGGGAAGACACGTTAGCCTACTTTAGCATGATCAATCCCGTTAAACATTCCACTCTAGCTCAAAAAGTTGCACATATCTACTAGGTATGTGCACACTGAAAGAATACTTTGGTCCCATGCAATGTAAAATCTTTCCTCATATTACTATTGTCATGACAAACTTCGTATTTTGATGCTTCTAATGAGTAATGCCTTTACTAATTTTACATGAGAAAATTACGCGATCAATATCCGAGGTTCAGTAATATTGTCTTGATACTGTTGAAAAGGTGTCGTTGAAGGGAGTGCCAGGCATGCTTCTGAGAGTACATAATCAGTTGTTAATTAAGAGAACAAGTTTACAATCAGGTTACAACTCGAAATTCGGTTTTCACAAGCGAGCACCCGATTTCATATCTATATAGTTAGTTCATACAGATTTTTAGCACTTCTAACACCGTAAGCAAGATTACCAAATCTTGAAATCATTTTTTGAAACACGTCTCTAAAGATGCAATGTGGGAGGCAGATAGAAGGCACATATAAATAGTGCATGACAATCAAATAAAGTGCACGTTATCATGAAAGCTATCATGTGCAAGATATGATTGGCAAGTTTATATAAATTTGCAATTGTGTACTTTGCTCATCGTTCCATTTCTGAATGAGCTAAGTTAAGATGAGTAACAACTAATAAACACATACCTGAACTTTTCCATCATAAGAAATTAAAGTTCCACCTTTCACATCAGCCAATGTTTTGGGTGTCACCTGAAAAACCATTGCGCATTGAAGCTATGAAACAGAAAAGCTAAATGAAAAAGAAAAAATTGTATCCATCTCTTGGATTACCTCCATGCAGTATTCATTTTTGTTTTGGATCAAATGATTCAAAATTCCTGTAACAATCTAGTTAAGAAACACAGCAGTGTTACAGGGAAGAAACTAAGATCAATTAAGGCCCGGTAAGGATACTCAAATCTACAATAGCTCCCAAATTATCGGAATTGGCAATGAACACATATTCCTTGCCCTGTCAAAGGGAAAGAAAAAGAAAAAATGAAAACCCTAGTAAACCCCACATTATTGCATATACTTGAAAGCATGTCAAAAGAAAAGGAATAATGAACTTATGAGAGGTAAAACCTTAGACAATAGTTCATCGAGCTTGCCACTATTCATCAAGGCTGGAAAAACATCACCATGGCCCGGGGGATACCTTCGTATGAAAACGGCATTAGTGAGCTCAGAAATGAACATATAGAACAACAGAACCTACAATCAACCTACAAAGCTTGAACGCATAATAGTTCTAAAATAATTCATATTTCTCTGAAAAAAGGTGATTCATAAAATGGAATGAAATCATGATGTAGAGCTATAGATGTAGATATAAACATGATGCATACATCTTTGGAATGGACACAATAAGAAAGGAGTTTAGTTCATGGAGATCTGAAATTACTCTAGGATAAGAAAAGAAGTGAAACAACTTAACCACATCATCACTTGAATGTAAGGATCTATAAATAGAAGTTTTAAGAAAAATATTTCAAAAAAAGTAGCGATGATATAGTTACCATCCATCTTTGCCAGAAATTCCTTTGCTGGGCAGTGGCAGGAAATCTTCAATAACTAAACGAGGAAACTGGCTCTGAAAAAGTCACCAAAAAGAAAAATTTGAGACTGGAGTCCCATCAAAGCACTAAATGGACAGTGATCACAGATAACTAACAAACCTGGTTAAATGTATGGATTTCAATCTTTGAGTTGGCGTATTTTTCAACAATCTACATTTAAGAAGACTCGAGGATTATTAATCTACTTAGAATCATATAAAATCTTGTGGGAATAAAGAACTCAGTGAAGATGTTATTCACCTTTTGTGTGTCCTCATGTGTGTTGAATGAGTTCATAAGAAGAAGCGGCACATTGCATCCATACTTGGCATTAAGTGTCTATGCCCAAATGGAAAGGTTAGCATCAAGCAAAATTATTTAAATACATTTATCAGAAAGGGTACATACTGACATATGTGACATGTCCAAAATACCTCAATTTGGATGACAATCAAGTCTAGGAATGTTAAACCATTCCGAACTTCGATGACAGATCTGCATAACAACAAAGTGGAATTAATCAGGTACTCCTATTTGGAGAAGAATCATGGCAACATGGAACACAAAGTAAAAAATCATTAATTAACTCTGAAAAACTATTAACAAGGCAAAGATAATTATGACAGTGGAATCAAGAATAGAACTGTAATATTGTAACAAAACTGTCAAAAAAAACACTGAACCTGTAAATAAGTAAAATGTAGTTTTATTCAATGTTGTCTAAATTATCATCTAGAGCAAAGTAGAACAATCTCTAATGAGGCAGAGTATCTTGAGAAAGAAATGCAAAAAATAGCATATGCAACCAATATTTCAACAATCAGCTTTAGAGAAAGATTTTTAGGTGCCAGATGATACTCAGATGAAGAGAAGAGCCTAGATAAGAATTAAAATATATAAAAAAAATAATTAGAGCAAAGTGACATCCAGATTAATCCTAGACATCTTACAACCTTAAGCACCGAAGAAGACAAAATAACGTGAGCTGTCAAATCTAGACAGCAGCAAGCAACAATGGTTAACGGCACAGTACAGTAGCAACAGAAAGCTTTAAAAGAGTAGCACTTAATCATATAATCTCTGTCTAATCCAGTCCTGTAAAAGACTATAAAGTAAGTTTATGTATAATTTAGTCGCATGAAGGACTGTTAAGCTATGTTGTAAAGCAGGTAAATGCATACTTAGGCCCAGTACAACCCATTGTTGTCCCCAATCCTCCATTAAGCTTCAACACCACAAGTTTGTCCAAAAGCTTCTTGGTTTCCGCAGGATCTGCACCAATTCAGATCATTACAGTTTTACCACTTTATAAGGATATACTTAGTTTGATTGGACTAACAACTTATAATTAATCACCAATTTTTGTTACAGTAACTGCATATAGCTTCCGAATATAATTTAAAACAATGATAACTTTCCAGTAGAAGAATCCATAACTACCTTCAGGCACAGGAGCCAAAATGTCGTAAGGCACCACCACCTCATCGGTTGGAGTCTGGATCTTACTCCATTCAATATGCTCTGCCTCACCACTTAAACGCAAAATGTCACAATAAAAATAATTCAATTGTAAAACTGAACACAAACGCATCTGATTCTTTGTTCTTCTGGATAGATAAATAGTAAATGCATAAAATGAAGTATACTAAAACTTTAAACTTACCTATGATGTTATGTTTGAATAAAAATTAATACATGATTTATCATACATATGATCAACTGAACCCAAAGAGCATATAACACAAAAACTCAAAGTTCTCCTGTACATTTTATTTCCTCTGTTTCCCGGTAGCAAAATTATAGTAAAGGAAATTCAAATTCGTTGTAGATATTACCAAAACTACAGATTTCCAGTAACAAGCACATCAGCAATAAAAACAATCAGAAAAAACAAAAAACATAGAAAATTATTTTAAAAGGATTTCAGATCAATTAACTTATAAAAATTAGAAAGCAAACGTAAATCTGCAGTATACCTCAGATAGCGCGTGACGAGGTTGATGAATCCAGATTTCTCTTTTTCACTGCAAAATTCACATGTCGGGTCCATAAAACAATGCTTTTCCGGTGCAATAACAGTGAAATTGAAGCGCCGAACCTACGAAGAATACATGAAATTTCAGTAAAACTTGCCTGATCTGAGTGAGTCCAGCGACAGCAGACTTAAGCTTACTGAGCTTCTCAGAATCAGCAGCGCTGAGAGTAGCCATCGGAGACAAATACGGAGCACGGATTTAGGATTTAGAGAGAGAAAGTATAAAGATTGGATCTAGATAGATTGGAAGTCTGTGGATGAAGTACAGATGATAATTTTGGTATATATTCTCGAGTGACAGAATACGAGTACTGTTGGATGCGTGAACTATGAAACTGGGATGCGTAAAGGGTACCCAGTTTGATATATTTAGCCAACGGAATTATGGCACCAAAACGACACGCTGGCCTAAAAATAAAATTTTAAAATGGCACCAAAACGACACGATGGCCTAAAAATAAAATTTTAAAGCTTTGCTTTTTTCAAAACAGATTTATATTCGGTTAAATAAATATTCCTTCCATTTTGATATCAATACAATTATATATATTATAAAATATTTTTTTACATAATTTATATCAATTATAAATATCATAAATTATCTTATAAAATTTATTATGTTTTAAATTTAAATACTTTATATTTAAAAATATTTAATTTAATTTTAAAAATTAATATTAGTTTATACTTGGGAATGGAGGGTGTATAAAATTAATAACAAAAGTCATATTTTTTTACACAAAATATATTAATTTTCTTTATTTTATTTGTACCCACACATAACAAAGGTAGCTAGTGTAATGTGACTATGTTAGGCGTTAGCAAGTACTTTCTCCGTATCAAAATTAAATATTTATTACTCCGATAAAAGTTTGGTAGATTTTTTATGCATATTAAGAAAAAAAAAAAAATGACAAAATTAACTATGATAATATGTCATTAATTATTTTTAATGTAGGTGAGAGAGCGACTTTCTAGCTATTCAATTCAAAATATTATCTCGTCATACTTATTAAATATGGAGAGAGAACTGAATAAGAAAAATATGACATATTTAATGCTACGGTCATAATAAGAAAAAATGTGTAAAAATTTGGTTATTAAAGGAAAGTAGACATTTAACATCGAACTATCCAAAATAGTAATAAGGACTTTTATCGTGGAACGGAGACAGTATAATTTTTTAGAGTTAATTCGTGTCATTTTAAAATTTAAAATTTAAAATTGATACGAAATTATTTAATTTTAATACAAACAAATATAATAGTCTTAAACTAATTATAAAATACTACACTACTAATTATTATATTTTTTGCTTTTAAAATTAGAACGAAATTATATTAATTTTAAGTTTTAAAATTTTGTGAATCGACCGTAAAAAATTAAAATATATTTCTAATTTTAAAATAAAAATAATATGCTTTGTATACTACATTCCAACTTCCAAGATAGTCAAATTCAGGGGATTGTTAAACAAACTTAACCTTGCCAAACCACGTCCGGGTGCTAAACATGAGATGGTCGAAATCCAGGGAAGGAAAGTAAGTTACGTCTGGTCATAAAATATTACTATCTTTATTACGATGAGGACACTATATATAAGAAAAATGGCAACTTTTTTTTTTTTTGTCAGAAAACATATCATTTCTCGTTATCTATTAGAGTCCTTCTACACAAACCGGTTTATTAGATAAAAAAATTGGACATTTTCAATTAGACACTTTTTTTGGTACGTATAATCTTATTTTTGTATATATGTATCCAAATTATACATAAAATACTATTTTTTATAAAAATTATTGTCGAAATAAATACTGTATATTTTTTGAGTCAACAATAATTTTTTTTTTTAAAAATATCTAATTTTCGTGTCCAATAAACCGGTCTGCTAAGAGTTATTGTATCTATTATACCCATGTCACAACCAGAAAAGAGCATGAGTATATTCAGACGAATATGTCATGTCTCTTATCAACGAATGGTCCCCTCGTGTTTATTTGTTTTGGATCGTCTAATTATTTAATAAAAATTTAGGTTAACAGATGTCAAAAACCAATTAGTTATGACTACCACTCATGAATTACCCAATAGTTGTACAACTAGTCTACTTTGATGAAAGCGTCCAAAACCAATTCCCTCGTATCTTCCTAGCCTTTAACTACACTATCGACACGCATTGCGCTTTCTTGTGGTGAAGAATATAATCTACTAAATAAGGTTCAACGCTTCCTGTTGTGATATATACCAACTATTCCCCTCCCCCTATCTGTAAAACACAAGTCTTGACCAATTTTTTTCCAGTTAATTATTTTAAAGATATTAAAGTTCGTATTAGACGTTACTTGATGTCTTGGACAAAACTTCTTTTGAATATTACCATCCCAAAATACAAAACTTGGTATGCAGAATATTCCATTACTTATCAAGTCTGCAGCTGGGATGCAGCAATAAACTAAAGGTTAATCCAAGGGGCAACCGATTAGGAGTTCAAAACTCAAACCCTGTTCGGGCTTAACCAGGTAGTTCGCACATCCCATTTATGTATATATTAGTCCTTGGACAATCAACTTCCATCCAAAATTCACTCCGTCGTACTTGTGATATCTTAAGAAAACCAATTGACAAGTGGGATGGGATGAGCTATAACTAACGCCGGATCTCCTCCCCATACAACCATCATTGGTGGCCATCATTTAACCAGACTTTTTTTTCATTGATAGAAATAAGAGATTTTGGTATAGTTTATTACTCAATAGCTGCTAGCTCCACACAAGTAAAATTCCAATTTTGATACACACCCCAATTGACAAATCCGCTACACACACATACTTGACAAATTCTCATAACCAGCCGTAAGATAGAACCGTGTATATGATTCAGTTTTCTAGCCTTTTACGTTAAATATATTTACCACGCTGCAAAACCTTCTCAAACAAAATTCTTGAGTATACAGTTAAAGCAGATCCAGTTCCAAAACAACGGAACTACGCTGAACAATTAGGACATACGGTAATTCACAGTTCAGAAAGGAAAAGAAGCAAAGGGACCAATTTCATGGCTGCCAGAGCAAACATTGAGCATTACATAGAGAGCTAGATGAATAGCTAACGATAAAAGATGGAACAAGACAAGACCAAACCTCCAAAGCTTTCAAATGGCCATTTGGCTCTCCAATTTCCAGTTATCCACAAAAGCTGAAACTGCTATACAGTTGATAGTCGCAAACTTGTACCCAAGCTGGATCATATCTTCAAGCTGTCAAAAATCCTCCCCTAACAAGTTATATAACTTATATTGAACCAGGAACATCAGGAAGGAACTCGCTATAAGCAAAGACGTATTCTTTGTTCTCTCTCTTCACCAGTTAATGTTGAACTGTTATCCCTCTCTGCCAAACATCTTTTATATGGCACAAAACCCTTTCTAGAATTGGCCGGGTTCTTTTTCTGCTCCGTCAAAGCTACTTCCTCCTTTGGTTTGAACAGGAAAGTCAGCTTCTGCTCATTTTCTTCCTTGTCAAAAAATGGCTGTCGACTTTGTGTCTCCACGTCCCAGGTTTTATCACCATCGCCCCCAGCATTAACTGATCCAGTGTTTGAACCGGTTTGAGATCCATCCTTTTGAAGATCCTTATCTTGAGCTTCGTTCCCATCAGAGTGAACATATCCTTTCTCTGGAACTGGGTTATGCAATTGTAGGAGAGGATATGATACCCCTCCGTAGAAAGTCCAACACGAAATAGGAGAAGCGGAACCAGATTCAACATTATTTGAGTTTTCATTTGGGAATTGCATGTAATACACCGAAGGTGCTCCACAAGATAAGCCAGTCCAGGCACATTCTGCTTCAGTAGTTGTAAATCTTACCCCAGGCATTAGATTCCATGAAGATGTTTGCACAGGCCTTTCATCAGTCACCTCAGAAGGCTGTGAGTTGCAATTCCCTGAGTTCGGAGAAGATGGTCCCGTAACCATTACAGTCTTCCCAAAGAGCTTCAAACTCCGGGTGGATATTCCCCCGGTAGAACCTTCTTTCAGAAAAGCACCGTCTTCAGGAAACAACTCCAGTTTCTGGAAATTAGACCAACACCCCCCCATGAGAAGTCGATTAACAAAAATTGATCGATATAAAATTATATACTAAAACACATAATAAGATTAAGTTTATATGTTTAGTACCGTGGGAACTTGGTCATCCTGGATCAAACTATCATTCTCTTGGATAGGTGAGGACGATACATTCTCAAACCCATTTTCTTCTGGTGATGGAATAGTTTCAGATGGGAAGAAGCCACTTGGTTGATCATCAGCATCACATGAAGCTGGGGATAAGCTACAATTTGGCATATTTGAATCTGTTACACCCGTTGTGTCCGATCCAAGTGCAGAAAAAACCGAAGTGGGGGACTGGTTTTCTTGCCCTGAAATTGACAGGTTTGGAGAGACGGATCTTTTCCGTTCGTCTGAGAGACAGGCCCCACTTTTGACTGGACTGACCATCTTGCGAGGATACGGATGCATAGGTTTTCTTTTTGGACGAGGAGGAGGAATCTCAATGGGTTTCGCTATGCTATCTTCGTTGCTACTCGACTCACGAACCACCTGATTGCAGAGAAAACATCTAGATATCAGAACAACATGGGTAATAATATAAACAAATGCCTCAAGTATATAGTATATCTACACACATATTCTACTTACTTTAACATATGGCATATAGATATAATGCAAGAGAATAGGAACAGGAAAACAGTATCAACCTTAGAAAAGAACTTCTGAGCATGACTTCTTATTTGAACTGCAGTTTTTGTGCCCACATGCTCTGTATAAATTGAAACACTCAGCATATATAAAATTAAAGAAATATTGCCCAAGACTGCACCAGTAACAGCTAAATTTACCTTCAATACGTCTCCAAGCCCGACCATACAACTTTAAGGCTTCAAGAAACTTCTTATGCTCTTCTTCTGTCCACCTTTCCCTCTGCTTCGTAATTGTATATGGTTTTCTCACCTATACAATCGAAAACAAAACAGAGAGAAAATAATCAATAAGAAGCATAGATAACTTTTGCCCAAATAGAAGCACTCATGGATTGTGCAAAAACCTTTGGAGCATGGTCATCCCCAGAAATAAATTGATCCTCCCGCTGGACATTAGTAAGAGATTGTAGGCCAACATCCAATGAGAAAGAATCGTCTGTTGGTGGAGTGGCTTTAGACCTTCCATCCCGACTTTGATCCTATATTTAAAAGAAAATTAAAGAAGATATTAATAAGAAGCATTCAACAATGTTTTGATAATCCAAGGACTTCATGAACTACTGGCTGATTAGATTAGTACATATCTATATAGAGATGTATCGATATATAGAGTATTCCTCAGGAACAACTCCCACTAGAATTTCAGGGCTCCATGTCAGTCCATATAACACAGAACTCCGCCATCAGAAAAAAAAACATTTTGTTATGCTACAAAGTAAGATTGATTTAGAAACAACAACTCTGAAACTACAGCAGAGCTGTCCATAATATCAAACTTGACATTCTAAAAAGGCAACCCGTGTTTCAAAACAAGCATTTTTTCTCCAGGTTCAAACTATTTATTTCAAGATCTTCTATGAAGCCTGAAAAAGTTTTCTTATTACTTACCTGTTAATGCACTAGCTACAAAATATAAAACAACTAGCAGTAAGTTAGTAACATGATAAAGAAAACGAACATGTTTTATTGATAACGAGTACTTAATAGAAGTCCTTAAGGAAAGTATGGTCATTATGCTCTATTATGAAAAAGGGCAAGAATAGCCTTTAGTTTGCGGGACAAATTCTATGAGATATATTAGTCTCTTTAACTTTTGGTCATCTATCTTCAATTAGAAAATGATTCTAAAATACATCAAATTCAAGTTAGATAATCCAATAGTGAAAAGATTCCAAAATTTACAGTTTCATTCAGAAGTAATGATTAGCGAACAGGGATATGCATACAGGAAAAAAACAAACAAGGTTATGACACACAACTCAAACCACCTACCAAAAGCCCTGGTCTAAAGAGCAGTCCTAATATGGACAATGTATTTAGCCTAACTTTGGAAGTTTATCTTTTAACTGTGAAACCATAATCCAAATAATATATTTGACCTAATTTTATACTCTATCATCAAATTGGGAAAACATATATAAACTCAAGTGTCCATGCTATTCCTTTCTATTTTTGGTGTGTGCTCTATTCTTTTCCTTTTTGAGGATTGGGGAGTTACTACTCTCTTTTGTTTCCTTTACTATCAATATAGTAGTATATTTTCAGACAGTGGATTAAACAGATTTCACACCACTGCCCAACTATGATTGTTTTCAACAAAAACTAATAATTTAAAAACTAGTTTTTCTTTTCCTTCTGTTTACTTCCTAGGAACAGGGACATGCAATTTCTAAACTTCCAACTATAAATGATGTTCACCTAAAACAAAAACATCAAAAATATAGAATCTAATTTATCCAACTAAAACAATTAAAATCAAGTGAAACTATTATAATTCTGCCCCTGCTTAATTAAAATATATATAGAAAGAAAAAAAGTTTATTGCATACCTGTATATCCTCAGTTGCAGACCCCATTGATTCTTCAAATTGATTTTCTCTCGCTATATCTTCTTGGAACAGTTTATCCTAACCGACAATATATTCACTAATTAGAGCTTCCTTACCACAACTCAATCAAATGTTCCGTACAATTAAAGAACCATCTTCGGATCCAAACAGAATATCACAAAATTAAACCGAACCTTCATCAATTCCAGTAAACTCCAACAAACCAGAGGATCTAAACCCCCAAAAAAAAAAAAAAAAAGTCCAATCACCTTTTTCACTTGAAGGCAGAACAAAAATCCGACACAACAATCTTAGCTCAAAAAAGATCGGAATTTTTTATTTCATCCAGAATAAATTCTCCAAGTTCTGCTTAATTTCGAGCAGAAAATACAAGAAAAACTAGAAAATTGAAGAAATGGGTTTGTTAAGAGACCACAGAGGAATCGAAAGAAAGCTTTCCGACTACCTGGGGATACCTGTGGCCTCGTTCTTTCTGTCAGAAAATAAAACAAGAAACTTAACAAATCAGAAAAGGAGAGAGTGTGGGAGTTAAGGAAGGCAAGAAGGAAGAAGGAAGAAGCTTTGAGAGCCTGTGAGAAAAGGAAAGTGGAAGAGGATGAACAAGGGAGAAAGGGAATACAAGTATACAAAATAATTCAACATTTTTGTGGGAGATAAAAAAGAGAAATGTGGGGTTGCCACATCGGATTGTAATTTCTTTTTTTTTCTTTATTAATTTGGTAAGGAAAGATCGAGAAATAGGTGGGATCTTGTGGCTCAAATTGAAAGAAGGAGCTTGACACTAGTCTTTCTTATGGAAATGATAAATTAGTATGTCCCCACTCGCATGTGGAGAGAGACGGCTATACTTGCTGTTTGGGTGGCTTTGGCTGGCAAATTATTATTGTTGTTGTTGTTTTTTTTTTTAATGTTTTAATTTTAGGATTAGTAATAGATGTTATGTTGATATTAAGATAAATATGTCTTTGTTATTAATGTAGGATAAAAAGTAATACAAATTTTATTAATGTTTGAATAAAAATAATTATATCGTCCTCATACATACTTTTACTTTGTCTATATCAATTCTTTTTAATTATAAAAAAATTGATACGAGTATTTTTTTTAAAATATTTATAATTCTTTCTCTTTAAAGTTCGTATGTAAAAGGCTCAACTTATTATTAATGAAATTTAATTTTCTATTTATTATTTTGAAATAATAAGGGTTGATTTGATTAATGTGGATAGTTAGGGGTAAAATCATAAATATTTCAAAAATAATGAGTGGTTATAAAATATTCATTGTTATTTAGGAATATTCGTTTAGTGTGGAATATTTTTCTTTGTCGGGGAATATTAAATGCGGCAATAAGCTTGATCTTTTATGGTACCCATAGCTAAAAAAGCGATTGGATGAAGAAAAGCGACAAATATAAGTTGTTTAAAAATAACAACGTAGTTATTCATCAGATTAATCTTGTTAAAATACTCGGTGGTTAAAACACAAGAATATTACCAGTATTGCACCAATTATTGATTCTTACGTGAAAGGCACTACTCAATAAAGTTCTGATGAATTAATTTATCAAGATTTTATTGATTTAATAATTGTTGCGTTGATATTTTATATTATCATTGTTTGATAATTGTCATTACATAGTATTTTTCATTATCGAAGCAATAATTCATATTATCCGAATAATATTATTAGATAACATTATTGGCGATGTCTACAGAAAGTTACATCAGGAGAGGTTTGGTCACCTAATCAATTACCAAGTAAGGAGAGATCCTTATTGGAAAGCCCTCTTCCTGAGGAACTACTAGTTATCGATCTTGTGATTACAGTAATATTATTTGTGAATAATTAATTATTGATTTATATGATGAGGAAAATATTGATTTTATGTGGATATAGATGGAGAAAAATTTTAAAATGATAATTGTTGAAAATTAATATTTTATCTTTTTCGATAAAATAATTTATTTAAATATATTATTTTAATAATATAATAATGGTGATATTTTTTTTACAACGAATGTGAGATATATGAAAGATATCTGAGGAGGAAGAGTATTTTTGTTGCGATAAATGTTTAAAACATGTTAAACATGTCTCATGGACCCCATTTATCGGTGAAATTTGATTATATAGCTTTTGTAAAATCGTCTGGTTTGTGGATTTTTTTGGTCGATTTTTGTTTGAAATTTGGAAAAACTTTCTTACGCAAAGTTGTAGAGAATTGAATTTTCTATAAAAAGTCGCGAGTTTCAAATTTTTTTCGACAAAAGGGCTATTTATTGTGAATTATTGAAGTTCAGGAGTTCCGAAATAATTGATTTTTGGAAGTTTTAATTGTTTAAATTAACAAAAACGTTTTTGTGGTTGGTTGGTGGTCACATGTGTTGCAAAATATGCTGAAATCAGAATTTCCAAGTTTGCATTATGATTTATATAAATTTATTAATATTTTATTAAATTTTATCTTTTGGTGTTTCTAAAGAATTTCTATAAATAGGGTCTTAGGTTAGAATTGAAAATCACACTTTAAGCTGAAGTTTTCTCTCTATATTATCGAAAGTGTATTCTTGTGAGTATTTTGAGTATACTTTGAGTATTCTTTATATACGGTCTGCAAGTTCAAGTCATGCTTTATATCAGGTGTTTCAATTTAGAAATCTTGATCTTTCGAGTAAGGGATATTATTTTTTTTCGTAATGATATTATTTCTTCAATATCATTATGTTGAAATATTGATCTCAAGTTTTTATCAAATTTAGAACTTTTGGTGTCTGAGTTCTTATTCACGTATCTGTGACTTTATTCACGATATCTGATCTTATTCACGAATATTTCAAGACTATTCATCGAAAATTGAAAAATTTTCTTTTCATCCAAAATATCTATTCGGATAATAGCTTTGATTGTATCCATGTTTTGATCATTCTTGAATTTTACACCACTATGATTATTTTTGAGGTATTTTTGGACGTGGATAAAACAAAGTACGAATCCTTAATCCTTAATCCTTGTCATTTTGTTTCTTTGGATTCGTTTCTTTAAAAATATTTTTCATCATCCTCGGTCTTAAATGATGATATTATTGAATATCTTTGGCCTGTAGTGTAAAAGATGAATGATTTCGATGAATATCTTTGGCCGTAGTGCAAAGATGAGCAGTGTTTAGATGAACATGATTAATGATGAATATCTTTGGCTGTAGTGCAAAGATGAATATTTGATTCGAGATATATATTGATTGATATTACGGGGATAAAAGATAGGCGATGAACTTTTAAATTCATACATAGAAGATAGTAGTTTGCATTCTCTACTTAACTCTTCTAATGAATTATTATTTCATTGCGAATATTGATTTAAAAACTTGTTGTCTATTGTATTCTATTAGATTTTTCCTGTTGAAGACTAACGATAATTTGTTGTACATTATCTTAGTCATAATATTCTTCTTTGGGCTAGTTGAGCTCACCCTTTTCCTTGTTGTTCCATTTTTCTTCTCGGGAGGCGAGAATGTAGCGAAGTCTTAGTCGGGGTATGGAATGAAGGTTAGAGAGAGTTGTTTAGTAGTCCTCACCATTTTGTAAAATAATGTATCAATAATTATGATGGGGATTTATTTGCGTGTGGATATTATGCAGATGGCAATATCGTATTTAAACTCACAGTTTATATATTGTAAGAATAAAGTTATAGTTGTTTACGTACCATATATTGACAACTCAAAATGGGTGATGTATACCTATTTGGGGGGGCGTCATGATTAAGTATCATAGCTTAGGGATATGATCTCGGCGGAGATCGGGGAATAGAACTAGGAGGAGGCGAGTAAATCCTTCATTTAGTGTGTCCTACCTAATCTTATTTGTTAGTTGGTCAGGTATATAGGGATATTATGTGATATATTGATTTCCTTAATTAACCCTTGTTTTATGGCGGTGATTTGAGAATGTCGATCGAGAATATTAACAATGAAAATGAGGCCAAGTGGAGACGCATGTACTCACCAACGAGGAGAACGTCTGCAACAGTCGGCAATGTTCCTCCGTGAATAACACCACCTTTGGCGAGATGATGAGCGAGGGGATGTTTAGAAGCTTTTTGCGATTCATACAAAATCGCAGACGAGGAGACTCGTGTTCAAAATCTGAGGAGAAAGCGATAGCAATTCACGGGTTGTCACGCACCAAGCGATTCTTCAAAGAGTTGGGACCACGTAATTTAAGGGAAAGCGAAATCCGATCATGGCGGAAACATGAAGTCAAGCAAATTACCAAGATATTCGATGTCTTGGGATGCACGGAGAACGAAGGTTCCATTCGCCACCTTTATGTTCCGTGGTGAAAGGCGGATCTCTTGGTGGGAGTCGTGAAGCGTACTCCATCCAAATTAAGACTCAAGATGTCTTGGAGGAGCGTTTGAAACTATTTAATGACAAATACTTTCACGAAAGTGTTAAATTATATGAAGGAAGTGGAGTTTATTAGGACGGAGCGAGAACAACAACATAGCGGTGTTTGAAGACGAGGCAAAGTTTGCAGAGTTATCGAGTTTGCACCTCATTTGGTGGAGAATGAGGAGCGATGACGCAGATGTTTCTTAGAGGTTTGAAACGGCAGATACGTCAATATCTCATTTCTCATAAATTTTCTCTCTATTCAGAGATGTTGTAAATAGGGCTCAATTATTAGAGCGAGATAACGAGTACGGTCAATTGAGGGACCACAACGAGGATCATCTAGGAGATGGTAGTCAACAAAACAACGATAACCAAAGGAGAAAGAAAAAGACGGACAAAAATGGTAACCACTCGGTGGTAATCATGGCCATGAAAATAGAAGAAGCGAGTCGGGAGGAGATTTTAAAAAGAGGTGATTTAATAACGACCATGTGAAGACAGCGGTCTTGCAAGAAGAATCGGGTTCTAAGGGAGGAGAACGACCACCGGTCATATCTTATAAATGCGGAAAGAGGGACATATCGGTCAAACCGTCCACAACAGTTTAAGGTATGCTATAATTGTGGAAAGGAAGGACATATCGCCGAGATCAGATCAGAAGCGAAACCTAGTTTAAGCGGGGACGGTGACTCAAAAGATTGTCCCGGAAAAGTCAAAGTCAGCTGCCCGGGAAGAGCGTTTGTTGTGGATTGGTCAAAATGCGAGGAACCCAAACGAGGTGATCACTGGTGTAAGCTATTTATAAATTCTTGCGAAGTTTATACCTTACTTGATAACGGTCTTTACTCATTCATTTATCTCCCTGCTTGTGCTCAACGTTTAAACTTGACTCGGAGAAATTAGACTTTGACCTATCTGTGGAAACTCCGTTAGGAGAAACTTTCATCACATCCACATGTTTATAAATCTTGTTTGATTCAAGTTGGCACCATCACCTTACTATTGACCTTATCTCTTTAAAGATACTTGCTTTTGATGTGATTTTAGGGATTGATTGGTTAACTACACATCATGCCAAAATTGATTATTTTCGTAAGGTTGTTAGTTTTCATATTCCTAAACAACTTTGTTGTACAAATTCAAGCAACTAAACCATTAAAATCAATCAACATCATATCTAATCATAAAGCTATTCGTTTATTGAAAAAGCGGATGTCAAGCTTTCTTAGCCCATGTTATGGATTTGAATAAAGACACGTCAAATTTGAATAATATTCTGTTGTTATTGACTTTCCGACGTATTTCTGAAGAACTTCCGCCTACACCCCGAGCGTAAAGTTGAATTCTTTATTGATCTTGAACACAGTACAAAGCCCATTTCTAAAACCCCATATCGAATGGTTCTATTGAACTTCGAGGAGTTAAAGGTCCAACTACGTGAATTGTTGGACATCGGTTTCATCTGGTCTAGTACATCTCTTGGGGTGCTCTGTTTTATTCAGTAAAGAAAAAGGCGGGAGTATGCGACTTTTGTATTGACTATCGGGAATTGAACCATGTCACCATCAAGAATAGGTATTGAAGTTTGAACCCAGACAAAACTCATTTCTAAAATCTCATATCGAATGGCTCTTATTGAACTTCGTGAGTTAAAAATTCAACTATAAATTTGGTACGTGCCTTTATCTGGTGACTTCCTTTGTGGAATACACGAAGCCGGACTCTCCGTAGGGGACACCATATTCGTGTGATAGTAAAGCGATAGGTGTCATCAGTAACGTCTTTATCCAAGGTTGGGATATGAGTCACGATTGAGAACAACCTAAGTCAGAATCGAAATACGTAGCTTTCAAAGCTTAGTTGGTTATTATCGGAGATTCGTTGAAGGATATTCTCGAATCGCTATTCCATTAACGCTTGGTGACTCATAGAGATACAAAATTCGAATGGAGCAAGGAATGTGGGAAGAGCTTGAAGAACTCGAGAGGAGACTCATTTCAAAGACATATTCGACCATGCCATCCTGGAAAAGTTTAACGTGGTAGGCGACGTGTTGAGTAGAAGATCGTATACAAATACGAATACGATATTGTCAAAGACTCATTTCATTATAATTTACAAATAATAGAAATGGAGATGAAAACTCTAGGTACCCGCGTGATGATATCGAGTATAATCGACTTTAATCGATAAAGTTAAAGGCATTCAAGCTACACAACCGGAAATGATGAATTTGAAGAAGGAGGTGCAAGAAGTTGTTATTTCAAAAGCGAGAATCGGTGAGGTGAGGAAAGCTCAAACCTTCGATTTATTAATCCATTTGAAATTCTCGATCGAATAGAAGCGTGGCCTATAGACTCGCTTTTACCGCCAAGTATGGCGGCGTGTTCATAACGCTTTTCACGATCGATGTTACGTAAATATGTGGATGACCGAACCACGTCATTGAAGTTAGAGCCGAACGAGATAGCCAGAAGACTTAACATACGAGGAGGTGCTGTCAAGATCTTGGATAGAATATGTCCCATGCATCGGGAGGTTATACCACAAGTTAAAGTTTTGTAGAGAAACCATGCTATTGAGGAAATGACACGGGAGTTGAAAGCGGAAATGAAAGCGAGGTATTCTCATCTTTTGAAACACCAGAATCGTGACACGTCAATTTCGAGGACGAAATTTCATAAGGAGGGAGGTTGTAAGACCCCAAATTATTAATAAATGAAATTTATTTTCCTCTATTTATTATTTTGAAATAGTAAGAAGGGTGATTTGATTAATGTGGATAGTTATGGGTAAAATACGCAAATATTTGAATAAAGTTAAGTGGTTATAAAATATTCATTATCGTCGGGAATATTCGTTTGGTCGTGGAATATTAAATGCTTGTCAGGAATATTAAATGCGACGACGCAGTCTTTGTGGGCCCCATAACTGGAAAAGCGTTTGGATGAAGAAAACGACAAATATAAGTTGTTTATAAATAACGGCAGTAGTTATTCAATTATATTTGTTGGAATACGTTGGTTAAAAACACTAATACGCGTTGTTGAAGAAGTAGCTGCAGTATTGCACCAATTATTGATTCTTACGTAAGAAGGCACTACTCGATAATTGTTATAGTAATTCTTATTCAATATTTTATTTTATTGATTCAATAATTCTTTGCATTGATATTTTATATTATCGTTGTTTTGATAAATTGTCATTCTACGGTATTTTCCATTATCTAACAATAATTCACATTATCTGAATAATATTATTGGATAACATTATTGGCAATGTCTAGAAAGTTACATTTAAGGAGAGGTTTGGTCACCTAATTCATGCGCCAAGAAGGAGAGATCCTTATGGAAAGCCCCTCTTTCACAGGAGCTACACGGTTGCAAGATTGTGATTCTGTAATATTATTTGTGAATAATTAATTATTGATTTATATGATGAGGAAAATATTGATTTTATGTGGATATAGATGGAGAAATTTTTAATGTGACAATTGTTGAAAATTAATATTTTATCTTTTTACGATAAAATAATTCATTTAAATATATTATTTTAATAATATATTAACGGTGATATTTTTATAATGAATGTAGGATATATGAGTAAATGAGGAGGAAGAGTTTTTTTGTTGGATTAAATGTTTAACACATGTTTTGTGTGTTGGTGGACCCATTTCTTGACCGAAATTTGATTATTTTGTAAAATCACCCGTTTGTGAATTTCGATCAATTTACATTTGGAATTTGAAAAACTTTCTTCCGCAAAGTTGTAGAGAATTGAATTTCCTATAAAAAAACTGCGAGATTTGAATTTTTCGATAAAAGGGCTATTTATTATGAATTATTGAAGTTTTGGTATATCGGGTGTGAATTGATTTTGGAGTTTAAATTATTTTTGTCAAGAAAAACGTTTTTGTATTTTTTTTGGACATCATTAACATGTGTGGCTGGTGTTTTGACCAAAAGGTGGGCTAAGGAAAATTTGTATAATTATATTATTATTATATTAAATTTTCGCTTTTGAATGTTCTAAAGATTTTCCTATAAATAGGGTCTTGGGTTAGAATTGAAAATCACATGTAAAGCAAGTTTTCTCTCTATATTATCGAAATATTCTTGTGAGTATTTTGAGTATACTTTGAGTATTGCTATATGGTGCGAGTTCAAGTCATAGCTTTATATCCTGGTGTTTCAATTGTAAATCTTGTCTTTTCGAGGTAAGGGATGTTATTTTATTCAAATATGATATTATTTCTTCAATATCATTATCTTAGAAATATTGGTTGGAAATTTTATCAAGTTTGGAACTTTTTTCATGTCGGGGAGTTACTATTTACATGAGTTCTTATTCACGAGTTCTTATTCACGAAGCGTGAAGATGTTTTTTTGTGAAATTTCTATCTTTTGGTGTCGAAGTTACTATTTACGTATACGTAATACCTTTATTCACGTATACAGACTATTCACGAATACTAAGACTATTCATAGAAAAATGAAATTTCTTCTTTTGTCCAAATTATCTATTATGGATACTAGCTTTGATTGTATCCATGTTTTGATCATTCTTGAATTTTTTACTCCACTCGATTACATATGAAGTATTTTTGAACTTGGATTGTTTAAAATACGAATCCTTAATATTTGTTCTTTTGTTTCACTGGATTCGTTTCTTTTAAAATATTTTTCATCATCCTCAGTCCTACATGATGATATAAATGAATATTTTTGGCTTGTAGTACAAAGATGAATGATTTCTGATGAATATCTTTGGCCCGTAGTGCAAAGATGAACAGGTGTTTAGATGAACATGATCAACTGATGAATATCTTTGGCACAGAGTGCAAAGATGAATATTTGATTCGGATATATATTGATTGATGTTCTGAGGATAAAATATCGACGATGAACTTTTAAATTCATATATAGAAGATAGTAGTTTGCATTCTCTACTTAACTCTTCTAATGAATTATTATTTCTGCTGCGAAGATTGATTTAAAACTGGTTGTCTATTGTATTCTATTAGATTTTTTCCTGTTGGAGACTAACGATAATTTGTTGTATATTATCTTAGTCATAATATTCTTTACTGGGCTAGTTGAGCTCACCCTTTTCCTTGTTGTTCCATTTTTCTTCTCAGGAGGCGAGAATGTGCAATCTTAGTAGTCGGGGTATGGAATGAAGGTTCTAGAGAGAGTTGTTTAGTAGTCCTCACCATTTTTGTAAAATAATGTATCAATAATTATGATGGGGATTTATTTGGGTATGTATATTGTCAGAAGACAATAATTGTATTTAAACTCACAAGATATATATGTTGTCGTATTTTACCGACAAATGTATTAATAAAGTTGTAGTTATTTCGTACCGTGTATTTGGTGACTCGAATGGGTTGGATGGAATGGACCTATTTTGGGGCGCCACAACCACGACCACACTATTCAATACCATCTGAAAAAGCGAACGTAGGCGTAGCGTTGAGTAGAAGATCATACGCTGTACGAGCGCGATGATGTCAAGTAATGAGAAGATCATATGATGCATATGAAGAAGAAAGAACGAAGAAGCGATGATGTGAAAGAATACTTGAGTCCACTCTAGACTTTTGTTCTTAACGACTACGAGAAAAATTATGATAAGGTTGCTCATTTGCAATCCATCTGGAAGTACCAAAATGTATCGTGATCTTGACATACATTTTGGTGGAACAATATGAAGAGAGAGATTAAAAGTTTAAGAAACTTGTCAAGTGAGCTATCTAGTACCTAAGGGTCCGAGAATTGATGAAGAAGGAAGTGGGGAACATATTACCAGTGGATTCCACTCTAGACTTTTTTGTTCTCTAACGATTTGGGATTTTGAAGTAACCAAAGATTTCTTTATGATGGAGACTTACAATACACCATTTGTAATCCATGAGATTGTGGAGGTTGCGCATGGCAGTACCGTAAATGTACGGATCGTGACCCAGATTTTCAAGATTTGGGTTGCTTGCAAAAAGCTATGGGCACATCCTGCGATTTAGTTCAAGATACCATCCTCAACAGACGGACAATCGAAAGAAACTATTCAAACTCTTGAAGATCTATTAAGACTACGTGTCCTAGACTTCAAGGCGGTTGGGATAAGTATTTACCATTGGTGGAATTCTCCTACAACAACAGTTATCGAGCAAGTATAGGTGTGGCTCCATTCGAAGCATTATATGGACGAAAATGTCGCTTCTCAATATGTTGGGATGAGGTGGGTGAAGCAACATTGTTTGGGACCGAAAGTTAAGACGTATGACTCACCGAAAATATCCAAATGATTCGACAACGTATACAAACCAAGCGGACAAGATCGACAAAAGAGTTATGCGGATCTTCATCGAAAGGACGTGGAATTTAGTATAGGGGATCGTGTATTGTTGCGAGTTGCTCCGTGGAAGGAGTTACAAGATTTGGGAAGAGAGGAAAACTCAATCCACGATTTATTGGTCCATTTCAAATTCTTGACCGAAGTAGGAAATGTAGCCTATAGACTTGCGTTACCTCCGAGTATGTCTCGTGTTCATAATGTGTTTCACATATCCGTACTTCAGTAAATATGTGAAAGACCGAACCACGTTATAGAAAGTTAACCGGACGAGATAGTGAAGACTTAACGTATGAGGAGGTACTGTCAAGATCTTGGATAGGAAGGAGAGCATCCTACGCGCAGAAAAGGTCATACCACAAGTTAAAGTTACGTGGAGGAATCATGCTTTATAGAGAAATGACACGGGAATTGGAAACGGAAATGAAAGCAAGGTATCCTCACCTTTTGAAACACGTGTACGCACGTCGATTTCGAGGATGAAATTTCATAAGGAGGGAGGTGTAAGACCCCAACTTATTATTAATGAAATTTAATTTTCTATTTATTATTTTGAAATAAGTAAAGGTTGATTTGATTAATGTGGATAGTTAGGGTAAAATACGCAAATATTTCAAAATAAGCAAGTGGTTATAAAATTATCATTGTTGTGGGAATATTCGTTTGGTCGTGGAATATTCTTCTTTGTTTGGGAATATTAAATCTGACGGTAGCGCATGATCTTTTAATGGGCCCCATAACTAAAAAAGCGATTGGATGAAGAAAATGACAAATATAATTTGTTTAAAAATAACTTGACGTAGTTATTACCAATTATCTTGTTAAAATACTAAATTGGTTAAAACACGAGAAGATTTTGCAGTATTGCACCAATTATTGATTCTTACGTAAGAAGGCACTACTCAATAATGGTTACGAGAATTCTTATTCAAATATTTTATTGATTTAATAATTCTTTGCGTTGATATTTTATATTCTTTGTTGTTTCAATAATTGTCATTACACAAGTATTTTTATTATCGAGCAATAATTCATATTATCTGAATAATATTATTAGATAACATTATTGGCAATGTCTAGAAAGTTACGCCTAAGGAGAGGTTTGGTCACCTAATTGCTTGCCAAGAAGGAGAAATTCTTATTGGAAAGCCCCTCTTTCTCGAGGAGCGGCACGGTTGCCAAGATCTTGTGATTCTGTAATATTATTTGTGAATAATTAATTATTGATTTATATGATAAAAAATATTGATTTTATGTGGATATAGATGGAGAAAATTTTAAAATGACAATTGTTGAAAATTAATATTTTATCTTTTACGATAAAATAATTTATTTAAATATATTATTTTAATAATATAATAATGGTGATATTTTTACAACGAATGTGAGATATATGAGTATCTGAAGAGGAAGAGTATTTTTGTTGCAATAAATGTTTAAAACATGTTAAACATGTCGGTGGACCCCATTTATTGGTGAAATTTGATTATAAGCTTGTAAAATCGTCTGTTTGTGGATTTGATTCAATTTTGTTTGAAATTTGGAAAAACTTTCTTCTGCAAAGTTGTAGAGAATTGAATTTCCTATAAAAAAATCATGAGTTTCGAATTTTCTGACAAAAGGGCTATTTATTGTGAATTATTGAAGTTCCGGAGTTCCGAAATAATTGATTTTTGGAAGTTTTAATTGTTTAAAATAACAAAAAACGTTTTTTTGTGGTTGGTTGGTGGGCACATGTGTGTTGCAAAATATGCTGAAATCAGAATTTCCAAGTTTGTGTATGATTTATATAAATTTATTAATATTTTATTAAATTTTCTGCTTTGGTGTTCTAAAGAATTTCCTATAAATAAGTCTTAGGTTAGAATTGAAAATCACACTTTAAACTCAAGTTTTTCTCTCTATATTATCGGCGTATTCTTGTGAGTATTTTGAGTATACTTTGAGTATTCTTTATACGGTGCAAAGTTCAAGTCATAACCTATATCAGGTGTTTCAAATTTAGAAATCTTGATCTTTCGAGGTAAGGGATATTATTTTTTTTCAGAATGATATTATTTCTTCAATATCATTATGTTGAAATATTGATCTGAAGTTTTTTTATCAAATTTAGAACTTTTGGTGTGAGATTCTTATTCACGATACGACATTATTCACGATACTCTGATCTTATTCACGAATCTGACTATTCATCGAAAAATGAAAAATTTTCTTTTCGTCAAAATATCTATTCCGGATACTAGCTTTGATCAGATCCAGTGTTTTGATCATTCTTGAATTTTACACCACCACTATGATTATTTTTGAGGTATTTTTGGACGTGGATAAAACAAAGTACGAATCCTTAATCCTTAATCCTGTCATTTTGTTTCAATTTGGATTCGTTTCTTTTAAAATATTTTCATCATCCTCGATCTTAAATGATGATATTATTGAATATCTTTGGCCAGTAGTCAAAGATGAATGATTCGATGAATATCTTTACCCGTAGTCTGCAAAGATGAGCAGTGTTTAGATGAGCATGAATTAATGATGAATATCTTTGACCAGAGTGCAAAGATGAAATATTTGATTCCAGGATATATATTGATTGATATTATGAGGGATAAAAGATAGGCGATGAACTTTTAAATTCATACATAGAAGATAGTAGAATAGATTCTCTACTTAACTCTTCTAATGAATTATTATTTTCATTGCGAATATTGATTTAAAAACTTGTTGTCTATCAGATTCTATTAGATTTTTCCTCGTTAAAGACTAACGATAATTTGTTGTACATTATCTTAGTCATAATATTCTTTTACCCGGCTAATTTGATTTGAATTCACCCTTTCCTTGTTGTTCCATTTTCTTCTCGGTAAGGCGAGAATGTAGCGAATCTTAGTGGGTATGGAATGAAGGTTACAGAGAGAGTTGTTTAGTAGTCTCACCATTTTTTGTAAAATAATGTATCAATAATTATGATGAGGATTTATTTTGCGTGTGGATATTATGCAGATGGCAATATCTCGTATTTAAACTCACGATTTATATGTTGTAATAATAAAGTTGTAGTTGCTTTACATCTAGTATATCGATAACTCAAAATGGGTGATGTATACCTATTTTGGGGACGTCACACTGTATATATTAGTTTTGATGTATTTTCAACTCCTTTCTATATTGAATAATTGTACCCTACTTAAATTATAGAAAAATTGACAGAACAATAATCAAGTGATAAATTAAAACTTACTGTTCATATTTTTATATATTTATCTCGAATGCACGTGACATGTGTATAGTATAATTTGAAGGTAAGTATATATTAACTTTTAAACAACTAAATTTAATTTTGATATAGTTGTTAATTGGTGATATAGTATTATCCTTTATTTTATTTCTTAAGTATATATACATTTAGTTATTAAGTAGGTATAATTAATTAAATGATGGATAATAAATTAGTTCAAATATAATTTGAAAAACCTTAGAAATCTAACTTTGAATATAAAGTGCAAAACCCCTGCTTCAATAATGGAGTAAACTCATAAAATTTTGGAAAGAATAAACATAAATATTTTATTCGCATCAATATATTTTAATAGTTTGATGAGGCGAGTAGAGTGTTTATATTATCACAAGCAAGTCGGAGTAGCTAGAGTATACCCGTTGGAAAATAAAAAATATTTATCCACAAATAAATAAATAAATAATTATTGCAATTGGAGGAGATAAAAGCAAAAATATCTTAGCCGCTAAAAAATATGGAAGAGACAGCCAAGAGTTGAGGATCGAAAAAGCAGACCCAGGTGGGTGTGGGGTCCATGGGGTTTTCGAAGTAAGGGATGAGGATGAGATAGTATATGTGTGTAAGACTTTTTTTTTTCTTTTTCTTTTTTTTTTGCGCTTTGCACTTTTCGCCACCTCATCTCCACTCGCCGGCCCTCATTTTCCACCTTGCCACGTCTTTTTTCTTCCCATAAATTATAATTATGACAGAGAGAGAGGGAGAGTGAGAGGAGGAGAGACAGAAACATATACAGAGTTTTTTTTTTTATTTAAAAAAAGTGATATAAATATTATTTTAATTTCAAAAGTATACTTAAAATAATGTCCACTAGCTTAATTAAGAAAAAATTCATTTGTATAATTTAGTGAAATATGATATGCATAAAGTTCTTTGTTTTGTAGTTAATACTTTAATTAATATGTTAAAAAAATTATGACATCTTTCAAAAAGAAGGTGAATGAAATAGATACATATATATTTGATATTTGTTATGAGTTATTTAGGAATATTTAGCCTTATAAAGTAAAAATGTAATGGATCTATATATTTTTATATAGAAAAAAAAATTTACAAAAATATTAAATATAAATGTGAAAATTTAACGTTATTTTTACTCTCTCTGTCTCTTCAATAAATTAAAAAATTATTTATCCTTGATTTTAATAAACTTATAAAATTTTATGAATCAAATTTATTTTAGTTTCTAAATAATAGTTTTATACTCAGTAATACTTTTTAAATAAACTTACAAATTTATATTAATTAGGAAAAGAAAAGATTAAATAATATTAGAACGGATAATAGGGTAGAGAGCGAGATGGAGAGAAAAAACAAAAGAGGTGGAGAGAGAAAATTGGGAGTTGGGAACTGTGGACATAAATGATTTATGGAGCAGACCACATTTATGTGGTTTTGGATTAATATTGAATTGAATAGTAGTAGTAGTAGTAGTACTAGTCAGCATTTTTGTGGCCACAAATATTTGCATGGAGCTTAACAACAAGCATTTGCAGGATGTTTCTGGTACAATAACCATGGATATCATCACTATTACTAGCTAGCCAGGTGTCCAACTCTCAAAAATACTTGGAGGATGAAGATCTTTTTGTTAAGATATTTTTTCCTCCAATAATTTATATTTAATTAATTAATAATTTGTAGTAACTGACATACTCTAGGACTTATAGTTTTGTTTTAAAATGAAATATTTTTTTGTAATTTACCCTATTTTTTTTTTTGGTTTGAATTGCAAGAATATTTTCGGGACAACTTACGTGTTACAAAAAAAGGCACTTCTTATATATATATATATATATATATATATTATTTTGTTATTATTTTTTGAGTTATGAGTTTGGCACCTTGGTGGAGAGCTAGCTAGTTATGAGTGGGGTCTTATTTATGTACGTACGTAGTGTTTTCAACTTCCCCATTGTTTGGTCTTTATTAGATATGCAAGTTGTGGCTAATATAAAGGGTTGATATGTTATTTCCATATTCATTGCAATTGAATTTAGGAGCCTAAACTTACAAAAAGTGCAAAATTAGGCATAAACTAATCCACCTACTACACCTTAATTTCTTTAGTTTAGGATATATAGGAGTACTTCTTAATTAGTTGGCTAATTATCTACGCTTGATTATGAAGAAAACTTGGGAATAATAATATATATTTGGATATTGGAAGACCAAACTTTAGGGGAACAATTTAATATGTTTAGGCGGCCGATCGATCTAACCTAATTATTAACCAGGTAGGACTGTAGGAGGCGAATGATGTGATTTGGAAAGGAAAGAGTTTTCTGGCCAAATGAGAGGTGTTAGTGACTCGTGATGCACCAACATATATGTTAGCACACACACACACACACACACACACACATATATATATATATATATATATATATATTGTATGATCAACTCATCATAATCACTATCATTTCTTATATTAATACTCCTTCAATTAAGCTTATACGTTTATTTAATATGTTTAGAGGTAGCTAGCTAGTATTAAAATTTAAACGTAATGCACATAACGTACGTACGTACGTATTCTTGTGAATTCCAATAACAATATTCTATTCTATATATGAAAATAAAGACTTAACAAGTGCTGCTTGCTTGTTAGCTTGCAAGGTCCATCAAGAAATGCTAATTGCGCAATATTTTCTTAAGCTAGCTAGGGTTGTTTTGTTTAGTTTACTTACCTGGGTACGTACAGAAAATAAGGGTAATCTGGGTATTAGAAAATTAAGCAACATTAACACCAAATACTACTCCACAAAGGCCAAAAGTAGAGGGCTGCATGGGGTTACACATGCTGTTCATAGTGACTCACCTGCCCTATTTACTCCATGTAATTTGGCGGGTGGACGGGGGACTTATAAGTTACAAGTCCAATGTGAATTTAAGGCTAGGGCCAACTTTTAGTTTTCTTGTCTCAATCAATCAATCAATCAATCAGTAGCTAGTAGTATTATTCAAAGACATTGGTGTAAACGACTTACTGAAGGTAATGCGACTCAGTACACCCTTTCAAGTAATATGAAATCACGTGAGGTGCATATATGACTGTGATATTAAATAACTTAATTACCCTCACCCTATGCTTCGGTGAGACCATTTTGATGTATATATATATATATATATATATATATATATATATTTTATTTTCATAACACTTTTAAATAGAATACTAGCTAGTTTACAATCTAGATGACTAGATCATGAATAGGAGGGAAGAGGAATAGTACCTAGATGACTAGATCATACAAAAGGATGTCTTCAATAAACCTGCAGCTTCATTCATTCTACAAGTAATATATCTCCGGTGTCTCATTCTTTGATCAATCTACGTACGTACCTTAGGTAAGGAAATTATTTGCATCACTATATATGATAGATAGCACACACATGTTCTCAACACGCGCTGATGCACTTGAACTTATGATCATTGAATAGACTTGCACTTCTCTAGGGTTATGCACGGACTTAGCTAAATGATTAATAATTTGTTCATCTCGTCACAGTGAGTACCTACTATTCAGATTCTGCCTATGTCTGGCAAAGTATGGTTATGAGTTAGTTTTGGTTTTTAAAATATGATTATGGTTATATTTAAGAACTAAAACCATATTAACTATTTTTAATATGGGTTGTATGGGTTGGAACTATATGATTATGGTTAAAAACCATATTAACCATTTTAAGATGTTTTGACTTTTAAACATAACTTTTGAAAAATGAAATTGTGACCGTCACAATTAAATTAATTAAGTAATAATATAATATAAAATTATTAATATAAATAATAAAATGCTAAAAAACTATACTAATAAAATTTTAAACAAGTTGTACTCCATGATCGTCATATATTTATATTAATTATGTAAAATTATGTTTGAAATATTTTAATTATTGGTGATTTATTTGAATTAATTATTTAAATTTATTATACTTTCACCCTAATTAAGATTATATAAATTGATAATAAGGATAAAATAGTAAAATATTATATTCGGACCTATTATAAAAATTGATTATCAAACAACTCTTTTATATTTAATTAAACTCTGTTTGAAAACCTTAATAAATATTTGTATTTTATATAGAACCTCAATTTTAATAAACTTTCATTACACGCTTTTATCAAATAGTAAAATTTTAATTATTTATTTGTTTAAGAATCTAAACATAGTCTAAAAATACATTATTTATGTGGTTAGATAAAGGAATAAAAGGTGATATTGTAATGATAAATAGTTCCATCTCCTTAGACCTTGAATGAAACAAGGAAGAAAATAATTCTCTAAAAAAAAAAGAAAATTGAATTGAGCTATTTATTTATTTAGGTAAAACGGGACTGTGTTGTTTTAATTCTTCAATGTTGAAGGCTTCTTGTGGTCATGTAGTGCTACGGCCCATGAGTGTTGATTTTTTTATAAAAGTGCACACATTAATGCTTTGATGATTATGGGAATGGAATATGATCAATTAAAAAATGGTTAACCGGTTAATTAACTATATTTGTTTTAAAAAATATGGGTCCAAATTTTAACCAATCTGAATAAATAAAAATGGTTAATCAACTCATTTGGTTCCAGTTAATATGGTTTGACCCAACAGTTAACTAATTATATTGCCAGGTCTAATTCTGCCTGTGATCCAACTAAGTTTGTTTATGGAACCGTTTTTAAGGGCCGTGTGACGGTGTCAGATCATATATATATATATATATGTCATCCCTAGTTCTGTAGCTCCGTTATGCCATTTTGGATGTAAGTTGTATAGTTTTTGGAGTGCAGCCTGCATATATTAATTTGCAAGCAAGATGCTAAAAAAATTGGATGACTTTGTCCTCCGCTAGCTGATATTTCGCTGAGGTGCTGCACTTTTATATAATATGATATATATATTATATATAGTAAGTTCATGAGGATAGTTCTGTGATGGTAAGTAGGTTATAAGTGCAAGCTTCACTTGCTATTAGATTCATTTCATGACATCCTAGAGATTTTACAAACTATATGCCATTAAGTTCCTTTTGTTTTTATGATATACTTGTGAGAAAACGATTGTTAAGACGCATAAAAGCTAATGTTGTACGACGTTTCGAGAGTTGAAGTTAACCAATTTCCTTGGGATTTTGACAGGATCAAGCGCAGAAAGGAAGGAGGTGTGCGGTAGCGAATGAACTGGATTGCAGTGGAGCGAAGCTTTAGAACTTGCTTTCATATCCAAGAGCAGTCTCTAGGAATGGGGATTTGCCAAAAAAATTTGTCTTTAAGAACAAAATTACAAAGAAGTCCATCTTTTACCATATTTATTTTTTGTTGTTGTTGGTGCTAGTAAAAAATGGTGATTTGTGATGATCAAAATCTATCACAAAAAATAAAAAAATTATCATAAAAGGTTTACATGATGACTTTAAGCATCACAATAGTCGTCTTGTATACGCCCATCATAAAATGTTTTACGTGATGATTTTGACAATCACGCAAACGATTAGTACTTTTGTGATGATTAATACAATGACATTAACTCCTGATAATCTTTTGTGATTGTCAAAGTCATCACAAAAAAACAAGAATTTAGGGATCACAAGTAAGAACGTGAATATCTATTTACGGATAATTTATTTCACTATATTTATTGTATCAAATGATACTTGTAGTATTCGAACCCTCCCCGTACGCTAACTATATAACGAGTATTACCACTATATCAAAGCTCAGATCATGATTATAATTTTCAAACAAAATATAAAAGGAAACATATGTGAGTTGACTTACTAAACAAAAGCACTTCCACATGTACATAAGATTTGGTAATTGCAATGGCAGTCACAAATACTCTATAATGATGGTAAAATTAGTCATCACTGAGAGCTATCATATATTTTATTGTTTTGTGATAGCTTGAAAATTCTATCACAAAATACCTTTTTTTTGTAATTGCAAATAAAAATCGTCACAAAAATCTATCTTTTTTAATAATTTTCATGGTCGTCATAAAATATTGTTTTGATTATTTATTACATTAAAATATTAGTGAAAGCTTAAATGCAATCATGAAAAGGGTACTTATAAGTGATGACTTAGTGCGTCACAAAAAGAAAATTTATTTTTCGTGAAAAATTTGGTGTGATTGACATAACCCCATCACAATTATAATACATTGATGGCAAAATTAGTCATCACTTAAAGCCATCATATATACTATTATTTTGTGATTACTTCAAAAGTCCATCACAAATTACTATATTTTGTGATTGTTTTTAAAAACAATCATAAAATTCTATCACGTATTCTTGTTTTTCTAGTAGAACAACCTTAATTTATTTTAAGACGTTTTTTAACACTCATGCACGTATTGTAAAAATTCGGGATGAGGAGTTGAGGCTATGGGTCGAGTCTCAGGATCTCCCAACTAGTAGTACTGACAGGTATCGAGTGGTGGGCCTGCAGAGGATACCCGCATATACACTACCTGGAGGTAATAATATTAATTCTTTATGTTTCACGGAATTCTCATAATTTATCAGAACTTATAAATTATTGATAATAGCCATATTATATATATTTTCACTGGATTTAGCCAGCGCGAGCGTTCGAGAGCACCCATTGGACCTAGGAGTGAGCATTTGGTTATATATAATCGAAAATTAAAATTACATATATTGTTTTGGGTATCCAAACAATTAACCGAAATCTATGATAACCGAATAACCTATTCGATTATTCGGTTAATAATCAAATTTGACACCTGCCACTGATGTGTGTCTATGTGTGTGATGTAGTGAGGATTTCCCATGCTAACAGATGTGTCGTTTCAGTTAACTTCATCAACATCTAGAACAGATTGACTATTATTTGTGGGAACATCATATCTGAGGCCTTAATTGCTCACCCATATCAACTCTAATTAACCTGAAATTATATTTTTCACTTTGTTCGGTTATTCGGTTAAATTGAATAACCCAAAAGCGAAACTTGTACAAACTAACTGAAAATCGTAAAAAAAATCGGTTATAACCGAAATATTAAAAATAACCGAATTATAAAAAAATCGGTTAAATTATTTTGGTTATTAACACCAGCTAATAATCAACAATTAGTTAGGATATTGTTTTTGAATGATCAAAGTTATCTCTTAAGAATATTTGATTTTGTAAATCCCTTTATCTAGCTTAGGTGGTTATCATACTTGTATATATAAAGGACATCTCTGTTTGTAGAATATAACAATATATAAAAATATTAGTCTCTCTCTCTAAGCTCTGTTCTGGTATCAAATCCATACGGCAATTCTTCATTTTTTTCTCCTACGACAATTCACCATTATTCTAATCTCCTTCACAAACAAAGAGGCAGACACCCCATTCCTTCTCATTAATCTATCCACCATGTCCAGCTCCTCTACCACAATCTTCAACCCTCCTTCATCACCTGTTACTCTCTCTCAAGCCCATCACTACATCACACTAAAATTAAATTCTTCCAACTACATCCTATGGCGCACACAAATCAATCCATACCTGCAAGGCAAAAACTTGTTTGGTTATGTCACCGGCGAGTTCGCACGTCCTCCCTCTTTTCTGCCATCCAGTCCTTCCTCCACTCCTTCTACTGCCTCCTCTATTAACTCTCCTACTACCAATCCAGCGGCACAAACTTGGGATGCACAAGACAAACTTCTCATGAGCCTACTTATCTCCTCTCTTAGTGAAGATGTGATACCCCTTGCCATTGGTCTCACATCATCTGTCGATATCTGGTCTACCCTCTCTGTAGCGTTTGTTAGCCCTTCCAATACCCGTATGCTTCGCCTTTCCATGGAAGTACTGCATTCTCCCCAAAAACATGATGAAACTCTAACTGCCTATCTTCATCGTCTAAAACGAATATCCGATGAATTATCTGCCTCCGCACGACCCATCTCCCAATCTGATTTCCTGGTTGCCGTTTTAAAGGGTCTTCGTACTGAATTTACTTCTCTCAAATCCTCCCTCTCCATGCTTGATACTCCTCTGTCTTTTTATGCGTTACTCAACAAATGTCTCAGCCACGAGTTTATCACCGAACCAAATATTTTGGTTGACTCTCCTTCTACTCCATCGGCCAATAATGTTCAACGTTTCACCAATAATGCTCCACACTTCAACAACCATCGTGGTCAAGGTCGTGGTACACGTGGTCGTGGGCGAGGAAATTTTTGTCCACCAACTCCTCAGTATTCTTCACGTTTTAATCGTCCACGCTGTGTATTTTGCGGTTGTTCCAATCATGACTTGTACAGATGTTATTTTCGTCCTCAATCCTCAACGTCTGCTGGTCTCCTTGGTCTGACTCCTGCTACCCCATCTGTGACGCCCCCAAAATAGGTATACACGACCCATTCTGAGTCGCCAGATATCACACTATAAAAATCAAATACAAAATTCATGTATATCTAATTGTTGAATCGTCAGATAGAATACGATGATATTAGTTAAGTTGTGAGTTTTAATACAATATTGTCTCGTAGGCGATATCAAACTCAAATTGTTATAATGCCATATAAAATACAAAGAAAGAAAAATTTTAAGACCCCAAAGAAGAACGAGAAGATTACTATCATATTCATTCTAATGAGGTGCACTTTTGACGCTTTCAAAGTCGGGTTCTCATCACCCTATTGTTGTTCGCCAAAATCAATTATTAAGTGACGTATAAAACACACATCTTAGGTCCTCAATACAATTATCTATTGCATGTCATGCCGTTTTATAATGTATTGAGAAACTTCGACAGTCTCGGACCATCACACTATTTCCCTGTTATTCCCGCTTGACCCAGCTACACTTTTATTACCTGAAAAGAATTGTGAAGTAAAAAGGGTGAGCACAACTAGCCCAGTAAAGAATATCATGACTAAAGATAATTAAATTATCAATAACTTTCATCAATAATAAATCAGAGATTTAGAACATATCAGATGATAAAACTTTTCAACTATAGTTGCAGCGGAACGAACAATCCATTAAAAGAGTCAAATAGACCATCAGGTCTATTATCTTCTCCATGTTAAAAGTCCACCAATAATGTTTTATCCCTGTAACATCAATCAACAATTCTTGTCCACAATCATATGAATAACTCATAATCATAATTGTGATTCGAATTCTTTTTTCGCACCTGTGACGAAGATAATTTTCATCACCTATCTTCACCGAAACATCAAAAAATCATGGTTATACCAAATCACAATCCTCGCTTTCATAATCATACTAATAAATTCATTTTTTGCACTACTACCAAAGATATTCAATAACAATTCATCTTTGCACTACTGGGATAAAGACATACTGTTGTATTTTAGAAGAGTCAAGTAGAGCATGATATCTACTATCTTCTACTTAATTTAAAAGTTTATTATCAATATTTTATCACGAGACTCGACAATAAATAATCCACATCATCGAATCACCCCGCACTACGGCCGAGGATATTCGTTGATATCACATCCATGAATTATCCATGCACTACGGCCAAGGATATTCATTATTATCACATCCATGAATTAATATTTCATTCTTTGAGACTCATTTCGATAATTAATCCACATCATCAATTCATCCACGCACTATATAGCCAAGGATATTCTTTTAGTATCACGACCACGAATTATCCATGCTTTATGGGCCAAAGATAATCGTGTTTTCATCAACGGCCCGATCATTGCCATAAAACAATTCATCTTTGCACCCTCGTCAGAAGAGAATCCATAGCCATAATCATACCAAAAGCGCCCATCAATGCACACTATTGTAAGACCCCAACTTTTTGAATAAAATGAATTTTCTATAATTATCATTTTTGAATATTATGATATAATATTATAGTTGTGGGTAATAATTATAAATTTTGCAAAGTATAAGTTGTTATATAATATTTAATTGGCCTGGGAATATTTGTTTTAAATAGGAAATATTAAATGACGATGGCACAATCATTAGTGGACCCCTAATGTAATTATTGCCGGATCGAGAAAACGACAAAAATATTTTATTGAAATAACGGCGGAAGTTTTACGGTTGATCTTGTTGAACTACTCGGTAGTAAAAAGTACTGATGTCGCGTAGTTGCATAGTAGAGCACACAAGATTAATTATTGATGCTTTACGGAGAAGTCACTCGGTTTTGCTTATTTTATAGACACCCATTTACCCGTTTTTCAAAATAGTCGGTAGAAGATTATACTGACATATATATTATCGTGTGTGAGTATGGCGTGTGCATAAATGAATGTGTGTGGGTAAAGAAGAAAAAAGATGATGGTGGGTGAATTATTATACTAGGATGATATATATATAATTGGAAAAGTTGACAAAATGGGATGATGGCTTAACTTGGTCGGGAGGGAGGTTATTATTATATATATATATATATATATATATATATATATATAAATGTGACATGTGCTAGCTAGTATATTTATATATATATATATATATATATGTATGATTGAGTGCAAGTGGGAAGCTAAGGGGGAGATTTTGAGTCAGGCGCGAAGGGAGTTGTGCATTATTGTTATATATATATTTTATAAATAAAATATATTATATTTTATTTAAAAGATTTTACTTTAAATATGGACCGTCAGATTAAAGTAAATCAATCTGGACCGTTCATGGATTAATTACTATGCATTCCATTTTCCTATATATTAAAGCTCATTCCTTCATTATTTTCTTTTAATTCCTTTGAACTACAGAGAGAGAAACTATAGAGAGGGACTATAGAGATAGAAGAAAAGTTTTCGCTACTTCACTACTCTTATATCAAGTATTATTTTACGGTAAGGGATATTATTCTTTTGTATTCAAGAAGAGAACTTATGTTATTCCATTATTTATTATTACATTGGAACATCCTGCCGGTGTAATTTCATGGGACACGGTTCCGATTATTTATTATTACGTTGGAATAAACCATACATCATGCGCAATACCGCATGCGTGGTGATTTCCGTTGTTATTCCATTCTTTATTATTCTCGTTAGAACATCCTCGCTTGCGGTCTTAATTTACGCGACTCGTTCCGATTTATTTATTACATTCATTGAATGACACATCTGTCTGAAATCTGCGTGCACGTGCGTGGTCATTGTTATTCCATTCTTTATTATTCATTGGAACATCACGCCGGTGCGAATTTCGCGTGATCCGGGTTCCGTTATTTATTATTCTATTGGAATAACACATACATCTGCGCCAAGTACCGCATGCGTAGTGATTTTTGTTGTTATTCCATTCTTTATTATTACATTGGAATATCCTCGTCGTCGCGTATTATGCCCGACTGGTTCCGTTATTTATTATTCATTTGAATAACTTTTGTTTATGGGAAGTACCGCATCATGGTGATTTCTTTTGTTATTCTATTCTTTATTATACTCAGTTGATTAAAGTTTTGACTTCTATACTCCATGAAATTAGTGGAATATCCTTAATATTTGCGCTTCATCCGGTATCTTTTCATGGAAATATTCTTTTGAGCATTCTTTAATTTTACTTTACAAAAAGTATCGTGTTGACAATTTTGACGTTATTAGTTCGAATAATTTAATTCTTGAACTTGTTTTATTGAATTCTTATATCATTGTCATCATCCTCATGTTTATATTTTGTTGAAAGTCAATCATGGCACATGTAGTGCATAGATGGACTTGGTATGATTATGATCGAGGATTATTCGGTATAATCATGACCGTAATGTTACAAATGATGTGGAAAAAGTCTTCATTGGCCCGTAATGCATTGATGGACAATTTTTGGTATGATTATAGCTATGGATTCTCTTCGGCCAAGGGAGCAAAGATGAATTGTTTTATGGCATGATCATGACCATTGATGAATACACAAATATCCTTGGCTCGTAGTGCATGGAATTTGTGGTCGTGACCCTAATGAATATCCTTGGCCGTAGTGCAGGGATGATGTGAATTATTTATTAAGCTGAGTCTCAGCGATAAAAGTGATGAAAAACTTTTAAATCATAAAAGATAGTAGATTTTATTCTCTAACTTGACTCTTTTAATGGATTGCTTGATCCGCTGCAGTTAAACTTGATGTCTATTATATTTTATCAGTTTAACATTGTTGGAGACTAATGATAATTTATTCGCATTATCTTAGTCATAATATTTCTTCTTTGGGCTAGTTGAGCTTTCACCCTTTCTTTCCTTTGTTCTCTTGAGGAAATGAGAGCGTGAAATTTGGGACTAATCGGGGAGCGGAGTGATGGTCAGAGATGGTGTCTTAGTAGTCCTCACTATTCGTAAAATAGTGTGATAATAAATGTAACGAGGACTCTATTTGAGAATGGATATTGTCTAAAAGACAATATTTGTATTTAAACTCATGAGATATGTTTTGTCGTATTTTACTTAATCTTTGTATTATTAGTTTGTATTTGAATTTTGTACCAAGTATTTGGCGACTCAAGATGGGTGATGTATACCTATTTTGGGGGCGTCACAACTACGGCCAATGAGGACTTTTTCACATCATTTGTAACATTATGGTCATGATTATCTAGAATAATCCACAGTCATAATCATACCAAGTCCATCTATGCACTTCTGATATGCCACAAATGACTTTCAACATAATATATACATGAGGATGATGACAATGATATAAGTATTAATCAAGCGAAAACAAGGATAAATATTAAAGACTTTAAATTTATCCAAATATTATCAACCACACATAATCTAATATTATTAATATCATAACAATATTTTAATCACTTCTTAAACTTATAAACAATTTATTTCAATTGTTTACACTTTACCAAATAATGCATTTAATCATTCAAAAATGTCATACTCATAAGATTTCATCACCAATGATTAAACCCCTCATCAAAAATCTGCATATACCTTATATAGGATTTCTAAGCTATAAAATCCTATTTTTCAACTTTGTTACTTCACATAACATATTTAACTCATATGTTTGTACCTAAACCATTTTCATGAAAAATACCAAATCAGTCCCAAAAATATTTCTTTTATGGGATTTAGCAGAATATAGTCCCATAATGAACATATATTTTTCTCGGAATTTTTAAAATTCATTTACTATTTTTCAAAAATCAATTTCTAATTAATTCCTTAAGAAATTAGCTACCTCAAGTTTAACTCCAGAAATTCCCAAATCTTGGCAGGATCTTACACATGTTAACATGAGCTTCCAGTTTAAATTTCATGGTCATCGGAGTTATAGAACTCCGGTTATAGCATTTTTCGTCAGAAAAACCTAAATATTGAAATGGTCATAACTTGTTCATTTTAAGTCGGAATGAGCTCATTTTTGGACAGGAGGTACTTTATACCATATACTTTCATGTCCCAAAAGGCTGGAATTTTTCTCACAAATTAAACTGCCAAAAATGCCCTTTTAAAATTTTTGGCAGTAGCTGTTTTCCCATTTCGTGCTTTGCTAATATCAGTCCACACGAAAATCTACAGCATATTTTTCAGTGATTCCACTTGCATAAGTTAGGAAACTCGTAGATCTAACTCTAGAACTTGACCACACTTAAAAATTCAAAATATAATAGGAGATATGGTCAATTGAATTTCATGTTCCATTTTCACCAAAATCTGATTTTTCAACCCTTTGTGATTTCTAAGAAACTTTCATGTTTTCACATAATAACCAACATAACTCATCATAACACTTATTAATACTTCATATACCCATGATTTTCATTAGTCCAATGCTTTTATTATGACCTCATCATGATCAAGCGTAACCGGATCATTTCCACAATTTAATAAGGAATGAATATAAAGGATCATTTACCGTCGTGTGGTAATCCACATAGACGAGTTATTCCAACGAGAATAATAGAGAATGGAATAATGAAGGATTCACCATGCAAATGCGATAGGCTACGCATGCATGAGTTATTCCCAGCAGAATAATAAATAATGGAACCAGTCCCGTAAGCAGAACGCACGCATTGCGAGGATATTAAGCGAGAATAATAAAGAAGCGAGCGAAGTCGAAAATGAAGTTGCACATGCTGAGATGTTCCAGCGGAATAATAAAGAATGGAATAACAACAGAAATCACCATGCATGCGGTGATCAAGATGAGCAAGGTTATTCTAATGAATAATAAATAATCGGAACGAAGTCAAAGTAAATTCATGACAAGCGGGATATTCAAATGAATAATAAAGAATGGAATAACAACGAAATCACCATGCATGCAGTACTTGGCGTAGAGCGAGTTATTCAGCGGAGAATAATAAAAAAGCGGAACCCGTCCGGCGTAAAAGCGCATGAGACGAGGATATTCTAACAGAATAATAAAGAATGGAACAACAGAAGTTCTCTTCATGAATACAAAAGAAATAATACCCCTTACGAGTACTACAAATAATAACCCTTACCTTATAAAGAAGAGTACTCCGGCGGTAGGGTGGGGATATACTTGAAGAAACTTGCACTACGCTCAAAGCTTTCTTAAACACTAAAGAAATACGCTCAAGATTATAGAAGAAGAATTCTCTACGGTTTCTCTCTCAGAGTTTTGGTGAATTAAGTAAGAAATAATGAAGGAATGAGCTTCTATTTATAGAAGAATGTCTTGAATAATAATCAATCCATGAAGCGGTCCAGATTGATTTACAATAAAATATAATATATTCTATTTATAATCTAATAAAATGAATAACTTTATAAAAGTATTACATTTATATATAAAAAGATTTTACTATCTGCAAACACTACGCAGCACTATGCAAAAACACTATGCATAATAAAATTATAATATATTTTAATTATTGTCTAATAAAATAGATAACTTTATAAAAGTATTACATTTTATATAAAAAGATTTTACTATTAACTAATAAAAGCGAATAACTTTATAAAAGTATTTTGTTTTATATAAAAAGTTTTTCTATTTTATTACATTAATAATACTAATAAAACAAAACTTCATTATCACTTACTTTGAAAAATTTTCAAATGTTACCCTTAACTTTAAACTTTTATCAATTTAACTATTCACCAAAATAGAAAAATTGAATACTTTTATTTCATAAAATTCGGGGTCTCACAATCTCCCCTCCTTATGAAATTTCGCCCTTGAAATTTATATACGACGCACAGTATTTGAAGAGATGAGAATACCTTGCTTTTTTTAGGATTGTACCTTTCCAGGTTATTTCCTCTGTATCATGATTTTCCTATTGCTCATCTCCCGTGTTTCAGATATCATTCTAGAATATACCTTCAAAACAAAGGTTAATTGACATATCATAATTTGTCAACTTATCAAGTAAACAATTTCAGCTTAGGTAAGTCACACACTAGCGAAGTATATTACTCGTCTCTCCCCTCTTAGTTCTAGACTCTTATCTCCGCTAGCGACCATATCCCTAAGCTCTGATACCATTTGTGACGCCCCCAAAATAGGTATACACAACCCATTCCGAGTCGCCAGATATCACACAATAAAAATCAAATACAAAATTCATTTATACAACTGTTGAACTATCGTATAGAATACGACCACAGTTAATTGTGAGTTTTAATACAATATTATCTCGTAGACAGTATCCAAACTCAAATTGTTACAATGCCATATAAAATACAGCAGCAAAAATTTTAAGACCCCAAAGAAGAACGAGAAGATTACTATCATATTCATTCTAATAAGGTGCACTTTTAACGCTTTCAAAGTCGGGTTCTCATAACCCTATTGTTGTTCGCATGAAAATTAATTATTAAGTGACGTATAAAATACGACACACATCTTAGGTCCTCAATACAATTATCTCGTTGCATGTCATGCCGTTTTATAATGTATTGAGAAACTTGACGATCTCGGACCATCACACTATTTCCACTGTTATTCCCCGTCAACGACATTTACACTCTTATTACGAAAGAAATTGTGAAGAAAAAGGGTGAAAGACAACTAGCCCGATAAAAGAATATCATGACTAAAGATAATTAAATTATCAATAGCTTTCATCAATAATAAATCGTAGATTTAGAACATATGGTAGATGATAAAACTTTGTAACCATAGTTGCGGTAACGAAAGCGATCCAATAAAGAGTCGAATAGACCATCGTGTCTATTATCTTCTCCATGTTAAAAGTCCACCGATAATGTTTTATCCTCAGTAACATCAATCAACAATTCTCGCCCACAATCATATGAATAACTCATAATCATAATTGTGATTCTCAATTCCTTTTCGCACCCGTGACGAAGATAATTTTCATCACCTATCTTCACCGAAACATCAAAAATCATGGTTATACCAAATCACAATCTCTGCTCATAATCATCATTTAATAAATTCATCTTTGCACTAAGGCCAAAGATATTCATTAACAATTCTTCTTTGCTTTTGCGAAAGCAAAAGCGTATGGTATCGTATTTTAGAAAAGTCAAGTAGAGCATGATATCTACTATCTTCTACTTAATTTAAAAGTTTATTATCAATATTTTATCACGAGACTCGACAATAAATAATCCACATCATAGAATCACCCCACACTACTGGCCGAAGGATATTTGTTGATATCATATCCATGAATTATCCATGCACTACGGCCAAGGATATTCATTATTATCACATCCATGAATTAATATTTCATTGCTGAGACTCAACTAAATAATTAATCCACATCATTAATTCATCCCTGCACTATAGGCCAATTATATTCTTTTAGTATCACGACCATGAATTATCCATGCACTACAGGCCAAAGATAATCGTGTTTTCATCAACGGTCCTGATCATGCCATAAAACAATTCATCTTTGCACCATTGGCCGAAGAGAATCCATAGCCATAATCATACCAAAAATTGTCCATCAATGCACTACTACTAATGAGGACTTTTTCCACATCATTTTGTAACATTACGATGCCATGATTATACCGAATAATCCTGATCATAATCATACCAAGTCCATCTACGCACTACTACAGCCCACGAGATGACTTTCAACATAATATATACATGAGGATGATGACAATGATATAAGTATTAATCAAAAGCAAAAACAAGGATAAATATTAAAGACTTTAAATTTATCCAAATATTATCAACCACTCATAATCTAATATTATTAATATCCTAACAATATTTTAATCACTTATTAAACTTATAAACAATTTATTTCAATTGTTTACACTTTACCAAATAATGCATTTAATCATTCAAAATGTAAATACTCATAAGATTTCATCACCAATGATTAAATCCTCATCAAAAATCAGATATACCTTATATAGGATTTCCAAGCCATAAAATCCTATTTTCCAACTTTGTTACTTCACATAACATATTTAACTCATATGTTCGTAATTAAACCATTTCATGAAAAATACCAAATCAGTCCCAAAAATATTTCTTTTATGGAATTTAGCAGAATATAGGCCCACAATGAACATATATTTTTCTCGGAATTTTTAAAATTCATTTACTATTTTTCAAAAATCAATTTCTAATTAATTCCTTAAGAAATTAGCTACATCAAGTTTAACTCCAGAAATTCCCAAATCTTGGCAGGATCTTACACATGTTAACGTGAGCTTCCAGTTTAAATTTCATGGTCATTGGAGTTATAGAACTCCGGTTATAGTGTTTTTCGTCAGAAAAACCTAAATATTGAAATGGTTATAACTTGCTCATTTTAAGTCGGAATGAGCTAATTTTTGGACAGGAGGTACTTTATACCATATACTTTCATGTCCCAAAAGTCCGGAATTTTTCTCACAAATTAAGTGGCCGAAAATGCCCTTTTAAAAGTTTTGGCAGTAGATGTTTTCCCATTTTTCACTTTTTCGTGCTTTCTTTAAAATCGGTCCACGAAAATCTACAAACACATTTTCCGGTGATTCCACTTGCATAAGTTAAGATTAGGAAACTCACTTAAGATTCTAAATATAATCATATTCCATTGAATTTTTTCCACTGTTTTATTACATTAATAATACTAATAAAACAAAACTTCATCATCACTTACTTTGAAAAATTTTCAAATATCACCCTTAACTTTAAACTTTTATCAATTTAACTATTCACCAAAATAGAAAAATTGAATACTTTTATTTCATAAAATTCGGGATCTCACACAGTCTCCAGATGCTAATTTTATTGCCCCTACACCCGTCACTACATCCAACATGTCTCCACCCTCCCTCTCTTCTCTACAGTGGTACCCTGATACAGGTGTTAATTATCATGTTACACCAGACTTAGTGGGTTTCAGTCATGTTGATGAGTACAATGGATTGGATCATCTTCAAGTTGAAAATGGTAATATTGCTCCTCTCAATCATCTCTGTTTCAATACATTCAATTCCAAAAATAAAAATTTTCATCTTTCTCAAATTTTACACGTTCCATCAGCCTCCAAAAAAATGTTATCTATAAATAAATTTTGTCGAGATAATAATGTTTATTTTGAATTTCACCCATCTTGTTTTCATGTCAAGGTTCCCGTCTCGCAGAAAACACTTCTCAGCGGCCCAACTAAGGATGGACTTTATACTCTCCAAATTCCACGCTCCTTCAATGCTCTTTCTGTTTCCCGGGTCTCTTTGTTCGATTGGCATAAACGTCTGGGCCATCCTCATGAACATGTTCTTCGTCATATTCTGTCCAAACATAGCCTAGGAGTCTCCTCTAATAAAGGTTCTTCATTCTGTATGGCATGTCATATGGGCAAGGCCTGTAGATTGCCTCTAGATAGTAGTTCTTTTTCTGCAAAACATGTTCTAGAATTAATAGTGTGTGATGTTTGGGGTCCTTCTCCCTTCACTTCCTTACATGAAAATAAATATTATGTTCTCTTTGTTGATGCCTATATTAAATTTTCTTGGATTTATTTTATTAAGTTGCGTAGTGAGGTTATGTGACGCCCCCAAAATAGGTCCATTCCATCCAACCCATTCTGAGTCGCCAAATACATGGTACAGAAACAATTACAACTTCATTATTACAATTGTCGTGCAAAATACAACAACACATATACTGTGAGTTTAAGTACAAATATTGTCATCTAGACAATATTCACACTCAAATAAGTCCTCATACAATTATTGATACACTATTTTACAAAATGGTGAGGACTACTAAAACAACTGTCTTGAACCATCACTCCACACCCCAACTAGTTCCCGCTATATTCTCGCCTCCTGAGAAGAAAAATGGAACAAAAAGGAAAAGGGTGAACTCAACTAGCCCAGTAAAGGATATTATGGCTAAGATAATGTACAACAAATTATCCTTAGTCTTCAACAGGGAAAAAAATCTGATAGAATACAATAGACAACAAGTTTTAGATTAACAACTGCAGCGGAAACAACAATTCATTAGAAGAATTAAGTAGAGAATGAAATCTACTATCATCTATGAATTTAAAAGTTCATCATCAATATTTTATCCCTGTAACATCAATCAATATACATCTTTAATCAAATAGTCATCTTTGCACTACATGCCAAAGATATTATTCAGTCGGTCATGTTCATCTCAACACCTGTTCATCTTTGCACTACGGGCCAAAGATATTCATCAAGAAATCATTCATCTTTGCTCTACAGGCCAAAGATATTCAGTTATATCATCATTTAGGACTGAAGATGATGAAAAATATTTTAAAGAAAACGAATCCAATGAAACAAAAGAACAAATATTAAGGATTCGTACTTTAAACAATCCGAGTTCAAAAATACTTCATAAATAATCATAATGGAGTAAAATTCAAGAATGATCAAAACATAGATCCAATCAAAGATAGGAACCATAATAGACAATCTTGGACACAGAAAAAAAATTTAATTTTTTACGTGAATAGTGTAAATGATTAGTGAATAAAGGTCGATATCGTGAATAGTAAGCGTATATGTAAATAGTAACTCCGACACTAAAAGGTAGAAATTTCATAAGAAAAATCATCATGCTTCGTGAATAGCACTCGTGAATAGTAACTCATGAATAGTAACTCTGACATAAAAAGATCAGAATTTCACAAGAAAAATCTTACCAATATTCTGGCATAATGATATTGAAAGAAATAATATCATTTCTAAAAAAAATAACATCCCTTACCTCAAAAGAATAGTACTTCTGGCTGGAATATCAGATATAACGCTGAAGGAAACTTAAACCGTATAGCAATACTCAAGAATTCAAAATACTCACACGAATATGCTAGATAATATAGAGAGAGAAAGAGAGAGAAAATTTCAGTTTCTGGTGTAATTTTCAATTCTAACCTAAGCACCCTATTTATAGAAAATTGCTTAGAACACCAAAGCAGAAAATTTAATATAATAATATTATTTATAAACTAAATTCCTAAGCACACCACCAGCTGATTTCAACCATTTAACATATGCCCCATAAATGAAAAAAATGTTTTTCTTTTAAAAAATATTTTAAACTTCAAAAATCAATTATTCTGGAACTCTGGAATTTCAATAATTCATAATAAATAGCCCGTTTATCAAAAAAATTCGAACCTTATGTCCTTTACATAGGAAATTTCATTCTCTACAACTTTGCAGAAGAAAGTTTTTCCAAATTCCAAACAGAAATTGACCGAAATCCACAAACGGAATATTTTATAGACTATAATCAAATTTCAGTCAAGAAATGGGATCCACAAACATGAAAAACATGTTTTTAATATTTATTGTAACAAAAATATTCTTCCTCCTCATTTATTCATATATCACACTTTCATTGTAAAAAATATCACCATTATTATATTATTAAAATATAATAATATATTTAAATGAATTATTTTATCAGAAAAAGATAAAATATCAATTTTCAACAATTGTCACATTAAAAATTTCCTCTATCTATATCCACATAAAATGAATATTTTCCTTATCATATAAATCAATAATTAATTATTCACAAATAATATTATAGAATCGCAATAATGACAACCGAAGCAGTTCAGGAAGAGGGCTTTCAATAAGGATTTCTCCTCATCGCCCGCATGATTAGGTGACCAAACCTCTCCTTGAGCAGAACTTTCTGACATTGTCAATAATGATATCTAATAATATTATTCAAATAATATGAATTATTGATCTGATAATGAAAAATATTGTGTAGTGATAATTAATGAAACAACAATAATATAAAATATCAACGTAGCAATTATTGAATCAATAAAATAAAATATTGAACATTAATTACTGTAACAATTATTGAGTAAAGGCTTCTTCACGTAAAAATCAACAATTTAGTGCAATCTGGTATCTTCTTCGTGTTTTAACCAACCGGGTATTACAACAGTGATATGATATAACTTCTAATTATTATTTATAAACTACTTATACTTGTCGTTTTTTTCATCCAATCGCTTTCCGTTATGGGGCCCACACAAGGCTGCGCCGTCGTATGAATATTCCTCGACAACCAGAATATTCCACGACCAAACGAATATTCCCCGACAACAATGAATATTTTATAATCACTTGCTTATTTAAAAATATTTGCGCACTTTTACCCATAACTAACCACATTAATCAAATAAACCCTTACTATTTCAAAATAATAAATAAAGAAAATTCCATTTCATTTAATAATACGTTGGGGTTTTACAGGTTACCTCTAAATTTTTGTAATTTCAATCCATGGTGGAACGTCTCTTTAACTCCAAAATAAAATATTTTCAAACTGATGGTGCTAAGGATTTTTTACCACTCACTACAAAAAAATGGGCCTTTAGCAACGATTTTTCGAGCAACGACTTTATAAGTCGTTGCAAAAAGTACATGTTTCACAACGAAATTTGTCCTTCATTGCAGATTGTGCCAGGCTTTCACTTTTTGCAACGAAATAAATAAGTCGTTGCAAAATTTTGTTGCTAATTCATTGGCTGGAAAAAATTTCGTTAAAAATTCATTGCAAAATTTTTGATCACTTGATTTCCCGTCATAATGGGCAACGAAAGTTTTTTTGTTGCTAAAAATGGGGCTTTGGCAACGATTTTTCAGGCAACGACTTTATAAGTCGTTGCTAAAAGTGTATGTTTAGCAACGAAACTTTTTTTTCGTTGTATATTGTGTCAGGCTTTCACTTTTTGCAACGAAATTCATACGTCGTTGCAAAATTTGGAAACAAAATTCGTTAGAAATTTGTTGCAAAATTTCTAATCACTTGATTTCTCCTCATCGTGGGCAACGAAAGTTTTTTTATTGCTATATTTCGTTGCCTAATATGGACCACATTCATTGGCAACAATTTTTATTTTTGTTACATATTTTATACAACTTTTTGCAACGACTATTAAAATATTGCCTTAAATTAAGATAATCCCAATAAGCATGTTTTTGTAAGACCATATTCGGTATTCAGAGAATTGTCAAAAAATATTCATATTTAGTATTTAAAAATTATGTCCAAATACGGAACATATTCGTTTCCATTTTTTATTCGAATAAACAAATTATTCAAATATCCGAATTCGAATGTCAATCACCTAATAAACAATTTATTCAATTTATTTATAAAAAATAATAAAAAAAAAATATTGACCAATTACTAACAAATCACAACCATTTAAAGTTATAAAAATACATATCATAAATGGGAGACATATCAAATACATCATCATTCATAAGTGATCATAAAAATCAACTAAAATCTACTAATATAAATTGTACATATAAGCTGTATAAATTGTACTTATAAGTTGCTGACGTGGCACACATCAGCAGGTCTGACATGATATTTAATATTAAAATTTGACATGTGTCCGCTGTTGACGTGGCAGGTCTTTTGAATTTTTTCCAAAAATTGCCTCTAGAGATTTGAACTCGCAACCTCACATTTAGAATTTTGGTCATATGACCGCTGGAGCAACATGGGTCAACTGTTAATATCTTGCAAAGATTAATATTTATATCAAAACACGACATTTCCTCCATATATTCCATCAGAATTTGAACCGTCATTGCAATCTCTTTTTTTTAAGCGATTATTTTTTAAGAAAAATTTAACCCAAGGTTCTTTAAAAAAATGAATTTTATTTTTTTTTATAAAATTCTGTACCAACTCCACTTTAAAAATCAGTACCAACGTTGGAATCTCTTTTTTTGTAAATTATATTTTTTTAAAAAAATTACTGCTATTTTTTTTAAATAAATTTAAGTTTCTTTTTTTCAAAAAAAAACTAATACCAACTTTTTTTTTAAATGGCGTTAGATTTGTATTTTTTGTTTTTTTTAAAGTTACTTTATAAATCAAATTTTTAAAGTTACTTTATGAATCAGAAGTCATAAGCTTTAGATTTAAAAATGTGAGGAGAAGAAGACAAAACTTGGAGTTAAATCTAAAAAAAAAAAATTTAAGTGTCGTTCGATTTATATGCTTCAACCATATATTCATTAATTATTTTTTTAATAATAATAATAATAGTTAGTTATTTGAAGGATAATAATAATAATAATAATAATAATAATAATAATAATAATAATAATTGTTATTACTCCTGAGTCTCTGCAGGTTACTACTCCTTCCTCACCTGAGGTGCCATTTCTATTTCTCTTTCTTTTCGTCTCTGTAGATATATATGAATGTGATGATACAAGTTCGCTTTTGGGGTCAAACACGACAATGACTTGATTTTAGCAGTGATGATACTCCACATTACACTAATTTAATTTATTCTAAATTACTTGAATACCCTCGTGGTAAAATCTAAGTTGAATTGTATGCATGCATATCTATAATCATAAATTTATAATAATTTAGTGGTAAAAGTCTTTTTTTTAATTATTGTATAAAATTTTAAATTTGAGTCTATTTATTGACAGAAGTTAGAATTTAGTGGGTGTTACAAATTGAAGGTAAATTTTTCTTACATTTATTTTATTTTTATTGTTATGTTTGTTGTTGTTGTTGTTATTATTATTATTATTATTATTATTATTATTATTACTATTATTACTCACTACAAAAAAATGGGCATTTAGCAACGATTTTTCGGGCAATGACTTTATAAGTCGTTGCTAAAAGTATATGTTTAGCAACGAAATTTGTCTTTCGTTGCAGATTGTGTCAGGCTTTTACTTTTTGCAACAAAATTCATAAGTCGTTACAAAATTTTGTTGCTAATTCATTGGAGGGAAAAAATTTCGTGAGAAATTCGTTGCAAAATTTTCGGTCACTTGATTTTCCGTCATCGTGGGCAACGAAACTTTTTTTGTTACTAAAAATGGGGCTTTATAGAACGATTTTTGAGTAACGACTTTATAAGTCGTTCTTTAAAAGTGTATGTTTAGCAACGAAACTTGTCATTCGTTCTGATTTTGTCGAGCTTTCATTTTTGCAACGTAATTCATAAGTAGTTGCAAAATTTGAAATAAAATTAGATTAGAAATTAGTTGCAAAATTTCTAACCACTTGATTTCTCCTCATCGCGTAGGCAATAAAAGTTTTTTTGTTGCTATATTTAGATTGTCTAATATAGACCACATTCATTGACAACAATTTTATTTTTTTTTTATTTCGACTATTTGCATATTAAAATATAATAATAATTTTAATAATAATAATATTAAAATAACAATAACAATAATAATAAAATAATAATAATAATAATAATAATAATAATAATAATAATAATAATAATAATAATAATAATAATAATAATAATAATAATAATAATAATAATAATAATAATATGATAATAATATCAAATAAATTTTTAGATTAAAGAAAAGTTATACTCCATTCATTTCAAAGTATAGTATTAATATTAATTTTAAAAAGTTAATTAAACACATTTTCAAATTCAAATTTTAAATAATTTAATCTATGTTTTATACTTTTATCAATATAATTTTAAATATTATAAAATTAAACTATTTTTATATATTCCAAAATTAGAGATAAATTTACCAAAAATAGGAAGTACTCCATGTTTATCGAGACATTGAGGAAACAAAATAAGATAGAAATACCAACCCATTAAAACTTATAGAATGAAATAAGTTTTATTTAATTATTTTTTATTTGGGGGGTTAGGGAAAAGAGAGAGGGAAAGCAAAAAAAGAAGAAGAGTGTTATAAAACTTTAGCAAAGTATAGAAAGATACTCTTATAATTGCTGCATAAATTTAGAGAGAATAAGAAAGAGAAAAGAGATAGAAACCTTCAGAGAATTTCTTATTAAAATTCCTTCAGTATGAATTCCTTTATATAGAAAAAATGAAGTCATGGGAGAAGAAACTATTTGCTCACGGGAGAAGGAAGGAAGCAATATAATTCACGGGTTCCCTCTTTTTGAGGGAATCAACACATGCATTATAACACTTTCCCTGATTCCCTACAATAGAAGATTATGTCTCATTAAAAACCTTATTAAGAAAACCCAGTAGGAAAAACTTAACGAAGGGAAAAAGAGTACATATCTTTTACATAAATATCTTAATTGACTGCCTCGTTAAAACCTTGTCAGGGAAAAAATCCATTGGGATAAAAACCGTGACTAAGAAAAAAAAGTCTGATCTTCCCCTCAAAAAGAATTCATTACTTCTTGATGAAATGTTGTCACAAGTCTTTCAATCGAGACATTCCAATCCTTTTCCAAAGTTTTGCAAACATTGCATTTGGTAGCGACTTTGTGAATAAGTCGGCTAGATTATCACATGATCGAATTTGATGCACATCTATATCACCCTTCTTTTGTAGCTCGTGTGTGAAGAAGAATTTAGGTGAAATGTGCTTTGTTCTATCTCCTTGATGTACCCTCCTCTAAGTTGAGCAATAAATGCGGTGTTATCCTCATCTGTAATTGTAGGAATGTCTTTGATTGATGGTAATCCACATGACTTTTGAATATGCTGAATAATTGATCTCAACCAAACACTCTCTGCTTGCTTCATGTATAGCGAGAATCTCTAAGTGATTTGAAGATGTAGCTGTCATGGTTTGCTTTGTGGATTTCCAGGATATAGCCGTGTCACAATATATAAATACATAATCTGTTTGTGATCTTCCATTATGTGGATCTGATAAATATCCTGCATCGGCATATCCAACCAATCGCGACGTTGAATTTCTTGGATAAAATAACCCAAGATCTATACTTCCACGGAGGTATCTAAAAATGTGTTTGATCCCATCCCAATGTCTCTTAGTCGGAGAAGAACTGTATCTTGCTAACAAGTTGATGCTGACAAAAGTAATATCGTCGTGTACAGATAGGTTTAAGATACATAAGAGCACTATTGCACTTAGGTATGGAACTTGAGTCCAAGAACTTCTTCCCCACTTTACAGAGGTAGAAATGGATCTTTATCAACTTCTAAAGATCGAACAACCATCGGGATAGTCAAAGGATGAGCTTTATCTATATAAAAGCAGTGAGAATCTTTTCAAAGATATGTGGATTGATGAACAAAAATTTCAGATGCTAAATGCTCCACTTGTATTCCCAAACAGAATTTTGTCTTTCCAAGATCTTTCATTTTAAATTCATCTTTTAAATAAGTAGCAGTTCTTGTGAGTTCTTCAGGAGTACCTACAAGATTCAAATCATCCACATATACAATAATAATGGAAAATCCACTTTGTGATTTCTTAATAAAAACACATGGACATACTTGATCATTTATATATCCATCTTTTATTAAATAATCACTAAGTCGAATAAATCACATACGACCAGACTGTTTCAACCCATACAATGAGCGTTGTAACTTGATTGAATATATGTGATGTGGCCTTTGTGATTAAGCCATTTTCAATCCTTCAGGGATTCTCATGTAAATCTCACTGTCAAGTGAGCCATATAGGTATGCTGTTACAACATCCATCAGACGTGTTTCCAAACCTTCCATGGTTGCCATACCTATCAAAAAGCAAAAAGTGACTCCATCCATTACTGGAGAGTATATATCTTGATAATCAATACCAGGTATTTATGAAAACCCTTGAGCTACAAGTCGGGCTTTGTATCTCACAATTTCATTTTTCTCATTTCGCTTTCGTACAAATACCCATTTGTTTTCAACCGGGATTACACCCGGCGGTGTTTGGACTACTGGTCCAAATACTTCTCTTTTCAATAGAGATTATAGCTCAGTTTGAATAGCATCTTTCCATTTTGGTCAATATTTTCTTTTCCGACATTCTTCCACATTTTGTGGTTCAGGATCCGTGTTAGGAATCAAAGTAATATCGATCTTTATAGAAAAAGTAAATATATCGTCAATCGTGACTTTGCTTGATCCCATATTTTTTCATCATATACATAATTTATTGAGATCTCTAGGTGTTCATCTCTTATCCCTTCATTTGAGATTTTGAACCTCTCCGAAATTTATTCACTCTTAGAATATGTACGCTTTCTAGAAAGCGGTTTGTACCTCTTCTAGGGCTATTTTCACTCTTGGAATAAGAGCTATTTCTGGAGCGGGTATTCCTTCAAGGATTTCTTTATTTGTTTTTGATTTTCCTGGTACAGTGTCTTTTGCACCAATCGGTCTTCCACACTTACGGCGTGGTTTAGATTCTTCTATTATCTTATTAAATCAATTCTCCAGAATTTATTTTTCAATAGGTATTTTTATTCTCTTTGGAGTATTCATCGCAGGTGTACATTGACTTTATCACTTTTTCTAGCATCATTAAATGCATACGGTGTGGCGCCCCAAAATTAGGTATACATCACCCATCTTGGGTGACACCTACATGGATGTAGAAATTAAAAACAACTTATTAACATAAGCGTAGTGTATACAATACGACATAAGCGTATGCGTTTAAATACAAATATAAATCTACTAGATATTATACAAACTCAAACAAAAAGTCCTCATCACACAGTTATTATCACACTATTTTACAGAATAGTGAGGACTACTAATGCTATCTTCAGGACCATCACTCGTTTCCCCGACTCGTCCCAGCTATATTATCATTTCCTGAAGAGAACAGTGAAAGAAAGGGTGAGCTCAACTAGCCCAGTAAGAAATATTATGACTAAGATAATGAGAATAAATTATCAATAGTCTTGATAATGTTAAAGCGATAAAATACAATGTACAACCGGTTTAGCTGCGGTGAATATCGCAATCCATTAAAAAGTCAAGTAGAAAATAAAGTCTACTATCTTTTAGGTTTTAAAAGGTTTTTCATCATGTTTATACCGAGACTCGACTTTAATAAATATTTCACATCATCGAATCACCCCGCACTTTACTGGCCGAGGATATTCTTTTAGTATCGCGACCACAATTATTCATGCACTACTACGGGCGAGAATATTTGTGTATTCATTAATGGTCATGATCGTGCCAACAAGCGTCCATCAATGCACTACTACTAATCGAGGATTTTTATCACATCATTTGTAACATTACGGTCATGATTACACCGAATAGTCTCTCGGTCATAATCATACCAAGTCCATCTATGCACTACATGTGCCACGGATGACTTCAAAAAAAAATATAAACATGAGGATGATGACAATGATATAAGAATTCAATAAAACAAGTTCAAGAATTATTTTATCCGAGGAATTATTAACGTCCAAATTGTCAACATGATCTTTGTTTTGTAGAGTAAAATTCAAGAATGATCGGAAGAATATTTCCATGAAAGATCTTTGGATGAAACGCAAATATCAAGGATATTCTACTAATTTCATGGAGTATAGAAGTCAAAGTTTTAACCAATTTGGGTATAATAAAGAATGGAATAACAAAAGAAATCACCACGCATGCGATAAATCGCTTGCACGAGGTTATTCCAAGCAGAATAATAAATAACGGAACGGTCGGTGAAATTCACTGCACCGATGGATGTTCAACAGAATAATAAAATGGAACCGGATCCGGTAAAACACATGATAGGATATTCAATGAGAATAATAAAAGCGGGCAAGATTAGGTGTAAAAACACACGCACGAGGATGTTCCAACAGAATAATAAAGAGGCGGAACCAGTCGGTGTAAAACACATGTGAGCAGGATGTTCCAAGCGAGAATAATAATAAAGAGCGGAACCAGTAAAAGGTGTAAAACACACATGAGCATGGATGTTCAGCAGAATAATAATAAAAAAAGCGGAACCAGGTAGATTTGTAAAACACATGCAGCAGGATGTTCCAATGAGAATAATAGAAGAATGTCACCAAGTATAGGGTAAACCACTTATACAAAGTTATTCCAGCAGAATAATAAGCGATGGAATAACAACAGTTCTCTTCATGAATAAGAAAGAATAACACCCCTTACATTTGGTAGGAGATTGAATCTTTGCAGCAGTAGTAACAAAATACTCTTCTTCTTTCTCTCTTATTCTCTATACTTTCTCTCTATAGCTTGAATGAATTCGTGAAAAATAATGAAGCCCTAGGCCTCTATTTATAGAAGATTTCTAGCTTAAGCACCTCGATATGTGAAAAGCGAGTAAAGCGAAGCGGTGGTTTGGCGCTCAGTAATGTGAAACGACAAGTGGTTCGGCCTTTGTAATGTGAAGCGACAAGTGGTTCGACGTCTGGTAAAGGTAATTACTATTGTGAAGGTAAATACTATTGACGAAGGTAAATACTATTCACAAGGGTAATTACTTATTGGACGAAGGTAATTACTTATCGCGAAGGTAAATACTATTCACTGAGGTAATTACTATTGTGAAGAGACTCTTAGATGATGACATATGAGCCCCCATAAAATAATCAAACTTACCACAAATCATTTTTTTTCATCAACACATATTTAATCTTTCAACAATTATTAATCATTTATAACTTGTCGTCTCGATTATTGATTTAATACTATAACATATTATACTGAGATGATCTTTGTGACAATAATTGAATCAATAATATAAGAGATATGATCTGAAAGATTCATCGTAGTAATAATTGAGCATAATTGAGTGTGACTTCTCACGTAAGCATCGATAATCAATCCGCAGTGTCTACTTACGCAACTACGCGTATTCATCGTACTTTTACCACCGGGTAGTTCAACAGTTTTAAGCGGTAACACCTCCGTAGTTATTTTTATAAAATATTTTTGTCGTTTTCTCAATCAAATGATGAAATACATTAATGGGTCCCACCAATGATTGAGCCATCATCACGAATATTCCCTAACAAAAGAATATTCCCACCAAACGAATATTTTATAACAACTTGCATACTTTGCAAAATTTATAAATATTACCCACAACTATAACATTATATCAAATTTATTCCATAATATTCAAAAATAATATTTATAGAAAAATTCATCTTTATTTATAAAAGCTGGGGTCTTACATCTGGCATTTGATTTGCAATATTTTGTAAATGAATAATTCTTTGAACTTCAATTTCACATTATCCTGTACGAGGATCAAGTGAATTTAAATCTGATGCATTCCATGATATTTCAGAGGGTTTTTTGTTTAAAACTTTCCCTCCTCCTAATGTTGGAAATATAGATTTATCAAAATGACAATCTACATAACGTGCAGTAAAAACATCTCCAGTTAAAGGTTCAAGATATCTGATAATAGAAGGAGAATCAAAACCAACATAAATACCTATTCTTCGTTGGGCTCCCATCTAAGTTCTTTGTGGAGGTGCAATTGGAACATATACTGCACTTCCAAAAACTCGAAAGTGTGATATGTTGGGCATCTGTCCAAGAACTAACTGTAGAGGAGAAAATTTATGAATAGCCGTTGGTCTTACTCGAATGATGGCTGCAACATGAAGAATTGCATGACCCCAAACTGAGGTAGGTAAGTTAGCCATTAACATTAATGGTCGTGCAATTAGTTGAAGTCTTTTTATTAAAGATTCAGCTAAACCATTTTGTGTATGAATATGAGGAACAGAATGCTCAATAGAGATTCCAATAGTCATACAAAAATTATTAAAAGTCATTGATGAAAATTCAGCTGCGTTATCAAGTCGAATTGACTTGATTGGATGATCAGGGAACTGTGCTTGTAACTTGATTATTAGAGCAAGAAGTTTTGAGAAGACAAAGTTTCGAGAAGAAAGAAGACAAACATGAGACCAGCTAGTTGAAGCATCTATTAAAACCATGAAATATCGAAATGGGCCAGACAATGGGTGAATAGGTCCACAAATATCTCCGTGAATTCTCTCTAAGAATTTTGGGGCATCTTTATAAACTTTTACTGGTGATGGTCTAAAATTAATTTTCCTCGAGAACACGCAGCACAAGAAAATTCACTACTAGGAAAAACCTTCTTATCTTTGAGAGGATGACCAGTAGAATTTTCAATAATCTGACGACGATCATAGAAGTACACGGATGGTAGGAGTCTTTCATGCCAAAGCATAAAGGATTTGGGATCTATGATTTTTGGAATCATAACAATATGAGACTCAATTGCTATAATTTTCATAGTATATAATCCAGAAGAGCTTGAATGAAGTTTTTCTAAGATATTCTTTTTTTCAGAAATAGTAGAAGTAATGAGAAAATATTCATTATCATTCTCATTGGTTGTTTCAATGTGAAAATCATTTAGTCGAATATCTTTAAAACTAAGCAAATTTCTTCTTGATTTACTATAATATAGAGCATTTTTGATAAAAACTTGTGTCTCATTTGGTAGCATGAAACTAGCTTTTCCAAATCCCTCGATTAAATTTGATGTGCCAGAGATAGTTCCTACATTTCCCTTAGCTTTGATTAGTTGTGAAAAATATTTCTCATTTCGAAGGATTGTATGAGTTGTTGCACTGTTTGCTAAACATATATCCTCCATATCCATTAAAAATGGTCTGACACATATAAAAACATAAATAAGAAAAGTTATATTTCAAATATAATTTTATTCATGAGAAACACATACCACATATAGAATGAAAACTAGTAATATTATACATGCGGGGGTGTTTAATTAAAACAAGAAATTAAACGATATCCCAAAAGATACTTTCAGAAGGTTCAGTAATATCAACAACCTTTTCCTCATTGTTGGTCATTGGTGGATCATCAACAATATTCAATTGATGATTAACAAAGTTTGTTTCTGCCTCCATTACTTTGTTCTTTTGAGACTCCTGGAATAAATTAACCAGATGCCTCGGCGTCACGGCAGTGCACGCCACCCAATGCCCATTCATCCCACACCTAAAACAAACATCGGGTTTGTTCTTTTTCTGTGTTGCATTTTCTTTATTTTTACCTGACCCAGACACTTGCCACTTCTGGTGGCCTAAATTGTCGCGGTTCTGGAATTTGTTGTTATGATGGCCTCGTTTATTCTTTCGTCCCCAAGACTTCTTATTATATGACCATCTATTGTCACGTTTATTCTGCTGGAATGACGTGCTGTTAATATCTGGCAATGGGGTAGCACCCGTTGGCCGTACTTGATGATTTTTCAACAACAATTCATTATTCTTTTCTGCAACAAAGAGGATAGACAACAAGTCACTGAATCTTGTGAACTTACTCGCCTATATTGTTGTGGTGAGAATCATGTTGGTGGGATGAAAAGTTGAAAGTGTTTTCTCTAACATTTGGGTTTGTAAACCGGATCTCGCATGACAAAGCCAAAGTAGAGGTTATTCTATAAACATTGGAACTATATTTAAGTAATTGATTTGTAATCTTGTAGCCTTAAATTAAGCCACTCAAATTTGGCATTAGGAAAACAACCAATTTTGGTGGTCAAATCTTTCCTTGATTGTGTCCATAAAGACAAAGGATCTTTGGTATTAAATACTCTGGTCTTTAATCCTTCATCAATATGGTGACGAAGAAAAATTATGGCTTTTGCATTTTGTCTTAGAAGTTGTTGTATTTCGATTCAATGGTCTTTTCTAACTCATTTGCACTAAGGTGCGATTCTCGCATCAAGTGCCCAAGCCAAATAGTTGTCTCCAAAGATTTTTAAAATAGAAAAATCTATTTTGCCAAGTTTGTCATCTATCACAGGTTAAAAGCACAATTATTATTTATTAAAATAATAAATAATTGTATGTATGATATAAAAAAATAAACTACGTCACGACCTCAAGTGGTGATAAAATGTAAATATAAATAATCTTATATTTATGTTATTATCATAATGCAAATAGATCTTCACCCGGCATGCGGTAGTTCGCATAGACAGGTTATTCCAACAGAATAATAAATAATGGAATAACATAAGAATTTCACCATACATACGGTGGTAGTCGTGTAGGCGAGTTATTCCCAATGATAATAATAAAGAATGGAATAACAAATGTAATTCACCATTAAATGCGATAGATAATAGAACCGGTCACGCGTAAATGCGCATCAGGATATTAAAGCAGAATAATAAAGAATAGAACCAGTCATGCTTAAACACACGATGAGGATATTAAAGCGAGAATAATAAATAATGGAACTAGGTCATGCGTAAGAAGCACGTACGAGAATATTAAACCGAATAATAAAGAATGGAATAACAGAATAATTTCACCATGTATGCGGTATTTCGCATATACAGGTTATTCCCACAATTTAATAAGCGGTAAAAAGGTTCCCACCAAGTCTTGTAAGATCAAAAAGGATAGATGGTACCATTGTAAATAACAGAATTTAATGGCAAAAAGGTTCCCACCAAGTCTTGTAATATCAACAAGGATAGATGGTACCTCTGTAAATAACATAATTTAAAATGGACAATAAAACATAAATATAACTTGACAGTTAAAGAATATAATAAGCGGCAAAGCCAAACCAATTGTATAAGAATAAAATTATATTATTGGTAGCATAACCAAACTGGTAATATAATAATAAATTACAAGAATTTAATTTTACCGTCTCAGTTGGTTAGAGCTTCGTGCTGATAACGTGTTATAAAACTTTAGCAAAGTATAGAAAGATACTCTTATAATTGCTGCATAAATTTAGAGAGAATAAGAAAGAGAAAAGAGAGAGAAATCTTCAGAGAATTTCTTATTAAAATTCCTTCAGTATGAATTCCTTTATATAGGAAAACTGAAGTCACGGGGGAAGAAACTATTTGCTCACGGAAGAAGGAAGGAAGCAGAAGGAAGCAATATAATTCACGGGTTCCCTCTTTTTGAGGGAATCAACACATGCATTATAACAAATAGGTTATTATTTTACTTATAGATTGCAAAATTAATGGTTGACCCACCAACTCATTATTAAGTAAGTTGGTTACCCACTTATCTTAGACAATCTGAATTGGGTTGGGTAAAATTAAACCAACCCATTCAATTATGATAATATAACTGAAGACTTCCACACTGATTTGAAAATGCTATTCTCTAGTTTACAAACTAATAGTAACAACCTACTCCAAATCAACTACACTCAGATACAACACCACCAGGATGAATGAACTAATGTGGAAGCTAAAGAAGTCAAAAAGAAAGATAAATCTCTCTCCTATTCCTCATCAACTACCAACTTATTTAAGTATCAAAAAATTTGAACCGACCTTCGTGAGAAGTTCTTGGCGACATCCTTCCCCATCGCAATCATGACATCATAGGAATATGGGCCTTTCTAGAAGTTTGAGTATTGAAAACATGATGAGAAAAGAAATAATATTAACAAAGTGGCAAATATAAGTTCTACGGAAAGCTAAATGTAATTCACGAATATATCATCGAAAGTCATTAGTGTTATCTTTGCGAGTTTCATCAGAGAGAAACCGACCCTTTAAAAGCGGAGTTTTCGACTTCCGTCTCTGGCGGGCGTATCCGTAAGACTTACCAAACTTTTATAAATAAGAAGATGAATTTTTTATAAAATATTTTTTTTGAATATTATGGAATATGGAATTTGATATAATGTTATAGTTGTGGGTAATATTTATAAATTTTGCAAAGTAAGCAAGTTGTTATAAAATATTCGTTTGGTGGGGAATATCTTTTTTGTCGGGGGAATATTTGTCTGACGGCTCAATCATTAGTGGACCCCTAAGCGGAAGTATTGTCGTAGTTAGAAAGCGACAAAATTATTTTTCTATAAAAATAACGGCGGAGGTATTCTGGTCAAAGCTGTTGAACTACCCGGTAGTAAAAATACGATGTCTGGCGTAGTTGTATAGTAGCGCGATATTGATTATTGATGCTTACGTGTGAGAAGTCACTTCATTTATGCTCGATTATTTACTCTGATAATTCACGCATCATCATATCTCTTATATTATTGATTGATTATTGTCACGATTATCATACGTATAATATGTTATAGTATTAAATTATTAATTGAGGCGACAAGTTATAAATGATTAATAATTGTTGAAAGATTAAATATGTGTTGATTAAAAATAAAATGATTTGTGGTAATATTTATTGATCCTTGATGTATATAAAAGTGCATTATGAGGCGTTTGTGGTAAGTTTGATTATTTTATGGGGGCCCATATGTCATCATCTAAGAGTCCTTCGTCGATAGTAATTACCTTTGTGAATAGTAATTACCTTCTTGTAATAGTATTTACCTTCGTCGATAGTAATTACCTTTGTGAATAGTAATTACCTTTGTGAATAGTAATTACCTTCATCAATAGTATTTACCTTAAATCGATAGTATTTACCTTCGTCGATAGTATTTACCTTCGTCGATAGTAATTACCTTCGTCGATAGTAATTACCTTCGTTGATAGTAATTACCTTCGTCGATAGTAATATGAATAGTAGTTATCCCTTGATATTACGAGAGTTAAGCGCCTCTTCTTGATTGTTCGAGGTTAATTACCCCTTCATGAAATAGTAGTTGTCTCTTGATATTACCAAGAGTCATTTTGACCCTTCGTTAAGACCAAAAGCCACCCTCGGTTTTTCTATAAATAGAAAAGCTCATTCCTTCATTATTTCTTACGAATTCAACTTTGAAACTCTAGAGAGAGAAACTATAGAGAGAAAGAAGAAAAGTATTTTCTTACTTCACTTTTCAATATTGACTCTTCTAAGGTAGGGAATATTATTTGTTGTACTCGTAAGGGTGTTATTTTTTTATTCATGAAGAGAACTTACATTATTCCATTCTTTATTATTACATTGGAATAACTTTTGTAAAAGTGGCATACCCTATACATGACTTTGTATATGCGGAATACCTATACTTGGTGAAATCCTTATATTATTCTATTCTTTATTATTACATTGGAATAACTTTGGTATATTTATATCATGTACCAGATATCCCTATACTTGGTGAAATTCTTATATTATTCCATTTTATTTATTAGTTGGAACAACTTTATCATATTTCTGTGGGACCCTATATTGGTGACATTCTTCTATTATTTTATTATTTACATTGGAACATCACATGCGTGTGTTTTCAGGACGGGACTGATTTAAATCTTTATTATTACATCTTTATTATTCATTGGAATATCACATGCGTGTGTTTTTAGGACTGGTTAGATTTTATTATTACGTATTTATTATTACATTGGAATAACACATACATCTGAAATCCGCGTGCGTGGTGATTTCTTTTGTTATTTCATTATTTATTATACTCGGTTGGTTAAAATTTTGACTTTATACTCCATGAATTTAGTGGAATATCCTTGATATTTGCGCTTCATCCGATATTTTTAATGAAAATATTTTTACGAGCATTCTTGAATTTTACTCTACAAAGCGATATCGTGTTGACAATTTGGGCGTTATTAGTTCTGAATAAATTAATTCGTGAACTTGTTTTATTGAATTATTATGTCATTGTCATCATCCTCATGTTATATTATGTTATCTTTGGCTTACGTGCATAGATGAACTTAGTATGATTATGACCGAGGATCATTCGGTATAATCATGACTTGATATAAATGATGTGACAAAAGTCCTCGGTGGCACGTAATGCGATGATGGATAGTTTTTGGTATGATTATGACCGGGGTGATTCGGTATAGTCGTGACCATTGATAATTTGATGAAAATCCTTTGGTAGTAGTGCGGGGATGATTAGATATTGTGGTTTATTCATTAAAGCTGAGTCTTAGTGATAAAAATTGATGAAAACCTTTTAAAACCTAAAAGATAGTAGACTTTATTTTCTCTTGACTCTTTTAATGGATTGCATATTCAGCTATGATTAAAGCTGGTTGTCTATTGTATTTTATCGGTTTAACATTGTTGAAGACTATTGATAATTTATTACGCATTATCTTAGTTATAATATTTCTTCTTTGGGCTAGTTGAGCTCACCCTTTCTTTCACTTTATTCTTGAGGAAATGAGAAGAATATAATTTGGGACGAGTCGGGAAAAGAGTGATGGTCCGAAGATAGCATTAGTAGTCCTCACTATTACATTAAATAGTGTGACAATAAATGTAATGAGGACTCCTTGAGTATGGATATTGTCTAAATGACAATATTCTATTAGAACTCTCGGTTTATGTATTTTGTCGTATGTTACTGACGGATGTATAATTAAGTTTGTATTTGAATTTATGTACCATGTAAGTGGCGACCCAAGATGGGTGGCGTATACCTAATTTTGGGGGCGTCACGGTTGGTATCAAAGCTTAGGGATATGATCCTGGCTAAGATCTTGAGATAAGAACTAGGAGGGGAGGCGGGGAATTCCAGCAGCTAGTATGACCTACTAAGTTTATTTGTTATTTAATTGGTCGGTCGAGTATAGGGATAATATTTGATATATTAATTAACCCTTGTGTTGTGGCGGTGTTTGGAAATGGCGGTGAAAATATTCCTGATGGAGTGAATGTGGACCGTTGTGACACCTTTAATCACTAATCGAGTTAATGCGATTGTCAGACGAGGAACAAATTAGAGATATCCACGTAGTGAATGAAGAACTAATTGTTGCTTTTAGAGCTATTCTGCGAGAGGTAGCGGTGAGAGTGAGGAAGAAGAGGAAGAAGAGGAAGAAGAGGAACACGAGGAGAATTGGTTAGAAGAAATTTATGATCAAAACTTAGAATTACAAAATCGTGTTCGTGAGCTAGAAGAAACGAGGTTGAAGAAGAGCAGCAAGCGATGTCGTGGAACAAAGGGATCTGACAATTCAAAATTGGGTTACCCGAGTATGTGATGCTCGAACAAAATCACGCTTTGGCGAGGTGTAAGATATTAAAGTTGGAATCGAGAATTTAAAAATCAAAGATCGGTGAAAGAAGAAACAAGCTGAGCGAAGGAGAATAGGCGATGCGTGGGTAAAAAGCTTTGCTGTAGCGTTGATAGTGTAGAAAAAGGCGTCCAGATCGATAAAGCGAAATAGATGAAATGGACTTTGCTTTTGGATGACAATTGGGAGAACCGACATCGAATTGAATTACCACATGCATAGCGGTCGACCCGAATTCGATATGGATGGGAGAATAATGATTCAAATCATGGATCGGGGAATGTGAAGAAGCACTTAAGGGTGGAATGTACCCTATAGTAAAAAGTCGAACTCGGTAATTTAAGAGAGGCGTTTATCGAGAAACCCGAACGAGTTATTACGGGTAAATTAATTATAAATTATTGCGAAGTCTATACTTTATTCAATACAAGTTCTACCACTCTTTTATTCTACCTAGTTGTGTTCGATGTTTAAATTTGACTCAGGAAAAATTAGACTTTGATTTATCTATTGAAACTTCGTTGGGAGAAACCTTCGTTACCTCCTTTGTTTATTAATCTTGTTGTTTCAAATAAACACTTTCACGATCTTATCTCTTTGAAAATACTTGCCTTTGAGGTAATTTTTGAAAGCGATTGATTAACTACTTATTATTCTTTTTTGTAAGGTTGTTAGCTTTCATATTCTAACCAACTGTTATCTGAATTCAAAGTAAACAAACCCTAAAGTTAATCCTTTGTTATATCAAGCCGTAAGTAAAGAGCCCCGATCCTTTTCGTTGTTGACTTCCTTGTGTGGAATGCAGAAGCGGACTTTACGTAGGCGGCGTCGTGAATAGCGATGACAAGTTGATAGGTATCATTGTGAGGTCTTATCTAGGTTAAAGGATAGAAGTCACAGTTGGTATCGATGTAACGTCTTATCGAGTCTTGGATAAGAGTAGCGATTTTGAATGATATTTCTATCATTAATAAATTTCTTGGCGTATTCTTGAAGATTTCTAGCCTACCTAGGCGTGAAATCCAATTTTGTATTGACAAAGATAAAAAAAACCCATTTCTTAAACCCTCGAATATTTCTTGACTAAAAGGATGCATTTACGAGGATTATGATGAAAGTCATAATAAAAGCATTGGACTAATGAAAATCATGGGTATATGAAGTATTAGTAAGTGTTATGATGAGTTATGTGGTTATTATGTGAAAACATGAAAGTTTCTTAGAAATCACAAAGGGTTGAAAAATCGATTTTGGTAAAAAGCGTAACATGAAATTCAATTGACCATATCTCTATTATATTTTGAATTTTTGAGTGTGGTCAAGTCCTAGAGTTAGATCTATGAGTTTTGTAGCTTATCCAAGTGGAATCCTTTGGAAAAGGTCTTTGTAGATTTTCGTGTGGTGAATTTAGCAAAAGAGTCCAAAGCTGCAAATTACAAAAGCGCTCTTGCTTGAAACTTTAAAGGGGCTGTTTTGGCCACTAAATTTATGTGAAAAATTCTGGCCTTTTGGGACATGAAAATATATGTTATAAAGTACCTCCTGTCCAAAAATGAGCTCATTTCGACTTAAAATGAACAAGTTATGACCATTTCAATATTTAGGTTTTTTGACGAAAAATGCTATAAGCTGGAGTTCTATAACTCAGATGACCATGAAATTTAAGCTGGAGGCTCACATTAACATGTGTAAGGTCCTGCCAAGATTTGGGAATTTTGGAGTTAAACTTGAGGTAGCTAATTTCTTAAGGAATTAATTAGAAATTGATTTTTGAAAAATAGTAAATGAATTTTTAAAATTAGAGAAAAATATATTTTCATTATGGGACTATATTATGCTAAATCCCAGAAAAGAAATATTTTTGGGACTGATTTGGTATTTTCATGAAAATAGTTTAATTCTGAACATATGAGTTAAATATGTTATGTGAAATATGAAAGTTGAAAATAGGATTTTATGGCTAGAGAATCCTATATAGAGTATATGCATATTTTTTGATGAGGATTTGATAATTGGTGATGATATCTTATGAGTATGGCATTTTGAATGATTAAATGCATTATATGGTAAAAGCGTAAACAATTGAGATAAATTGTTTATAAATTTATGAAGTGATTAAAATATTGTTATAATATTAATGATATTAGATTATGAGATTATTAAGTGATTGATAACATGGGGATATTCTTGAATCTGGATAAATTATATTATAAATGTTTAATATTTATCCTTTATCTCATTTGATTGATTCTTTATATCATTATCCTCATGCTTATATTGTGTTGAAAGTAAATACATGGCTTACGTGAATAGATGGACTTGGTATGATTATGACGAGGGATTATTTGGGTATAATCATAGTAGTAATTGAAAAACACGATTATCTTTGGTAGTAGTGCATGGATAATTTAATTTGGTCGTGATCTTAATGAATACGATTATCTTTGGTAGTAGTGCATGGATAATTTGTGGTCGTGATCTTAATGATATACGATTATCTTTGGTAGTAGTGCATGGATAATTTGTGGTCGTGATCTTAATGAATACCACGATTATCTTTGGTAGTAGTGCATGGATAATTCGTGGTCGTGATCTTAATGAATATCCTTGGCTTTTGTGTAGTGCGGGGATGATTCGATGATATGGATTAATTATTGGTGAGTCTCGTGATGAAATATTAATTCATGGATGTGGTAAAAAGTCGTCTTTGGTAGTAGTGCATTGATAGACTTGGTATGATTATGACGAAAGGATTATTCGGTATAATCATGGTAGTAATTGAAAACACGAATATCCTTGGCGATGAGTGCATGGATAATTCGTGGTCGTGATCTTATTAAAAATTGCGTCTCGGCATTATTGGTTTCTGATTTGTATATCTTTGGCTGTAGTGCAAAGATGAATTGTTAATGAATATCTTTGGTAGGATTGCGAAGATGAATTTAATATTTTTAACGATAAAGGTATTCAAGGTATCCTCACCTCTTTATCATATCAGTCGTACCCTAATTTCGGTGAAATTTCATAAGAAGGGAGGTTGTAAGACCTGACTTTTATAAATAAAGATGAATTTTTTATAAATATTATTTTTGAATATTATGGAATAAATTTGATATAATGTTATAGTTGTGGGTAATATTTATAAATTTTGCAAAAAGTAAGCAAGTTGTTATAAAATATTCGTTTGGTGGGGAATATTCTTTTTGTCGGGGGAATATTAAATGCAATGGCGGCTCGATCATTAGTGGACCCCCTGGCGGAAGTATTGTCGTAGTTAGAAAGCGACAAAATTATTTTTCTATAAAAATAACGGCGGGAGGTATTCTGTAAAAAGCTGTTGAACTACCCGGTAGTAGTAAAAATGCGATGTCTGGCGTAGTTGTATAGTAGTATGCGATATTGATTATTGATCTTTACGTGAGAAGTCACTCAATTTATGCTCGATTATTTACTACGATAATTCTTTGCATCATATCTCTTATATTATTGATTGATTATTGTCACAGTATCATCATCGTATAATATGTTATAGTATTAAATTATTAATTGAGGCGACAAGTTATAAATGATTAATAATTGTTGAAAGATTAAATATGTGTTGATTAAAAATAAAATGATTTGTGGTAATATTTATTCGATCCTTGATGTATATAAAAGTACATTATGAGGCGTTTGTGGTAAGTTTGATTATTTTATGGGGGCCCATATATGTCATCATCTAAGAGTCCGCCGTCGATAGTAATTACCTTTGTGAATAGTAATTACCTTTTAAATCGATAAGTATTTACTTTCGTCGATAGTAATTACCTTTGTGAATAGTAATTACCTTTGTGAATAGTAATTACCTTCGTCGATAGTATTTACCTTCGTCGATAGTATACCTTTACCTTATCGATAGTAATTACCCTTCAATAATAGTAATTACCTATAGTAATTAACCCCTTCAAAAATAGTAGTTGTCCCTTGATATTACAAGAGTTAAGCGCCTTTCTTGATTGTTCGAGGGTTAATTACCCTTCATGAATAGTAGTTGTCTCTTGATATTACCAAGAGTCATTTTGACCCTTCGTTAAGACAAAAGCCACCCTCGGTTTTTTATAAATAGAAAGCTCATTCCTTCATTATTTCTTACGAATTCACTTTGAAACTCTGAGAGAGAAACTATAGAGAAAAAAGAAGAAAAGTATTTTCTTACTTCACTTTTCATATATTGACTCTTTAAGGTAGGGAATATTATTTGTTGTGTACTCGTAAGGGGTGTTATTTTTTTTATTCATGAAGAGAACTTACATTATTCCATTCTTTATTATTACATTGGAATAACTTTGTAAAAGTGGCATACTACTATACATGACTGTATATACGGAATACCTATACTTGGTGAAATCCTTATATTATTCCATTCTTTATTATTACATTGGAATAACTGTTGTAAATTGGCATACCCTATACATTATATGTATAATGAATACCCTATACTTGGTAAAATTCTTATATTATTCCATTCTTATTATTACATTGGAATATATCGTATATCTGAATCCCATGGGACTTGGTGACATTCTATTATTATCTTTATTATTCATTGGAACATCATGCATACGTGTGTTTCTTTAGAACTGGTTCCGTCTTTATTATTACATCTTTATTATTCTATTGGAATATCACATGCGTGTGTTTTTTTAGGACTGACAGTTAAATTTTATTATTACGTATTTATTATTACATTGGAATAACACATACATGCAATACCGCATGCATGGTGATTTCTTTTGTTATTTCATTATTTATTATACTCGGTTGGTTAAAATTTTGACTTTATACTCCATGAATTTAGTGGAATATCCTTGATATTTGCACTTCATCCGAGTATTTTTAATGAAAATATTTTTACGAGCATTCTTGAATTTTACTCTACAAAGCGATATCGTGTTGACAATTTGGGCGTTATTAGTTCTGAATAAATTAATTCGTGAACTTGTTTTATTGAATTATTATGTCATTGTCATCATCCTCATGTTATATTATGTTATCTTTGGCTTACGTGCATAGATGAACTTAGTATGATTATGACCGAGGATCATTTTCGGTATAATCATGGCTTGATATAAATGATGTGACAAAAGTCCTCGGTGCTTTTATAATGCGATGATGGATAGTTTTGGTATGATTATGACCGGGGTGATTCGGTATAGTCATGACCATTGATAATTTGATGAAAATCCTTGGTAGTGATACGAGAGATGATTAGATATTGTGGTTTATTCATTAAAGCTGAGTCTTAGTGATAAAAATTGATGAAAACCTTTTAAAACCTAAAAGATAGTAGACTTTATTTTCTACTTGACTCTTTTAATGGATTGCATATTCAGCTATGATTAAGCTGGTTGTCTATTGTATTTTATCGTTTAACATTGTTGAAGACTATTGAAGACATTATTGATAAATTTATTACGCATTATCTTAGTTATAATATTTCTTCTTTGGGCTGAGTTGAGCTGATGGTCCTTTTATAGCATTTATTTTATTCTCTTGAAATGAGAATATAAATGTAATGAGGACTCGAGTATGGATAAAAAAGTGATGGTCTATTAGAAGATAGCATTAGTAGTCCTCACTATATGTATAAATAGTGTGTATTTGAATAAATGTAATGAGGACTCCTTGAGTATGGATATTATCCAAATGACAATATTCTATTGGAGAACTCTCGTAGTTTATGAATCTGCAAATGCAGAGTACCTTTATCAAGTGCTAGCAAAATGTATAATTAAGTTTGTATTTGAACGCATTTATAGTTACCAACATAACATTCGACAGTTGAAGTATGGATCATCAAGATGGGTGGCGTATATACAAATCAAAGGGGGCGCAAAAGCGGAAGATTGTAATGGAGGCTGCTGTTCTTCTCATGGAAACAATTATACCTGAGAATTCAAATGATCTAAAGATTTGTGTCTGGTTCCAAATACAGTGAAGAGAGAGTGAGAGTGTGTGTGTGTGTGAGATGGTTCCAAAAAGAATTAAAAAGGGTCAAGATTTCAAAGGAGCAGATAAATTAATGGGTCAATATGGCTCAAATGACTAAACTGCCACTTTGTTAACCCACAATCATAACTGCATTTCTCTTCTCCCGAGGAAGGACCCTCGCTAGCACATGCACAATCTAAACACTATCTACATGATCCCTTCTGAATCCTCAGAAGAGATTACAAACCAAGGAGGAGATTATCTAACAATTGTTGGTTTCTTTCACATCATGCTCAATGGCAGGTTCAATCCTAAAATCAATCTTCATACACCCCAAACAACCCCAATGCTTCCATAAATCTGTTCCTTTAAACATAACCCGCAATTATAGCACTATAAGAAATAACACTTCTACTGGGCATTTAATCAAACACCCGCCGTGCCAATTCAATTGAATGAAAACTAACATAAGAAGTAACTAAAATAGTCCAAGTTGCAATATATCTATAACCCATTTGTTCAAAAACACAATTATATATATACTCTGCCATTAATTAGACCCATAAAAATGAATTAACGAATTTGCACAAATATATATATATATATATATATATATATATATCCGAATGAAACCCATTTTTAAAAGCATGACAATGAATTTCTTCACCTTTTCAAAGATTGGCGAGACTGGAACAGGCTTTGAGCAAGAAGGGAAACGAAAGAGAGGAAGAGGGAATTGGGTTCTCTTTTTTTGGAACGGAAGAGAGGAACATGACATTTTGATATCCTATCAAGCTTTCTTAGCTTAGTTTTTTTTTTATCTGATGGAGCTTAACTAGCGTACTCTATTTGTAGCGCCCCCAGCTCATGCTTCTAAAAGAATGACTCAACAGTCAGCATATTGCATATATAAACATATATGCATACATATACCTATATATTATAAATTAGTACATATATTATAATCTTAATACATGTATTAACATATTTTGATAATTTATACATTTATAATTTATGTATAAATTATTTTTATTAAAAATTGAATTAATTCATTTGCAAAATTAACACTTTTTGTGTAACGAAACACTATTTCAAATAATTAATATTTAATTCATTAATTATTTTAAATAACTCCTTTAATTTATACAATTAATATTGTATAATTAAATTAAATTTGATCATTCCTTCCATAAATTGTTTCAAAATAATTTATTTAACCTACACATTTCGTTTCAAATTAAATATTAATGTAGTTTACTAATTTGACACAAATGTTTATATATTGGTCCTTCAAACGTATTCAATTGGTATAATATAGAAGATTAAGCCATTAACCACGTAACATTTAATTATCAGCATAGTATTATTTCTCACTTAATCGAATAAATTTCTTTTTTTCAAAAATATTGATTTCCTCATCTCATATCTTTAGTTCATCTCTATTAGAAATAATATAATATATTAGGCCATCTCATAAATACATTATACATACATATATTATATATATATATATATATATATATATATATATATATATATATCTCAATAATGAGTTTAATTAACTCCCTCGTTTTTTATTAAAAATACTAACTTTAATTGACTATTTAATTGAAAGAATTAATCTCCTTGTTTTTGAATTTTATGTCATAATAATTCTATTGTCGATTCAAAGCTTAATATTCAAATTATATTATTTTATAATATAATTTGATCTAATCTCAACTAATTAATATTAATTAATTTTCTTCACTTTCATATTTCATTTAAGTAACTAACTTCATCCTTTTCTTTAATAGTTTAATTAACTATTAAATTTTACTTTTCAAATAAATGTATATATTTCATACTTGTATATACGTTTTAAATCCACCACATAAGTCACATAAATATATAACACATATATATTTATACATTCAAACCAGACACGTATCATAATGTGGGCCCAAGTGAAAATTAGGGTTCACATGACCTAATTGAATTAAATGCACAATTAGGGTTCCGCGACCTCATTAAATGTGCAAATTAGGGTTCACATAACCTAATGGAATGAAGACGGAAAAGCCAAAAATAAATAGGCGAGACTCGAGAGAAGCCTCCACGGGTCCTGAGGCAGAAGGCTCGTGGAGGCAGCTCGTTTTGGGAATTGATTGAGGGATTGAATTGGTGGCTAGAAGGACAGGACAATATGGGCATTATTCTAATGACTAAAAGGTATTTCTAGAATTTTCCTCAAAATATGTGCCTAACATGTGACTACTTAATTCCAGGAAACTCTATAAATACCCCTTCCATTCTAGGAAGGGAGGGGGACTCTTTTGGTGACTTAAGGCTTGGATTTTCCACCTAAAAGTACTAAAGGGTTTGGACTTCTCTTCAGACTCAAGACTTGGACTCTTGGAAGATCAAAGGGACCCTTTTGGTGACTTAAAGGCTTGGAGATTCCACCTAAAAGCACTAAAAGGGGTTTAGACTCTCTCAACTCGAAGGACTCAAGAAGGCTCTTGGAATCCTTGCTACCCTAACACGGTTCCCGGTTTCTAGGAGTTCTACCACGCGTTGTTGGAGTAATCGCCCACCTGTCGTTCTCCCCTCTTCAATCAACCAATCAATTCCGTGCTCTTTGTGGATTTCTCTCCTCCTCAGCAAACACGAAACCCTAACCCTAGCAAGGTACGATTTTCTTGCCCACATTTATTTGGCGACTCTGCTGGGGAGGTGTAGAATTTGTGAAGGGTATTCCCACAATTCGAAGTGGGAGAACTACAGGAAGAGCTGCTTCACCAACAAATAGCATTACCTCACCAGAGCCAGTTCCAAGGCAAGTAACTCAAGCATTCCAAGGCACAAACCTGGATTTTGACCAACCTGTGAGACCCCAGAATTTATGAATAAAGATTTAAATTTTTCAAAATATTTTTTTTGAATATTATGGTGTAGATTTGTTATAATGTTATAGCTGTGGGTAATATTTATAAATTTTACGAAGTACGCAAGTTGTTATATAATATTCGATTGGTCGGGGAATATTCGTTTTAACAAGGAATATTCGTACGATGGCACAATCATTGGTGGACCCCACAACGGAATTATTGTCGGATTGAGAAAATGACAAAAATATTTTATGAAAATAACGGCGAAAGTTTTATCGTTAATCTGTTGAAACACCGGTGTTAAAAAAATGCGATGTCTGGCGTGGTTGAATAGTAGACACCAGTATTGGTTATTGATGTTTACGTGATAAGTCACTCGGTTATACTCAATTATTGCTACGAGAATTTTGCATCATATCTCTCATATTATTGATTCGATTATTGTCACAAGATTATCATCTGCATAATATTTTATATATTATTAAATCAATAATTGAGACGAAAAAGTTATTCATATTATTAAATTGCAATATTTACAATGTCTGAAGTTACATCGAGGAGAGGTTTGGTCACCTAATTACGGCATGATAGGAGAAATCCTTATTGGAAAGCCCCTCTTTCTTGGGAGCGACATTGGTTGTTAAATATTGTGAGTTATGATATTAATGATGAATAAGTTCGTGTTGATTAAAGATGAATTTGATAGTTCCATTGTGTTGGGATTATTGGTGTTAGTTGAAATCAACATCTATTAGATGATAATTGATGTCAGGGGTTATATTGATAAATCGGATAATTTATCGGATAAATGAGCAATTAATTGCTACTAATTCACATGCTTATATAACTATTTGTTCACATGTGTGTACTATTGAATCACATTCTTATACTATTAGGGGAGTTGGTTCAAGATTGATAATACTTGCATGACTAAGTTAAAAAGGGAGGTATAGATGGAGGTACTATACTGTATTTCATATTTTCACATGATTATAACTATTGATTCACATGATTGAACTATTGATTCACATTATTTACTATTAGGGGAGTTGGTGCAAGTTTGATAATACTTGCAGGACTAAATTAAAAATGAAAAAAAAGTTGAAGGTATTGTACTGTAATTTTTCGAGCCCCAAAACGTGCAATTATTGAAACTATGCTTTCCTATAAATAGAAGCTCATTCTTCCTTCATTTCTCACCAATTCACTAAAATTATAGAGCAATTATTATAGAGAGAAATTGTAGAGAGAAAGAAGAAGAGAAGTTTGTTACCTCACTATTATAGTATCCAGTCTTCTGTTACCTCAAGGCTAACTCCAGAAATTCCCAAATCTTGACAGGATCTAACACATGTTAACGTGGGCTTCCAGTTTAAATTTCAGGGTCATCGGAGTTATAGAACTCCGGTTATGACATTTTTCGTCGAAAAAACCTAAATATTGAAATGGTCATAACTTGCTCATTTAAAAGTGGAATGAGCTCATTTTTGGACAGAGGTACTTTTATCGTGTATACTTTTATGTCCCAAAAGGCCAGAATTTTTCTCTCAAATTAAGTGGCCGAATCAGCCCTTAAAAAATTATGGGCAGTAGCTTTTTGCTATTTTCCAGCTTTTGACTCCTTTGCTAAAAACAATCCATATGAAAATCTACAACACTTTTTCTAGTGATTCCACTTGGATATGTTAGTAAACTCATAGATCTAACTCTAGGATGTGACCACACTCAAAAATTGGAAATATAATAGGAGATATGGTCAATTGAATTTCATGTTCCATTTTTACCAAAATCTGATTTTTAACTCTTTGTGATTTCTAAGAAACTTTCATGTTTTCTCATAATAACCAACATAACTCATCATAACACTTACTAATACTTCATATACCCATGATTTTCATCTGTCCAATGCTTTTATTATGACTCTCATCATAATCAATATAAACAGATCATTTCCACAATTTAATAAGGAATGAATACAAAAGATCATTCACCATGCATGTGGTAATCCACACAGGCAGGTTATTTCAACAGAATAATAAAGAATGGAATAATGGAAAAGATTCACCATGCGCATGCGATAGACTACACGAATGAGTTATTCCCAACAAAATAATAAATAATAGAACCAGTCAAAGCGTAAATGCATAGATGAGAATATTAAACGTAATAATAAAGAATGGAATAACAATGAAATTACCATGCATGCGATAGATCGCATGCAGACATGTTATTCCAACGTAATAATAAATAATGGAACCGGTGCAGCGTAACGCATGCACGTGATATTTTGATGTAATAATAAAGAATGGAATAACAACAGAAATCACCGTACATGCGATAGGTCAATATACTGGATAGGTTATTCCAATGTAATAATAAATAATGGAACCCTATTAAAACAGTAAACACATAGATAGGATATTCTGACAGAATAATAAAGAATGGAATAATAGAAGAGTTTCACAATGTATGTGGTACTTCGCATAAACAGGTTATTCCAACAGAATAACAAAGAATAGAATAATAGAAGAATTTCACTATGTATGCGGTACTTCGCATAAACAGGTTATTCCAAAATAATAATAAAGAATGGAATAACAACTCTTACGAGTATTGAAAAAAATAATTCTCTTCATGAATACGAAAGAATAATGCCTCTTACGAGTACAACAAATAATATCTCTTACCTCAAAAGAAGACTGGATACTGGTGTTAGGTTTGTAATATTCATGAACGCAATCAAATTACAAAAATAATGCGGAAACGTGTAAAATCAGAGTTTAAAAAATTTACAAACCATATACCCGGATCACCCTTTATGCACAATTATTAATTAAACGAAAAGATAAAGAATAAAATCATACCCTTGAAGATCGAGCTTCCTCAGGTACAAGTTCACCTCCAATCCTTTTCGCGTTCAACTTGAATCCACCGGGTTTGGTTCCTTCCTTTGATCAACATTAGCCACCCAAGTGTTTGGCCTCTAGAGGTGATCCACCAAGAAAGAAAAAGATTCAAGAAGATGGGTGGTTGGCTAAACCCTAGTTTTTCTATCTCTATAGAAAAGGCGTACTCTCCAACAAATTGGAATTATAACGTATTCTAAATATCTGATATAAGACTCTTCTTATAAAGATATCAAGTAACCCTATTAAAATAAGGTATTATTTAATTAAACTCTTTTAATTAAATGGGCTCCCCTAATCTTATTAGGGATAATTAATTAAACTCCTTTAATTAATTTTTCCTCTAATCTATTAGGAATAAATGAGAGTACTTTTATTAAATTAATTCCTAAACTCTTTTAGAAATTAAAATAATAATAATTGTAATAATATTAATAAGACTCTCTTATTAATTTATATTTAATATTTCTAAAATATTAAATAATAAATATTAAGCTATTTAATTTATTCTATCACCATAGATTAAATTAAATATACTTAACATATTATTACAATTATGCTATTAACTTCTTAAATAATTATTCTTCCTTTTATGGTGTGACCCTTTAGGTTCTCCATATTAAACCGGTTGTGAATAAATCAATTAGAACAATTCTAATCTTATTTAAATAAATAAATTAAACAATTAATTTATTTAAATAAATAATATTTATTCTACAATAGGGATAAGCCTCCCTAGCGATCAACGACTTTCCAGATAATATAGATTTCAACATTAATCATAAAAGAACCTTTGAGTAAATAGTTACCGTATAATTCAATCCTTCCACCATACAATGTCCCAATTAAATATAAGACATGGAATTACTATCAAGTCTTATTTTATTTAATTATATGTATTTCGATCCTTAAATGCACAACTCCAAATAATGCAAATTAGAAACTCCTTTCTAATTTCATTCTGCCTTGGCTAAGGACTACTGGGTTGTCATTTATCGAATCACATAGGACATTTTTTTTCTTTTATTAGAAGTGGTAGATTCTTTATTGATCATACATTATCTCCATGTACAACTTATTATACTCAAGCATACCCTTTAATATACCCTAAGGGTCTTAAGGAATAAGTCAAAGTATAACTCATCATACACAAGATACTATGATGATCTCAAGTCCAAGGATCACTTGTCTTACTATCATCACTGAGAATTCTATTGACGAGCAAGTAAAACTCCATTAGGTATTCCTTAGCGAGCCACGCTCAATGAACTTATTCTCTAATAAGCACCTACATACTTGCTTTAGTGTCTCCCACACAAATGATCATGAGATCAATCATCCTCATCCAATGAGCAAGCAACGTATGTACCAATCTATCCGGATTCACTAATCCCCAATTTAGTACTCCAATGATTGGGAACTATTTTAGTTTTAAGCTTTCTAAGAATTTAGATCTCATTAGAATGATAATCATCATTATTCTAAAAGCATTGCTTAAAACTATGGGTTTATCACATATTATAAAACAAAGATCATGTAGATAATTAAAAGCCTTTAATAAATTAATACTTTTTATTAATAAATGAATAAGATTGTTACAAAGTATATGCTTTATCATCAAACATGATTGGCTTGTGTGCATACCACTTTCAATCTCCCACTTGCACTAAAGTCAATCGTCATGGTATCTCATACTCTTCTTTTCTAAGTGACGATTATCCTGGTCATTGGATAAGCTTTAGTTAATGGATATGTAATGTTGTTTATGAGAGTCCACTATCTCTATAGTGATTTTCCATCTTTCAATGATTCTAATAATCAAATGAAAGTGCCACAACACATGTTTAGATCCAAGATGAGACTTAGGAACTATTCCTAGTTTACGTAATGAACTTTTAATCCAAACAATCAACTTGCAGCTTCATTTATAGCTATATACTTTGTCTTTATCACTAAACCGGTAACTCTCTTTGTTGTTTGGAACCTTTTCAATTCAACGCACCAATTTGCTCAAGATAACGCTTTACCTTAAAATGGATTTTACGTCATCTTGGTCATGTCTGAAAAACTTGAGTCATTAAGCCCTCTAGTTTTAATTTAGACCCACCATGAATATGATCACATCCTTAGTGTCGGTTAAGCTAAGCACTTTAAGATGTTTTCATTGACTCATAGTGAACTTCTCCATAATATGACCGATCAACATCGGGTCTCGTACATTTCATTTCATGCATGATTGGCTTTCATACGACCTCTCTTTTCAGGAGTTTGTGGGGACTATTAAGAGAGATACACTCCATAGCTCATCGACATGAGACATCTCTTGGAGTTTGCCATGCTAAACAACTTTAACATCAAATGAATATACGTTCCTTAGGTTATGTCGAGCATCCTGTTTTATCTATCTATATAGATTTTATCCCCAATTAAGATACTCTTCCCAAACCATTCATGGAGGAATGTTTAGACAACTTTATCATTACTGATTGTAGCATTAGTATGTCATTCCTTATCCGTAGTATATCAACATATAGTACTAGGAATGTCACGATGCTCCCACTGACCCTTTTGTACACACTAGGTTCATTCTTATTTTTGATAAAATCAAACTCTTTTCGATCGCCTCATCAAAAACGAATGTTCCATATTTGAGAAACTTGCTTCAATCCATTTCTCGAGTGTCTACAACACTTACCTCATCGTATGTAATCTGGATCATCATCTTCTATAATGTGTACCTCATCATCATCATCTATGATGAATCCATACTCCTGTGTATCTTGATTATTATTCGATTTACGATTAGGTTGTGGTATAATAGGTCATCTACGAGTTCCTCTTATTTGACTTATAGTGTTTTGTGGTTCTTGAACTCTTCAAGATCTATTATCCTCCCACTAGCCCCTTTAATGATAAACACCTTAATCTTAGAAGCGTGGTGTTTCATAATAAACACCTTTTGCTAAGTAGGATTATAGAACATTTACCCTAAACTTCCTTTAGGATGTCCCACAAATCAGTACTTGTCAAATTTTGTCCCAAGCTTATCCTTTGAAACCTTTTCACATAAGTTGGACAACCCTTATCTTAACATACTTAAGATCAGAATCCTCCCCGCCCATAACTTTTATGGAGTCTTGAAATGGATTTTGAGGTTACCTTTTCGTAGATATGTCACGACCATTTCTAGGACATGATCCTAGAAACAAAAAATACTGGAATGTCGGTAAAATCATTATGGACCGTACCATGTCCAACAAGGTACAATTTTTCCTTTAAGATACATCAATCAATTATTGTGTATCAAGAGGCGTCCATTGTGAGAAAATCATTTGAGATGATCTAAAAACTTATTGCTCAAGTATTTATTCCTTGATCTAATCAAAGAATCTTAATACTTTGTCAATTTGTTTCACTTATGAATTCTTTGAACTTTTCAAATAATTCACACTTGTATTTCATTAAATACACACATTTAACTCTTTAAATGATCATCTCTTTTCTTATACTAGTTTGTTCAATATGCAAAATTATTTTCATGAAAGTCAAGTATACAAAATTTATTAAGTAATATTCCAGTTCTATACAAAACATTATTATTATAAATAGAACAACAATTGTTCTTAATTATAATACCAAAGATTTCATTGTCCAACAATAAAATGGAAATAATATTTTTAACAAGAACTGGAATACAATAACAACTTATTGACTTAATAGATTTACCCGTAGGCATTGCTAAACTATAAGTTTCTATAGCTAATGTAGCAACCTTTGCTTAATTTTCCACACATAGGATTACTTATATTTGTTTAGCTTTCTACTTCTGCTTGGTCCCTTCATAAATCTATATTTATGATAACCAAAGTCGGTATCCAATACCCAAGTAGAACCTTGACTTAAAGAAAAATTTATTTCAATCATGAACAAAAGCGTATTATGAAAAGAAACTTCACTAAGCTTCTTTGGTTAGCCTCGCAAGATGCTTCTCATGATTTCTTTCCGGTGTCCAGCTTATTGTAGTGGAAGCAAACTCCTTTGCTATCCAAGTATCGATTTTGTTCTTATTATCCTTTGTTTATGCCTTTCTATTTACCTTCTTTGAATCGTTTCTTCTTTTCGGAAGATCCTTTGGCCCCTACCGGTGAAGACTTGATCTTTCTTGGTTTGGAAAGTAACTCTCAATATTTTTCAACATGTTAGCAAATCGGCGATGCCGATATCTAGCTTGTTCATATGAAAAATTCACAACAATTGTGAAAGGAGTAGGGAGTGAGGCAAGATCAAATCTTGGCTCAACTCTCCATTCATGACAAAACTCGTTGTCCTAATTGATCAATCAAATTGATTATGTTAAGGACTTTTATCGCACTTCTAAAGTGTCATCTGGCCATTCTAGATCGGAAGAGCTCCTTAGATATCTCGATATCTATCACCCCTACTTTCCTCACCATCAACTACTTAATGTGCGGGGAATATAGTAGGAGCATCCATAGTTTCACGTTGTGGCTCAAGCTCGTTACTCATGGATGCGAGCATGATGCATCGAGCCAATCATGCATCATTTTGCCACTTTCTAAAAGTAGCAATGTCTTCCTCGGAGGCATTATTCGCAACCATTCTGAGGATAGATTATTAAGGACATAAGATAGCTTTTTGACCATGAGAACTATTCTCAAATTCCTTAACCAATCCATTTAATCCTATTCTCAGTTAATTTAGCATCTAATATGCTTCGCTTGATGATAGTAATTTTAGACATTGTAAAAATCGTAAATGAATATGTAATTAACAACATTTTAACATACATTCTTTTATTAATTACCAAAATAATTTAGGTCTTGTTTTAAATTGGTATCTCCCACTATTTTCTTCAAACTATATTACCTCACTTATATAGTTGGCAAAATCTAATTAAAGATTTGCTAGTGAGAATAAGGATCCCATTTCAAATGTATATAGCCTTGTGGTGACACAACAAACTATATATAAATAAATAGGTAGACAACTTTTGTCAATTACATCAACTATCGCAACTCCTTTTCTTTTGCCTCTTAGATTATTTTGATCAAGTGGTGGCACATCAGAATCAAAATTATCCAAGTTAAGTCCGACCTAGCACTCCATATATTCAAAAAGAAAATATCATCCTTGTGGTGGTGACACAACAAAACAATATTGTTCAATTTTCTTTATAAGCATCAAATGTGATAAATTAACATCTTAAATACTTAATACTTGCCTTGTGGTGACACAACAAACTCATATTAAATATTTAATACTCTATTAATTTTATCATGCTAGAAGGCGACGTTCGATATTCCAAATATCTTTGAACGCTTAGGACTTAATATAAAAAAAAATTGAGGGTTTGTTATTAATTTGTCTCACCTTGTTTAGCGTGCACATATATATATATAAAATACGGCAATATATTAATAAACATACGCGAAGCATGTTTGCATAATATATAATATATATATATATATATATATATATATATATATATATATATATATATATATAGCATGCACATATAGAATACTATATTCTACCCGGATTGATTATGGACTTTTATTCTAGTTTGGTTCACTAGAGCCACCAAGTGAACCAAAAGGTCAAACCCCAGGGTGCAAGAAATAATATTTAAATATAACTATTACATTTAAACCGGGCTCCATTACAAACGGGTCTTCAAGCACTCCTTGCTCCTTGATCTCCAATTCTTCAAAATTAATTCTAACTATTCCTATTACAAAACTAATTAAAATAAATAGAAACCTCGATCGTGATCGAGGGAAGTACATAGGAGAGAGATACAATTTACATTAAGAAAAATTAGAGAAGATTTAAGTGCATGAGACCCCATTTAATAAAACCCATACATTCATGCATCCAACTAAAATAAAATCCAATCGCATTGGTCGATAGTCATAATCAATCCCATTTATTATCATACACATCATCATATGCATCAATAAATAACATTCATCTTATGAATAATAAACATTTAATATATATATTGATATCATTTAATGGGCAAATTTAGTTAGTATAAAATCTATTTTTGAATAAAAATAAACTCCTTTATTTAAATCCAAATTTAAATCAAAATAAAACTATTTTATTTTAATTTATCCAATTTTGAATAAAATAAACTATTTTATTTTAATCAAAATCTTTAATCAAAATAAACTCCTTTAGTTTAATTAATTATGGAATCCAATTCCATGTAAAAAAAAAAATTATTAAAGGAAACACTTAATTCTTTTCCTATTCACAAATAAACTCATTTATTTGAATAATATGAAATCTTATTTCATATTTAAATAAACTCCTTTATTTAAGGAAACATGGATTCTTCTTTCCTATTCACAAATAAACTCTTTTATTTTGAATAATATGAAATCTTATTTCATATCTAAATAAACTCCTTTATTTAAGGATATTAGGATTCTTTCCTATTCACAAATAAACTCTTTTATTTTGAATAATATGAAATCTTATTTCATATCTAAATAAACTCCTTTATTTAGAATCCAATTTCAACTCCAATTAGTTTATCATGGAATCCAATTCCAACTCTAATTAGTTAGCATGAAATTTAATTTTAAAATTAAAATAAACTTTATATTTTAATATAAAATAAACTTTTTATTTTAATATTAAAATAAAATTTTTATTTCAATAATAAAATTATTAAGAATATATATATATATATAATAATAAAACTAAAACCGTTATTATATATATATATATATATAATAATCATGCGGAAATTGGTAATATTAATGCCACGCCATTTTTTTTAAAACTTTCAAAGGAAAGAGGTTCACGTGCTATATAAAAAAATATGATACTTGGGCTTAAAAGAATCCTGCTAATCTCTTGAAATGAATCCGCTTATTATAATAAAAAAAATCGTGAACCACCAATGTATAACACGCCAGAAGCTTCTTCTTTTTTTTTTTTTTTTTTAATTTTATAAAACAAAATTTTGCCCAATTAAATTGTTATAAACACATATCAATGTACATATCAAATTAAAACAATTAATAATTCGCATAAAGATTTGGCTCTGATGCCACTGTTAGGTTTGTAATATTCATGAACGCAATCAAATTGCAAAAATAATGGGAAACGTGTAAAATCAGAGTTTAAAAAATTTACAAACCATATACCCGGATCACCCTTTATGCACAATTATTAATTAAACGAAAAGATAAAGAATAAAATCATACCCTTGAAGATCGAGCTTCCTCAGGTACAAGTTCACCTCCAATCCTTTTCGCGTTCAACTTGAATCCACCGGGTTTGGTTCCTTCCTTTGATCAACGTTAGCCACCCAAGTGTTTGGCCTTTAGAGGTGATCCACCAAGAAAGAAAAAGATTCAAGAAGATGGGTGGTTGGCTAAACCCTAGTTTTTCTATCTCTATAGAAAAGGCGTACGCTCCAACAAATTGGAATTATAACGTATTCTAAATATCTGATATAAGACTCTTCTTATAAAGATATCAAGTAACCCTATTAAAATAAGGTATTATTTAATTAAACTCTTTTAATTAAATGGGCTCCCTAATCTTATTAGGGATAATTAATTAAACTCCTTTGATTAATTTTCCCTCCTAATCCTATTAGGAATAAATGAGAGTACTTTTATTAAATTAATTCCTAAACTCTTTTAGAAATTAAAATAATAATAATTGTAATAATATTAATAAGACTCCTCTTATTAATTTATATTTAATATTTCTAAAATATTAAATAATAATATTAAGCTATTTAATTTATTCTATCACCATAGATTAAATTAAATATACTTAATATATTATTACGATTATGCTATTAACTTCTTAAATAATTATTCTTCATTTTATGGTGTGACCCTTTAGGTTCTCCATATTAAATAGGTTGTGAATAAATCAATTAGAATAATTCTAATCTTATTTAAATAAATAAATTAAACAATTAATTTATTTAAATAAATAATATTTATTCTCTGAACAGGATAAGCCTCCCTAGCGATCAACGACTTTCCGAGATAATATAGATTTCAACATTAATCATAAAAGAACCTTTGAGTAAATAGTTCTGCAGACAATTCAATCCTTCCACCATACAATGTCCCAATTAAATATAAGACATGAAATTATCTTTGTTAAGTCTTATTTTATTTAATTATATGTATTTCGATCCTTAAATGCACAACTCAAATAATGCAAATTAGAAACTCCTTTCTAATTTCATTCTCGCCGCCAAGGACTCTTTGGGTTGTCATTTATCGAATCACATAGGACATTTCTTCTTTTTATTAAGTGGTAGATTCTTTATTGATCATACATTATCTCCATATACAACTTATTATACCCAAGCATACCCTTTGATATACCCTAAGGGTCTTAAGGAATAAGTCAAAGTATAACTCATCATACACAAGATACTATGATGATCTCAAGTCCAAGGATCACTTGTACTACTATCACTACTGAGAATTCCTATTGACAAAAGTAAAACTCCATTAGGTATTCCTTAGCGAGCCACGTTCAATTGAACTTATTCTCTAATAAGCACCTACATACTTGCTTTAGTGTCTCCACACAAATGATCATGAGATCAATTATCCTCATCCAATGAGCAAGCAACGTATGTACCAATCTATCCGGATTCACTAATCCCCAATTTAGTAATCCAATGATTGAGAACTATTTTAGTTTTAAGCTTTCTAAGAATTTAGATCTCATTAGAATGATAATCATCATTATTCTAAAAGCATTGCTTAAAACTATGGGTTTATCACATATTATAAAACAGCATCATGTAGATAATTAAAAGCCTTTAATAAATTAATACTTTTTATTAATAAATGAATAAGATTGTTACAAAGTATATGTTTTATCATCAAACATGATTGGCTTGTGTGCATACCACTTTCAACTGGAATAGTGAGGTAGTAGACTTCTCTTCTTCTTTCTCTCTATAATTTCTCTCTATAATAATGGCTCTAAAGCTTTAGTGAATTGGTGAGAAATGAAGGAAGAATGAGCTTCAATTTATAGGAAAACATAGTTTCGATAATTGCACATTTTGGGGCTCAAAAAATTATAGTACAATACCACCAACTTTTCTTTCATTTATAATTCAGTCATCCAAGTATTATCAAACTTGCACCACCTCCCCTAATAGTAAATCATGTGAATCAATAGTAATCATGTGACTAAATAGTTCTAAACATGTGAAAAAATTAATTACAGTATAGTACCTCCATCTATACCTCTATTTTTAACTTAGTCATGTAAGTATTATCAATTTTGCACCAACTCCCCTAATAGTAAATGAATGTGACTCAATAGTACACACATGTGAACAAATAGTTATATAAGCATGTGTATTAGTAGCAATTAATTGCTCATTTATCCGATAAATTACCTGATTTATCAATATAACCCCCAGACATCAATTATAATCGGAATAGATGTCAATTTCAACTAACACCAATAATCCCAACACAGTGGAACGATCAAATTCATCTTTAATCAACACGAACTTATTCATCATTAATATCATAACTCACATGCTAATGTGAGCTTCCAGTTTAAATTTCATGGTCATCGGAGTTATAGAACTCCAGTTATGGCATTTTTCGTCGGAAAAACCTAAATATTGAAATGGTCATAACATGCTCATTTTAAGTCGGAATGAGCTCATTTTTAGACAAGAGGTACCTTATACTGTATACTTTCATGTCCCAAAAGGCCAAAATTTTTCTCATAAATTAAGTGGCCGAATCAGCCCTTACAAAATTATGGGCAGTAGCTTTTTGCTATTTTCCAACTTTTGACTCTTTTGCTAAAAATAGTCCACACAAAAATCTACAACACCTTTTCTAGTGATTCCACTTGGATAAGTTAGTAAACTCATAGATCTAACTATAGGACTTCACCACACTCAAAAATTTGAAATATAATAGGAGATATGGTTAATTGAATATTATGTTCCATTTTTACCAAAATTTGATTTTCAACTCTTTGTGATTTCTAAGAAACTTTCATGTTTTCTCATCATAACCAACATAACTCATCATAACACTTACTAATACTTCATATACCCATGATTTTTATCTGTCTAATGCTTTTATTATGACTCTCATCATAATCAATGTAAACAGATCATTTCCACAATTTAATAAGGAATGAATACAAAAGATCATTTACCATGCATGTGGTAATCCACACAAGCAGGTTATTTCAACATAATAATAAAGAATGGAATAATGTGAAGGATTCACCATGTAAATGCGATAGATCGCATGCAGAAAAGTTATTCCCCAACGAATAATAATAAATAATGGAACCAGTTGGCGTAAATGCACGTATGGATATTCCGATAGAATAATAAAGAATGGAATAAATGAAATCACCACGCACGCGATAGACCGCATGCATGTGTTATTCCAACAGTAATAATAAATAATGGAACCAGTCCGCGTAAATGCACGTGATATGATATTCCGGCTGAATAATAAAGAATGGAATAACAACAGAAATCACCACGCATGCGATAGATCGCATGCATATGTTATTCCAATGAATAATAAATAAAGGAACCAGTCCGGCATAAACGACGAGCACGTGATATTCCGAAGCGAAAAAAAAAACGGAATAATAGAAGAGCTTCACCATATGCAGATTCAGATAAACAAAGTTATTCCAATGTAATAACAAAGAATAAAATAATGAAGAATTTAACCATGTATGCAGATTGCCATAAACAAAGTTATTCCAACATAACAATAAAGAATGGAATAACAACTCTTACGAGTATTAAAAAAAATAATTCTCTTCATGAATACGAAAGAATAATACCCCTTACGAGTACAACAAATAATATCCCTTACCTCAAAAGAAGACTGGATACTGGAATAGTGAAGTAGTAGACTTCTCTTCTTCTTTCTCTCTATAATTTTTCTCTATAATAATGACTCTAAAGCTTTAGTGAATTGGTGAGAAATGAAGGAAGAATGAGCTTCTATTTATAGGAAAATATAGTTTCGATAATTGCATAGTTTGGGGCTCGAAAAATTATATTACAATACCTCCAACTTTTCTTTCATTTATAATTCAGTCATCCAAGTATTATCAAACTTGCTCCACCTCCCCTAATAGTAAATTTTGTGAATCAATAGTAAATCATGTGACTTAATAGTTCTAAACATGTGAAAAAATTAATTACAGTATAGTACCTCCATCTATACTTACATTTTTAACTTAGTCATGCAAGTATTATCAATCTTGCACCAACTCCCCTAATAGTAAGTGAATGTGACTCAATAGTACACACATGTGAACAAATAGTTATATAAGCATGTGAATTAGTAGCAATTAATTGCTCATTTATCCGATAAATTACCCGATTTATCAATATAACCCCTAGACATCAATTATCATCGGAATAGATGTCAATTTCAACTAACACCAATAATCCCAACACAATGGAACTATCAAATTCATCTTTAATCAACATGAACTTATTCATCATTAATATCATAACTCACAATATTTAACAACCGTGTCGCTCCCAAGGAAGAGGGGCTTTCCAATAAGGATTTCTCCTCATTAGCGCACGCAATTAGGTGACCAAACCTCTCCTCTGTAAGAACTTCTAGACATTGTAAATATTACAATTTAATAATATGAATAACTTTGTCGTCTCAATTATTGATTTAATAATATATAAAATATTATGCGAGATGATCTTTGTGACAATAATCGAATCAATAATATGAGAGATATGATGCAACAATTCATTGTGGACGCCCCCAAAATAGGTCCATTCCATCCAATCCATTACGAAGTCGCCAAATACATGGTACGAAATAACTATAACTTTATTAATACATTTGTCGTGCAAAATACGACAACATATATATCTTTGTGAGTTTAAATACAATTATTGTCTTCAGACAATATACATACCCAAATAAATCCTCATCACAATTATTTATACATTATTATATAAAAATGGTGAGGACTACTAAACAACTCTCTCTATAACCATCATTCCATACCCCAGACTAAGCATACTCATTACATTCTCGCCTCCTGAGAAGAAAAATGGAACAAAAAGGAAAAGGGTGAGCTCAACTAGCCCAGTAAAGAATATTATGACTAAGATAATATACAAAAAAATTATCGTTAGTCTTCAACAGGGAAAAATCTAATAGAATACAATAGACAACAAGTTTTAAATCAATCTTCGCAGTGGAAATAATAATTCATTAGAAGAGTTAAGTAGAGAATGCAAACTACTATCTTCTATATATGAATTTAAAAGTCCATCGTCGATATTTTATCCCTGTAACATCAATCAATATATATTTAGAATCAAATATTCATCTTTGCACTACAAGCCAAAGATATTCACCAGTTGGTCATGTTCATCTAAACACCTGTTCATTTTTGCACTACGGGCCAAAGATATTAATCAGTCGGTCATGTTCATCCCAACACATGTTCATCTTTGCACTACGGGCCAAAGATATTCATCAAGAAATCATTCATCTTTGCACTACAGGCCAAAGATATTCAGTAATATCATCATTTAGGACTGAGGATGATGAAAAATATTTCAAAGAAAACGAATCCAGTTAAACAAAAGAACAAATATTAAGGATTCGTATTTTAAACAATCCAAGTTCAAAAATAATTCATAAGTAATCAGAGTGGAGTAAAATTCAAGAATAATCAAAACATGGATACAATCAAATCTAGTATCCACAATAGATATTTTGGACAAAAACGAAAATTTAATTTTTCTTTGAATAATGTCGTATTCGTGAATAGTGTCGTATACGTGAATAGTGCCGTATACGTGAATAGTGCCGTATACGTGAATAGTAACTCCGACACCAAAAGATAGAAATTTCACAAAAAAACATCTTCACGCTTCATTTAATAGTGAATAGTAATTTCGTGAATAAGAATCGTGAATAGTAACTCATGAATAGTAACTCATGAATAGTAACTCATGAATAGTAACCCCGACATGAAAAAGTTTCAAATTTGATAAAATTTCCAACCAATATTTTAAGATAATGATATTGAAGAAATAATATCATTTTCGAATAAAATAACATCCCTTACCTCGAAAGATTAGTACTTTAAATTAAACACCAGGATATAGGCTATGACTTGAACTTGCACCGTATAGCAATACTCAAAGTATACTCAAAATACTCACAAGAATACGCTCAATAATATAGAGAGAGAAAACTTCAATTTTTGGTGTGATTTTCAATTCTAACCTAAGCGCCCTATTTATAGGAAAATGCTTAGAACACCAAAGCAGAAAATTTAATATAATAATATATTTATAAAAATTTGTCTACGCCAACCTTTGAGAATCTGAAATCAGCAACCTAACACATGTAAAATGAGGTTCATACATCTAAAAAACGTTTTTTTAATTAAAACAATTAAAACTTCCAAAATCAATTATTTCGGAACTTTGGAACTTCAATAATTCATAATAAATAGCTCTTTTATCAGACAAATTCAAAATTCGCGACTTACCATAGGAAATTCCATTATCTACAACTTTGCAGAAGGAAGTTTTTCAAAATTCCAAATAGAAATTAACCGAAATCCACAAACGGACGATTTTATAGGCTATAATCAAATTTCGGTCAATAATTGTGTCCACCAACACACAAAATATGTGTTAAACATTTAATGCCACAAAAATACTCTTCATCCTCATATACTCATATATCCCACATTCATTATAAAAATATCACCGTTAATATATTATTAAAATAATATATTTAAATGAATTATTTTATCAGAAAAATATAAAATATTAATTTTCAACAATTGTCACATTAAAAATTTTCTCCATCTATATTAATATTTTTCTCATCATATAAATCAATAATTAATTATTCACAAATAATATTACAGAATCACAAGATCGGCTTGTGCCGTCTTCTGAAAGAAGGGGCTTTTCAATAAGGATCTCTCCTTACTAAACGCAAGAATTAGGTGACCAAACCTCTCCTTGATGTAACTTTCTAGACATTGCCAATAATGTTATCCAATAATATTATTCAGATAATATGAATTATTGTCTCGATAATGGAAAATCTTGTGTAATGATAATTTATTAAACAACAAAGTAATATAAAATATCAACGCAAAGAATTATTGAATCAATAAAATAAAATATCGAACAGTAATTATCGTAACAATTATTGAGTAGTGCTTCTTCACGTAAGAATCAATAATTGGTGCAATACCAGTATGCCATCTTGTTCAACAACGCGTATTAGTGTGTTTTAACCACCGGGTATTCTAACAAAGATAATTCAGAATAACTACGCCTGTTATTTATAAACAACTTATATTTGTCGCTTTTCTTCATCCAATCGCCGTTATGGGGCCCATAAAGATCAAGGCCATCACGCATTTAATATTCCCGACGAAGATTTAATATTCCACGACCAAACGAATATTTCCCGACGATAATGAATATTTTATAACCACTTACTTATTCGAAATATTTACGTATTTTACTCATAACTATCCACATTAATCAAATCACCCCTTACTATTTCAAAATAATAAATAGAGGAAAATAAATTTCATTTATTAATAATTTGGGGTCTTACAATTACTGTAGCAATAATTGAGTATAACTGAGTGACTTATCACGTAAGCATCAATAACCAATACCGTGTGCTACTATACAACCGTATTACTGTACTTTTAACACCGGGTGTTTCAACAGTTAACGATAAACTTCCGCCATTATTTTCATAAAATATTTTTGTCGTTTTCTCAATCCGACAATAATTCCGTTGTGGGGGTCCACCAATGATTGTCTTGGTCGCATTTAATATTCCCCTAACAAAAGAATATTCCCTACCAAACGAATATTATATAACAACTTGCGTACTTTGCAAAATTTATAAATACTACCCACAATTATAACATTATATCAAATCCATACCATAATATTAAAAAAAATATTTTGAAAAATTTAAATCTCTATTCATAAAATTTGGGGTCTCACAATCTCCCCTCCTTATGAAATTTCGCCCTCGAAATTTACGTGACGCATTACTGGTATGTCAGAGATGAGGATACCTTGACTTCATTTCAAATTCTAACTCAAGAGGTATAACCTTGAGTGTCGAATGTGATCCTTCTTATCAAAGATTTTAACACGTATCTCCTGATATGTTAAATCTTTTGCTATCTCGTCTAGTTCTAATTCAATAATGTGGTTCAGGTCGTCCATGTGACGCCCCCAAAATAGGTCCATTCCATCCAACCCATTCTGAGTCGCCAAATACATGGTACACAAATAACTACAACTTTATTAATACATTTGTCGTGTAAAATACGACAACATATATACTGTGAGTTTAAATACAATTATTGTCTTCTAGACAATATACATACCCAAATAAATCCCCATCATAATTATTGATACATTATTTTAAAAAAATGGTGAGGACTACTAAACAACTCTCTAGAACCTTCATTCCATACCCGACTAAGTACTCGCTACATTCTCGCCTCCCGAGAAGAAAAATGGAACAACAAGGAAAAGGGTGAGCTCAACTAGCCCAAGAAAGAATGTTATGACTAAGATAATATAGAACAAATCATCGTTAGTCTTCAACAGGAAAAATCGATAGAATACAATAGACAACAAGTTTCGGATCAATATTTAATAATGAAATAATAATTCATAGAAGAGTTACGTAGAGAATGAAATCTACTATAATCTATGAATTTAACAAATCCATCATCAATATTTTATCCTGTAACATCAATCAATATTCATCTCAAATCAAATATTCATTTTTTCACTACAAGCCAAAGATATTCATCATCGGTCAGTATGTTCATCTCAACACTGCTCATCTTTGCACTAAAGGCCAAAGATATTCATCGGTCGGTCATGTTCATCTCAACACTTGTTCATCTTTGCACTACGGGCCAAAGATATTCATCAGTTGGTCATGTTCATCTAAACACCTGTTCATCTTTGCACTACGGGCCAAAGATCTTCATCAAGAAATCATTCATCTTTGCACTACTCTGAGCCAAAGATATTCAAGTAATATCATCATTTAAGATCGAGGATGATGAAAATATTTTAAAGGAAATGAATCCAGTGAAACAAAAGAACAAATATTAAGGATTTGTATTTTAAACAATCCAAGTTCAAAAATACTTCATAAGTAATCAGAGTGGAGTAAAATTCAAGAATGATCAAAACATGGATACAATCAAAGCTAGTATCCATAGTAGATATTTTGAACAAAAAGAAGAAATTTCATTTTTCTATGAATAGTGTCGTATTCGTGAATAGTCAGATATCGTGAAATAAGGTCAGATATCGTGAATAAGGCCGTATACATAAATAGTAACTCCGACACCAAAAGATAGAAATTTCATAAAAAACATCTTCACGCTCGTGAATAGTGAATGAATAGTAACTCGTGAATAGTAACTCATGAATAGTAACTCGTGAATAGTAACTCATGAATAGTAACCCGATATGAAAAAGTTCCAAATTTGATAAAATTTCTAACCAATATTTTAAGATAATGATATTGAAGAAATAATATCATTTTGAATAAAATAACATCCCTTACCTCGAAAGACAAGATTTTAGTTAAAACCAGGATATAGGCTATGACTTGAACTTGCAATCAGTATAGCAATACTCAAAGTATACTCAAAATACTCACAAGAATACGCCGATAATATATAGAGAGAAAACTTCGCTTTTCGGTGTGATTTTCAATTCTAACCTAAGCTCCTATTTATAGGAAAATGCTTGAAACACCAAAAGTAGAAAATTGAATATAATAATATTATTTATAAACAAAATTCCTTAGCCCACCTTTGAAATCTGATTTCAGCCATAGCACATGTTAAATGAGGTTCACAAACTCACCAAAAACGTTTTTTCTCAAAATAATTAATTAAAACTCCCAAAAATCAATTATTTGAACTCAAACTTCAATAATTCATAATAAATAGCCATTTTGTCGGAAAAAATCGAATCTCATGAATTTTTATAGGAAATTCAGTTCTCTACAACTTTGCGTAAAAAAGTTTTTCCAAATTCCAAACAAAATTGATCCAAATCCAAAAACCGACGATTTTACAAGCTATAATCAAATTTCGGTTCAATAATTGTGTCCACCAACACACAAAATATGTGTTAAACATTTAATGCCACAAAAATACTCTTCCTCCTCATATACTCATATATCCCACATTCATTATAAAAATATCACCGTTAATATATTATTAAAATAATATATTTAAATGAATTATTTTATCGTAAAAAGATAAAATATTAATTTTCAACTATTGTCATTTTAAAATTTTCTCCATCTATATCCACATAAAATCAATATTTTCCTCATCATATAAATCAATAATTAATTATTCACAAATAATATTACGTAATCACAAGATCGACAACCGTGCCGCTCCTCAGAAAGAGGGGCTTTCAATAAGGATCTCTCCTCATCGGCGCAATTAGGTGACCAAACCTCTCCTTAGACGTAACTTTCTAGACATTGCCAATAATGTTATCCAATAATATTATTCAGATAATATGAATTATTGTCTGATAATGGAAAATATTGTGTAATGACAATTTATTGAAACAACAATAATATAAAATATCAATGCAAAGAATTATTGAATCAATAAAATAAAATATCGAGCAAGAATTATCGTAACAATTATTGAGTAGTGCCTTCTTCACGTAAAAAATCAATAATTGGTGCAATACCGTGCTTCTTGCTCAACAAGCGTATTAGTGTGTTTTAACCACCGGGTATTCCAACAAGATTATTTGTAATAACTACGCCAGTTATTTATAAACAACTTATATTTGTCGTTTTCTTCATCCAATCGCTTCAGTTATGGGGCCCATAAAGATCAAGCGTCGTCAGCATTTAATATTTCCGACAAAGATTTAATATTCCACGACCAAATGAATATTTCAAACAATAATGAATATTTTATAACGACTTGCTTATTCGAAATATTTGCGTATTTTACCCATAACTATCCATATTAATCAAATCAACCCTTACTATTTCAAAATAATAAATAGAGGAAAATAAATTTCATTTATTAATAATTTGGGGTCTTACAACCTCCCTCCTTATGAAATTTCGTCCTCGAAATTGACGACGACACTGGTGTTTTGAAAAGATGAGAATACCCTCGCTTTCATTTTCGTTTCCAACTCCCGTGTCATTTCCTCAATAAGCATGGTTTCTCCACAAAACTTTAACTTGTGGTATAACCTCTACACATGGACATGTTCTTTCCTCTACAAGATCTTGACGGTACCTCCTCCTCGTATGTTAAGTCTTCTATTATCTCATTTGGTTCTAACTCAATGGCGTGGTTCGGTCGTCCATATATTTATGTAATATCGACACGTGAAAACGTTATGAACACGCGCGTCATACTTGGCGGTAAAATGAGTCTATATAGCCACGGTTCCTATTCGATCGAGAATTTCAAATGGATTAATAAATCGAAGGTTTGAGCTTTCCTCAACTCACCGATTCTCGCTTTTGAAATAACAACTTCTTGCACCTCCTTCTTCAAATTCATCAGCTCCGGTGTGTAGCTTGAACAGCTTTAACTTTATCGATTAAAGTCGATTATACTCAGTATATCATCACGTGGGTACCTAGGGTTTTCATCTCCATCTCTATTATTTGTAAATTATACGAAATGAGTCTTGACAATATCGTACTCGATTTTATATCACGATCTTTTACTCAACACGCCGCCTACCACGCTCGCTTTTCCAGGATGGCATGGTCGAACATGTCTTTGAAATGAGTCTCCTCTTGAGTTCTTGAAGCTCTTCCCACATTCCTTGCTCCATTCGAATTTTGTATCTTCTTTACGAGTCACCGCGTTAATGGAATAGCGATTCGAGAATATCCTTCAACGAATCTCCGATAATAACCAACTAAGCCTGTAAAGCTACGATTTCGATTCGACTTAGGTTGTTCTCAATCGTGACTCATATCCCAACCTTGGATAAGACGTTACAATGACACCCTATCGGTTTACTATCGCACAAATATGGTGTCCCCTACGGAGAGTCTGCGCTTCAGTGCATTCCACAAAGGAAGTCACCAGATAAAGGCTCGTGTACCAAATTTATAGTTGAATTTTTAACTCAAGTTCAATAGAGCCATTCAATATGAGATTTTAGAAATGAATTTTGTCTAGGGTTCAAAGTCGATACAAAATTTAATATCAAGCTTTGGGAGTAAACCAAAAATTCTTCAGAAATACGTCAGAAAAAAATTAATAACAACAGGAATATTATTCAAATCTGACGTGTCTTTATTCAAATCCATAACATGGACTAAGAACTTGACATCCGTAATAAATGAATGACTTCATGGCTTGATATGAAAATGTTTGACTACAATGGTTTGATTGCTTGAATTGAATAACAAAGTTGCTTAAGAATATGAAAACTAACAACCTTACGAAAGTAATCAATTTTGCATGATGAGTAGTTAACCAATCAATCCCTAAAATCACATCAAAAGCAAGTATCTTTAAATAAATAAGGTCAATGGGTAATGTGATGGTGCCAACTTGGATCAAACAAGATTTCTAAACAACGGATGTAATGAAAGTTTTCCTAACTAGAGTCTCCATAAATAGGTCAAAGTCTAATTTCTCCGTATTCAAGTTCAAACGTTGAGCGCAAGCAAAGAGAGATAAAAGAATGGGTAAAACCAAGAGATCTAGTAAGGTATAAACTTCGCAAGAATTTATAATTAACTAACCCGTGCTAACTTCGTTTGGGTTTCTCGATTTAATTCCGGCCACGACAAACGCTTCTTCCAGAACCGCTTGACTTTGACTTTTCCGGGACATCCTTTTGAGTCACTATTCTACTGGACTGGTTTTGATACCGTATAATCTCGAAAGCGATATGTCCTTCTTTTCCACAATTATAACATACCTTAAACTATTGTAAGGCGCCAATGATATGTCCCTCTTTCCAAGATTTGTAATATACTGACCGGTGGTCTTTCTCCTCCTTGGAACCGGTTACATCAATGCCGACGTCTTCACATGGTCATTGTTGAATCTCTCTTTTAAAATCTCCTCCCGACTCGCTTCTATTTTCATGGCCACGATTACCACCAGAGTGGTTACCGCTTTGTCTCGTATTCTTCTTTCTCCACTGGTTATCGTTATTTTATTGACTACTATCTTCGGTATGATCCTGGTTATGGTCCCTCGGTTGAACGTACTCGTTATCTCGCTCTAACAACTGAGCCCTGTTGACAACATCTGAATAGAGAGAAAATTTATGAGAAATGAGATATCGACGTACTTGGGTTTCAAACCTCTCAAAACATCCGCGTCATACGCTCCTCATTCTCCACCAAATGAGGTACAAACTCGATAACTCCGTGAACTTCGCCTCGTCATCGGGACACCGTTATGTTATTCTCGCTCCGCCTAATAAACTCCACTTCCTTCATACGACGAATACTTTGGGGAAGTACTTGTCATTGAACTGCATTTCAAATGTCTCCCACGACATGCCGAAAAGTGCAAATTTGGATGGGTACGCTTCACGTGATTCCCACCAAGAATCGCCTCGTTACGGAACATAAAAGTAGCGAATGGAACTTTTTTCCTCCGTGCATCCCAAGACATCGAATATCTTGGTAATTTGTTTGACCCACGTCTCCGCCTTTAATCGGATCCGGCTTTCCCCCGCATTCGGTGGTCCCAACTCTTTGAAGCGCTTGGTTGTGACAACCCGTGAATTGCTATCATTTCCTCCTCGTATTTTGAACACGAGTCTCCTCGTCTCGATTTTGCATGAAGCGCAAAAAGCTTCTAAACATCCCTCGCTCATCATCTGCTTTCGGTGGTGTTGTTCATGGAGGAACATTGCCACTGTTGCACGTTCTCCTCGTTGGTGAGTATAGGCGTCTCCACGGCCTCATTTCCATTGTTAATATTCTCGATCGACATTCTCAAACACCGCCATAAAACAAGGGTTAATTAAGGAAATCAATATATCACATAATATCCCTATATATCTTGACCAACTAACAAATAAGCTTAGGTAGGACACACTAGCGAAGGATTTACTCGTCTCTCCCTCCTAGTTCTATTCCCGATCTCCGCCAGAGATCATATCCCTAAGCTCGATACCAACCGTGACGCCCCCAAAATAGGTCCATTCCATCCAACCCATTCTCGAGTCGCCAAATACATGGTACAGAAATAACTATAACTTTATTAATACATTTGTCATGTAAAATACGACAACATATATACTGTGAGTTTAAATACAATTATTGTCTTCTAGACAATATACATACCCAAATAAATCCCCATCATAATTATTGATACATTATTTTACAAAATGGTGAGGACTACTAAACAACTCTCTCTAGAACCTTCATTCCATACCTCGACTAAGACTTTACATTCTCACCTCCCGAGAAAAAAAATGGAACAACAAGGAAAAGGGTGAGCTCAACTAGCCCAATAAAGAATGTTATGACTAAGATAATATAGAACAAATTATCGTTAGTCTTCAACAGGGAAAAATCTGATAGAATACAATAGACAACAAGTTTCAGATCAATATTCGCGTGAAAGTAAATAATAATTCATGTAAGAGTTACGTAGAGAATGAAATCTACTATAATCTATGAATTTAATAAATCCATCATCAATATTTTACCCCTCAGTAACATCAATCAATATTCATCTCAAATCAAATATTCATCTTTTCACTATGTGCCAAAGATATTCTTCATCCATCATGTTCATCTCAACACTTGTTCATCTTTGCACTAAAGGCCAAAGATATTCATCATCGGTCATGTTCATCTCAACACTTGTTCATCTTTGCACTCACGGCCAAAGATATTCATCACCGATTAGTCATGTTCATCTAAACACACATTCATCTTTGCACTACGGGCCAAAGATATTCATCAAGAAATCATTCATCTTTGCACTACTGGTGCCAAAGATATTCGAAGAATATCATCATTTAGGGTGAGGATGATGAAAAATATTTTAAAAGAAATGAATCCAAATTGAAACAAAAGAACAAATATTAAGGATTTGTATTTTAAACAATCCAAGTTCAAAAATACTTCATAAGTAATCGTGAGTGGAGTAAAATTCAAGAATGATCAAAACATGGATACAATCAAAGCTAGTATCCATAGTAGATATTTTGGACAAAAAAGAAGAAATTTTATTTTTAAATTGAATAAGGCCGTATTCGTGAATAGTGTCAGATATCGTGAATAGTGCCGTATACATAAATAGTAACTCGACACCAAAAGATAGAAATTTCATAAAAAACATCTTCACGCTTCGTGAATAGAATAGTAACTCTGAATAGTAAATCGTGAAATCGTGAATAGTAACTCATGAATAAGTAACCCCTGACATGAAAAAGTTCCAAATTTGATAAAAATTTCCAACCAATATTTCTAAGATAATGATATTGAAGAAATAATATCATTTTCTAATAAAATAACATCCCTTACCTCGAAAAGACAAGATTCTAGTTAAAAACAGGATATAAAGCTATGACTTGAACTTGCAAACAGATATAGCAATACTCAAAGTATACTCAAAATACTCACAAGAATACGCCGATAATATAGAGAGAGAAAACTTCATTTCGGTGTGATTTTCAATTCTAACCTAAGCTCCCTATTTATAGGAAAATGCTAGAACACCAAAGTAGAAAATTGAATATAATAATATTATTTATAAACAAAATTCCTTAGCCCACCTTTGAAATCTGATTTCAGCCATAGCACATGTTAAATGAGGTTCACAAACTCACCAAAAACGTTTTTCTCAAAATAATTAATTAAAACTCTCAAAAATCAATTATTTCGGAACTCTGAAACTTCAATAATTCATAAAAAATAGCCCTTTTGTCAGAAAATTCGAATCTCGCGTCTTTTTATAGGAAATTCAATTCTCTACAACTTTGCAGAAGAAAGTTTTTCCAAATTCCAAACAGAAATTGATCGAAATTCACAAACGGACGATTTTACAAGCTATAATCAAATTTCGCGTCAATAATTATGTCCACCAACACACAAAATATGTGTTAAACATTTAATACCACAAAAATACTCTTCCTCCTCATATACTCATATATCCCACATTCATTATAAAAATATCACCGTTAATATATTATTAAAATAATATATTTAAATGAATTATTTTATCAGAAAAAGATAAAATATTAATTTTCAACAATTGTCATTTTAAAAATTTTCTCCATCTATATCCACATAAAATCAATATTTTCCTCATCATATAAATCAATAATTAATTATTCACAAATAATATTACGTAATCACAAAGATCGACAACGGTGCCGTTCTCAGGAAAGAGGGGCTTTCAATAAGGATCTCTCCTCATCGACGCAAGCAATTAGGTGACCAAACCTCTCCTTAGATGTAACTTTCTAGACATTGCCAATAATGTTATCCAATAATATTATTCAGGATAATATGAATTATTGTCTGATAATGGAAAATATTGTGTAATGACAATTTATTGAAACAACAAGAATATAAAATATCAATGCAAAGAATTATTGAATCAATAAATAAAAATATTGAATAAAGAATTACCATCGTAATAATTATTGAGTAGTGCCTTCTTACGTAAGAATCAATAATTGGTGCAATACCGTGTGCTACTGTTCAACAACGCGTATTAGTGTGTTTTAACCACCGGATATTCCAACAGTATTAATGGTAACAACTACGCCGTTATTTATAAACAACTTATATTTGTCGTTTTCTTCATCCAATCGATTTCCGTTATGGGGCCCACAAAAGACTGCGGCGTTGCATTTAATATTTCCGACGAAGCGAATAATATTCCACGACCAAATGAATATTCCCCAAACAATAATGAATATTTTATAACGACTTGCTTATTCGAAATATTTGCGTATTTTACCCATAACTATCCATATTAATCAAATCAACCCTTACTATTTCAAAATAATAAATAGAGGAAAATAAATTTCATTTATTAATAATTTGGGGTCTTATAGTCCACATATTTATGTAATATCGAAACGTGAAAATGTTATGAACACGCGACATACTTGGTGATAAAAAGAGTTTATAGGCCACAGTTCCTACTCGATCGAGGATTTTAAATGGGCCAATAAAATCGAGGGTTGAGATAACGCCTTCTTGAACATTCTTCTTCATATTCATCAGCTCCGGGTCTATAGCTTGAACAGCTTTAACTTTATCGATTAAAGTCGATTCTACTCGTATATTCGTTATCTTCACGTGGGTCCCTAGAGTCTTTAACTCTATCTTCATCATTTGTAAGTTATACGAAATAGGTCTTTGTGTTAACAACTTCGCACTCATAAACGCATACGATCTTCTACTCAACACGTCAGCTACCACGTTCGCCTTCCCATGATGGTATTTAATGGTACGATCGTAATCTTGAACAGCTCGAGCCAACGTCTTTGGCGTACGTTACGTTCGTTTTAGGTGAAGAAAAATATTTGAGGATTTTAGAAATGGGTTTTGTACTAGGGTCAATACAAAATTCGATTTCACACTTTGAGTAGGCTAAGAAGTCTTCAAGAATATGTCAGGAAATTTATTAACAATAGAAATATCATTCAAAATTGTGACTCTCATCCAAGACTTGGATAGCACATGTAATGAAGGTTTCTCCTAACGGAGCTTCAACCGATAAGTCAAATTATAACTTCTCTGGGGTGAAATTTAAACGTTGAACGCAAGCAAGAGAGATAAAATAATGGGTAGAACCGGTATCTAATAAGGTATAGACTTCGCAAGAATTTATAATTAACTAACCCGTGCTAACTTCGTTCGGGTTACTCGCTTTTTGAGAAGTCACGAAAAACACTCTTCCTGAAACCACCGACTTTGTTTTGTCCGTATCCGCCTTTAGTGCCACCGTCCCAGCTGGACTTGACTTTGGTGCATGACAAAATCGGGCTAGGTGACCTTCTTTTCCATAATTGTAACATGCTTTGGACTGCATCACGCAGTTTGGACTGATATGTCCCTCCCTCCGCATTTAAAACATACGACCGGCGGTCGTTCTCCTTCCTTTGAAACGGGTGATGATTCTGCTGTCTTTCCATCATTATTGAACCTTCTATTCTTGAAATTTCCACTTCTATTATCTTGGTCATGATTACCACCGAAGTGGTTACCATTCTTGGCATGATAATTTTCCCCACGAAGGTTATCATTGTTAGATGGCCGTTGCTATTCTAGATGCGATTATTATCATTGCTTGCTTTTGGTCATTGGTTCATTATCGCGCTCCAATATGAGCCCTATTCACTACATCGAATATAAACAAAGTTTGTGAGAAATGAGGTATTGACGATATCGGGTTTCAAACCTCGCAGAAACATTCGCGTCATTCGCTCCTCATCATTATCGACCAAATGGGATGCAAACCGGATAACTCGCAAATTTAGCCTCAGACACGATTACGGTCATATTGTTTTGCTCTAACTTGATAAACTCCACCTCCTTCATGTGACAAATACTTTCGGGAAAGTACTTGTCGTTGAACAGCTCTTGGAACTTCTCCCAAGACATCTTGAGTGCGTCAGGCTGGGTATGTTTTAAAGATTCCCACCAGTAATCTGCCTCTTCACGCAACATAAAGGTGGCGAAAGGAACCTTTTACTCCTCTGAGCATCCCAAGACATCAAATATCTTGGTGATCTGCTTTAACCATGTCTTCGCCTTAAGTGATTCTGGCTTTCCCAAAAACTCCGGTGGTCCAAGTTCCTTGAACTGCTTAGCGGTGACCGACCGTGGGTTGCTATTATTTCCACCTATATTTTGAACAGGAGTCTCTCTTACCCGAAGTTGCATGAATTGCATAAGGCCTCTGAACATCTCATCGTTCATCATTTGATCGGTGTTGTTATTTACCTGAGGATTATTGTCTTCCTGTTGCACATTATCCTGGGTATTGATCGTTGGTGACTCAACGGTCTCATGTACTTCATTGCTGATCTCAATATTTTCAGATGCCATTTTCAAACACTGTCACAAAACAAGGGTTAATTAACATATCACATATTATCCCTATACTCTGACCGACCAATTAATTACCAAATAAACTTAGGTAGATCATGCTAGCGAAGAAATTTCCCGTCTCTCCCCTCCTAATTCTTGTCTCACATCTCAGCCAGGGATCATATCCCTAAGCTTTGATACCAACTGTGACGCCCCCAAAATAGATATACATCACCTATTCTGAGTCGCCAAATACATGGTACAGAATACAAATATAATTTTTAATATACAACAAGAGAGCTGTGAGTTTTAATACAAATATTGTCTTCTAGACAATATCCACTCTCAGAATAAGTCCTCATTACATTTTATTGTCACACTATTTAACAGAATAGTGAGGACTACTAATACTATCATTTGGACCCATCACTGCTCCCTCGACTAGTCCCGACTACGTTTCTCATTTCACGAAGAGAACGGTGAAAGAAAGGTGAGCTCAACTAGCCCAATAAGAAATATTATGACTAAGATAATGCGGGATAAATTATCATTAGCCTTCAACAATGTTAAACCGATAAAATACAATAGACATCAAGTTTAAGCTCGTAGCTTGAATAAGTAATCCATTAGAAGAGTCAAATAGAGCATGATATCTACTATCTTCTATGATTTAAAATGTTTTCATCAATTTTTATCACGAGACTCAAATTTTAATAAATAAACCACATCATCGAATCATCCCCGCACTACTCTGGCAAAGGATATTCATTAAATCATCAATGGTCATGACTATACCTAATAATCCCTGGTCATAATCATACCAAGTCCATCTCTGTACGTAAGCCAAAGATATACAACCATAAAACCAATAATCAACAATCCATCTTTGCACGTAAGCCAAAGATATATAATTCAATAAACAATGTATCCATTTTCGCACGTAAGCGAAAAGATAACTTTCATCACCATATAATAATGCGATGAGGATGATGATAATGATATAAGCATTAATCAAACTAAAACAAGGATAAATATTAAAGACTTTAAATTTATCCAAATATTATCAATCATTTAAACTCATAATCTAATATTATTAATATTATAACAATATTTTAATCACCTCTAAACTTATAAATAATTTATTTCAATTATTTACACTTTATCAAATAATGCATTTAATCATTCAAAGAATGTCATACTCATAAGATTTCATCACCAATGATCAAATCCCTTATCAAAAATATGCACATACCTTATATAGGATTTTCAAGCCATAAAATCCTATTTTCCAACTTTGTTACTTCACATAACATATTTAACTCATATGTTTGTAACTAAACTATTTTCATGAAAAATACCAAATCAGTCCCCAAAATATTTCTTTTCTGGGATTTAGCAGAATATAGTCCCATAATGAACATATATTTTTCTCGGAATTTTTAATATTCATTTACTATTTTTCAAAAATCAATTTCTAATTAATTCCTTAAGAAATTAGCTACCTCAAGGCTAACTCCAAAAATTCCCAAATCTTGGCAAGATCTATCAAATGTTAACGTGAGCTTCCAGTTTAAATTTCATGGTCATCGGAGTTATAGAACTCGATTATGACATTTTTCGTCGGAAAAACTTAAATATTGAAATGGTCATAACTTGCTCATTTTAAGTCGGAATGAGCTCATTTTTGGACAGGAGGTACCTTATACCGTATACTTTCATATCCCAAAAGGCTAGAATTTTTCTCACAAATTAAGTGGCTGAATCAGCCCTTACAAAATTATGGGCAATAGCTTTTTGCTATTTTCCAGCTTTTAACTCCTTTGCTAAAAATAGTCCATACGAAAATCTACAACACCTTTTCTAGTGATTCCACTTGGATATGTTAGTAAACTCATAGATCTAACTCTAGGACTTGACCACACTCAAAAATTCAAAATATAATAGGAGATATGGTCAATTGAATTTTATGTTCCATTTTTACCAAAATCTGATTTTCAACTCTTTGTGATTTCTAAGAAACTTTCACGTTTTCTCATAATAACCAACATAACTCATCACAACACTTACTAATACTTCATATACCCATGAATTTCATCTGTCCAATGCTTTTATTATGACTTTCATCATAATCAATGTAAACAGATCATTTCCACAATTTAATAAGGAATGAATACAAATGATCATTCATCATGCATGTGGTAATCCACACAGGCAGGTTATTCCAACAGAATAATAAAGAATGGAATAATAGAAGGATTCACCATACATGCGATAGATCGCATGCATAAAGTTATTCCCAATGTAATAATAAATAATGGAACCAGTCCGAACGTAAAATGTAAATGCATGTGATATTAAATGATTAATAAAGAATAGAATAACAATGAAATTACCATGCATGCGATAGATCGCATGCATGTGTTATTCCAAATGAATAATAAATAATGGAACCAGTCCCGCGTAAACGCATACGTATGTGATATTTTGATGTAATAATAAAGAATGGAATAACAATGAAATCACCGTGCATGCGATAGACCACATAGATAAAGTTATTCAAATGTAATAATAAATAATGGAACTAGGTCCCACAGAACGCACGCATGTGATATTCCGGATGTAATAATAAAGAATGGAATAATAGAAGAGTTTCACCATGTATGCGGTACTTCGCATAAACAGGTTATTCCAACAGAATAACAAAGAATAAAATAATAGAAGAATTTCACCATGTATGCGGTACTTCGCATAAACAGGTTATTCCAACATAATAATAAGGAATGGAATAACAACTCTTACGAGTATTGAAAAAAATAATTCTCTTCATGAATACTAAAGAATAATACCTCTTATGAGTACAACAAATAATATCCCTCACCTCAAAAGAAGACTGGATACTGGAATAGAGAGGTAGTAGACTTCTCTTCTTTTTTCTCTCTATAATTTCTCTCTATAATAATGGCTCTAAAGCTTTAGTGAATTGGTGAGAAATGAAAGAAGAATGATCTTCTATTTATAGGAAAACATAGTTTCGATAATTGCACATTTTGGGGCTCAAAAAATTACAGTACAATACCTCCAACTTTTCTTTCATTTATAATTCAGTCATCCAAGTATTATCAAACTTGCACCACCTCCCATAATAGTAAATCATGTGAATCAATAGTAAATCATGTGACTCAATAGTTCTAAACATTTGAAAAAATTAATTACAGTATAGTACCTCCATCTATACCACCATTTTTAACTTAGTCATGCAAGTATTATCAATCTTGCACCAACTCCCCTAATAGTAAGTGAATGTGACTCAATAGTACACACATGTGAACAAATAGTTATATAAGCATGTGAATTAGTAGCAATTAATTGCTCATTTATCCGATAAATTACCTGATTTATCAATATAACCACCAGACATCAATTATCATCGGAATAGATGTCAATTTCAACTAACACCAATAATCCCAACACAATGGAACTATAAAATTCATCTTTAATCAACACGAACTTATTCATCATTAATATCATAACTCACATGTTAACGTGAGCTTCCAGTTTAAATTTCATGGTCATCGGCGTTATAGAACTCCGGTTATGACATTTTTCGTCAAAAAAAACCTAAATGTTGAAATGGTCATAACTTGCTCATTTTAAGTCTGAATGAGCTCATTTTTGGATAGGAGGTACCTTATACCGTATACTTTCATGTCCCGAAAGGCCGGAATTTTTCTTACAAATTAAGTGGCCGAATCACCCCTTACAAAATTATGGGCAGTAGCTTTTTGCTATTTTCCAGCTTTTGACTCTTTTGCTAAAAACAGTCCACACGAAAATCTACAACACCTTTTCTAGTGATTCCACTTGGATAAGTTAGAAAACTTATAGATCTAACTCTAGGACTTGACCATACTCAAAAATTTGAAATATAATAGGAAATATGGTCAATTGAATTTCATGTTCCATTTTCACCAAAATCTGATTTTCAACTCTTTGTGATTTCTAAAAACTTTCATGTTTTCACATAATAACCAACATAACTCATCATAACACTTACTAATACTTCATATACCCATGATTTTCATCTATCCAATGCTTTTATTATGACTCTCATCATAATCAATGTAAACAGATCATTTCAACAATTTAATAAGGAATGAATACAAAGGATCATTCACCATGCATGTGGTAATCCACACAGGCAGGTTATTCCAACAAAATAATAAAGAATGGAATAACAGAAGGATTCACAATGAGTGCGATAGACTGCACAGACATGTTATTCCCAATAGAATAATAAATAATGGAACTAGGTTCGGCGTAAACGCACAGACAGGATATTCCGACAAAATAATAAAGAATGGAATTACAACAGAAATCACCATGAGTGCGATAGATCGCATGCATAAAAGTTATTCTAACAGTAATAATAAATAATGGAACCAGTCCCATGTAAAAAGCACGCATGTGATATTTAACGTAATAATAAAGAATGGAATAACAACGAAATCACCATGCATGCGATGTAATCGCATAGATAAAGTTATTCCAACATAATAATAAATAATGGAACCAGTCCCAGATAAACGCATGCATGTGATATTAAACGTAATAATATAGAATGGAATAATAGAAGAGTTTCACCATGTATGCGGTACTTCGCATAAACAGGTTATTCCAACATAATAACAAAGAATAGAATAATAGAAGAATTTAACCATGTATGCGGTACTTCGCATAAACAGGTTATTCTAACATAATAATAAAGAATGGAATTACAACTCTTACGAGTATTAAAAAAGCTAATTCTCTTCATGAATACGAAAGAATAATACCTCTTACGAGTACAACAAATAATATCCCTTACCTCAAAAGAAGACAGGATACTGGAATAGTGAGGTAATAGACTTCTCTTCTTCTTTCTCTCTATAATAATGGCTCTAAAACTTTAGTGAATTGGTGAGAAATGAAGGAAGAATGAGCTTCTATTTATAGAAAAACATAGTTTCGATAATTGTACATTTTGGGGCTCGAAAAATTACAGTACAATACCTCCAACTTTTCTTTCATTTATAATTCAGTCATCCAAGTATTATCAAACTTGCACCACCTCCCCTAATAGTAAATCATGTGAATCAATAATAAATCATGTGACTCAATAGTTCTAAACATGTGAAAAAATTAATTACAGTATAGTACACCCATCTATACCTCCATTTTTAACTTAGTCATGCAAGTACTATCAATCTTGCACCAACTCCCCTAATAGTAAGTGAATGTGACTCAATAGTACATACATGTAAACAAATAGTTATATAAGCATGTGAATTAGTAGCAATTAATTGCTCATTTATCCGATAAATTACCCGATTTATCAGTATAACCCCCAGACATCAATTATCATTGGAATAGATGTCAATTTCAACTAACACCAATAATCCCAACACAATGGAACTATAAAATTCGTCTTTAATCAACACGAACTTATTCATCATTAATATCATAACGCACATGTTAACGTGAGCTTCCAGTTTAAATTTCATTGTCATCGGAGTTCTAGAACTCCAGTTATGGCATTTTTCGTCGGAAAAACCTAAATATTGTAATGGTCATAACTTGCTCATTTTAAGTCAGAATGAGCTCATTTTTAAGACAAGAGGTACCTTATACCGTATACTTTCATGTCCCAAAAGGCTGGAATTTTTCTCACAAATTAAGTGGCCGAATCAGCCCTTACAAAATTATGGGCAGTAGCTTTTTGCTATTTTCCAGCTTTTGACTCCTTTGCTAAAAATAGTCCACATGAAAATCTACAACACCTTTTCTAGTGATTCCACTTGGATAAGTTAGTAAACTCATAGATCTAATTCTAGGACTTGACCACTCTCAAAAATTCAAAATATAATAGGAGATATGGTCAATTGAATATCATGTTCTATTTTTACTAAAATCTGATTTTCAACTCTTTGTGATTTCTAAGAAACTTTCATGTTTTCTCATAATAACCAACAGAACTCATCATAACACTTACTAATACTTCATATACCCATGATTTTTATCTGTCCAATGCTTTTATTATGACTCTCATCATAATCAATGTAAACAGATCATTTTCACAATTTAATAAGGAATGAATACAAAGGATCATTCACCATGTGGTAATCCACACAGGCAGGTTATTTCAACAGAATAATAAAGAATGGAATAACAGAAGGATTCACCATGCGTGCGATAGATCGCATGATAGGTTATTCCCACGTAATAATAAATAATGGAACCAGTCCTGCGTAGAACGCACGTATGTGATATTAAAAATGTAATAATAAAGAATGGAATAATGTAAATCACCATGCAAGCGATAGATCGTGATGTATAAAAGTTATTCCAATGTAATAATAAATAATGGAACCAGGTCTGAGCATTCTTGAATTTTACTCCACAAAGAAGTATCATGTTGACAATTTGGACATTATTGAGTTCAGGATAAATTAACTTATAATCTTTAAAATTTATTCTTGAACTTATTTTATTGAATTATTATGTCATTGTTATGATGAGTTATGTTGGTTGTTATGTAAAAACATGAAAGTTTCTTGGAAATCACTAAGGGTTGAAAATTAGATTTTGGTGAAAATGGAACATGAAATTCAATTGACCATATCTCCTATTATATTTCTAATTTTTGGGTGTGGTCAAGTTCTAGAGTTAGATCTATGAGTCTTCTAACTTATCCAAGTTGGAAAACAGCTACTGCCAAAATTTTTAAAAGGTTATTTTCTTCCACTTAATTTGTGAGAAAAATTTCGGCCTTTTGGGACATGAAAGTATATGGTATAAAGTACCTCCTGTCCAAAATGAGCTCATTCTGACTTAAAATGAGCAAGTTATGACCATTTCAATATTTAGGTTTTTTCGACTTAAAACGCTTATAACCTGGAGTTGTATAACTCGATGACCATGAAATTTAAACCGAAGCTCACGTTAACATGTGTAAGATCCCGCCAAGATTTGGGAATTTCGGAGTTAAACTTGAGGTAGCTAATTTCTTAAGGAATTAATTAGAAATTGATTTTTGAAAAATAGTAAATGAATTTTAAAAATTCGAGAAAAATATATGTTCATTATGGGACTATATTCTGCTAAATCCCAGAAAAGAAATTTTTTTGGGACTGATTTGGTATTTTTCATGAAAATGGTTTAGTTACGAACATATGAGTTAAATATGTTATGTGAAGTAACAAAGTTGGAAAATAGGATTTTATGGATTGAAAATCCTATATAGGGTATATGCAGATTTTTTGATAAATGATTTGATCATTGGTGATGAAATCTTATGAGTATGGCATTTTGAATGATTAAATGCATTATGTGGTAAAGTGTAAACAATTGAAATAAATTGTTTATAAGTTTAAGCAGTGATTAAAATATTGTTATAATATTAGATTATGAGTTTATTAAGTGGTTGGTAATATTTTGTTAAATTTAAAGTCTTTAATATTTATCTTTTTTTTCGTTTGATTAATGCTTATAGCATTGTCATCATCCTCATGCTTATATGGTAATGAAAGTTATCTTTTGCTTACGTGCAAAGATGGACTGTTGATTATTGAATTGTATATCATTGGCTTACGTGCAAAGATGGAATGTTGATTATTGGTTTTATAGTTGTATATATCTTTTGGCTACGTGACTGAGAGATGGACTTGGTATGATTATGACTAGGAATCATTTGGTATAATCATGACTGTAATGTTATAAACGATGTGGTAAAAGTCCTCGGTGACTGTGTAGTGCATTGATGGGACGCTTTTGGTACGATTATGACCGTGGATTATTCGGTATAGTCATGACCATTGATGATTTAATAAATATCCTTGGCCCGTAAGTACGTGGGATGATTAGATGATGTGGTTTATTTTTAACTGTCGAGTCTCGGCGATAAAAATTGATGAAAACATTTTAAATCATAGAAGATAGTAGGTATCATGCTCTACTTAACTCTTCTAATGGATTGCTTATTCCGCTGCAGTTAAACTTGATGTCTATTGTATTTTATCAGTTTAACATTGTTGAAGACTAATGATAATTTATTCTACATTATCTTAGTCATAATATTTCTTACTGGGCTAGTTGAGCTCACCCTTTTGCTTTTATTATTCTCTTTAGGAAATGAGAACGTAGCCGGGACTAGTCGAGGAACGGAGTGATGGTCCGAGATGGTGTATTAGCAATCCTCACTATTCTATAAAATAATGTGATAATAAATGTAATGAGGACTCCATTGAGTGTGGATATTGTCTAGATGACAATATTTGTATTAAAACTCACAGCATATGTTTTGTCGTATTTTACACGACAGTTGTTTAATTAAGTTTTTATTTGTATTTTGTACCATGTATTTGGCGACTCAAGATGTGTGATGTATACCTATTTTGGGGGCGTCACACAACCACTTATTGAAGACGCTTCAGAAGGGAGTTCGATATCACCACATATGGCCAATTAACAACAAAGCAATGCAAGAAGGCAAGGCGAGGATGCAGGTGGAGACCAGACGAATGTTGTACAACTGGAGATGCTCAAGGCATTGAAGGAAGCACGAGAAGGACAAGGGATGATGATGGCCATGATGCTGGAGATGCAGAGGAAGCAAGAGGAGATGGGGAACTTTCGCCAACAGTTGATGCAGATCCCTACCTTCAAGGCCATGTTCTCAGACAATTAACAGGGAGAATAAGCAGGAGTGGAGGACAACAACAACGATAACAACAATAAGGAGAATCAGAATGCACCTCCATTGACAGAGAATCAATCTGTTCCAATCATCCACTTGGAACCCCAGAACAGTGGTGACGTGCTTCTACCCAGACTGAAAGTCAGCCAGCCTAAGACAAACGTCATTCTGACCACTATCCCCGCATTTTCATAAGTACAGATATCAACCATCCTAAGCCACGTCCAACGAGCGAGCCAACAAGCACAACCAATGCAAGCTTTGAAAGATGCAAGTGTGCATAAACTAATTTCTTTACCATACACACCGCCAATGCAGCAATACGTCACAACACCACAAAGAATCCATGCCACGAGCCAATACGTGACCAAGGATGAGATGATCAATGTGATCAATCAACTTCACAGGCAGACATCCCGACCTTTAGAGTTAGACTTTACTCCACCCTACCTAGCACATATTCGGAGACAACCTTACCCGATAAGGTATATTGAGCATCCCCCGCGGTTTCCAAAATATAACGGGGAGAAAGAAAATGCCAGGGAACATATTGCTAGGTTTGTAGAGTGAATGTCTTCGTGGTTGGGATATAATGAAGTGAATAACCACAACTTGTTGATGCGAGAATTCAACAAGACTTTGACAGATAGTGCCTTCAGTTAGTACTACAACTTGGAGAATGGATCAGTCCATGATTGTGATGATCTAAAATTATAATTTTTTAAGAAATTTTTTTATGTGCAGAAAAAGGTAACCATCGTAGAGCTCATGCGATTCAAGTAGAAGCCAAACGAGGAGCTTTCAGATTACGTGGATAGGTTCAGGGCCCAAGCACAGAAGTGTGCAAAGCCAATTGAAGAAAAGAACTTGGTTAGTATATGCAACAATGGTGCTTTAGACGCCTTCAAGCCCTACTTCATTACCAAAGCTTGTGATTCATTTGCAACCCTCTCATCTTTTGCACAAGACTTGGGAGGAATCATGACATTTTCCACTAGCCATGCGATGGTTACATGAAAGAGTAAAAGGACAGCAACTGTGGCTTTGGTGGATTCTCAGTCAAAACCACAAGGGGGCTAGAGGGAGAAAAATGAGAAATTTGAGCGATGCAGAGAAAAACATGGTGACAAGTATACCAGAATGCCAGTTCCAGAGGGTATCACATGCAGCGAGAAGGCATTCAGGGGTCTATATGAACAATGGGTTGAGCATGGAGTGGTGAAACCTCCAAGGCCCCGGCTGGTTGTAACAGAAGAGATGAAAAGAAGACCGAACTTTTGTGTATACCACCAATACGCAGGACATTCCACTATGGACTGTTATAGTCTGCGGAGGATATACCATGAGAAGCTAGCGGCTGGAGAGATTGAACTAGGAGAAGAAACGTGCAACACTATCACCCATAGTGCAGTCCCGGAAGTCAAGAACCCAAATACTAGCTCTACCATTGAGAGAACTCTGAACTACAGATGAATTAAAAATCCACCCAAGATGGTGGTCCACCAAAAATGGTGGTTTAAGTCCTCAGGAGTAATTAGATGACTAAGGGAGGAGGCACAAGAATTGACGAATTAAAAAAAAAACCACCCAAGATGGTGGTCCACTCTAAATGGTGGTCAAGCCCTCGTGACTGCACTTGCCAAGAAATTGAATGAGCTAAGTGACGAGGCATCTGATTTCAAGTTCTCGTAGACTGCACTTGCCAAGAAATTGGACGACCTAAGTGACGAGACACCTGATTTCAAGTCCTCGTAGACTGTACTTGCCAAGAAATTGGATGACCCAAGTGACGAGGCACCCGATTTTAAGTCCTCGTAGACCGCACCTGCCAAGAAATTAGACGATCCAAGTGACGAGGCGCCCGAGTGTTACACTTTATCATCAAAAGTGAATGGTGCTTGAGGCACCTGAATATAAGCCCTCAACCCCAAAAGTTACACTTTATCTTTAAAAGTGACGAACGTTATGCTTTATTTGAAAAAAGCAAGAAAGTTGCACTTTATCTCTAAAAATGGTGAACGTTATGCTTTCTTTGACAAAAGCAAGATTTATTATATGAAACGTTATGCTTTTCGTTAAAAGCAATTTGATTATCAATAAATTTGTTAAACTTTCACTTATACTTGATTATTTCTTTTGATTTAAAAAAAAAGTATAAATTCAAGTGTTAGTTTGCATGAAATATATGTACATGGATTTTTTGATACAGGAAATGGAAAAAACTACAAAAGTTCATTATTTAAAGGCCATGACCTGTCGAATTGAAGAGAGGAATACCTAAAGCTTGGTCTTTGTGGCTATCAGGCCTTCGAGGCTATCAGGTCTTCGGGACTATCAGGCCTTCGAGGCTATCAGGCCTTTGATGCTATCAGACCTTAGAGGCTATCATGCCTTCACGGACTTCTTGATTCTTAATAACTTCTTGACTCTAAAGAAAAGAGAAATTTTAAGAGATGGTAAAAAGATTAGATCGAAGATTTTCAAAATATCCCAGGAGAGCTCCTCTAAGGCTCGCCCTTTTAGGGTTTGCTCCCCTAGAGGTTCCCTCTCCTAGGACTTTCATTTTCGAGGCTTGCAAAACATCAAGCCCCGCAAAGTGTTCAAACACTGGAATCAAGACTTCCACACTTACAATATTTTGCATGCTCATCTCACCAAAGGCATGACTCACGCGCAGGGGGCAAATGCTTACTGGTAGATTGGTAGATGACATAGACGTCCTCCAGAGTAGAGGTGTATATTCCCCCAGGCAGTGACGAATGTGCAAGTAGAGGAGCACCATCGTGAGATCAATACGTAAGGGCGTGATGGTTCTATTGGATACATAGGTCTCTGTATAGTTGAACACAACAAAAGATGCCCGCACTCTTGAGTATATCCATGTAATCAGTGTTTCCAAGGATCTCATCAGTCCAATCCTGCCATCCTTGAAGGCGACCAGATGAATCAGACATGAAGCGAAGGGGACTGAAAAGGTATTCTTTCTTCTCTATGCATATTCGAGGAATGCGATAGGAATGGGGAAAGTCATCCCAAACTCCACAAGCCGCTGCATATAGAAACAAGCCTTTCTTCTCTGGCGGAGGAAGTGTTGTACGATCATAAGTCTAGACTCACTCTCAAAAGACGTTGAAAAGACAAAAAGAGGGGAGCCCTTCCCTAATCATTGAGAAACGGGGCCTCCTTGGTTGTTCCCAAGTCTGCAGAATGTTCAACAAGGAGGGCCTGCAAGAAAAAAGAATTCAGCATAAGGGATCTAAAGAGCAAGGGAATGAGACATTTGAACTTAAAGTGCTCATCATGGAAAAGAGGAAAGTCTGCGATTTAAGCTTCAAAACACCTAAAAAAAAGAAGAAACAATGTCAGAAAGAGTTAGGAATCACAATTATTTTTCAAAAGTTTTCGAAAAAAACTTCAGATGACCCAAAGGCATCCTTCGAATCCTTTTTTTGGACTTATAATGGCATACATCATGGCCGTTGGTGATGACCTTTGTAGGGCTCGTCGATATCTTCGTTTTGATATATTATGGGCCCCGAAACTCCAAACGAGTCAAAAGTTATGATCAAAATAGTAGTTGCTCCTCCAAAAACTTCATTTTTTCATTTAAACTTCATTTTTCCCATAGGGTTCGGCCATTTTGCCTTATTCCACCTAGGGTTCAGCCATGTTGGCTTCGTAGGGCTCCTCGCTAGCTTTGTTTTGATACATTATGGGCCCCGAAACTCCAAACGAGTCAAAAATTATGATCAAAATAGTAGTTGCTCCTCCAAAAACTTTATTTTTTTCATTTAAACTTCATTTTTCCCATAGGTTTCGGCCATGTTTCCTTAGGCCACCTAGGTTTCGACCATGTTGGCTTTGTAGGGCTCCTCGCTAGATTTTTTTTGATATATTATGGGCCCTGAAACTCCAAACGAGTCAAAAGTTATGATCAAAATAGTAATTGCTCTTCCAAAAGCTTCATTTTTTTCATTTAAACTTCATTTTTCCCATAGGGTTAGGCCATGTTGCCTTAGGCCACCTAGGGTTCGGCCATATTGGCTTCGTAGGGCTCCTCACTAGCTTCGTTTTGATATATTGTGGGCCCAGAAACTCCAAACGAGTCAAAAGTTATGTTCAAAATAGTAACTGCTTTTCCAAAACTTCATTTTTTTCATTTAAACTTCAATTTTCCCATAGGGTGCGGCCATGTTGGCTTCAACCGCCTAGGGTTCAGCCATGTTGGCCTCAGCTACCTAAGAGCTGTTCCCCTTCATACCTTTGAGGTCCTGTTGCTCTACCAATCAACTGCTTGGAATGTATCCTCTTTCGTCGCAAAAATTATAACCTTCCTTTGATGAATTCTGATGAAAAAAAACCAAGATATGATCAAGGTAATGGGGCTTAGAAACAAAGAAAGGCTACAATTACCTGAAAAGACAAATAGATGAAGTAATCAAGAAGAATTCAAAGATAAAGAAGTTGGTTTGTTTTCTTTTATTTGGAACATAATTTTCGAACACGTGGCAAGAACATAACGTGAATCAAGGCCTACTACAAAAATAGCACATGGGTTCGTGGCTCCTAGTGAACATGAGACAATCCTAATTGAAGTTTAAAATCCAACTATTGGACACATGCACGTAAGCACTTTTGATGGCTATTAGCACCTAGTAACTTTGATGGCTGTTAGTAGAATAACATGCATATCTTCAATGAGTCTCTACTGCAATTCGGATGCAAGATATGTTACCATGGATTATGAATATCAACTCCTTACTTTCTCCAAAATAAGATAAGTAAAAAGTTTATTTTCTGAATAAAATAAAATAAGATTCCAGATTATTTTATTTTATTTCTAGAAAAAAATAAGATTTGATTTAATTTGATAATATATATATATATATATATATATATATATATATAATATATATAATCTTGTCAAGATCAAATAAAATTAAGATTTGATCTTATTTCCAAAATAAAATTAAGATTTAATTTTATTTGGTAAAAAGGAAAGATTTGGTTTACGAAAAGAAGGATTTTATTAAATTAAATTCTATTGGGTGATATTTGATTATGTTTTCTTGTTTCAATTTTCAGAAAAAATAAGGAAACAAATGCCCAAGCTATGGAAAGATTTTTTTGGAAGATTTCTCAATTCGTCCAAGGAAGAGCTCTGCTAGGTTTTGCCTCCCTAGGGTTTAACCCTATGGGTTTGGGCTCCCTAGGGATTCCCTCTACTAGGACCATTGTCTTCAAGATCTGCGGGTGGAGCCCAACAAAATCATTCAAATAGCTTGCATTATTCTTGCACGATCGTCTCTTTGGAAATATGACTCTCGCGCAGAGGGCAAATATGGGCCCAAGTGAAAATTAAGGGTTCACATGACCTAATTGAATTAAATGCACAATTAGGGTTCTGCGACCTCATTAAATGTGCAAATTAGGGTTCGCATAACCTAATGGAATGAAGACGAAAAAGCCAAAAATAAATAGGCGAGACCCGAGAGAAGCCTCCACAGGTCCCGAGGCAGAAGGCTCGTGGAGGCAGCTCATTTTAGAAATTGATTGAGGGATTGGATTGGTGGCTAGAAGGACAGGGCAATGTGGGCATTATTCTAATGACTAAAGGGTATTTTTGAAATTTCCCTGAAAACATGTACCTAACATGTGACTACTTAATTCCAGGAAACTCTATAAATACCCCTTCCATTCTAGGAAGGGAGGGGGGACTCTTTTGGTGACTTAAGGCTTGGATTTTCCACCTAAAAGCATTAAAGGGTTTGGACTTCTCTTCAGACTCAAGACTTGGACTCTTGGAAGATTAAAGGGACCCTTTTGGTGACTTAAAGGCTTGGAGATTCTACCTAAAAGCACTAAAAGGGGTTTACACATTCTCTCAACTCGAAGGACTCAAGAAGGCTCTTGGAATCCCTGCTACCCTAACATGGTTCCCGGATTCTAGGAGTTCTGCCACGCGTTGTTGGAGTAATCGCCCACCTATCGTTCTCCCCTCTTCAATCAATCAATCAATTCCGTGCTCTTTGTGGATTTCTCTCCTCCTCAACCAACACGAAACCCTAACCCTAGCAAGGTACGATTTTCTTTCCCACACATAATAAGAATTTTATTTAATAAATTCTTATTTTAATAATTTCCAAAAAAATTCGGGTTGTCACACGACGTGTCTCATAATAAGAATTTTATTTATTAAATTATTATTTTAATCATTTCCGAAAAATTCGGATTGTCACAAATATAACTCTTTTGTAGAACAAAAAAGTAATATTTAACATTTGTAATCTTTTTCACAAAAAGAGTCATAATTGTTATAATTTTGGTTATTATCAATTTATAATATTTTAAAATTTAAATTATTGTAACTTAATATTTTAATTAATAAAATTAATATTATAAATTACTTAAAAATTATTATTAAGAATACAATTTCTTAAAATATTAATTAAAATATATAGCGAGTAATAATTCTTTTATTAATAGTATTTTTTCGCAAAATTTCATCAAATATTGACACCACACATCTTTTTACAATCGTAATTTTGCGAAAAAAAAATCTAAATTGTGAACAATGTTTTTTTTTCAAAATAACTATATCGTCACTATTTTTTTTTCTTCATTGTTCTCTCGCTAGAAAACTTATCATGTGAAAGAATGAATTTCTTCACAAATTTTCCTTAACTACATCCATAATTTCTTGTAGTAATACTTATAGTTTCATTAATATTGTACTTCTATTTATAAACTTTTATTTATTAATCACATGATGGATGTATTTTTTGTTCTAATTCGGATATATGAAATAATTATCAAACACATATCATGTAGGAGTTTGTATTTTGAATTCCTACAATGATATTTATAGTTTTGTTAATATTGTATTATCTATCATTATTTATTTATTAAGCATATAGATGTATTTACTTGTTATAATTCGTAGATATAAAATAATTATTAAACACATATCATGTAGGAGTTGGTATTTCAATTCCTACATCGATACTTATAGTTTTCATTTTTCTTGTGCATGATATATATATATATATATATATATATATATATATATATATTAATCATTTGCTAATCACATATATATATATATTTCTTTGTTTTAGTTCAAAATATGAAATAACAAACTTTAATAAAAATATTATTAATTATTATTTTTATTTTCTACATTCACACTCATAAACTATATTCACTACATTATTAATTAAAATTAAATAAACTTACAATATTTTAAAAATAATTTATATATTAACCAAGCGCGGATGTGATTTCAATTAGTATATCCTCCTCTAGTTATATTTTTATTAATCAAGATTTTGCTTATTTTATATGAATGTTTGGTAGATGATGACTTTATAAGTGTAAATATGTATATCCTCTAATGAGATCCTTGAGTATATTATAAAAAAATATTAATTAGTTATTTTTTTAATGAAGTTAAACCGTATAGAAAAAAAAATAAAAAATTTCAACACAATAAGTTTAATAATAAATTATTATGATTATCTGACACCCAAAAAAACAAGATCTCACAAATAAAACTCTTCACAAAAGAATTAATCAATTATCTAAAAAAAAAAAATTCCAATACAAAACTAAGTATTGAAATTTTAGCTTTAAGCTAGCTTTAATATTTCGCCAAAAATTTTCCTTCTCTTTATTTTTTTCCCACTATGTACACTCTAAAACTAAATTTCTTTGATCTCCTTTACCCTAGTCTAACCTTCTTGATCTTTCATTCCCTTCTCCTAAATTTAGGGCTTTTCACTTACTGATAAAGCAAAGAGGTTGTTAGAAATAGGAGAGGTCGACTTCGTACAGGTTCTTCAAGCACCCATTCCCTCTGTCGGCTCCCGCCAAGCACATCAATGCTTCGCTTGTCAAGTGATTCGGGCATGCGAAGCCCCGGGAAGGCCCGATTCCCGAAGAGGAGCCATGGAGCCTGATCAATTACTCGATAAAAACTTCGGCTACAAAAAGAATTTCGGAGCTATGTATGAATTGGGGAAGGAGATTGGGCGAGGACATTTTGGTCATACCTGTCATGCTAAGGGTAGAAAAGGCGAGCTCAATGATCATCCTGTTGCTGTAAAAATCATTTCCAAATCTAAGGTTCCTTCTTTCATCTTTGTATTCATCCCTAAATTGTTCAATTTTATTACTCAATTTTATTCTGTTGTCAAAATAGTTGTTTATTCTTATTATGTTGTCAAAATATTCATGTATACATACCCCATTAGAATGTATATAAACTGTTATGCATTCAAGGTGTTTGAGGAAATCCCACTAAGTCAAATATTACGTTTTTCATTGTCTTTATTCTTCAAGGTTCCTTGTGAAATTTGATCTTTTGACTTTACTATGTGTAGTGTGATAAAATATTATATTTCTTGTTGTAATGATTGTTTCATGCATCAAAAAATAAATCTCCGAATATAAATACAATCAGAATGTTGTGTGCAAATACTGCTGGAACTAAACCGCAAACAACGAGAGAGATGATCATGAGCAATACTATTACTGCAGATCTCTCCATTTAATTTTTAGATCTATCTGTTACATGAAAGGATATATATATATATATATATATATATATATATAGAGAGAGAGAGAGAGAGAGATACATTGCAGTGAGAAAAAATGGAAAGAGGGGTTGAGCAATTTCTTATGTAGCCCTGTTTTTGTCTATATTACTCAATTACTACTTTTATTCCTGCCATTAGATATACCTTCTTTTACTTATATATGACATTGATTGTTTTTAGTGTGCGATGATTTAACATTCCATAATATGGACGGTGTCAAGTTGCTATTTCGTTGTTGCTAGTGATTTTGGTATTCATATGTTATGCTTGCAACAATAGTATATCACTAAACTAGCTTGCAAGGTTTTATAAATTTTCAATACATATTATATGTATTAACTGACTAAATAAAGTAATATCTCAAAAGCATAATCTATAACTAACTAGATAGCTTGATTTGAAATCATTTTTATTGCTGCAAGATTATTGAATGTAGTCGTTGTTGGTTGGATTTGAATGAACATAAGCTCAATAACAAGAATAAGGTAAGTTGGCAACATGAAAAAAAGGAATTTGCAGAAAATCCAAGTAAACCCAAATGGAGATTGTGTAGAGAAGTAACATAAAATTAAAAATTCAAAAACCTAAATGAGAAAATTATATATAATAAAGGTAGCAGGCTGGCAGCTGAACAAAAAAAATAGAGGATAAACCCAAATAGAAAGTATTAAAATTTCATAATTGAAAGAGAAAGAGAGAGAATACTTATAATAATGGAAGAAAATAGATTAAGATAAAGTAAATGAGATGTATCCAATTTGTATGGACTTTTAAGGATTATTTTAATCGTACATTAATTGTATAATCTATTTATGTGTTTCATCTGTTTTTAATATAGTTTGGTTGGTATAAAACATGAAGACAATGCAACTCCAAAATTTTATTTATTCTTTTATCAATTATGCTTGTGAAATTTAAGCAGTCAAGTGCTCATTCTATCTTGTTCCTTGTACCAGAGAACATTTTGAGGATTATAAATGTTGGAGGTAAAGCCATAAAGGAAGTTGGAGATTCAAGTATAAAAATTATACCCGACGATGCTTTTGACGGAGGGGATATGAATTTCTTCTTTACAAATCAACTGTTCTAATTGCTCCTTTTTCAAGAATTGTTTGAATATGTAGCCCTGCAGCTAGCAATGTTTGTTTCTACAGATACAAAGGGTACCAAAGATGCACAAGCAACCACAAATAAATTAGGTGTAAGCATATCTTACCCAGTGGATCAAGCTGCAGCCTCATCAAATGGAAGAGTTTCTCTGCCGGTGACATGGTTGACTATACTTAATTTCACTTTGCTTAATCATATTGTATACCTAATGTTAGAAAAAAATAGCATGATTGTGAGACCCCAAATTAGGAAGTCTGGCTTCGGTGCATTCCACACAAGGAAGTCAACAACAAAAGGACAGGGGCTCTTTACTTATGGCTTGATATGACAATGATTGACTTTAGTGGTTTGGTTGTTTGAATTCGCATAACAGGTTGGTTAGGAATATGAAAGCTAACAACCTTACGAAAAGCATGATGAGTAGTTAACCAATCGATTTCTAAAATCACATCAAAGGCAAGTATTTTCAAAGAGATAATTTCGACAGGTAACGTGAAAGTGTCGATTTGAATCAACAAGATTTATAAACAGTGAAGGTAACAAAGGTTTCTCCTAACGAAATTTCAACCAATAAGTAAAAGTCTAACTTCTTAGAAGTCAAATTTAAACGTTGAATGCAAACAAGAGAGATAAAATAATTGGTAGAACTGGTATCTAATAAGTCATAGACGTCACTCCGTTCCCCAACTCGTCCCAGTTATATTCTCATTTCCTGAAGAAAATCAGTGAATGAAAGGGTGAGCTCAACTAGCCCAGTAAGAAATATTATGACTAAGATAATATAGAATAAATTATCATTAGTCTTCAACAATGTTAAATTGATAAAATACAATAGACATCAAGTTCAACTGCAGTAGGACAAGTAATCCATTAAAAGAGTCAAGTAGAGAATAAAATCTATTATCTTTTATGATTTAAAAGGTTTTTCATCACTTTTATCGCTGAGACTCAGCTTAATAAATAATCCACAACATCGAATCACCCCTGCACTACGGCCAAGGATATTCTTTAGTATCACGACCATAATTTATCCATGCACTACGGGCCAAGGACATTCGTGTATTCATCAATGGTCATGATCATGCCAACAATTGTCCATCAATGCACTACGGGCCAATGAGGACTTTTATCACATCATTTGTAACATTACGGTCATGATTATATCGAATAATTCCTGGTCATAATCATACCAAGTCCATCTACAGATAACTTTCAAAAATATAAACATGAGGATGATGACAATGAAATAAGAATTCAATAAAACAAGTTCACAAATTAATTTATCCAGAACTAATAACGCCCAAATTGTCGATGATACTTCTTTGTAGAGTAAAATTCAAGAATGCTCGTAAGAATATTTCCATGAAAAGATATCGCATGTAAGCGCAAATATCAAGGATATTCCACTAATTTCATGGAGTATATAAGTCAAAACTTTAACCAACCGAGTATAATAAAGAATGGAATAACAAAAGAAATCACCGTGTATGTGATAGATAAGATGCACAGAAAGTTATTCCAAATGTAATAATAAATACGGAACCGTGTCCCGCGTGAGAAACGCATGCATGTAATATTCAGCAGAATAATAAATACGGAACCAGTCCGGCGAAAAATGCATGCATGTGATATTCCAATGTAATAATAAAGACGGAACCGTGTCCCCAAGAAACGCATGCATGTGATATTCCAAATGTAATAATAAAGAATGGAACAATGTAAGGATTTCACCAAGTATAGGGAGTCCGCTTTATACAAGTTATTCCAATGTAATAATAAAGGATGGAATGATGTAAGTTCTCTTCATGAATACAAAAGAATAACACCCCTTACCGTAAAAGAAACTGGATATAGAAGTAGTAAAGTAGCAGAATACTCTTCTTCTTTCTCTCTATAATTTCTCTCTATAATTTCTCTCTCTAGAGTTTCAGAGAATTCGTAAGAAATAATGAAGGAATGAGCTTCTATTTATAGAAAAATTGAGAGTGGCTCTTGGTCTTAACGAAGGGTCAAAATGACTCTTGGTAATATGAAGAGACAACTACTATTTCATGAAGGGGTAATTAACTCTCTTGGAACATCAAGAGGTAAGATAACTCTTGGTAATATTGAAGAGACAACTACTATATACGAAGGGGCAATTAACTATTTGTAATATTGAACGGACAAGTTAATATTAAGACTTTAAATCAACGATCCATATTGATTTACTATTATAATTTCAACCAACGGTCTGAAAAATTAGCACATCTCCTCATGGAATAATATTGTACCCAAATACCCGAGTGAACAATACTATCGTGAATAGTAATCGGGTGAATAGTAACTCATAAATAGTAACTCGTGAATAGTAACGCATGAATAGTAACTCGTGAATAGTAACCCATGAATAGTAACTCGAGAATAGTAGTAACTCATGAATAGTAATTCGTGAATAGTAACTCATGAATAGTAACTCCTGAATAGTAATTCATGAATAGTAACTCGTGAATAGTAACTCTGACACAAAAAGTGTCCCGAATACCCGATTGAACAATATAACCTCAGACATCAATTATCATCGGAATAGATGTCAATTTCTACTAACACAAATAATCCCAACACAATGAAACTATCAAATTCATCTTTAATCAACATGAACTTAATCATCATTAATATCATAACTCACAATATTTAACAACCAGGTCGTTCCCAGGAAAGAGGGGGCTTTCAATAAGGATTTCTCCCTATCGCGCCGCAATTAGGTGACCAAACCTCTCCTCGATGTAACTTCTAGACATTGTAAATATTGCAATTTAATAATATGAATAACTTTGTCGCCTCAATTATTGATTTAATAATATAACATATAATGCAGATGATCTTGTGACAATAATCGAATCAATAATACGAGAGATATGATGCAAAGAATTCATCAGAAAGCAATAATTGAGTATAACCGAGGGACTTTTACGTAAGCATCAATAATCAATATCGTGTGCTACTATGCAACCACGTGTACACTATACTTTTACTACCGGGTAGTTCAACAGGTTTCAACGGTAAAACTTCCGCCGTTATTTTCAATAAAATACTTTTTGTCGTTTTCTCGATACGACAATAATTTCGTTAATGGATCCACCAATGATTGTGCTTGTTATATTTAATATTCCCCACCAATCTAATATTTTATAACAACTTGCATACTTTGCAAAATTTATAAATATTACCCACAACTATAATATTATATCAAATCCACACCATAATTTTGAAAAAAAATATTTCAAGAAAAATAAATCTTTATTCGTAAAATCTGGGGTCTCACAATCTCCCCTCCTTATGAAATTTCGCCCTCAAAATTTACGTACGTACCTGGTATGCCGAAGAGGTGAGGATACCTTGACTTCATTTCAGATTCTAACTCTTGAGGTATAACCTTTGAGTGTTGAATACGATCCTTCTTATCCAAGATTTTAACACGTATCTCCTCATACGTTAAATCTTCTGCTATCTCGTCCGGTTCTAAATCAATAATGTGGTTCGGGTCATCCACATATTTACGTAAGATCAGTACGTGATAAACATTATGAACACGCAACATATTAGGCGGTAAAACGAGTCTATAGGCCACAGTTCCTACTCGATCAAGGATTTCAAATGGGCCAAGAAAATCGAGGGTTGAGATTTCCTCTCTTCATCGACTCTTGCTTCTAGAATAACGCCCTCTTGAACCTTCTTCTTCACATTCATCAGCTCTGAGTATGTAGCTTGAGCGGCTTTAACTTTATCGATTAAAGTCGATTCTACTCGTATATTCGTTATCATCACATGGGTCCCTAGAGTCTTTAACTCTATCTCCATCCTTTGTAAGTTATACGAAATGGGCCTTTGCGTTGACAATATCGCACTCGTACCAGCATATGATCTTCTACTCAACACGTCAGCTACCACGTTCGCTCTTCCACGATGATATTGAATGGTACGATCGTAATCTTCAATAGCTCGAGCCAACGCTCTTCATGCATTATACGTTCGTTTTGGTTGAAGAAATATTTATGGGTTTTAGAAATGAGGTTTTGTACTGGGGTCAATACAAAATTCGATTTTACGTTCTAGGGTAGGCTAAGAAGTCTTCAAGAATACGTCAGAAAATTTATTAATGATAGAAATATCATTCAAAACTGTGATCCTCATCCAAGACTTGGATAGTATGTCACATTGATACCTATCAACTTGCCATCGTCATTCATGACGTCGCCTACAGGAAGTCTGGCTTCAGTGCATTCCACACAAGGAAGTCAACAACAAAAGGACAGGGGCTCTTTACTTATGGCTTGATATGACAATGATTGACTTTAGTGGTTTGGTTGTTTGAATTCGCATAACAGGTTGGTTAGGAATATGAAAGTTAACAACCTTACGAAAAGCATGATGAGTAGTTAACCAATCGATTTATAAAATCACATCAAAGGCAAGTATTTTCAAAGAGATAAGATCGACAGGTAACGTGAAAGTGTCGATTTGAATCAACAAGATTTATAAATAGTGGAGGTAACAAAGGTTTCTCCTAACGAAGTTTCAACCAATAAGTCAAAGTCTAACTTCTCAGAAGTCAAATTTAAACGTTGAACGCAAGCAAGAGAGATAAAATAATGGGTAGAACCGATATCTAATAAGTCATAGACTTCGCATGAATTTATAATTTAACTAACCCGTGCTAACTTCGTTCGGGTTACTCGCTTTTTGAGGAGTCGCGAAAAATGCTCTTCTTGAAACCATCGACTTTGTTTTGTTCAGATCCGGCTTTGGTGCCACCGCCCCAAATTTGGACTTGACTTTGGTGCACGCACAAAATCGAGCTAAATGACCTTCTTCTTGAAATTTCCACTTTATTATCTTCGCCAAATTACCAATCAAGTGGTTACCATTCTTGGCATGATAATTTTCCACGATGGTCATCATTGTTCGATAGTCGTTTGCACTTAGCATTGACGATTATTATCGTGTTGTTGGTCATTACCTTTTGCTTGAGCTGAATCAACGCTCTCATGTGCTTCATTGCTTATCTTAGTATTTTCAGATGCCATTCTCAAACACTGTCACAAAACAAGAGTTAATTGACATATCACATATTATCCCTATACTCTGACCAACCAATTAAATAACAAATAACTTAGGTAGGTTATACTAGCGAAGGAATTCCCTGTCTCTCCCCTCCTAGTTCTTGTCTCACATCTTAGCCAGTGATCATATCCCTAAGCTTTGATACCAACTGTGACGCCCCCAAAAATAGGTATTCATCACCCATCTTGAGTCGCCAAATACATGGTACAAAATTCAAATACAACTTAATAATACAACTTTCGTGTAAAATATAACAAAACATAATCTAAGAGTTTAAACAAGAATACTGCCTTCTAGACAATATCCATTCTCAATGGAGTCCTCATAGACAGTATACAAACTCAAATTCAGTCCTCGTTACATTTATCGTCACACTATTTAACAGAATAGTGAGGACTACTAATGCTATCATCCGACCGTCACTCCGCTCCTCGACTCGTCTCCCGCCTATATTCTCATTTCAAGAGAATAAATGAATGAAAGGGTGAGCTCAACTAGCCCAGTAAGAAATATTATGACTAAGATAATGCAGAATAAATTATCATTAGTCTTCAACAATGTTAAACTGATAAAATACAATAGACATCAAGTTCAACTGCAGTGGGACAAGCAATCCATTAAAAGAGTCAAGTAGAGAATAAAATCTACTATCTTTTATAATTTAAAAGGTTTTTCATCACTTTTATCACTGAGACTCAGCTTAATAAATAATCCACATCATCGAATCACACCTGCACTACGGCCAATGATATTCTTTAGTATCACGACCACAATTTATCCATACACTACGGGCCAAGGACATTCGTGTATTCATCAATGGTCATGATCATACCAACAATTGTCCATCAATGCACTACGGGCCAATGAGGACTTTTATCACATCATTTGTAACATTACGGTCATGATTATACCGAATAATCCCTGGTCATAATCATACCAAGTCCATCTACAGATAACTTTCAAAAATATAAACATGAGGATGATGACAATGATATAAGAATTCAATAAAACAAGTTCACAAATTAATTTATCCAGGAACTAATAACGCCCAAATTGTCAACATGATACTTCTTTTCAGTAGAGTAAAATTCAAGAATGCTCGTAAGAATATTTCCATGAAAAGATATCGCATGATAAGCTTAAATATCAAGGATATTCCACTAATTTCATGGAGTATAGAAGTCAAAACTTTAACCAACCGAGTATAATAAAGAATGGAATAACAAAAGAAATCACCGGCATATGATGATAGATAAAGATGCAAAAGTTATTCCAATGTAATAATAAATACGGAATCAGTCCCGCCAAAACGCAGAGATAGGATATTTCAAATGTAATAATAAAAAGATTAATTCAGTCCCACAAAAAACGCATGATGTGGATATTCCAATGTAATAATAAACACGGAACCAGTCCCAAAAAAAACGCATGCACGAGAATATTCCAATGTAATAATAAAGATGCGGAACCAGGTCTAGTCTAAAAGTAAAACGCATGCATGTGATATTCCCAATGTAATAATAAAGAATGGAACAATGAAGGATTTCACCAAGTATAGGGGAGTCCACAGATACAAAGTTATTCTAATGTAATAATAAAGGATGGAATGATGTAAGTTCTCTTCATGAATACAAAAGAATAGCACCCCTTACCGTAAAAGAAACTGGATATAGAAGTAGTAAAGTAGCAGAATACTCTTCTTCTTTCTCTCTATAATTTCTCTCCCTAGAGTTTCCAGTGAATTCGTAAGAAATAATGAAGGAATGAGCTTCTATTTATAGAAAAACCGAGAGTGGCTCTTGGTCTTAACGAAGGGTCAAAATGACTCTTGGTAATATTGAAGAGACAACTACTATTCATGAAGGGGTAATTAATTCTTGGAACATCAAGAGCAAATAACTCTTCGTAATATTGAAGAGACAACTACTATATACGGAAGGCAATTAACTCTTGGTAATATTGAAGGACAAGTTACTATTAAGACTTTAAATCAACGATCCATATTGATTTACTATTATAATTTCAACCAACTATTCGAAAAATTAAGACATCTCCTCATGGAATAATATTGTACCCAAATACCCGAAAGTGAACAATACTAGAGTGAATAGTAATCGGGTGAATAGTAACTTCGTGAATAGTAGAATCGTGAATAATAACTCCGAATAAGAACTCATAAATAGTAACTCGAGAATAGTAACTCGTGAATAAGAACTCGCTGAAATAGTAACTCATGAATAGTAAATCGTGAATAGTAACTCGTGAATAGTAACTCCGACACAAAAAGTGTCCCGAATAATTCATCGATTGAACAATATAACCTCCAGACATCAATTATCATCGGAATAGATGTCAATTTCTACTAACACAAATAATCCCAACACAATGAAACTATCAAATTCATCTTTAATCAACACGAACTTAATCATCATTAATATCATAACTCACAATATTTAACAACCAGGTCGTTCCCGTGGAAAGAGGGCTTTTAATAAGGATTTCTCCCTATGGCGCGCAATTAGGTGACCAAACCTCTCCTCGATGTAACTTCTACAGACATTGTAAATATTGCATTTTAATAATATGAATACTTTTTGTCGTCTCAATTATTGATTTAATAATATAACATATAATGCGATGATGTTCTTATGACAATAATCGAATCAATAATATGAGAGATATGATGCAAACAATTATCAGAAAGCAATAATCGAGTATAACCGAGGGACTTCTTACGTAAGATCAATAATCAATATCGTGTGCTACTACGCAACCACGCCAGACATCGTATTTTTTACTACCGGGTAGTTCAACAGTTTCAACGATAAAACTTCCGCCGTTATTTTCAATAAAATACTTTTGTCATTTTTTCTCAATACGACAATAATTCGTCCATGGATCCACCAATGATAATGGTTGTTAAACGAATATTCTACAAAAGACCAATCGAATATTTTATAACAACTTGCATACTTTTGCAAAATTTATAAATATTACCCACAACTATAACATTATATCAAATCCACACCATAATTTTGAAAAAAATATTTTGAGAAAAATAAATCTTTATTCGTAAAATCGGGGTCTCACATAACCCGTCTAAATGGATTCTATCGCATACGTGTGATTTTTGTTGTTATTCCATTCTTTATTATTCTGTCAAAATATCCTGTCTGTGCGTTTACGTCGGACCTGGTTCCCTTATTTATTATTCTGTTGGAATAACCTGCCTGTGCGGTCTATCGCATGCATGGTGATTTCCGTTGTTATTTTATTCTTTATTATTTTGTCGAAATATACTGTCTGTTCGTTAACGCCGGACCTAGTTCCATTATTTATTATTTTGTTGGGAATAACCTATCTGTGCAGTCTATCGCACGCATGGTGAATCCTTCTGTTATTCCATTCTTTATTATTCTATTAGAATAACCTGCCTGTGTAGATTACCACATGCATGGTAAATGATCCTTTGTATTCATTCCTTATTAAATTGTGGAAATGATCTGTTTACATTGATTATGATGAGAGTCATAATAAAAGTATTGAACAGATGAAAATCATGGGTATATGAAGTATTAGTAAGTGTTATGATAAGTTATGTTGGTTATTATGTGAAAACATGAAAGTTTCTTAGAAATCACAAAGAGTTGAAAATCAGATTTTGGTGAAAATGGAACATGAAATTCAATTGACCATATTTCCTATTATATTTCAAATTTTTGAGTGTGGTCAAGTCCTAGAGTTAGAACTATGAGTTTCCTAACTTATCCAAGTGGAATCACTAGAAAAGGTGTTTTAGATTTTCGTGTGGACTGTTTTTAGCAAAGGAGTCAAAAGCTGGAAAATAGCAAAAAACTACTGCCCATAATTTTGTAAGGGCTGTTTCGGCCATTTAATTTGTTAGAAAAATTCTGGCCTTTTGGTACATGAAAGTATACGGTATAAGGTACCTCCTGTCCAAAAATGAGTTCATTCCGACTTAAAATGAGCAAGTTATGACCATTTCAATATTTAGGTTTTTCCGACGAAAAATGCTATAACCGGAGTTCTATAACTCCGACGACCATGAAATTTAAACTGGAAGATCACATTAACATGTGTAAGATCCTTCCAAGATTTGGGAATTTCTGGAGATAAACTTGAGGTAGCTAATTTCTTAAGGAATTAATTAGAAATTGATTTTTGAAAAATAGTAAATGAATTTTAAAAATTCTGAGAAAAATATATGTTCATTATGGGACTATATTCTGCTAAATCCCAAAAAAGAAATATTTTTGGGACTGATTTGGTATTTTTCATGAAAATAGTTTAGTTACGAACATATGAATTAAATATGTTATGTGAAGTAACAAAATTGGTAAATAGGATTTTATGGCATGTAAATCCTATATAGGGTATATGCAGATGTTTGATAAAGAATTTGATCATTGGTGATGAGATCTTATGAGTATGGCATTTTGAATGATTAAATGCATTATGTGGTAAAGTGTAAACAATTAAAATAAATTGTTTATAAGTTTGAGAAGTGATTAAAATATTGTTATAATATTAATAATATTAGATTATGAGTTTATTAAGTGATTGATAATATTTGGATAAATTTAAAGTCTTTAATATTTATCCTTATTTTAGTTTGATTAATGCTTATATCATTGTCATCATTCTCATGCTTATATATGGTGATGAAAGTTATCTTTGGCTTACGTATGCGAAGAGGGATTGTTGTTTATTGAATTATATATCTTTAGCTTTATGGATGGATTGATGATTAGATTGGACTTACGGTAGAGATGGACTTGGTATGATTATGACCAGAATTATTCTAAGATAGTCATGCACCAATGATGATTTAAAGAATATCCTCGGCTTTTGTAGCCAAGGAGGATGATTTGAGGATGTGGATTATTTATTGTCGAGTCTCAACGATAAAAGTGATGAAAAACTTTTAAAACATGTAAGATAGTAGATTTTATTCTCTACTGACTCTTCTAATGGATTGTTTATTCACTGCAGCTTAAACTTGATGTCTATTGTATTTTATCGGTTTAACATTGTTGAAGACTAATAATAATTTATTCTACATTTTCTTAGTCATAATATTTTATCGGGCTAGTTGAGCTCACAATTTCTTTCATCGTTTCTCTTCGTGAAATGAGAAATATTTGGGACTAGCTAGTCGGGAAGCGGAGTGATGGTCCGAGATGGTGTATTAATAGTTCTCACTATTCGTAAAATAGTGTGATAATAAATGTAATGAGGACTCTATTTGAGAGTGGATATTATCTTTAAGGCAATATTCTGTTTAAAACTCGATTTATGTTTTGTCGTATTTTACACAACAGTTGTATAATTAAGTTTTTATTTGTATTTTGTACCATGTATTTGGCGACTCAAGATGGGTGATGTATACCTGTTTTGGGGGCATCGCAGTTGGTATCAAAGCTTAGGGATATGATTCCTGGCTGAGATGTGAGACAAGAACTAGGAGGGGAGAGACGGAGAATTCTTCGCTTGCATGACCTACCTAAGTTTATTTGGTATTTAATTGGTCATTGTAGTATAGGGATAATATGTTATATGTTAATTAACCCTTGTTTTGTGATGTTGTTTGAAAATGGCATCTGAAAATGTTGAGATCAGCAATGAAGTACATGAGACCGTTGAGTCACCAACGATCAATACCCAGGATAATGTGCAACAAGAAGACAATAATCCTCAAGTAAATAACAACACCGATCAAATGATAAACGATGGGATGTTCAGAGGCCTTATGAAATTCATGCAACATCAGGTAAGAGAGACTCCTGTTCAAAATATAGGTGGAAATAATGGCAACCCACGGTCGGTCACCGCTAAGCAGTTCAAGGAGCTGGGACCACCGGAGTTTTTGGGAAAGCCAGAACCAGTTAAGGCGGAGACATGGTTAAAGTAGATCACCAAGATATTTGATGTCTTGGGATATTCAGAGGAGAAAAAGGTTCCCTTCGCCACCTTTATATTGCGTGAAGAGGCAGACATGGTGGGAATCAAAACGATACTGCACCGACGACGACTCAAGATGTCTTGGGAGAAGTTCCAAGAGCTATTCAACGACAAGTACTTTCCCGAAAGTATTCGTCACATGAAGGAGGTGGAGTTTATCAAGTTGGAGCAAAACAATATGATCGTGTCGCAATACGAGGCTAAATTTGCGGAGTTATCCCGGTTTGCATCCCATTTGGTCGATAATGAGGAGCGAATGACGCGAATGTTTCTAAGAGGTTTGAAATCCGATATACGTCAATACCTCATTTCTCATAAACTTTTTTTATATTCAGATGTTGTGAATAGGGCTCAGTTATTGGAGCGCGATAATGAGTTAGTACAACCAAAAGGTAACGACCAACAACACGATAATAATCGTACCGGTGGCAACGACCATCGGAACAATGATGACCATCGTGGGGGAAATTATCATGCCAAGAATGGTAACCACTTCGGTGGTAACATGACCAAGATAATAGAAGTAGAAATTTCAAGAAGAGAAGGTCACCTAGCCCGATTTTATCGTGCACCAAAGTCAAGTCCAGCTGGGACGGTGGCACCAACGGCGGATACAGACAAAACAAAGTCGGTGGTTTCAGGAAGAGCATTTTTTATGACTTCTCAAAAAGCGAGTAAATCGAACGAAGTTAGCACGGGTTAGTTTATTATAAATTCTTGCGAAATCTATGCCTTATTAGATATCGGTTCTACCCATTATTTTATCTCTCTTGCTTGTGTTCAACGTTTAAATTTGACTCTAGAGAAATTAGACTTTGACTTATCTGTTGAATCCCCGTTAGGAGAAACCTTTATTACATGTGCTATCCAAGTCTTGGATGAGGGTCACAGTTTTGAATGATATTTCTATTGTTAATAAATTTCCTAACATATTCTTGAAGACTTCTTAACCTGCCTCTAGAGCGTGAAATCGAATTTTGTATTGACCCCAATACAAAACCCTCAAATATTTCTGTACCTAAAATGATCGTATAATGTGTCAAAGTCGTTGGCTCGAGCTTTTGAAGATTACAATCGTACCATTCAATATCATTGTGGAAAAGAGAACGTGGTAGCTGACGCGTTGAGTAGAAGATCGTATGCGTTTATGAGTGCGATGTTGTTAACACAAAAACCCATTTTGTATAACTTACAAATGATGAAGATAGAGTTAAAGACTCTAAAAACCCACGTGGAGATATCAAATATACAAGTAGAATAAACTTTAATCGATAAAGTTAAAGTCGTGCAAGCTACATACTCAGAGCTGATGAATGTGAAGAAGAAGGTTCAAGAGGGCGTTATTCTAGAAGCAAGAATCGATGAAGAGAGGAAATCTTAACCCTCGATTTTATTGGCCCATTTGAAATCCTTGATCGAGTAGGAACTGTGGCCTATAGACTCGTTTTACCGCTAAACAAGTTGCGTGTTCATAACGTTTATCACGTACCGATGTTACGTAAATATGTAGACGACCCGAACCACATTATTGATTTAGAACCAGACGAGATAACAGAAGATTTAACGTATGAGGAGATACGTGTTAAAATCTTGGATAAGAATGATCGTATTCAACACTCAAAGGTTATACCTCAAGAGTTAGAATCTGAAATGAAGTCAAGGTATCCTCATCTCTTCGGCATACCAAGTACGTACGTAAATTTTGAGGGCGAAATTTCATAAGGAGGGGAGATTGTGAGACCCCATATTTTATGAATAAACATTTAAATTTCTCAAAATATTTTTTTAATATTATGGTATGGATTTGATATAATGTTATAGTTGTGGGTAGTATTTATAAATTTTGCAAAGTATACAAGTTGTTATAAAATATTCGTTTGGTCGGAGAATATTCTTTTTGTCGGGAATATCCGTACGACGGCACAATCATTGGTGAACCCACAACGAAAGTATTGTCGTAGTAATAAAAAGACAAAATTATTTTTATGAAAATAACGGCTGAAGTTTTACCGTTAAAACTGTTGAACTATTCGATAGTAAAAGTAGAGTAATACGTGTGGTTGCATAGTAACACATGGTATTGGTTATTGATGCTTACGTGATAAGTCACTCAGTTATACTCAATTATTGCTACAGTAATTGCTGCATCATATCTCTCATATTATTGATTCGATTATTGCCACAGTATCATCTGCATTATATGATATATTATTAAATCAATAATTGAGACGACAAATTTATTCATATTATTAAATTACAATATTTACAATGTCTAGAAGTTCTGCTAAAGAGAGGTTTGGTCACCTAATTGCGCGCCAATAGGGAGAAATCCTTATTAAAAAGCCCCCTCTTTCCTGGGAACGACCTGGTTGTTAAATATTGTGAGTTATGATATTAATGATGAATAAGTTCGTGTTGATTAAAGATGAATTTGATAGTTCCATTGTGTTGGGATTATTGGTGTTAGTTGATATCGATATCTATTCCGATGATAATTGATGTTTGGGAGTTATATTGATAATTGGGTAATTTATTAGATAAATGAGCAATTAATTGATACTAATTCACATGCTCATATAACTATTTGTTCACATGTGTGTACTATTGAGTCACATTCACTTACTATTAGGGGAGTTGGTGCAAGATTGATAATACTTGCATGACTAAGTTAAAAATGGAGGTATAGATGGAGGTACTATACTATAATTCGTATTTTCACATGTCTAGAACTATTGAGTCACATGATTAAACTATTGATTCACATGATTTACTATTAGGGGAGGTGGTGCAAGTTTGATAATACTTGCAGGACTGAATTATAAATAAAAGAAAAGTTAGAGGTATTGTACTGTAATTTTTTGAGCCCCAAAATGTACAATTATCGAAATTATATTTTCCTATAAATAGAAGCTCATTCTTCCTTCATTTCTCACCAATTCACTAAAGCTTTAGAGCCATTATTATAGAGAGAAAAAATAAGAGAAGTCTACTACCTCACTATTCCAGTATCCAGTCTTCTTTTGAGGTAAGGGGTATTATTCTTTCGTATTCATGAAGAGAATTATTTCTTTCAATACTCGTAAAAGTTGTTATTCCATTCTTTATTATTATGTTGGAATAACCTGTTTATGCGAAGTACCGCATACATGGTGAAATTCTTCTATTATTCCATTCTTTGTTATTCTGTTGAAATAACCTGTTTATGTGAAGTACCGCATACATGGTGAAATTCTTTTATTATTCCGTTCTTTATGATTCTGACGGAATATCCTGTATGTGCATTTACGTCGGACCTGGTTGTAAAGCCCCCAAACTCGGGTACTTGAAAATCGAATTCAGTGCTTCACGATACCATTTCTATGAGCGAAATAATACTAATAATAATAACAATAATATAAATATTAAACTTAATTTTCATAACTATCAAAGTCTAGCTCCCAAGTACGTAACCTTTAATCATTCCTTACATGATAATAAATATATAACATTGTCTTAATAATATTAAACTATTACATAAGATAACATTAAAATCATTCAAAGAACCTTTCCTTTCCTTGTTTCTAGCAGAGCCTTCTTGATTGTTCACACTTTAATGAAAACATTTAAATTAAGCAAGGATGAGCATTTGAGTGCCTAGCAAGTAATAACAATTAATATATATATATATATATATATATATATATATATAGTAAAAGTGAAAGAATTTAAATGTTTTCTTTATACTACTCTTCTACAATGATCAATAGTTGTGAAGTAATCAACGATAATAAGTAACATAACAACCCTCTTTCAAATTTTTGAAACTACGATCGACTATAAATAGGGTTGAGGGACATACTATGAACATTATTTTCGGTTTGAAAAGGTTAAGCAGAACTTCATCTCAGAAACCGTCATAACTTATGGGCATGGGGTGATCGGCCAGATTGTACCAGATTAATCAATACTACATAACAAGAACGATATTATCGTTTCACCGTCGCCTTGGGCTATAAAAATTTTCCCATAAATGGGATGTTCATACCATCATGGTTCCAAACCAAAGCAATTCATTGGGTAATAATAAGGTTTTATCTTATTCAACAATAATCTATAATTCAACATATATATATATATACGGGTAATTGACAAGGGTGTACCAACATGTGATTAAATACAATGATTATCCAAGTGGGGACACTTCAGATAACCATTTATAGAAACTAACATACGTAATATATATCTCAATTACCATATACTAACATGTTGATAATCAATGAGCGTATATAATATAGGGTTAATAATCAGATAAAGTAATAATATAATTCGAAACATTCTTACTCATGTCCATCAGATAAAGGAAATGCAAAGGTAGGATACTTCACTCGATGCTACCGCCATAATACGCAACTTAGTTTTATCTTTTATGTAATCACCTATCATTAATCGTGTCATTCGTTCGATTAGAACAATATACTATAACACATAAGATCGCATTTCACAACAAAGACATAACCTAATCACATCATCACACATATTCAACAAATATGGATCATAAACAAACATTAATACAACCAAAATATCTAAGTTTAGAATAATTCCTAAAATACGCTTGATTAAAATCGACAACTTTATCGGTAATCATCGAGTCTAAGACTCTATCTCAGAACTCAATATCTATAAATATCACTATATTATTTTAAATGACTCAATAAACATTTATTATAATTTATCGTGAATTTTCAAACACCTAATCATTATTACATGATTTAAATATCAAACAATTCTATTATCATTAATATTTAATTAATATTAAACTATTAATGAAACCATTGCTAAAATATTAAAGTTATTTATAATAACTTAGAATATTTTTAAAATATTAATATTACCCTTAAATGATTTTTAAAATATTTAAAATTATTTTTAAATAATTACCATTAATATTAAAATATTAATGTACTATTTATTCAATATTAAAAGTCATTAATTATAACTTAAAATATTTTTAATTCATTTATATCCTTTTTAAATGATTTTTAAATCAATAAAATCATTTTTAAACTATTATTTAATATAATAATTAAATAAATTTAATATCATTAATATTAAATAAATATCATTAATATTAAATTATTAATGAAGTTATCCTTTAAATATTAAAAGTTATATTTTATAACTTAAAATATCTTTAAATACCTTATTATTATTTAAAATGATTTTTAATATATTAAAATCATTTTAATCTATTTATTTAATTCATTTATTAAATAACTAAAATATCATTAATATTAATTAATTAATGAAGTTCATCATAAAATATTAAAAGTCATTAAAAATAAATTAAAATATTTTCTTATACCATAATATAATTTTAAATGATTTTTCAAGTATTAAAATCATTTTTAAATAATTTATTTAATATAATTATTAAATAAATTAAATTCCTTTAATATTCCAAAAATATTAAATATTTGTGAAATATATCCAAAATAATTAAAATATAATTTTTGGACTTTAAAATAATTTTAATAATTTATTATGTATTTTAATAATTAAAACTATTTTTCTATAATTATTTAATGAAAATATAATTTTATAAATAAGCGTCGCTAAAGACCACCTATAGCGGCATGTAACCGTCGTCAGTAGGTGTTCTTCGTGTTCTTCATGCAAACCTGGATCTTGAGCCGCCATTCGAGTGGGTGGGTTTAACCAAGTGTAAATCAAGGTGTGTGTTGTGTTTTCGAGCATGTTGTTGATCCGATAGTGTAGTACTAATTCAAGACTACAAGACACAACAATAAAAATGAGTTCATACATTTCATAACAAAGAAAATCGAGCCCTAAAGTGGTTTGTCGAGTTGTTTTAATTTCGGTTTGCCTTAAATGAAGAAAACGATTCGCCTCTACTTTGTGATCTATAAGTTGCAGATGTAGCCAATTATGTAAATGAAGAGATATAACACAAAATATCAACAAAACATCAAAAGATCATGAAGATATAGCTCGTCAACGCATGTATGGGAGGTAAGTGTTCATAGGTTTTTCGGGTTACCCGTAAAACCGATTTTTGTGCTTAACCTCGCTAGTTTGACCGATCACTACATTAAATATATGTTATATAACTTATCTAAAAGCTTTAAATTGTAGTACTCATACCAAGCTACCATTCTATTACAACAACATAACCCAAACACTAATATACTGACAGATCTAGTCGATCAAAAGCGTTGTTAGACCGATCTGGGCATAATCTGGGCTGCCCAGATTTCTTCTAGGTAATGCCGATCAACGGTATTTGACCGTTAATAACTTCCGTTCTAGACATCAAATGACTCTGATTCATTTTGAATATTAAAGACCACATTACAAGCTACACATAACAACTTAAAAACAACAAAAACCATAATCGAGAAAGGATCTGTGGCCACTGACGTTCGTTGTCAGACCACAGAACCAAATTTTTCCAGATTTTGTAGATCTTCAAATCCGAGCTTCTAAATGTTATGGATCCAACATTTAGCAACCCAGATCATCATTAGACACTATAACCAACATATTCTAACACCCAAACATAATATCTAACATGTAATTTATGGATGTAAATCAAGCTAGGATTTTATACCTTTTTAGGCTTAATCTTGATTCTAGCTTCTGATTTGTTTATGGTAATGGTGGGGCTTTGTTTGGGACTGGTCTTAGCAATGAATTTCGTGGGTTATGAGTTGAGAGAGATTGGTTGAGGGTGTGTGCACAAAATGAGCTAGCAAATGGTTTATTTCTCTCTCTAATCTATTTATAGAAGTCTAGCAATGTGTGACTTACTATTATCCCCCATACTCTTGTTGTCCATTAGACAAAACTCCTTTTCTTGATCTTAAGTATACTTAGTGAGATTTCCACCAATGAGGTGTTGACAACATTGTACCTTGTGTAAGAAAGTAAGGTCATTAGCTATTTAAGGAAACTTGATTAGCTTTAATTTGTTGCCTTAAAAGGCCTATAGTGATGACTATGTATATACTCTCTAATTCTTTATTTAGCTATTATTTTAATGCATAAATTAGATAAATCAAAGGTGTGAGACCCATATTTTATCAATAAAGATTTAAATTTTGTCGAAATAATTTTAATATTATGGTGTGAATTTGAGATAATATTATAGTTGTGGGTAGTATTTATAAATTTTGTAAAGTATGCAAGTGGTTATATTATATTCGATTGGTGGGGAATATTAGGTTTAGCAGGAATATTAAATGATAACTACTCAATCATTGGTGGACCCCATAATGTAATTTATTGTCGGATCGAGAAAACGACAAAAATATTTTATTGAAATAACGGCGGAAGTTTTTCTGGTTGACATTGTTGAACTACTCGGTAGTAAAAAAGTACGATGAATACGTGTGGTTGCATAGTAGTAGTACGGTATTGATTATTGATGCTTATGTGAGAAGTCACCGGTTTGATTCCATTATCACGATTAATAATATGAATTATTATAGCGATAATGACGTTTTGTTTTATTCAGTATTATTAACGTAATAAAAGCGAAACATCTTTTTATATAAAACAAAATACTTTATTAAAGTTATTATATAAATAGAATATATTATATTTTATTATGCATAGTGTTGCATAGTGTTTTTTGCATAGTGTTGCATAGTGTTTGCATAGTAAAATGTTTTTATATAAATAGAATATATTATATTTTATTTAAAAGATTTTGCTTTAAATATGGACCGTCGATTAAAGTAAATCATTTCGGACTGTTCATGGATTAATTACTATGCATTCTATTTTCCTATAAATAGAAGCTCATTCCTTCATTATTTTCTTACAAATTCACTGAAACTCTAGAGAGAGAAACTATAGAGAGAAAGAAGAAAAGTATTCTGCTACTTCACCTTGCCAATTTTCCGTTCTTCTAAGGTAGGGAATATTATTTGTTGTACCCGTAAGGGGTGTTATTCTTTTGTATTTATGAAGAGAACTTCTGTTGTTATTCCATTGTTTATTATTCTGTTGGAATAACCTGTAAAAGTGGTATACCCTATACATAACCTGTATACGCGGCATACCCTATACTTGGTGAAATCCTTATATTATTCCATTCTTATTTATTCATTGGAATAACTCAGATATACAGAATCCCCTATACTTGGTGATCTTCTTCGTTATTCCATTTTTTATTATTATTCATTAGAATATTCTATTCATGCGTGTGTTTTACAGGACCTAGTTCCATTGTTTATTATTCGCATTTATTATTTTATTGGATATATCGTATGCGTGTGTTTTACACCGGACCGGTTCCATTGTTTATTATTCAGCATTTATTATTTCGTTGGATCATCCATGGGTGTGAATTTCACACGACCTTGTTCCGTTATTATTATTACATTGGAATAACTCGTCTACATCGGCAATCGCATGCGTGGTGATTTCTTTTGTTATTCCATTCTTTATTATACCCAAATTGGTTAAATCTTTGACTCCTATACTCCATGAAATTAGTGGAATATCCTTGATATTTGCGCTTCATCCAAAGATCTTTTCATGGAAATATTCTTCCGATCATTCTTGAATTTTACTCTACAAAACAAAGATCTTGTTGACAATTTGGACGTTAATAATTCCTAGATAAATTAATTCTTGAACTTGTTTTATTGAATTCTTATATCATTGTCATCATCCTCATGTTTATATTATGTTAAAAGTTATCTTTGGCTTACGTGCATAGATGAACTTAGTATGATTATGACTGAGGTTCATTCGGTATAATCATGGCTTGATATAAATGATGTGACAAAAGTCCTCGCATTTTGTAATGCAAGTGGTGGATAGTTTTTGGTATGATTATGACGGGGGTGATTCGGTATAGTCATGACCATTGATAATTTGATGAAAATCCTTGACCGTGGTATGTGGATGATTAGATATTGTGGTTTATTCATTAAAGTCGAGTCTCATTTATAACAAATGATGAAAAACCTTTTAAATCATAAAAGATAGTAGATTTTATTTTCTACTTGACTCTTTTAATGGATTGCTTATTCCGTCACAGCAGATTAAACTTGTTGTTTATTGTATTTTATCGGTTTAACACTCATTGAAGGCTAATGATAATTTATTCGCATTATCTTAGTCATAATATTTCTTCTTTGGGCTAGTTGAGCTCACCCTTTCTTTCACCGTTCTCTTGTGAAATGAGAACATATTTGGGACGAGTCTGGGAAGCGGAGTAATGGTCCAAAGGATAGCATTAGTAGTCCTCACTATTCGTAAAAAAATAGTGTGATAATAGTTGTAATGAGGACTCCTTTTGAGTTTGTATAATATCTAGTAGACAATATTTGTATTCAAACTCACAGATTTATGTCGATTGCATATTTACATTTATATTAGTAAGTCAGTATTTGAATTTATGTACCATGTAAGTCATGACCTAAGATGGGTGACGTATACCTAATTTTTGGGCGTCACAAAAGGTCTAAAATACCCTTGGTCATGTGGGCTAAGTTTGGGCTTGAATTTGATTTCTTTTTGGGCTTCTCCCATAATTGATTTGGGCCATGCAATAATCATAGTCCAACAATTTTAATATATATTACCCAAATTGTTTATTTACGGTTTAAAATAAAATATAATTAGTTTGTAAAATTTATAATTAGGGTTTTCTTAATTTGATTAGGGTTCTAATCATACATGAACATTAGGGTTTATTATATAATAATTATAATTATCCTTGCTAATTTAGCAATTAGGATTTATAATTTTGGTAATTAGGTTTTTAAGAAATTAATAAATCTAAATGTTAATTACGATTAATCATAAATGTAAGACCCCAATTTTTTTTAATAAAATGGAATTTCCTCTATTTATTATTTTGAAATAGTAAGGGTTTATTTGATTAATGTGGTTAGTTATGGGTAAAATGCTAAATATATTCAAATAAGCAAGTGGTTATAAAATATTCATTGTTATTCGGAGAATATTCATTTGGTTGTGGAATATTCTTACCGCCGTGGGAATATTAAATTTGATGGTAGCGACCTTGTGTGGGCCCCATAATGAAAAGCGAGTGGATGAAGAAAACGACAAGTATAAGTTGTTTATAAATAACTGGCGTAGTTATTCCAATTATCTTGTTGAAATACTCGGTGGTTAAAACACAAGAAGACACAAAGATTGCACCAATTATTGATTCTTACGTAAGAAGGCACTACTCAATAATTGTTATAGTAATTCTTGTTCAATATTTTATTTTATTGATTCAATAATTGTTACGTTGATATTTTATATTATTATTGTTTCAATAATTGTCCGCACTTGATATTTTTCATTATCGGATCAATAATTCATATTATTGGAATAATATTATTAGATAACATTATTGGCAATGTCTAGAAAGTTCATGCTAAGGAGAGGTTTGGTCACCTACTTGCGCTCCAAAGAAGGAGAAATCCTTATCGAAAGCTCCCTCTTTCTGTAGAGCGGCACGGTTGTCGATGATTGTGATTCGTAATATTATTTGTGAATAATTAATTATTGATTTATATGATAAGAAAAATATTCATTTTATATGGATATAGATGGAGAAAATTTTTAATGTGACAATTATTGAAAATTGATATTTTATCTTTTCTGATAAAATATTTTATTTAAATATATTATTATATTTTAATAATATAATAATGGTAATATTTTTACAATGAAAGTGTGATATATGAATAAATGAGGAGGAAGAATATTTTTGTTACTAAAATATTTAAAACATGTTTTTATGTTTGTGGACCCCATTTCGATTTGAAATTTGATTATAGCTTGTAAAATCGTCTGGTTTGTGGATTTGGCCAAATTCTATTTGGAATTTGGAAAAACTTTCTTCTAAAAAGTTGTAGAGAATGGAATTTCCTATAAGAAGGACATAAGGTTTGAATTTTTCTGATAAAAGGACTATTTATTATGAATTATTGAAATTCCGAAGTTCTAGAATAATTGATTTTTGAAGTTTTAAATATTTTTTAAAAGAAAAACGTTTTTTTTCATTTATGGGGCATGTGTTAAATGGTTAAAATCAATTTGGTGGTGTGCTTAGGAATTTAGTTTATAAATAATATTATTTTAATAAATTTTTCTACTTTGGTGTTCTAAGCAATTTCCTATAAATAGGGTGCTTAGGTTAGAATTGAAAATCACACCAAAAATCAAGTTTTCTCTCTATATTATCGAAAGCATATTCTTGTGAGTATTTTTATACTTTGAGTGTTGCTATACAAGACAAGTTTTCTTCAAATATATATATCGATATTCCAAATGTAAGTCTTTATTCTTTTCAAGAGTGTAAGGATGTTATTTTTTATAAATGATATTATTTCTTTCAATATCATTATCTTAGGAATATTGGTAAGATTTTTCTTATGAAATTCTTATCTTTTCATGTTTGAAAGGTTATTATTCATGAGTTACTATTCATTTAATTACTATTCACGAATTGTTACTATTCATTTTAAGTTATTGATAATTTTTCTTATTTAATTTTTGGTGGGTTAGTTTTCTCTTTTCTCTCTAGATTATTATTCAAGTTTCAATCACTTTTTTATTTTCTTCTCGGATGATATTATTTCTTGATATCATTATCTTTGAAATATTGGTTGGAACTTTTTATCAAATTTGGAACTTTTTCATGTGGGGTTCTTATTCATGAGTTCTTTTATTCGAGTTACTATTAATGATTCTTACTATTCACGAGATTCTTATTCACGTACTATTATTAAATGCGTGAAGATGTTTTTTTGTGGAATTTCTATCTTTTGGTGTCGAGATTCTTATTCACGTGTGACGGCCTTTATTCACGATATCTCGGCACTATTCGCAATCTAAGACTTATTCATTTAGAAAATGAAAATTTTTCTTTTCGTCTAAAATATCTATTCGGATACTTAGCTTTGATTGTATCCATGTTTTGATCATTCTTGAATTTTACACCACTATGATTATTTTTGAGGTATTTTTGGGCGTGGATAAAACCAAGTACGAATCCTTAATCCTTGTCATTTTGTTTCTTTGGATTCGTTTCTTTAAAATATTTTTCATCATCCTAGGTCTTAAATGATGATATTATTGAATATCTTTTGGCACATGTAGTCCAAAGATGAATGATTTCGAAGAATATCTTTGGCTTTTGTATGCGAAGATGAATGATTTCTGAAAAATATCGTTGGCTTTGTGGTGCAAGATGGAGAGGTGTTTAAATGAACATGGCCGTGATGAATATCTTTGGCCTTTAGTGCAAAGATGAGCAAATTGTTGAGATGAACATGATTTTTGATGAATATCTTTGCGGCACATAGTGCAAAGATGAATATTTGATTGAGAAGAATATTGATTGATGTTCTGTGGAGGATAAAATATTGATGATGGGTGTTGAATTCGATTATAGTAGATTTCATTCTCTCACGTAACTCTTCATGAATTATTATTATTGTGATACATCGAGATTTTTTCCTGATTGAGACTAACGATAATTTGTTGTATATTACATTGTCATAACATTCTTATGATCACCACTTTTTCTAAAGAATTTTTCCATTTTTCTTGGAGAGTAACGATAATTTTCTTGTAAATGTTTTTCTTATTTGTTAGTTAGGTGGTATTCGATTGAGAATATTAATAGTGGTGTAAATGAGACCCGTGGAGATGCACATGCTTACCAGCCGAGGAGAATGTACAGCTGGTAGTAATATACCTCCTGTGAATAACACCAGCTTGAGATGATGAGCGAGGGGATGTTTAGAAGCTTTTTGCAGTTCATGCAAAATGGGAATGAGGAGACTCGTGTTCAAAATACGAGGAGGAGATGATAGCGATTCACGGGTGGTCCTGACCGAGCAATTCAAAAGTTGGGACCACGGAGTGGGAAGCCGGATCCGTCATGCGGAAGCATGGAGTTGACAAATTACCAAGATATTCGATGTCTTGGGATGCACGAAGAACGAAAGTTCCATTCGCTACTTTTATGTTAAGTGGTGAGGTGATTCTTTGGTGGGAATCAGGCGTACCCATTCAGTACACTCGGCGTATCGTAGAGAGCGTTTGAAAGCAGATTCGATGACAAGTATTTCCACGAAAGTATTACGTCGTATGAAGGAAGTGGAGTTTATTATTACAGGTTAGTTAATTATAAATTCTTGGCGTTTATACCTTCTTGAATCAGGTTCTACCCATTCTTTTATCTCTTTAACTGCAGCTCAGCGTTTGAACTTGACTAGCTCGGAGAAATTAGACTTTGACTCTATTTATGGAGATCTGATTAGAGAAACTTTCATTACATCCAGTTGTTTAGAAATCTTGTTTGATTCAAGTTGGCACCATTACTCACACATTAACCTTATTTATAGAGATATTTGCTTTTGATGTGATTTTAAGGTTAACTACTCATCACGCCAAAATTGATTGCTTTTGTAAGGTTGTTAGTTTTCATATTCCTCAAGCAACTGTTATTATCGAACTCAAGCCATCAAACCATTGTAGTCGAACATTTTTCATATCAAGCCATGAAGTCATTCGTTTATTACGGATGTCAAGTTTTCTTAGTCCATGTTATGGATTTGAATAAAGACACGCGTTTATTGAATAATATTCTTGTTGTTATTGATTTTCCGGCGTATTTCTGAAGAATTTATTTACTACTGAGGAATGTGGTAAGGCTTAGAAGAACTTCGAAGAGACTCATTTAGGCGTATGTTAAACCGTGCCATTTTTAATAGATTGAAAACTGAGGTACCCACGTGATATTCTAAAGTTTATTAGTTTTCATATTGTTACTGTCATTTTTCATGTCGCGAAATGTTCGTACGTAAGATCACGTATCGTATGTTACGTAAATATGAGCTAACGACCCATTCTTGTTGTATAATATACAAATTAGAGATGAGTTATAACGATGAATCAAGAAGGAGGTTGAACTTGATATTTCAAAATAAGAATTGGATAGGGTGGAAGCTGAGCCTTGAATTATATTAATCCTTTGCGAATTCTCTACAGCCGAAGATGCGATAATGTACCCAATGTTATCAAGTTAACGTCTTTATCGATGTTACGATATAATTGGCGATTGAAAACCGCTATTGAAATTGAGGAAATGTGATTCGGAGGAGGAGATTTTGGAGGAATGGAAATGAAAGGTATACCTCGAATCGCTTATTTTCGTGACGAACCTAACTATTAGAAACACCGGGAGTTAAATGGAACAAAGCGAGAGGTATTCATGGAACACCGTACGACGCCCCAAGAAATTTCGAGGAGACGAAATTTCATAAGGAGGAGGTTGTAAGACCCCGAATTTTTTTAAATAAAAGGAATGATATTTTATATTATTGTTGTTCGATAATTGTCAACGCTTACGATATTTCCATTATCGAGATCAATAATTCATATTATTTGAATAATATTATTAGATAACATTATTGGCAATGTTAGAAAGTTAAATTTGATTAAAATGACGAATGATGTTGTGAATTTCAAGAGGTGGTGATTCTAAATTTATAGAATTGGTGGAATGGCTGATTTTTGGTGGGTGGAATAAGCAGGTGTAGCAGTATTAAATTCCAATTACTTCCGAGATCTCGCTTTTCAATAATTTTTCCTATAAATGATTCTTAAGTTAATATTTTATTGAAAAAATTGATATTTTATAATGCTGTGTTGTCGATAATTATGTATTTCTCTTTGATTCAAAGAGCAGTATTTCATATTATTAGATAACATTATTGGCCTTGTCTAGATAATCGATTCATTTGAGGTTTGGTCATAATTGCGGCGCCGGTGGATAATAGTTCTTTGATTGTAGTTTCATTCGGCATCACTTGAGCCTTTCGCTTGAGAAATCTTGATTCTATGTTTTTGGTCTTCATTCTTGAATTTTATTTCTATCTTCAATTATTATTAACATTTGGAGTATTTTTAAACTTGTCCAAGATAACTATTTATGGATAATATTCTTTGATCTTGAATCAGATCCTAATGTTTTGTCTTCATTCTTGAATTTTACTTCACTATGGTTATTAATGAAGTATTTTTGAACTTTGAATTGTTTTAATGTATCGAATCCCTAATATTTATTTTTTGTCTCGGATTCCTGTTTTCTTTAAAATATATTTTTCATCATCCTCATCCTAAATGATGATATTACTAAATATCTTTGGCTTGTAGTGCAAGGATGAATGATTTCTTGATGAATATCTTTGGCCCGTAGTGCAAAGATGAACAAGTGTTGAGATGAACATGACCGACTGATTAATATCTTTGGCCTGTAATGCAAAGATGACTATTTTGATTAAAGATGTATATTGATTGATGTTACAGGGATAAAATATCAATGATGGACTTTTAAATTCATAGATGATAGTAGATTTCATTCTCTAATTAACTTTTCTAATAAATTTTTATTTCCGCTGCAGTTGTTGATCTAAAACTTGTTGTCTATTGTATTCTATCAGATTTTTTCCTGTTGAGGACTAACGATAATTTGTTGTACATTATCTTAGTCATAACATTCTTTACTGGGCTAGTTGAGCTCACCCTTTTCCTTTTTGTTCCATTTTTCTTCTCAGGAGGCGATAATATAAGGGGAACTAGTCAGGGTGTGGAGTGATGGTTCAAGATAGTTGTTTTAGTAGCCCTCACTACTCTGTAAAATAGTGTATCAATAATTATAATAAGAACTTTATTTGGGTGTAGATATTGTCTAGAAGATAATATTTGTATTTAAACTCACAGTATATGTGTTGTCGTATTTTGCACGATAAATGTATTAATAAAGTTGTAGTTGTTTCTGTACCATGTATTTGGCGACTCAGAATAGGTTGGATAGAATGAACCTATTTTGGGGGCGTTACAATAAATCATATAACACAGTTATATAACAGACTTAAACTCACAACTGAGTTTCAAATTAGGATTTCCCACAGTAAACTAGGGTTGACATAATACACCATATAAAAAATAAAAAATAAAAATTTTATACGCAAAATTTCTAATTTATTTGTATAGAAAATATCGGGTTGTTACACTGGTTCCATTATTTATTATTCATTGGAATAACACATGCATGGCTTCTATCGCATGCGTGGTGATTTCGTTGTTATTCCATTCTTTATTATTCTCGCTGAGAATATCACATGCATGCGCTTACGTGGGACTGGTTCCATTATTTATTATTATATTGGAATAACTTTCATGCATTTGCGGATCTATCGCATTTATGGTGATTTCATTGTTATTCCATTCTTTATTATTTCGCCGTAATATCTTATGCATTCGCTTTCGCCGGACTCGGTTCCATTATTTATTATTACGTTAGGAATAACACGTCTGTCTTGATCTATTGCACGCATGGTGAATCCATACGTTATTCCATTCTTTATTATTCTATTAGAATAACTTTTTGTAGATTACCACATGCATGGTAAATGATCCTTTGTATTCATTCCTTATTAAATTGTGGAAATGATCTGTTTACATTGATTATGATGAGAGTCATAATAAAAGTATTGAACAGATGAAAATCATGGGTATATGAAGTATTAGTAAGTGTTATGATAAGTTATGTTGGTTATTATGTGAAAACATGAAAGTTTCTTAGAAATCACAAAGAGTTGAAAATCAGATTTTGGTGAAAATGGAACATGAAATTCAATTGACCATATTTCCTATTATATTTCAAATTTTTGAGTGTGGTCAAGTCCTAGAGTTAGAACTATGAGTTTCCTAACTTATCCAAGTGGAATCACTAGAAAAGGTGTTGTAGATTTTCGTGTGGACTATTTTTAGCAAAGGAGTCAAAAGCTGGAAAATAGCAAAAAACTACTGCCCATAATTTTGTAAGGGGTGTTACAAAAAGCTACTTAATTTGTGAGAAAAATTCCGGCCTTTTGGTACATGAAAGTATAGGGTATAAGGTACCTCTTGTCCAAAAATGAGCCCATTCCAACTTAAAATGAGCAAGTTATGACCATTTCAATATTTAGGTTTTTCTGACAAAAAATGCTATAATCAGAGTTCTATAACTCCGATGACCATGAAATTTAAACTGGAAGATCACATTAACACGTGTAAGATCTTGCCAAGATTTGGGAATTTCTGGAGTTAAACTTGAGGTAGCTAATTTCTTAAGGAATTAATTAGAAATTGATTTTTGAAAAATAGTAAATGAATTTTAAAAATTTCGAGAAAAATATATGTTCATTATGGGACTATATTCTGCTAAATCCCGGAAAAGAAATATTTTTGGAACTGATTTGGTATTTTTCATGAAAATGGTTTAGTTACGAACATATGAATTAAATATGTTATGTGAAGTAACAAAATTGGTAAATAGGATTTTATGGCATGGGAATCCTATATAGGGTATATGCAGATGTTTGATAAAGGATTTGATCATTGGTGATGAGATCTTATGAGTATGGCATTTTGAATGATTAAATGCATTATGTGGTAAAGTGTAAACAATTGAAATAAATTGTTTATAAGTTTGAGAAGTGATTAAAATATTGTTATAATATTAATAATATTAGATTATGAGTTTATTAAGTGATTGATAATATTTGGATAAATTTAAAGTCTTTAATATTTATCCTTGTTTTAGTTTGATTAATGCTTATATCATTGTCATCATTTTCATGCTTATATGGTGATGAAAGTTATCTTTGGCTTACGTGCGAAGAGGGACTGTTGTTTATTGAATTTTATATCTTTGGCTTACGTGCAAAGATGGATTGTTGATTATTGGTTTTATTGTTGTATATCTTTGGCTTACATGCAGAGATGGACTTGGTATGATTATGACCAGGGATTATTCGGTATAGTGATGACCATTGATGATTTAAAGAATGTCCTTGGCCTGTAGTGCAGGGATGATTTGAGGATGTGGATTATTTATTAAGCTGAGTCTCAGTGATATAAGTGATGAAAAACTTTTAAAACATAGAAGATAGTAGATTTTATTCTCTACTTGACTCTTACAATGGATTGTTTGTTCATTAGATTAAACTTGATGTCTATTGTATTTTATCGGTTTAACATTGTTGAAGACTAATGATAATTTATTCTCGCATTATCTTAGTCATAATATTTCTTCTTTGGGCTAGTTGAGCTCACCCTTTCTTTTCTTTGTTTTCTCTTGAAATGAGAATATAATTTAGGAACTAGTCGGGGAGCAGAGTGATGGTCCGAGAGATGGTGTATTAGTAGTTCTCACTATTCGTAAAATAGTGTGATAATAAATGTAATGAGAACTCTATTTGAGAGTGGATATTGTCTAGAAGGCAATATTCTGTTTAAACTCTCATTATGTTTTGTCGTATTATTTTACCACAACAGTATAATTAAGTTTTTATTTGTATTTTGTACCATGTATTTGGCGACTCAAGATGGGTGATGTATACCTGTTTTGGGGGCGTAACAATGATTATGATTTGTTGTTAGACTACACGCATATAAATTAACTTCATGGTGAATAAATGTATACTGGTTTTCAAGCCTTCACCACCAAATTAAGGCCAATTCACTTCCATTCCTGATTAGGTCGGAAAGGAATTGGCAAATGAAATCAATTAGGCTTTGGAGAAATATGGTGTTGATTTGCGCACTTTAGCACTACTAATTAATCTCTAATTAGTTTAATCCAAATAGTTTTTTCAACCTATTGAAACAAGTTCATCAAACTAACTAACTAACTTTATTGAAAAAAGTTCATACAGTTGTGCGCTCGTGCAGGTTGATGATACCACCGCAAATTTGGCAATAATCATGACAATACAAGGTAACTTTCATATGTAGATCTTTCATATGTAGATAACTACCTTAATCATAACGATAACTACCCTAATCATGACAATACAAGGTAACTTTATTTATTTACAATAGTTTTTAATTTCTTGCAGTCTACAATAAATTTTTAGAAGTTTGTTTGTTTCTTAACATAAATTCATCTTTGTTTAATCTACTACATATGGTAGAGTAAGTCAGTACTTGACATGTGTGCTGTGCTACATCTATATATTATCTTAAATAAAATTACTAAAAATGTTTCCAAACTTTATTTGAAAAGTTCAATTTGTAACAGTTATAGTGTGGCAAAGATTAGATGTGGAGTCTGAGGTTAAGCTGGTTTGTCTTCACTAAAGCCGTATATAAATAAAATTATCAACCAAAAATCGATTGCTTCCTGATATATATTAGGGCAGTTGTTGCAAACTCATACATAATTCCTGATATGATTGCTTCGTTATGTTGCAAAAGTATATGTATATGTCAACATTTATAGTCGCAATTAAGGTTCATGAAATTGTTGATTAAGATTCCAATTTTTTCTTGTAACAGAGAAATTATATAGTCGCACTGGAGGTTCTTTTTCTATTTGGATTTGTAACAAATGATATTGTGATTGCCTATTTGACTTTTTCTTCTTATGAGCAATACGGTGTATATTAGTACCACGTAGCAACTCTATTGTCTTTGTATATTAATTTTGGCACTAAGTGCATCTGGTGACCTATTTGCTTCATTTTTCTGACTTGTTATTATTTTTAAATATGTGCAGGAAGACTGATTCTACGACTTGCCTTACAATACTGGGTATCAAATTTCCGTGCTACGTTTACGGAAGACAAGGGACAAAATTATGAAGTGTACTATCTCTATATATGTAGATATATACTTTAATTAAAGAACTGTGGTAGCTTTAGATGGTTAATTGTAAAGATAATGAATGATTATGATTGGATGATTTTATTAAGTTAATAATATTTTAGTTTTATGTATTTTGCCATTATTTGCTATGGGGACATTGAGCTAGTCAGTATTATTAAAAAGATCATCAAATTTTGATTTGACAACAATATAATTTGTTACCAAAGTATTGAACAAGTTTTAATATAGTAACAATTTTTTATACATTTAGCAATAAATTTTTGTTGCTAATGGCATTAAAAATATAATATTTGGCATTGAAAAATTAACCTAATAATAACGGAGAGGATATTGTTGCTAATACTAACATAAAAGGTAACATTTTTTATCGTTGCAAATCATATCAATTTTCGTTGCACATATAAAGAAACGACAACATATAATGTCATAGCTAATCGACGACTTTCATTGCTATTGAAAAATAACCAGCAATAAATATTTTCGTTGCTGATTCAGCATAATGTCGTTGCCAAATAATATAATCAGCAACGAAAATCGTTGCTAAAAAGTTTACATTCCGCAACCAAAGCAAGCTTAGGCAACAATTTTCATAATTTACTGCAACAAAAAATGTCGTTGCAAAATGGTGTCAATTGCAACGAAAATGCATGGTCGTTGCAAGAAAAGAGAGTTCATTTCGTTGCCAATTAGCAGGCTTTTGCAATGAAATGGGGTTTTTAGCAACGAAAATTTAATTATTCTACAACAATACATTTTGTTGCTAAAGGATCGATGTCTCTGTACGAAAGCCAAATTTCGTTGCAAAATATATTACTTTCGGCAACGAAAAAAAACGTTTGTTACAAAATAATTAGCAATGCTCATTGCGCAACGAAAGACGCAACGACAGTAAAGTCGTTGCCAAAACCCTTTTGCAACGAAATTTGGTACCTTTAGCAACGAAAATCGGTTGTTGCTGAAGCCCCATTTTTTTGTAGTGACTTAAATCTCATTTTTCTCATAATGGCATCATTCATCGTATTTTTTGTCCACATACATCAATTAAAAATGGCCTTGTTGAGAGACGTCACCGACATGTGGTTGAAACTGGCTTAACTTTATTGGCTCAGGCTTCAGTTCCAGGGATTTTTTGGGACAATGCCTTTGAATGTGCAACTTATCTTATAAATCGAATTCCGTCTCCAGTTAATAATAATCTTTCTCCGTTCCACAAATTATTTTCCAAACCACCAAACTATAATTTTCTAAAAAAATTTGGGTGCTTATGTTTCCCTCTCCTAAGGCCATATAATCCAAACAAATTAGAATACCGTTCTCTTCCATGCATCTTTTTGGGTTACAATACTACTCACTTAGGCTACTACTGCTTTGAACCAAAATCACAAAAACTTTATCAAGTTCGGTATGTCAAATTTGATGAGAGTCAATTTCCATTTTCTCACCCATCCAATTCGACTCCATCATCTTTGTCTCCTCCTACTACCATGCCACCAGTGGTTCCTAGTAATCCATGGGTACTCATCCCACCTATATCAGATTCTACTTCTGTACATTCTCGCCAGTCTAACTCACAATCCAACCAATCCCAACCCAGCCAGCCTGCTGATCCCCTGTCTGCATTTCATGACCTTTCCACAAGTAATTTTTCTTCTTCTTCGCACACACAGCAGTATCCAGTTGTATCTCCTGTTCGGACTGCACGCTTAAGCGACATCTATGCTCGTACTAGCCCTCTCTTGGCTGACCCATCTTCCCAGTCTGGTCATTCCAACTCTGTACCCATCCGATGTATGTCAACCTCATCTCTGTCGTCTTCACCACCACTATCTTCCTCAGCCAATACTCCACTGCAGGTCCCTCCAAGTGATGATTCCCCACTGCCTATCTCTTCTTCCTCCTCACATTCTCCCTCACTTACTCATATTCCTACCACTCTACCGCTTGTCCAATCACAACCTTCACACCGACTACATCCCATGGTTCTCCGCAATCATACATAAGCCAATAATATCTCCATTTTTACCACCGAGCCAACATCATTCCAAGAAGCAAATAGGAGTCCTGTTTGGCATCAAGCAATGCTAGATGAACTAACTGCTTTATACAAAAATCTCATATGGACGTTGGTTCCCAAATCTCCTCACATGAACATTGTAGGAATCAAGTGGGTCTTTCGCATCAAGACTCATGCTGATGGTTCTCTTGCCCGATATAAGGCACGCCTCGTTTCCAAAGGATATCACCAGCAACCTGGATTAGACTATTCTCAAACGTTCAGTCTGGTTATTAAATCGATAACCATTCGGTTAATTCTCTCCTTGGCAATCACCAAAAATTGGCCCATTCGACAACTCGATGTTAACAATGCTTTCCTCAATGGTTTTTTAACAAAACCCATCTATATGCAGCAACCACAAGGATTTATTGATGCCAAACATCCGGATTATGTATGCAAATTATAGCGGTCACTATATGGGTTAAAACAGGCACCTAGGGCCTGGTTTTCACGTCTCTCAACTTTTTTTCCAAAATAGTATATATACATCACCTATTTCGAGTTGTCAATACGGTAAACAACTACAACTTTATTATTACAACAAAGAAACTGTGAGTTTGAATACAAATATTATCTTCTGCATAATATCTATACTCAAATAAATCCTCATCACATTTATCGATACATTATTTTACAAAATGGTGAGGACTACTAAACAATCCTTTCTAAAACCTTCATTCCATACCCCGACTGCACTCGCTATATATTCATATTCTCCTCCCGAGAAAAATGGAACAAAAGGAAAAGGGTGAGCTCAACTAACTAGCTCAAGAAGAATATTATGACTAAGATAATATACAACAAATTATCGTTAGTCTTCAACAGGAAAAATATAATAGAATACAATAGACAACAAATTTTAAATCAATATTCGCAATGAAATAATAATTCATTAGAAGAGTTAAGTAGAGAATGCAAACTACTATCTTCTATGTATGAATTTAAAAGTTCATCGCTCATCTTTTATCCCCGTAACATCAATCAATATACATCCGAATCAAATATTCATCTTTGCACTACAAAGCCAAAGATATTCATCACCTGGTCATGTTCATTTAAACACTGCTCATCTTCAGACTACGGCCAAAGATATTCTTCGAAATCATTCATCTTTGCACCACACAGCCAAAGATATTCTTAAGAAATCATTCATTTGCACTACACAGCCAAAGATATTCCATAATATCATCATTTAAGACCGAGGATGATGAAAATATTTTTTTTTAAAGAAACGAATCCAAAGGAAACAAAATGACAAGGATTAAGGATTAAGGATTCGCATTTGGTTTTATCCATCGCCCAAAAATACCTCAAAAATAATCATAGGTGTAAAATTCAAGAATGATCAAAACATGGATACAATCAAAGTTAGTATCCGTAATAGATGTTTTGGACTTAAAAGAAGAAATTTTATTTTTCTATGAATAGTACCAGATACGTGAATAGTGTCAGATACGTGAATAAAGTGCGTGATACGTGAATAGTAACTCGACACCAAAAGATAGAAATTCCACAAAAACATCTTTCACGCTTAATAGTACTTAATAAGAATCGTGAATAAGAACTCGTGAATAAGAACTCATGAATAAGAATCGTGAATAAGAACTCATGAATAAGAACTCATGAATAGTAACCCCGACATGAAAAAGTTCCAAATTTGATAAAAACTTCAGATCAATATTTCAAAGATAATGATATCAAGAAATAATATCATTACGAAAAAAAATAATATCCCTTACCGAAAAAGATCAAGATTTTAAATAAAACACCTGACATAAAGCTATGACTTTGACTTGCACCAGATAGCAATACTCAAAGTATACTCAAAATACTCACAAGAATACGCCGATAATATAGAGAGAGAAAACTTCAGCTTCGTGTGATTTTCAATTCTAACCCAAGACCCTATTTATAGAAAACGCTAACACCAAAAGTAAAATTTAATAAAATATATTATTATTTAAAATTTTCACGCCCACCTTGGAAATCAGATCCCAACATTTCCCACATGCCAACCTTCTAGAAAGAAATGAAAAAACGTTTTTCATAAAATAAATAATTAAAACTTCCAAAATCAATTATTTTGAGCTTCGTAACTTCAATAATTCATAATAAATAGCCCTTTCATCAGAAAATTTGAATCTCATGAGTTTTTATAGGAAATTCAATTTCTACAACTTTGCGTAAGAAAGTTTTTCCAAATTCCAAATAGAAATTGACCAAATCCACAAACCAAGCGATTTTTATTGTGCTATAATCAAATTTCAACCAATAAATGGGGTCCAACCGACATGTTTAATATGTTTTAAACATTTATTGCAACAAAAAATACTCTTCCTCCTCAGATACTCATATATCCCACATTCGTTGTAAAATATCACCGCTAATATATTATTAAAATAATATATTTAAACGAATTATTTTATCGTAAAAAGATAAAATATTAATTTTCAACAATTGTCATTTTAAAAATTTTTTCCATCTATATCCACATAAAATCAATATTTTTTCTCATCATATAAATCAATAATTAATTATTCACAAATAATATTATATGTAATCACAATATCGACAAACTGTGCAGCCCTGTGAAGAAAGGGGCTTTCCAATAAGAATTTTTCTTCTTCGGGCGCAATTAATTAGTGACCAAACCTCTCCTGTAGATGTAACTTTCTAGACATTGCCAATAATGTTATCTAATAATATTATTCAGATAATATGAATTATTGCTTCGATAATGAAAAATACCGTAATGACAATTATCAAACAACAAAGAATATAAAATATCAACGCAAAGAATTATTAACTCAATAAAAAAATAATCGAATAAAGAATTATCAGAACCATTATCGAGTAAAGTGCCTTCACGTAAGAATCAATAATTGGTGCAATACCGTGTGCCATCGCTCAACAACGCCAGATTAGTGTGTTTTAACCACCGGTATTCCAACAAGATAATCAGAATAACTACGCCGCTATTTAAAAACAACTTATATTTGTCGCTTTCTTTCATCCAATCGCTCTCACATGGGCCCACACATGGTCGCTACCGTCGCATTTAATATTCCCCGACAAGCATTTAATATTCCACCACCAAACTAATATTTCCCGACAATAATGAATATTTTATAACCACTGCTTATTTTCAAATATTTCATGATTTAACCCTTAACTATCCACATTAATCAAATCAACCCTTACTATTTCAAAATAATAAATAAAGGAAATTCCTTTTATTTAAAAAAATTTTGGGGTCTTACAACCTCCCTCCTTATGAAATTTCCCTCTAAATCGACGACGCATTCGGTGTGTTGTTTCAAAAAAGGTGAGGATACCTCGCTTTCATTTCCGCTTCCAATTCCTGTGTCATTTCCTCTATAAAGATGATTCCTCCACAAAACTTTAACTTGTGGTATGACCTTTTCGCTGTAGGACATGCTCCTTCCTATCCAAGATCTTCGACAGTACCTCCTCACACGCTAAGTCTTTGGCTATCTCGTCCTGCTCTAACTCAATAACGTGGTTCGGTCTTTCACATATTTATTTAAGTATGATATGTGAAACACATTATGAACATTTAGACATACTTTGAGGTAACGCAAGTCTATAGCTACATTTCCTACTCTGGCCAAGAATTTGAAATGGACCAATAAATCGTGGATCGAGCTTTCTCTCTTCCCAAATCTTGTAACTCCTTCCATGGAGCAACTCGCAACAATACATGATCCCCTACATTAAATTCCACGCCCTTTCGATGAAGATCCGTGATAACTCTTTTGTCGATCTTGTGCCGCTTGTATACGCTGTGTTAATCATTTGGATCTTTTCAGAGTCATACGCATTTAACTCGGGTCCCAACAATGTTGCTTCACCCACCTCATCCCAACATATCGAGAACTACATTTTCGGCCCATATAATGCTTCAAATGGAGCCACACCTATACTTGCTCGATAATCGCTTGTTGTAGGAGAATTCCACCAATGGTAAATACTTATCCCAACTACCCTTGAAGTCTAGGACACGTAGTCTTAATAGATCTTCAAGAGTTTGAATAGTCCTCTCTCGATTGTCTCGTCTGCTTGGGGGGATGGTATGTCAACTAAATCGCAAACTGCGCTCCATAGCTTTTTTGCAAGCTAACCCAAAATCTTGAAGTGAATCTTGGGTCACGATCCCAAACTATGGATACAGCATGCCATGCAACCTCACAATCTCATTCACGCATATACTAGCAAGACGCTCAAGGAATAAGTCTCCAGACGGCAAGAAATGAGCAGACTTGGTTAATCTATCAACAATAACCCAAATAAGATTGATGCCTTGAGAAACCGTAGGAAGACCCAGAACTAAATCCATAGTAATGTGTTCCCACTTCCATTCCGGAATCTCAAGTGGTTGCAACGGACCCTTAGGTACAAGATGCTCCGCCTTTTACACGCGGGCAAGTTAAACACATCGAGATAAACTTTGCAATCTCTCTCTTCATATTGTTCCACCAAAATGTATGTCAAGATCATTTATACATTTTAGTACTTCCGTGATGGATTGCAAATGGCGATTGTGTGCCTCCATCATAATCTTGTACTTCAAATCGTAGTCGTTAGAACACAAAGTCTAGAGTGGACTCAAGTATTCCTTCTTCATCAATTCTCGCCCTAATAGCTCCTCCTTCTTGTACTTTCTTCTTCATACGATCGCCCCGGCCTGCCTGGCTCGAGCAACCTTAACTTTTTCTATTAAAGTCGGGTTCTACGCGATACTTGACATCATCGCACTCGCTCCTCAAGATATGATCTTCTACTCAACGCGCGCCTACTACCACGCTCGCTTTTACTGTGATGGTATCAATAGTGTGGTCGTAGTCTTCAATAGCTCGAGCCAACGTCACGCCAAGATGTTGAGTTCTTTTTGAGTGAAGAAATATTTAAGGCTTTTTATGGTCCAATATATCTCCACTTTCTCCCCATATAGATAAGGCTCCATATTTTTAATATGAAACGATCGGCCGCTAACTCTAGATCATGAGTAGGATAATTCCTCTCATACTCTTTTAAGTTGTCGCGAGGCATAGGCTATGACTTTCCCACGCTGCATGAGAACACATCCTAACCTTTGCTCAAGCATCATCAGAGATAACAAATCCATCCCAACCAGATGGTATTGTTAGAACAAAAGCCAAATAAGTCTCCTTAAGCTCGAAACTTTTCTCGATTCTTCGCTCCAAACGAATTTTGTATCCTTCCGAAGTTAGCCGAAGTTAATGGAGAAGCGATTCGAGAAAACCTTCCACTTAATCTCCGATAATAACCAATTTTAAGCCCAAAAGCTACGATTTCACCACCGACTTTGCTGTTCTAACTTCAGATTGCTTCAATCTTCACGGATCAACAGATACTCCATGTTTCGACACCACGCGCCCAAGGAATGCTACTTCCTCAAGCCGTAACTCGATTTCTTCAATTTGGCATATAGTTGGTTTTCACAAGCCTTTCGAGTACCAAGCCTTAAAATGGTGCTCATGATCTTCACTACTTTTTGAATATACGAGGATGTCATCAATAAAGACAACAACGAATCGATCCAAATATTCCTTGAATACTTGGCTCATCATATCCATGAAAGTCGCAGAGCATTAGTTAGTCCGAAAAGACATGACTAAGAATTCATAATGCCCATACCGAAGTTCAAGGCGCTTTTGAATATCCTCGCCTAATCTTCAAACCGATGATATCCGTAATCTAAGATCGATTTTTGAAAAGAATTGTGCCCTCTTGAATCGGGTCAAACAAGTCATCAATACGAGGTAGAGGATACCTATTCTTGATGGTGACATGGTTCAATTCCCGATAGTCAATACAAAGTCGATACCCCGCTTTTTCTTCTTTACAAATAAAACAGAGCACCCCAAGGAGATGTACTAGATTTAATGAAACCGATGTCCAACAATCCTCGTAGTTGGACCTTTAACCTCAAGTTCAATAGAGCCATTCGATATGGGGTTTTAGAAATGGGCTTTGTACCAGTTCAAGATCAATAAAGAATTCAACTTCACGCTCGGGGTAGAATCGGAAGTTCTTCGAGAAATACGTCAGAAAGTCAATAACAACAGAATATTATTCAAATTTGACGTGTCTTTATTCAAATCCATAACATGGGCTAAGAAAGCTTGACATCCGCTTTTCAATAAACTAATAGCTTTATGATTAGATATGATGAAGTTGATTGATTTTAATGGTTTAGTTGTTGAATTGCATAACAGTCAAGTTAGAATATGAAAACTAACAACCTTATTTAAAACAATCAATTTTGTAATGATGATGAGTAGTTAACCAATCAATCCCTAAAATCACATCAAAAGCAAGTATCTTTAAAGAGATAAGGTCAATGTGTAAGGTAATGGTGCCAACTTGAATCAAACAAGATTTATAAACAGTGGATGTGATGAAAGTTTTCCTAAACTGAGTTTCCACAGACAGTCAAAGTCTAATTTCTCCTGAGTCAAGTTTAAACGCTGAGCACACGCAGAGAGATAAATGAATGGGTAGCACCCAGATCAAGTAAGGTATAAACTTCGCAAGAATTTATAAATAGCTTACCCGTGATCACCTCGCTTGGGTTCTCGATTATGACCAACCACAACAAACGCCTTCCTAATCGCTGATTTTGATTTTTCTCGGGATGTTTTTCGAGTCACCGCCCCTCACGAACTAGGTTTCGCCATCGCATAATCTCGAGCGATATGTCCTTCCTTTCCACAATTATAGCATACCTTGAAACTGTCAGGGCGCTTTGACCGATATGTCCCTCTTTCCAGATTTGTAGAAGATACGACCGGTGGTCGTTTCTCCTCCCTTAGAACCAGCTTGTCCGCAAGACCGCCATCTTCACATGGTCGTTGTTAAATCTCCTCTTTAAAATCTCCTCCCCGACTCGCTTCTTCTATTTTTCACGGCTATGATTACCACCGAGTGGTTACCATTTTCGTCCGTCTGCTTTTCTCCGCAGTTATCATTATTCGCTGATCGCTATCTCTCGAGCACGATCCTCGTCAGGGTCCTCAATGACTGCATTTCGTATATCTCGCCTAATAATTGAGCCCTGCTTACAACATCCAATAAAGAGAAAATTTATGAGAAATGAGATATCGACGACGCCGTTTCAAACCTCTAAGAAACATCCGCCATAACGCTCCTCATTCTCCACCAAATGAGGTGCAAACCGATAACTCGCAAACTTTGCCTCGCATCGAGACACCGCCATGTTGTTTTGTTCCAACTGATGAACTCCACTTCCTTCATACGATTTAACACTTTCGTGAAAGTATTTGTCATTAAATAGCTTCAAACGCTCTCCCAAGACATGCCGAAAAGTACCGGATGGGTACGCTTCACGCACTCCCACCAAGAGTCCGCTTCGCCATTTTAACATAAAGGTGGCGAATGGAACCTTCGTTTCTCCGCATCCCAAGACATCGAATATCTTGTAATTTGTTTGACCCATGTTTTTCCGCCATGATCGGATCCGCTTTCCTTAAATTCGTGGTCCCAACTTCGAATCGTTGGTCGTGACAACCCGTGAATTGCTATCATTTCTCCTCAGATTTTGAACACGAAGTCTCTCTCATTCGATTTTGCATGAATCGCAAAAACTTCTAAACATCCCCTCGCTCATCATCTCGCTTCAATGGTGTTGTTCACAGAGGAACATTGCCACTGCTGTCAGACGCTCTCCTCGCTGGTGAGTACAGCATCTCCACTGGCCTCATTTCCATTGTTAATATTCTCACGACATTCTCAAACACCGCCATAAAACAAGGGTTAATTAAGGAAATCAATATATCACATAACCCTATATATATATCAAACTAACTAACAAATAAGCTTAGTAGGACACACTAGCTAAGGATTTACTGCCTCCCTCCTAGTTCTATTCCCCGATCTCCGCCAGAGATCATATCCCTAAGCTCGATACTAACCGACGACGCCCCCAAAAATAGTATACATCACCCATTCTCGAAAGTTGTCAATACATGGTACGTAAACAACTACAACTTTATTATTACAACAAGAAACTGTGAGTTTGAATACAAATATTATCTTCTAGATAATATCTATACTCAAATAAATCCTCATCACATTTATCGATACATTATTTTACAAAATGGTGAGGACTACTAAACAATCCTTTCTAAAACCTTCATTCCATACCCCGACTGCACTCGCTTATATTCTCGCCGCCCGAGAAAAATGGAACAAAAAGGAAAAGGGTGAGCTCAACTAGCTCAAGAAGAATATTACGACTAAGATAATATACAACAAATTATCGTTAGTCTTCAACAGGAAAAATATAATGTAATACAATAGACAACAAATTTTAAATCAATATTCGCAAATGAAATAATAATTCATTAGAAGAGTTAAGTAGAGAATGCAAACTACTATCTTCTATGTATGAATTTAAAAGTTCATCGCTCATCTTTTATCCTCAGAACATCAATCAATATACATCCGAATCAAATATTCATCTTTGCACTATGTGCCAAAGATATTCATCACTGGTCATGTTCATTTAAACACTGCTCATCTTTCACTACACGGCCAAAGATATTCTTCAGAAATCATTCATTTGCACCACAGCCAAAGATATTCTTAAGAAATCATTCATCTTTGCACCATGTGCCAAAGATATTCCATAATATCATCATTTAAGACCGAGGATGATGAAAAATATTTTTTTTAAAGAAACGAATCCAAAGGAAACAAAATGACAAGGATTAAGGATTAAGGATTCAGATTTGGTTTTATCCACGCCAAAAAAATACCTCAAAAATAATCATAGTGGTGTAAAATTCAAGAATGATCAAAACATGGATACAATCGAAAGTTAGTATCCGTAATAGATGTTTTGGATTTAAAAGAAGAAATTTTATTTTTCTATGAATAAGATCAGATACGTGAATAAGTGTCAGATACGTGAATAAGGCCAGATACGTGAATAGTAATCTCGACACCAAAAGATAGAAATTCCACAAAAACATCTTCACGCTTCACTTAATAGTACTCGTGAATAAGAATCGTGAATAAGAATCTTGAATAAGAACTCGTGAATAAGAACTCGTGAATAAGAACTCATGAATAAGAACTCATGAATAGTAACCCCGACATGAAAAAGTTCCAAATTTGATAAAACTTCAGATCAATATTTCAAAGATAATGATATCAAGAAATAATATCATTACGAAAAAAAATAATATCCCTTACCTCGAAAAGATCAAGATTTCTAAATTTAAACACCTGATATAAAGCTATGACTTTGACTTCAGACCGTATAGCAATACTCAAAGTATACTCAAAATACTCACAAGAATACGCCGATAATATAGAGAGAGAAAACTTCAGCTTTCGTGTGATTTTCAATTCTAACCCAAGACCCTATTTATAGAAAACGCTGTAACACCAAAGCAGTAAAATTTAATAAAATAATATATTATTAATAAATTTCACACACACCTTTGGAAATCAGATCCCAACATTTCCACATGCCAACCTTCTAGAAAGAAATGATAAAAACGTTTTTCATAAAAAATAAATAATTAAAACTTCAAAAATCAATTATTTTGAGCTTCGTAACTTCAATAATTCATAATAAATAGCCCTTTCATCAGAAAAAATTGAATCTCATGAGTTTTTATAGGAAATTCAATTTCTACAACTTTGCGTAAGAAAGTTTTTCCAAATTCCAAATAGAAATTGACCAAATCCACAAACCAAGCGATTTTACAAAGCTATAATCAAATTTCAAACCAATAAATGGGGTCCACCGACATGTTTAACATGTTTTAAACATTTATTGCAAAAAAAAATACTCTTCCTCCTCAGATACTCATATATCCCACATTCGTTGTAAAATATCACCATTAATATATTATTAAAATAATATATTTAAACGAATTATTTTATCGTAAAAAGATAAAATATTAATTTTCAACAATTGTCATTTTAAAAATTTTTCCATCTATATCCACATAAAATCAATATTTTCCTCATCATATAAATCAATAATTAATTATTCACAAATAATATTACGTAATCACAATATCGACAACCGTGCAGCGCCCTGTGAAAGAGGGGCTTTCCAATAAGAATTTCTTCATCGCCGCAATTAGTGACCAACCTCTCCTGTAGATGTAACTTTCTAGACATTGCCAATAATGTTATCTAATAATATTATTCAGATAATATGAATTATTGCTTCGATAATGAAAAAAATACCGTAGTAATGACAATTATCAAACAACAAAGAATATAAAATATCAACGCAAGCAATTATTAACTCAATAAAATAATCAATAAAGAATTATCAGAACCATTATCGAGTAGTGCCTTCACGTAAGAATCAATAATTGGTGCAATACCGCGCAGCTATCGCTCAACAACGCCAGACAAGTGTGTTTTAACCACCGGTATTCCAACAAAGATAATCTGCAGAATAACTACGCCGCTATTTAAAAACAACTTATATTTGTCGCTTTTTTCATCCAATCGCTCACATGGGCCCACACATGGTCGCTACCGTCGCATTTAATATTCCCCGACAAGACATTTAATATTCCACCACCAAACTAATATTCCCCGACAATAATGAATATTTTATAACCACTGCTTATTTTGAAATATTTCATGATTTAACCCTTAACTATCCACATTAATCAAATCAACCCTTACTATTTCAAAATAATAAATAAAGGAAATTCCTTTTATTTAAAAAAATTTTGGTCTTTTTAATATAATGTTATAATTGTGGGTAATATTTATAAATTTTGCAAAGTATGCAAGTTGTTATATTATATTCAATTTATCGGGAATATTCTTTTTGTGTGAGGGAATATTAAATTACGGCAAGACAATCATTAGTGGACCCCCTAGCGGAATTAATTATCGGATTGAGAAAATGACAAAAATATTTTTATGAAAATAACTACGAAAGTTTTTACCGTTAATATTTGTTGAACTACTAAAGTAGTAAAAGTAAAGAATACGCATGGTTACATAAGAAGTACTACCTGTATTGATTATTGATCGCACGCGAGAAGTCACTCGGTTTTGTTCAATTATTGCTTCAAAGAATTGTTACATAGTATCTCACGTTATTTGATTCAATTATTGTCGATATTTTATATATTATTAAATCAATAATTGAGATGACAGAGTTATTAATATTATTATTTGCAATATTAACGATGTCTAGAAGTTCTGCCAAGGAGAGGTTTGGTTACCTAATTACGCGCCAATAGGGAGAAATCCTTATTGAAAAGCCCCCTCTTTCCTGGGAACGACCTGGTCGATTAATAGTGTGAATTATAATAATGATGATGAAGTTTGTTTTATTAGTATTATTAATGTAATAAAACAGAAAAGCTTTTTATATAAAATAGAATACTTTTATAAATTTATTTATTTTATTAGGCAATAATTAAAATATATTATATTTTATTATGAATAGTATTTTGTATAGTAAAATCTTTTTATATAAAATAGAATAATTTTATAAAGTTATTTGTTTTATTAGGCAATAATTAGAATATATTATATTTTATTATGTATAGTATTTGCATAGTGCTTGCATAATGTTTGCATAGTAAAATCTTTTTATATAAAATGAATACTTTTATAAAGTTATTCATTTTATTAGATTATAAATAGAATATATTATATTTTATTTAAAAGATTTTGTTTTATTAGAATATTTTATTAAATCAAACTGGACCGTCTGTTTAAAAGTGAATCAATCTGGACCGTTCATGAATTAGTTCTTATTCAATCCATTCTTCTATAAATAGAAGCTCATTCCTTCATTATTTCTTATTTAATTCTTTGAAACTCTAGAGAGAAAGCGTAGAGAATTCTTTTTCTATAATCTTGGCGTATTTTCTATTTAAGAAAGTTTTGAGCGAAGTGAGTTTCTTCAAGTATATCCATACTACCCATCGGAGTACTCTTCTTTATAAGGTAAGGGATATTATTTGTTGTACTCGTAAGAGGTATTATTTCTTTCATATTCATGAAGAGAACTTTTGTTATTCCATTCTTTATTATTTTTGGAATAACCTGTATACGGGGACTACCCTATACTTGGTAAAATTCTTTCTGTTATTCCATTCCTTATTATTCATTGGAATAACTTATATACGCAAAGTACCGCATACATGGTGAAATTCTTACGTTATTCCATTCTTTATTATTATGTTGGAATAACTCGTGATATATCTGATAATATCGTATACATGGTGAAATTCTTCTATTATTTCATTCTTTATTATTTCGCCGGAATATCACGTACATGCGTTTACGCATGACCTGGTTCCATTATTTATTATTCTATTGGAATAACTTGTATGTGCGGTCTATCGCATGCATGGTGAATTCTGTTGTTATTCCATTCTTTATTATTCTATCGGAATATCCTATCTGTGCGTTTACGCTTGACCTGGTTCCGTTATTTATTATTCTGTTGGAACATCCTATCGGTGCGAATTTTTCCTGTCCTGGTTCCGTTATTTATTATTACGTTAGAATATATCGTCGTATGCGTGCGTTCATGGCCCGATTTCGTTATTTATTATTACATTGGAATAACCCGTCATGCGATCTATCGCATGCCCGGTGATTTCTTTTGTTATTCCATTCTTTATTATACTCATTTGGTTAAAGTTTTGACTTCTATACTCCATGAAATTAGTGGAATATCCTTGATATTTAAGGCATTCGAAGATCTTTTCATGGAAATATTCTTCGAGAATTCTTGAATTTTACTCTACAAAGAAGTATCATGTTGACAATTTGGACGTTATTAGTTCCTGGATAAATTAATTCTTGAACTTGTTTTATTGAATTATTATGTCATTGTCATCATCCTCATGTTTATATTATATTGAAATCATCTGTGGCCTGAAGTGCATAGATGGACTTGGTATGATTATGACCAGGGATTATTCGGTATAATCATGACCGTAATGTTACAAATGATGTGGAAAAAGTCCTCATTGGCCCGTAGTGCATTGATGGACAGTTTTTGGTATGATTATGGCTATGGATTATCTTCGGCCAAGGGTGCAAAGATGAATTGTTTTATGGCATGATCAGGACCGTTGATGAATACACGAATATCCTTGGCCCGTAGTGCATGAGTAATTTGTGGTCGTGATACTAATGAATATCATTGGTCGTAGTGCAGGGATGATGTGGATTATTTATTAAGATGAGTCTCAGTGATAAAAGTGATGAAAAAACCTTTTTAAATCATAAAAGATAGTAGATTTTCTTCTCTACTTGACTCTTTTAATGGATTGCTTGTTCTGTTGCAGTTAAACTTGATGTCTATTGTATTTTTTCAGCTTAACATTGTTGAAGACTAATGATAATTTATTACGCATTATCTTAGTCATAATATTTCTTCTTGGGATAGTTGAGCTCACCTTTTCTTTCACCGTTTTCTCTTGAAATGAGAATATAGTTGGGACGAGTCGAGAACGGATTGACAGATCCAGATGATAGCATTTGTAGTCCTCACTATTACATTAAATAGTGTGATAATAAATGTAATGAGGACTGAATTTGAGTTTGTATACCGCCCATGAGGACTCCATTGAGAGTGGATATTATCAGAAGGCAATATTCTTGTTTAAATTCTCGGTTTATGTTTTGTCGTATTTTACACGGTTGTATAAAGATAAGTTGTATTTGATTTATGTACCATGTATTTGGCGACTCAAGATGGGTGATGTATACCTATTTTTTGGGGCGTCACAGTTGGTATCAAAGCTTAGGGATATGATCATTGGCTGAGATGTGAGACAAGAACTAGGAGGGGAGAGACGGGAAATTCCTTCGCTAGTATGACCTACCTAAGTTTATTTGGTATTAAATTGGTTGGTCAGAGTATAGGGATAATATTTGATATGTTAATTAATCCTTATTTTGTGGCAGTATTTGAAAATGACATCTGAGAATGTTGAGAATAGCAATGGAGCACAGGAGACTGTTGAGTCTCCACATATCAATAATCAGGATAATGTGCATCAGGAAGACGATAATCCTCCTGTAAACAACAACACTGACCAAATGATAAACGATGGAATGTTAAGAGGCTTTATGCAATTCATGCAATAATAGGTAAGAGAGACTCCTGTTCAAAATATAGGTGAAAATAATGGCAACCCATGGTCGGTCACCACTAAGCAGTTCAAGGAGCTGGGACCACCAGAGTTTTTGGGAAAGCCAGAACCACTTAAGGCGGAGACGTGGTTAAAGCAGATCACCAAGATATTTGATGTCTTGGGATGCTCAGAGGAGCAAAAAGTTCCATTCGCCACCTTTATGTTGCGTGAAGAAGTAGATCATTGGTAGAAATCTGTAAAACGTATCTAGACTGAGGCACTCAAGATATCTTGGGAGAAGTTCCAAGAGCTGTTCAACGACAAGTACTTTCCCGAAAGTATTCGTCACATGAAGGAGGTGGAGTTCATCAAGCTGGAGCAAAATAATATGACCGTGTCGCAGTACGAGGCTAAGTATGCCTAGTTGTCTCGGTTTGTATCCCATTTGGTCGATAATGAGGAGCGAATGACACAAATGTTTCTAAGAGGTTTGAAACCCAATATACGTCAATACCTCATTTCTCACAAACTTTGTTTATATTCAGATGTTGTGAATAGGGCTCAGTTATTAGAGCGCGATAATGAGTCAGCACAACCAAAAGGCAACGACCAACAACACGATAATAATCATACCGGTGGCAATGGTCATCAGAACAATGATAACCATCGTGGGGGAAATTATTATGCCATGAATGGTAACCACTTGGTGGTAATCATGGCCAAGATAATAAGTGGAAATTTCAAGAAGAGAAGGTTCAATAATGATGGAAAGACAAAGAAGACCAAAGACCCGTTCAAAAGGAAGAAGAACGACCACCGGTCGTATGTTTCAAATGCGACGGGAGGGACACATCCGTCCAAATGTCTGACGCAAAGAATCCAAAGCGTGTTTTAATTGTGGAAGAGAAGGTCACCTAGCTCAATTTTGTCGTATGGTGAAGTCAAGTCCAGCTGGGATGGTGATGCCAAAGGATGTCCCAGACAAGCCAAAGCCGATAGTTTAAGAGAGAGCGTTTTTTTTCGTGACGAGGACCTGAATAAAATTATCACAAGTAAGTTAATCATAAACTCTTGCGAAGTCTATACCGTGTTAGATACCGGTTCTACTCACTCTTTCATTTCACTTAGTTGTGTTCAATGTTTGAATTTAACTCCAGAGAAGTTAGACTTTGATTTATCTGTTAAAACTCAGTTGGGAGAAACCTTCGTTACCTCTACTATTTATAAATCTTGTTTGATTCAAATCAACACTTTCACGTTACCTGTTGATCTTATCTCTTTGAAAATACTTGCCTCCAAAATAGGTATACATCACCTATTCTGAGTCGCCAAATACATGGTACAGAATACAAATACAATCTTTAATATACAATAAGAGAACTGTGAGTTTTATTACAAATATTGTCTTCTAGACAATATCCACTCTCAAAATAAGTCCTCATTACATTTATTGTCACACTATTTAATGTAATAGTGAGGACTACTAATGCTATCATCGGATAGTCACTCCGCTTCCCGACTTAGTCCATGCCACGTTCTCATTTCTGAAGAGAACAGGTGAAAGAAAGGGTGAGCTCAACTAGCCCAAGAAGAAATATTATGACTAAGATAATGCGAATAAATTATCATTAGTCTTCAACAATGTTAAAGCGATAAAATACAATAGACATCAAGTTTAAGCTGTAGATGAACATGCAATCCATTAAAAGAGTCAGTAGAGAATAAAATCTACTATCTTTTATGATTTAAAAGGTTTTTCATCACTTTTATCATTGGGACTCGACTTTTAATAAATAATCCACATCATCCCCTGCATTACGGCCGAGGATATTCATTAGTATCACAACCACAAATTATCCATGCACTACGAGCCAAGGATATTTGTGTTTTCATTAATGGTCATGATCATGCCAATAAGCATCCCATCAATGCACTACAGGCCAATGAGGACTTTTACCACATCATTTGTAACATTACGGTCATGATTACACCGAATAATCCCTGGTCATAATCAAACCAAGTCTATCTATGCACTACAAGCCACAGATGACTTTCAACAAATTATAAATATGAGGATGATGACAATGATATAAGAATTCAATAAAAAAAGTTCAAGAATTAATTTATTCAGGAACTAATAACGTCCAAATTGTCAACATGATACTTTTTTATAGAGAAAAATTTAAGAATTCTCAGAAGAATATTTCCACGAAAAGAAACTGGATGAAGCGCAAATATCAAGGATATTCCACCAATTTAATGGAGTATAGAAGTCAAAACTTTAACCAACTGAGTATAATAAAGAATGGAATAACAAAAGAAATCACCATGCATGCAAAGATGCCAGCGCATAGGCGAGTTATTCCAACAAAATAATAAATAACGGAACTGGTCAAAGCGTAATACGCACCGGCTGCGGATATTCCAATGTAATAATAAAGAATGGAATAACAACGAAATCACCATGCATGCCAGATTACATGACAGTGTTATTCCAATAGAATAATAAATAATTCAGACCAGTCCCACAGAAAACGCACAAACATGAGGATATTCAATGTAATAATAAAGAGGCGGAACCAGTCCCACAGTAAAACGCATGCATGTGATATTCCAAGCGAGAATAATAAAAGCGGAACCAGTCCCTGGCAGAAACACATGTGATGAGGATATTCCAACCGAATAATAAATAATGGAATAATGAAGAATTTCACCAAGTATAAAGTGAGGCCAGCGTATCTGAGTTATTCCAATGAGAATAATAAAGAATGGAATAATGAAGTTCTCCTCATGAATATGAAAAAAAACCCTTACCTTATAAAGAAGAAACCGGATATAGAAGTAGTGAAGTAGCGAATACTTTTCTTCTTTCTCTCTATAGTTTTCTCTCTACAGAGTTTCAATTGAATTCGTAAGAAATAATGAAGGAATGAGCTTCTATTTATAGAAGAATGGGTGAATAAGTAACTAATTCATGAACGGTCCAGATTGATTTACTTTAAATGGATGGGTCAGTTGGTTTACAATAAAATATAATATATTCTATTTATAATCTAATAAAATGAATAACTTTATAAAAGTATTCTATTTTATATAAAAAGATTTTACTATGCAAATACTATCGCAGCCTTATGCAAACACTATGTATAATAAAATATAATATAATCTAATTATTATCTAATAAAAATGATAACTTTTTATAAAAGTATTCTGCTTTATATATAAAAAAATTACTATTAGCCTAATAAAACGAATAACTTTATAAAAGTATTCTATTTTATATAAAAAGCTTTTCTGTTTTATTACATTAATAATACTAATAAAATAAAACTTCATCATCATTATTATTATTCACACTATTAATCGACGGCGAGTCATTCCAGAAAAGGGGCTTTCAATAAAGATTTCTCATTATTATGCGCAATTAGGTGACCAAACCTCTCCTCGCGTAACTTATAGACATCTTTAATATTGCAAATAATAATATTAATAACTCTATCATCTCAATTATTGATTTAATAATATATAAAATATCGACAATAATTGAATAAAACTGAATGACTTCTCACGTAAGCATCAATAATCAATACCGTGTGCTACTATGCAACCACGCCAGACATTCTTTTTACTTTACTACCGATTAGTTCAACAAAGATTAACGATAAAACTTCCGAGTTATTTTCAATACAATATTTTTGTCGTTTTCAATCAATCCAAACAATAATTACATTATGGAGTCCACCAATGATTGTGTCGTCGTACGAATATTCCCTGTTAAAATGAATATTCCCCGACCAATCGAATATTATATAACAACTTGCGTACTTTGCAAAATTTATAAGTATTACCCATAACTATAACATTATATCAAATTTATTCTATAATATTCAAAAATGATAATTATAGAAAAATTATTTTTATTCATAAAAGTTGGGGTCTTACAATCTCCCCTTATGAAATTTCGCCCTCGAAATTAGGGTACGTACCTGGTATGTCGAAGAGGTAAGGATACCTTGATTTCATTTCAGATTCTAACTCCCAGGTCATTTCCTCAACATCGTGTTTTCTCCATAAAACTTTGACTTGAGGTATAACATGGAGCGTAGAATATGTTCCTTCTTATCCAAGATTTTAACAGAAATCTCTTTATACGTTAAATCTTCCGATATTTCGTTCGGTTCTAACTCAATAATGTGGTTCGGGTCTTCCACATATTTACATAACATGGATATGTGAAAAACGTTATGAACACGAGACATACTTGGCGGTAAAGCGAGTCTATAGGCTACAGTCCCTACTCGATCGAGGATTAAAAATGGGCTAGTGAATCGAGGATTGAGCTTTCCTCTCTTTCCAAATCTCGTAACTCCTTTCCATGGAGCAACACGTAACAACACATGATCTCCAATATCGAATTCCACATCCTTTCGATGAAGATCAGCATAACTCTTTTGTCGGTCTTGTGAGGTTTTTATACGTTCTCGGATCGTTTATATCTTTTCCGTAGTCATACGTCTTAACTCCGGTCCCAACAACGTTGCTTCACCCACCTCATCCCAAAGATATCCGAGAAGCGACACTTTCTTCCATACAACGCTTGAATGGAGCCATGCCAATACTTGCTTGATAACTATTGTTGTAGAGAAAACTCCACCAATGGTAAGAACTTGTCCCAACTTCCTTGAAGTAAAGGACACGAGTCTTAATAAATCTTCAAGAGTTTGAATAGTCCTCTCGATTATGCGTCTGTTCGAGGATGATATGCTGAACTAAATCGTAAATCCGTGCCCATAGCCTTTTGCAAACTAACCCAAAATCGTGAAGTGAATCTTGGGTCTCGATCAGAAACTATGGATATTGGCATACCATGCAATCTTACAACCTCGTTTATGTACATACGAGCAAGACATTCAAGTGTATAAGTTTCTCGTATAGGTAAGAAATGAGCAGACTTGGTCAATCTATCAACAATGACCCAAATTGCATTTATGCCTTGAGAAACCTTGGGAAGACCAATAACGAAATCCATGGTAATGTGCTCCCACTTCCATTCTGGAATTTCAAGTGGTTGCAATGGACCTTTTGGTACTTGATGCTCTGCCTTGAATCGTTGACAAGTTGAACACCTTGAGATAAACAGCGCTATCTCCCTCTTTATATTGCCCCACTAAAATGTATGTCGAAGATCATGATACATTTTGGTACTCCCAGGATGGATTGCAAACGGTGTGTTGTGTGCCTCCATCAAGATTTTATACTTTAAATCAGAATCGTTAGGAACACAAAGTCTGGAGTTCACTCGAAGTATTCCTCCTTCATCGATTCTTGTTTCCGGCATAGCACCTTCTTGCACTTTCTTCCTCATACACATCAGCTCCAGGTCTGTAATTTGAGCAGCTTTAATTTTATCGATTAAAGTCGGTTCTACTCATATATTCGCCATCATCACGTAGGTCCCTAGAGTCTTTATCTCTATCTCCATCCTTTGCAAGTCATACAAAATGGGCCTTTGCGTTGACAATATCGCACTCGTACCCGCATATGATCTTCTACTCAATGCGTCAGCTACCACGTTCACTTTTCTAGGATGGTATTGGATGGTATGATCATAATCTTTCAACAGTTCAAGCCAACGTCACTGTCGCATGTTGTGTTCCTTTTGAGTGAAGAAATATTTGAGGCTTTTATGATCCGTAAAGATCTCCACTTTCTCCCCATACAAGTAATGCCTCCAAATTTTAAGTGCGAAGACAACAAATGCTTAACTCTAGATCATGAGTAGAATAATTCCTCTCATATTCTTTGAGTTATCGAGAGGCATAGGCTATGACTTTCCCATGTTGCATGAGAACACATCCTAACCCCTTTGCGAAGCATCATTGTAGATGACAAATCCTCCAAGCCGGATGGTATTGTCGTAAGCGGTCTTTGAAATGAGCCTCCTCTTGAGTTCTTGAAAACTCTTCTCGCATTCTTCACTCCAACCGAATTTTGTATCTTTTCGAGTCAGCTGAGTTAAGGGAGTAGCAATTCGAGAAAACCCTTCTACGAATCTCCGATAATAACCAGCTAAGCCGAAAAAGCTACGTAATTCGGTCACTGATTTAGGTTGCTCACAGTTTTGAATAGATTCAATATTTGCTGGGTCAACAGATATTCCATGACTTGATACCACGTGCCCAAGGAATACTACTTCTCAAGCCAGAACTCGCATTTTTTCAACTTGGCATAAAGCTTATATTCACGAAACTTTTGAAGTATCAGCCTCAAGTGTTGCTCATGATCATCACGGCTTTTGGAATAAATAAGGATGTCATCAATAAAGACGACCACAAAGTGATCCAAATATTCTTGAATACTCGGTTCATCATATCCATGAAGGCAGGCAGGAGCATTAGTAAATCCAAAAGACATGACTAGGAATTCATAATGCCCGTACCGAGTTCTGAAAGCCGTCTTTGGAATGTCATCGGTTCTAATCTTCAATTGGTGATATCCGGAACAAAGATCAATCTTTGAAAAGAATTTGGCGCCTTGCAACTGGTCAAATAGGTCATCAATACGTGGCATTGGGTACCTATTTTTGATGGTGACATGATTCAACTCCCGATAATCAATACAAAGTCACATACTCCCATCTTTATTCTTCACGAATAGAACAGGAGCACCCCAAGGAGAAGTACTAGGACGAATAAAACTAATGTCTAACAATTCCTGCAGTTGGGTCTTTAACTCCTGAAGTTCAATAGGAGCCATTCGATATGGAGCTTTGGAAATGGGTTTTGTACCGAGTTCAAGGTCGATACAAAATTCAATTTCACGTTCTAAGGGTAGGCCAGGAAGTTCTTCAGAGAATACGTCAGGAAATTCATTAACAATAGAAATATCATTCAAAACTGACGTATTTTTGTTTAGATCCATAACATGAACTAAGAAAGCTTGACATCTGTTTTTCAATAAACGAATAGCTTTATGGCTTGAGATGACAGTGATTGATTTTAATGGTTTGGTTGCTTGAATTCGCATAATAGTTTGGTTAGGAATATGAAAGCTAACAACCTTACGAAAACAATTAATTTTTGCATGATGAGTGGTTAACCAATCAATCCCTAAAATTACGTCAAATGCAAGTATTTTCAATGAAATAAGATCGACAGGTAATGTGAGGGTACCGATTTGAACCAAACAAGACTTATAAATAGTGGATGTAATGAAGGTTTCTCCCAACGGAGTTTCAACAGATAAGTCAAAGTCTAATTTCTCCGGAGTCAAATTTAAACGTTGAGCGCAAGTAGGAGAAATAAAAGAATGGGTAGAACCGGTATCAAATAAGGTATAAACTTCGCTAGAGTTTATGATAAGCTTACCCGTGATGACCTCGTTCGGGTTCCTTGCTTTACGGGAGGTCACGACAAACGCTTCTCCTTGCACCTCGGCTTTGACTTTTACGGGGACGTCCTTTGGTGCCTCCATCCTAATTTGAACTTGTCTTGATGTGAGCGACAAAATTAGGCTAGGTGAACTTCTCTTCCACAATTATAACATGCTTTGGATGGCATCGCGCAGTTTGTACTGATGTGTCCTTCCCCTCCGCATTTGAAGCATATGATAGGTGGTCATTCTCCTTCCTTAACCACCACGGGTCTTTGGTCTTAACGTCTTTCCATCATTGTTGAATCTCCTCTTCTTGAAATGTCCATTCTTATTGTTTTGGCCATGATTACCACCGAAGTGGTTACCATTTCTGGCATGTTGATTCCCTCCACGCTTATTGTAACCGTTTCAATAACTGTTATCACTGGTATTATCATTTTGCCGACTGCTCTCTTTTGGTTGGGTTGACTCATTATCACGCTCCAATAACTGAGCCCTATTAACAACATCTGAATACAAACACAGTTTATGAGAGATAAGATATTGACGTATCTCGGGTTTCAAACCTCTTAGAAACATTCACGTCATTCTCTCCTCATTATCAACCAAATGGGACGCAAACCTGGACAACTCGACAAACTTGGGTTCGTACTGCGATACGGTCATGTTGTTTTGCTCCAGCTTAATGAACTCTACCTCTTTCATGTGACGAATACTTTCGAGAAAATACTTGTCGTTCAACAATTCTTGGAACTTTTCCCAAGTCATCTTCATGCGGTAGGTTGAGTACGTTTTATAGATTCCCACCAGTAATTTGCCTGTGTACGCAACATGAAGGTGGCAAAGGGAACCTTTTGCTCCTCAGAATATTTCCACGAAAAGAAACTGGATGAAGCGCAAATATCAAGGATATTCCACCAATTTAATGGAGTATAGAAGTCAAAACTTTAACCAACTGAGTATAATAAAGAATGGAATAACAAAAGAAATCACCACCACGCATGCGGATTGCATAGATAGGTTATTCAACAGAATAATAAATAACGGAACCGGTCAAAGCGTAACACGCACCAACAAGATATTCCAATGAGAATAATAAAGAATGGAATAACAACGAAATCACCATGTATGCAGACTGCGCATGTAAAAGTTATTCCAAGAATAATAAATAACGGTGCATTCAGTCCCGTAAAATGCACAAACAGGATATTCCAACAGAATAATAAAGATGGAACCAGGTCCGGCGTAAAATGCACAGACAGGATATTCCACGAGAATAATAAAGAGGCGGAACCGGTCCCAACAGTAAAACACATGACATGGATATTCCAACAGAATAATAAATAATGGAATAATGGAAGAATTTCACAAAGTATAGGGTTGATCACAGCGTATCGAGTTATTCCAAGAGAATAATAAAGAATGGAATAACAGAAGTTCTCCTCATGAATATGAAAAAAAAAAAATACCCCTTACCTTATAAAGAAGAAACTAGATATAAAAGTAGTGAAGTAGCAGAATACTTTTCTTCTTTCTCTCTATAGTTTTCTCTCTCTAGAGTTTCAAAGTGAATTCATAAGAAATAATGAAGGAATGAGCTTTATTTATAGAAGAATGGATGAATAAGTAACCAATTCATGAACGGTCCAAATTGATTTACTTTAAAAGCAGACGGTCAGATTGGTTTACAATAAAATATAATATATTCTATTTATAATCTAATAAAATGAATAACTTTATAAAAGTATTCTATTTTATATAAAAAGATTTTACTATGCAAATACTATGCAGGCACTATGCAAACACTATGCATAATAAAATATAATATAATCTAATTATTGTCTAATAAAACAGATAACTTTATAAAAGTATTACATTTTATATATAAAAACTTTACTGTTTTATTACATTAATAATACTAATAAAACAAAACTTCATCATCATTATTATTATTCACAATATTAATCGACCAGGTCGTTCCCAAGAAAGAGGGGGCTTTTCAATAAGGATTTCTCCCTATTGGCGCGCAATTAGGTGACCAAACCTCTCCTTGGCAGAACTTCTTGACATCGTTAATATTGTAAATAATAATATTAATAACTTCATCATCTCAATTATAAAATATCAACAATAATTAAATTAATTAACGTGAGATACTATGCAACAACTACTGAAGCAATAATTGAACAAAACTGAGTAACTTCTCACGTAAGCATCAATAATCAATACCGTGTGCTACTATGCAACCACGCGTATCTCTGTACTTTTAACACCGGGTGTTTCAACAGTTAACGGTAAAACTTCCGCCGTTATTTTCATAAAAATATTTTAGTCATTTTCTCAATCCGACAATAATTTCGTTGTAGGGTCCACCGGTGATTGTGTCGTTGTACGAATATTCCCTGTTAAAATGAATATTCCCCGACCAATTGAATATTATAAACAACTTGCGTACTTTGCAAAATTTATAAATATTACCCACAACTATAACATTATATCAAATTTATTTTATAATATTCAAAAATGATAATTATAGAAAATTCATTTTTATTCATAAAAGTTGGGGTCTTACACCTTTGATTTGATTTTAGGAATCGATTAGTTAACTACTCATCATGCTTTTAGTAAGGTTGTTAGCTTTCATATTCCTAACCAACATGTTATGTGAATTCAAGCAACCAAACCATTAAAGTCAATCATTGTCATATCAAGCCATAAGTAAAGAGCCCCGGTCCTTTCGTTGTTGACTTCCTTGTGTGGAATGCACCGAAGCCAGACTTTCCGTATAGGACGTTGTGAATAACGATGGCAAGTTGATAGGTATCAATGTGACGTGTTATCTAAGTCTTGGATGAGAGTCATAGTTGTGAATGATATTTCTATTGTTAATAAATTTCCTAACGTATTCTTGAAGACTTTTTAGCCTACCCCTAGAGCGTGAAATCGAATTTTGTATTGACCCCAGTACAAAACCCATTTCTTAAACCCTCAAATATTTTCTTCACCCAAAACGAACGTAATACGCGCCCAAAGATGTTGGTTCGAGTCATGTTGAAGATTACGATCGTAACATTCAATATCATTGTGGAAGAAGCGAACGTGGTAGTGACAGCGTTGAGTAGAAGATCATATGTGTTTATTTAGAGGCGATGTTGTTAACACAAAGACCCATTTCAGATATAAATGATGAAGATAGAGTTAAAGAAACTAGGGACCCACGTGAAGATAACGAATATACGATTAGAATCGACTTTAATCGATAAAGTTAAAGCCGCTCAAGTTACATACTCAGAGCTGATGAATGTGAAGAAGAAGGTTCAAGAGGGAGATATTCTAGAAGCAAGAATCGACGAAGAGAGGAAATCTCAACCCTCGATTTAATTGGCCCATTTGAAATCCTCGATCGAGTAGGAACTGTGGCTTATAGACTCGTTTTACCGCCAAATATGTCGCGTGTTCATAACATTTTTCACATATCAATGTTACGTAAATATGTGGACGACCCGAACCACATTATTGATTTAGAACTAGACGAGATAGCGGATAATTTAATGTCTGAAGATGTACCTGTTAAAATCCTAGAATGTATTCAACACTCAAAGGTTATACCTCAAGAGTTAGAATCGGACAAAGTGTCCTCATCCGTTCGGCATACCAGGTACGTACGTAAATTTCGAGGGCGAAATTTCATAAGGAGGGGAGATTGTAAAATCCCAAATTTTACGAATAAAGATTTAAATTTCTCGAATTTTTTTTTGAATATTATGGTGTGGATTTAATATAATGTTATAGCTGTGGGTAATATTTATAAATTTTGCAAAGTATACAAGTTGTTATATTATATTCGATTGGTCGGGGAATATTCTTTGTGTCGGGGAATATTCGTACGACGACACAATTATTGGTGGACCCCACAACAGAATTATTGTCGGATTGAGAAAACGACAAAAATATTTTTATGAAAATAACGGCGAAAGTTTTAACGTTAATACGTTGAACTAATCGGTAGTAAAAGTACAGTAATACGCGTGGTTGCATAGTAGCACACGGTATTGATTATTGATGCTTACGTGAGAAGTCACTCAGTTTTGTTCAATTATTACTTCAATAATTGTTGCATAGTATATCACGTTATTTGATTCAATTATTGTCGATATTTTATATATTATTAAATCAATAATTGAGATGACAGAGTTATTAATATTATTATTTGCAATATTAACGATGTCAGTAATCATCGCTGATGAGAGGTTCGGCCACCTAATTACGCGCGCGATAATGGAGAAATCCTTATTGGAAAGCCCCTCTTTCCAGGAAGACACGGTTGATCGATTAATAGTGTGAATTATAATAATGATGATGAAGTTTGTTTTATTAGTATTATTAATGTAATAAAACGTAAAAGCTTTTATATAAAATAGAATACTTTTATAAAGTTATTTGTTTTATTAGGCAATAATTAGAATATATTATATTTTATTATGCATCTTATTTTGCATAGTAAAATCTTTTTATACAAAACATAATACTTTTATAAAGTTATTTGTTTTATTAGGCAATAATTAGAATATATTATATTTTTTATTATCATAGTATTTGCATGATAAAGTGCTGATAGTATTTGTATAGTAAAATCTTTTTATATAAAAGCAGAATACTTTTATAAAGTTATTCGTTTTATTAGATTATAAATAGAATATATTATATTTTATTTAAAAAGATTTTGTTTTATTAGAATATTTTATTAAATCAATCTAGGCACCGTCGGTTTAAAAGTGAATCAATCTCGAACTTTGTTCATGAATTAGATTCTTATTCAATCCATTCTTCTATAAATAGAAGCTCATTCCTTCATTATTTCTTACGAATTCACTGAAACTCTAGAGAGAGAAACTGTAGAGAATTATTCTTCTATAATCTTGAGCGTATTTTCTATTTAAGAAAGCTTTGAGCGTAGTGCAAGTTTTTCAAGTATATCCCCGCCCTACCCGTCGGAGTACTCTTCTTTATAAGGTAAGGGATATTATTTGTTGTACTCGTAAGGGGTATTATTTCTTTCGTATTCATGAAGATAACTTTTGTTATTCTATTCTTTATTATTTTTGGAATAACCTGTATACGGGGACTACCCTATACTTGGTGAAATTCTTCTGTTATTCCATTCCTTATTATTCTGTTGGAATAACCAGTATATGCAAAGTACCGCATACATGGTGAAATTCTTCTATTATTCCATTCTTTATTATTATGTTGGAATAACCTGTATATGCGAGTACCGCATACATAGTGAAATTCTTCTATTATTCCATTCTTTATTATTACGCCGGAATATCACAATGTCATAAGTTTATGCATGACCTGGTTCCATTATTTATTATATACATTGGAATAACCGTCGTAAAAGTCTTGATTCTATCGCATGCGTGGTGAATTCTGTTGTTATTCCATTCTTTATTATTCATCGAGAATATAATATGTATACGCGTTACGTATGACTGGTTTCGTTATTTATTAACTGTTGGAACATCTTTTGGTCTAATTTTACCGACACGTTCCGTTATTTATTATTCCGTTGGAATATCACATCTAAGGCGTTACGCGTGACTTGGTTCCGTTATTTATTATTACATTGGAATAACACATGCATGCGGTCTATCGCATGCTTGGTGATTTCTTTTGTTATTTCATTCTTTATTATACTTAGTTTGTTAAAGTTTTGACTTCTATACTCCATGAAATTAGTGGAATATCCTTGATATTTGCGTTTCATCCAAATATCTTTCATGGAAATATTCTTACGAGCATTCTTGAATTTTACTCTACAAAGAAGTATCATATTGACAATTTGAACGTTATTAGTTCCTGGATAAATTAATTCTTGAACTTGTTTTATTGAATTATTATGTCATTGTCATCATCCTCGTGTTTATATTATTTTGAAAGTCATCTATGGCCTGTAGTGCATAGATGGACTTGATATGATTATGACCAGGGATTATTCGGTATAATCATGACCGTAATGTTACAAATGATATGGAAAAAATCCTCATTGGCCCGTAGTGCATTGATGGACAGTTTTTGGTATGATTATGGCTATGGATTCTCTTCGGCCAAGGGTGCAAAGATTAATTGTTTTATGGCATGATCAGTACCGTTGATGAATACACGAATATTTTATCCCTGTAACATCAATCAATATATATCTGGAATCAAATATTCATCTTTGCACTACAGGCCAAAGATATTCACCAGTTGGTCATGTTCATCTAAACACCTGTTCATCTTTGCACTACGGGCCAAAGATATTAATCAGTCGGTCATGTTCATCTCAACACATGTTCATCTTTGCACTACGGGCTAAAGATATTCATCAAGAAATCATTCATCTTTGCACTACAGGCCAAAGATATTCAGTAATATCATCATTTAGGACTGAGGATGATGAAAAATATTTCAAAGAAAACGAATCCAGTGAAACAAAAGAACAAATATTAAGGATTCGTATTTTAAACAATCCAAGTTCAAAAATACTTTATAAGTAATCAGAGTGGAGTAAAATTCAAGAATGATCAAAACATGGATACAATCAAAGCTAGTATCCACAATAGATATTTTGGACAAAAACGAAAATTTATTTTTTCTTTGAATAGTGTCGTATTCGTGAATAGTGTCGTATACGTGAATAGTACCGTATACGTGAATAGTGCCGTATACGTGAATAGTAACTCCGACACCAAAAGATAGAAATTTCACAAAAAAACATCTTCACGCTTCATTAATAGTACTCGTGAATAGTAACTCGTGAATAGTAACTCATGAATAGTAACTCGTGAATAGTTACTCATGAATAGTAACTCGTGAATAGTAACTCATGAATAGTAACTCGTGAATAGTAACCCCGACATGAAAAAGTTTCAAATTTGATAAAAATTTCCAACCAATATTTCGGCATAATGATATTGAAGAAATAATATCATTTTCGAATAAAATAACATCCCTTACCTCGAAAGATCAGTACTTCTAGCTGAAACACCGGATATAGGCTATGACTTGAACTTGCACCGTATAGCAATCCATTATGGGGCCCACAAAAGACTGCGCCGTCGTACGAATATTCCCCGACAGTACGAATATTCCACGACCAAACGAATATTCCCCGACGATAATGAATATTTTATAACCATTTCCTAATTCGAAATATTTGCGTATTTTACTCATAACTATCCACATTAATCAAATCAACCCTTACTATTTCAAAATAATAAATAGAGGAAAATAAATTTTATTTATTAATAATTTGGGGTCTTACAACCTCCCCTCCTTATGAAATTTTGTCCTCGAAATTGACGTACGTACCTGGTATTTCGAAAGGATGAGAATACCTAGCTTTCATTTCTGTTTCCAACTCCTAGGTCATTTCCTCAATTGCATGGTTTCTCCACAAAACTTGAACTTGTGGTATAACCTCGGTACATAGGACATGTTCTTTCCTATCCAAGATCTTGACAGGTACCTCCTCGTACGTTAAGTCTTCGACTATCTCGTCCGGTTCAGGTCGTCCACATATTTACGTAACATCGATACGTGAAAAACGTTATGAACACGCGTCATACTTGGCGGTAAAACGAGTCTATAGGCCACAGTTCCTATTTGATCGAGAATTTTAAATGGATTAATAAATCGAAGGTTTGAGCTTTCCTCACTTCACCGATTCTCGCTTTTGAAATAACAACTTCTTGCACCTCCTTCTTCAAATTCATCAGCTACGGTGTGTAGCTTGAACAGCTTTAACTTTATCGATTAAAGTCGATTATACTCATATATCATCACGTGGGTACCTAGAGTTTTCATCTCCATCTCTATTATTTGTAAATTATACTGAAATTAGTCTTTGACAATATCATACTTCGTACTTGTATACGATCTTCTACTAAACACGCTACCTACCACGTTCGCTTTTCGAGGATGGCATGGTCGTAACATGTCTTTGAAATGAGTCTCTCTTGAGTTCTTCAAGCTCTTCCCACAATCCATGCTCCATTCAAATTTTGTATCTCTACGAGTCAATTTGCGTTAATGGAATAGCGATTCGAGAATATCCTTCAACGAATCTCCGATAATAACCAACTAAGCCTAGAAAGCTACGTATTTCGACATCGACTTAGGTTGTTCTCAATTGTGACTCATATCCCGACCTTGGATAAGATTCTACAATGACACCTATCGGTTTACTTATCGCATGCGAATATGGTGTCCCCTACGAGAATCGGCGGTGCATTCCACAAAGGAAGTCACCGGATAAAGGCTCAGTACCAAATTCTATAGTTGAATTTTAACTCACGAAGTTTAATAGGAGCCATTCGATATGAGATTTTAGAAATGAGTTTTCAACGGGTTCAAAGTCGATACAAAATTTAATATCGAGGCTTTGGGAGTAAGCCAAGAAATTTTTCAGAAATACGTCGGGAAAAAATCAATAACAATAGGAATATTATTTAAATGACGCGTGTCTTTATTCAAATCCATAACATGGACTAAGAAAACTTGACATCCATAATAAGCGAATGACTTCATGGCTTGATATGATAATGTTTGACTACAATAATTTGATTGCTTGAATTCGAATAACAGGTTGCTTAGGAATATGAAAACTAACAACCTTTACAAAAGCAATCAATTTGGCATGATGAGTAGTTAACCAATCAATCCCTAAAATCACATCAAAAGCAAGTATCTTTAAATAAATAAGGTCAACAGGTAATGTAATGGTGCCAACATGGATCAAACAAGATTTCTAAACAACGGATGTAATGAAAGTTTCTCCCTCTGAGTCTCCATAAATAGGTCAAAGTCTAATTTCTTTCGTAGTCAAGTTCAAACGTTGGTATGCAAGAGAGATAAAAGAATGGGTAGAACCCAAAGATCTAGTAAGGTATAAACTTCACAAGAATTTATAATTAACTAACCCGTGCTAATTTCGTTCGGGTTCCTCGCATTTTGAATGAAGTAACGACAAACGCTCTTCCGAGAACCGATTGACTTTGAATTTTTAGGACATCCTTTTGAGTCACCATTCATTTGGATCGGGTTTCGATACTGCATAAATCTCGAGCGATATGTCCTTCTTTTCCACAATTATAGCATACCTTAAAGCTGTCAGGCGTTTGGTGATATGTCCCTCTTTCCGCATTTTAACATACGACCGGTGGTCTTTCTCCTCCCTTGGAACCGATTCTTGCAGATCTTTGCGTCTTCACGTGGTCGTTGTTAAATATCCTCTTTTAAAATCTCCTCCGACTCGCTTCTTCTATTTTCATGGCCACGATTACCACCAGAGTGGTTACCTCCTTTGTCAAGTATTCTTCTTTCTCCATTTGGTTATCGTTATTACGATGGATCGCTATCTTGGTATGATCCTGGTTATGGTCCCTTGGTTGAGCGTACTTCGTTATCTCGCTCTAACAATCGAGCCACATTGACAACATCCGAATAGAGAGAAAATTTATGAGAAATGAGATCGACGTATCTTGGGTTTCAAACCTCTCGGAAACATCCGCGTCATCGTTCCCCATTCTCCACCAAATGAGGTGCAAACTGGATAACCCTTCGCGAACTTCACCTCGTGATGGGACACGGTCGTGTTATTCGCGCTCCGGCCTAATAAACTTCACTTCCTTCATACGACGAATACTTTCGGGGAAGTACTTGTCATTGAACTGTATTTTCGAAATGTCTCCCATGACATCACCGAGCAAAATTGGATGGGTACGCTTCATGATTCCACCGATAATCTTCCTCGTTACGGAACATAAAAAGTAGCGAATGGAACTTTTTGTTCTCCGTGCATCCCAAGACATCGAATATCTTGGTAATTTGTTTGACCCACGTCTCGCCTTAATCGGATCCGGCTTTCCCAGTGCGGTGGTCCCAACTCTTTGAAGCGCTTGGTCATTGTGACCACCCGTGAATTGCTATCATTTCTCTTGTATTTTGAACACGAGTCTCCCTCAAATCGATTTTGCATGAACTACAAAAAGCTTCTAAACATCCCTCGTTCATCATACGCTTTCGATTGGTGTTGTTGTTTCAGGAGGTATATTGTCACTTATTGCACGTTCTCCTCGTTGGTAAATGAGGCATCTCCACGGTCTCATTTACTCCATTGTTAATATTCTCAATTCGACATTCTCAAACATCGCCATAAAACAAGGTTAATTAAGGAAATCAATATATCACATAATATCCCTATATCTTGACCAACTAATAAATAAGCTTAGGTAGGACACACTAGCGAAGGATTTACTCGCTCTCTCTCCTAGTTCTATTCCCCGATCTCAGCAGAGATCATATCCCTAAGCTCGATACCAACCGTGACGCCCCCAAAATAGGTCCATTCCATCCAACCCATTCGAGTCGCCAAATACATGATACGAAATAACTACAACTTTATTATTACAACATATAAAGCTGTGAGTTTAAATCTGAGATATTGCCATCTAGACAATATCCACACGCAAATAAATCCCCATCATAATTATTGATACATTATTTTATAAAAATGGTGAGGACTACTAAACAACTCTCTCTAGAACCTTCATTCCATACCCGACTAGTACTCGTTACATTCTCGCCTCCCGAGAAGAAAAATGGAACAAAAGGAAAAGGATGAGCTCAACTAGCCCGATAAAGAATATTACGACTAAGATAATATACAACAAATTATCGTTAGTCTCCAATGGAAAAAATCTAATAGAATACAATAAATGACCAGTTTTAAATCAACAACTGCAATGAAACAACAATTCATTAGAAGAGTTAAGTAAAGAATGCAAACTATTATCTTCTATATATGAATTTAAAAGTTCATCGTCGATATTTTATCCTCGTAACATCAATCAATATATATACGGAATCAAATATTCATCTTTACACTATGTGCCAAAGATATTCATCGATTGGTCATGTTCATCTAAAACACTGTTCATCTTTGCACTACGGGCCAAAGATATTAATCGATCGATCGTGTTCATCTCAACACTGTTCATCTTTGTGACTACGCCAAAGATATTCATCAAGAAATCATTCATTTTTGCACTACAAAGCTAAAGATATTCAATAATATCATCATTTAGGGTGAGGATGATGAAAATATTTTAAAGAAAAGCGAATCCGATTGAAACAAAAGAACAAATATTAAGGATTCGTATTTTAAACAATCCAAGTTCAAAAATACTTCATAAGTAATCAGAGTGGAGTAAAATTTAAGAATGATCAAAACATAGATATAATCAAAGCTAGTATCCATAATAGATATTTTAAACAAAAAGAAGAAATTTTATTTTTTGGTGAATAGTGTCAGATATCGTGAATTATCTTAGTATCGTGAATAGTAACTCGACACCAAAAGATAGAAATTTCACAAAAAAAACATCTTCAAAGCTTAGTGAATAGTACTCGTGAATAAAGCAGCGTGAATAAGTAACTCATAAATAGTAACTTCGTGAATAAGTAACTCATGAATAGTAACTAGAGCATGAAAAAGTTCCAAATTTGATAAAAAGTTCCAACCAATATTTCAAAGATAATAATATTGAAGAAATAATATCATTTGAGAAGAAAATAACATCCCTTACCTCGAAAGGCAATGACTTTAGTTGAAACACAGGATATAGGATATGACTTGAACTTGACCAGTATAGCAATACTCAAAGTATACTCAAAATACTCGGAAGAATAAATTTCGATAATATAGAGAGAAAACTTCGGTTTTTATGGTGTGATTTTCAATTCTAACCTAAGCACCCTATTTATAGGAAAATGCTTAGAACACCAAAGCGAAAATTTAATATAATAATATATTTATAAAAATTTGTCTACGCTTAACCTTTGAGAATCTGAAATCAACAACCTAACACATGTAAAATGAGGCTCATACATCTAAAAAACGTTTTTGTTAATTAAAACAATTAAAACTTCTAAAAATTAATTATTTCAGAACTTTGGAACTTCAATAATTCATAATAAATAGCCCTTTTGTCAGAAAATTCAAATCTCGCGATTTTTTATAGGAAATTCAATTCTCTACAACTTTACAGAAAAAGTTTTTCAAATTCCAAATGAAATTGGTGAAATCCACAAGCAGACGATTTTACTGTTTTATAATCAAATTTCGATTCGATAATTGTGTCCACCAACACACAAAATATGTGTTAAACATTTAATGCCACAAAAATACTCTTCATCCTCATATACTCATATATCCCACATTCATTATAAAAATATCACCGTTAATATATTATTAAAATAATATATTTAAATGAATTATTTTATCAGAAAAAGATAAAATATTAATTTTCAACAATTGTCACATTAAAAATTTTCTCCATCTATATCAATATTTTCCTCATCATATAAATCAATAATTAATTATTCACAAATAATATTACAGAATCACAAAGATCTTGGCAAACTGCATAGTTCCAGAAAAAGAGGGCTTTCCAATAAGGATCTCTCGCTACTGGCGCATGATTAGGTGACCAAACCTCTCCTTGAGCAGAACTTTCTAGACATTGCCAATAATGTTATCCAATAATATTATTAGGATAATATGAATTATTGCTAGATAATGGAAAATATCGTGTAATGATAATTTATTGAAATAACGGTAATATAAAATATCAATGCAAAGAATTATTGAATCAATAAAATAAAATCTTTGATAAAGTAATTATCGTAACAATTATTGAGTAGTGTCTTCTTACGTAAGAATCAATAATTGGTGCAATACCGTGTGCTACTATGCAACAACGCATATTACTGTGTTTTAACCACCGGGTATTCCAACAGTATTAATTCTTGGTAATAACTACTGCAGTTATTTATAAACAACTTATATTTGTTGTTTTCTTCATCCAATCCCTTTTAGTTATGGGGCCATACAAAGGCTGCTGGTCGTCAGACGAATATTCCTCTCGACGCATTGAATATTCCACGACCAAACGAATATTTCCCAAGCGATAATGAATATTTTATAACCACTTGCTTATTCGAAATATTTGCGTATTTTACCTATAACTATCCACATTAATCAAATCAACCCTTACTATTTCAAAATAATAAATAGAGGAAAATAAATTTCATTTATTAATAATTTGGGGTCTTACATAAGTTATATTTGATTTATGTATCATGTATTTGGCGACTCAAGATGGGTGATGTATACCTATTTTTGGGGGCGTCACACTCCGGATTGTGGTTACCCTCTTAGAGCAGGCTTTTCGTCAGCCCCCACCTACTCAAGTATTATGTATGTTTATGTTATTTTTATTTAACAACATCTTTTAATTTTCACATATATACAGACTAATGATTTTTATTTTTAATTCTATGAATAGGGTGGCGATGCCAAGGGGACTGGCGATGGCGATGGCGAGCGATGGGGCGACGATGCTGATTTTCATACACCAGATCAGCATCGTCGTCCACCTCCCGATGATGATCTTCATACTAGTTTATAGACTCATTTGTAGATCATTTATACTTATTGTAGTATAATTGCATCTATAAAAATGTTTTAAATCATATTGTATATAATTTTTGGAACATTAGGTTATATTTGACATTGTTGATGAGTTAGTAGATCATTTGTAATTGTTAGCTCACATTTATGTTATTGTTAGCTTAGTTGATGATTATTGGATAGTAATACAGGCTTTTATATATATATATATATATATATATATATATATATATATATATACATGTTTTTAGCAATATGTTGAATGTGGGAATATATTTCTTGTTATTGAAATTTCAAAACGAGGTTGTTATTAAGTGAAAAACAGTTGACGGAGTTGCATGTACAAAAAAATTGGGTTTAAACACCTGGAATTAGAAAGTTCAAAAAAAAAATACCAAAAAAAAGTTTCTTATTTCCGACAGAATAATGTATTTCTGACGGAAATTTCGTCGAAAATAACCCTTATTTATTTTCAACAGCAATTAATATATATTTTAAATTATCCACTTTTCCGTCGAAAGAGAGTATTTACAACAAAATTAGTCCCTCATAAATACTCTATGTACGACAGAATTCCGTTGTAAATAATTCCGTTAGGTATATCATTCTTTAGACGAATTTTTTGATGGACCTTATTTCCGAGGACTGTATATACGATAGAATTTCTGACAGAATATTCTCTCGTAAATAAGTTATTTCCGACGAAATAGGCTTAAGTCCGATAAAATATTTTGTCAGAAATAAACTTTTTTCTTATAGTGATGGAAAGAGGGAGAGAATAAACAACTAAGGAGTAGATGACTTACCTTCAAAATTACAAACCTTAACTAGGATTAGAACTTTGGTAGAAAATGGAGAGAGGGTTTCAGTTTGCTGGCTATAGAGAAGATGGGGATGTTTAATCGTATATTAAGGAATTTTGTGCGAGTGGGATACGCAACTGATTATTTAGTTTAGATTTTTGTTTGTTTAATTTTCTTTTAATTTAATTTAATTTAGTTAGCTTAGATTTCTTTTAGTTTAATTTTCTTTTGATATACTCTTTGTTCTACAAAAAGAATAACATTTAATTATATTTTTAGTAAAATTGTGAAATATGAATTAATTGATCCATTAGTAATTAAGTATAAATTATTATTCAAAAAAGTAAAATAAATTAAAATAATATTAAAATTTTATATCCCTTTTAGATTAAGCTGGAAATTAAGTGTCTTTTTTTTATTCTTTTAGTACTTTTAACTGTTTAATTCACTAATTATTTAATGGCAAGCCTCATAGGGATTTGTTTTTAAGTTTTTAATTATTTTATTTATTTAATTCGCAATTTTTTTCAAATGCGTTAGTGTTAAAATTCATTTTCGTTTTGTCTGGGAGGATAAGATAGATTCGTATTTACTAAGTACTAACTAATAACTTCGTATTTTGAATTAAATATCTATATTGACATAATAGCAATTTCTTCTAATAAAGAGGGTCCTCTAAATAGTGTTATATTTGATATAATATGCCTAAATATGGATTACTATCCTAAATTTTTTAAAAATTCCATTTTAAAATTGTCTTTAAATTTTTTCAATTAAAGGATTAAACTTTTAATTTTATTTCACTTTAGAAATTGTCTACTCAATTTTTCTATTAGAAAATTAAACTTTTAATTTTATTCCACTTTGAGAATTGTCTTCTCAATTTTTTCAATTAGAAAATTAAATTTTTAATTTTTTCCTCTTTGAAAATTGTCTTCTCAATTTTTTTATTAGAAGATTAAACTTTTTAATTTGTTATGATTACGCCTAATTAATAATATCGCGTCAAAAAATTAATAACGTAACAACAATACGTAATTAAAAAAATATTTATGTGTAATATTAAATCTTATTTTAATATTTATTCAATTAATTTTTGTAAGAAAAAAATATAAATATAAGACCGTTATCAATTTTTAAAGTAAATTATTATTATTATAATTTTAATATAAAACTATTATTAATTTTTTTAAGTAAATTTTTGGCATATGATTAATTTTTTGATAAATTTAATTTTTAAAAGTAAAATTAATAGGAATTGGGGACAGAACTGGCATATCAAGGCCGATATGAAAAATCAATTAACCACTTTCATTAGAGATTACTAGCAGTGATGGCGTTACTCGACATTAAAACAAATCATAAAACAAAACACCATTAAAACGAAAAACTAAACTTATATAGGCATCCAGTGAGCAAAAGTATCTCTCTGGTAAACTGCCAACTCCAAAATCACAAGTATTTTTTTAAAAAAATTGGGTAAAACAGAGAAATATTACTAGATCTCTCCCATGAAATTAACCACCAAAACCGTACAGAGTCCTACCCTGGCGCTTGAGGGCATATACAACATCCATGGCCGTGACAGTTTTCCGGCGAGCGTGCTCAGTGTATGTGACAGCGTCCCGAATTACATTTTCCAAGAAAATCTTGAGGACTCCACGGGTTTCCTCATAGATTAGACCGCTGATTCGCTTGACACCTCCACGCCTGGCCAATCGACGAATTGCTGGCTTGGTGATGCCCTGGATGTTGTCCCTCAACACCTTCCTGTGCCGCTTTGCTCCGCCCTTGCCCAAACCCTTGCCTCCCTTCCCACGGCCGGACATGGCTTTTGGCTGGTTGATAGAATTGGAATTTGCTGGTTAGGGAGGAGAAAGATATTGGAGGTAGAAATTAGAATGTTGTGGTTTTGGCAATGAATAGGGGATTGGTTTATAAAGCAAGTAGGGAGGGGGTGGGGTTTTAATTTTTCAGTTGAAAATTTCTAGGTTTCGAGTTTTGGAGGGTGAAATTTGGGAGCTAAAATTAGCAAATTGCAAGTCAAGTTCTTGGATTTGTTTTAGGGTCAATGAGCCCAATGGGCTGCCCGGCCTCCTCTAATTTAACTCCTTATTGGTTTCTATAGTGTTAGGTATTTATCTATTTTTGAGTAAAAAAATAGTAATTTCATAAAAATTATGTGATGTTAAATATTTTAATGATATTTTATGATCATAAAAGAAATACTCAAACTAATACAATAATAACACCTCGTTGAAAAATAAATAAATGAAAGGACAAGGATCCTCTCCATTTCAAATAAATAGAGATTTTTTATTTCAGGATCCAGATTTAAAATATGTTAAAATGTGACATCATGCTGACAGGAGAGAGATAATTTTAAATCTAGATCATGAAATGAAGAGTCTTCATTTATTTGAAATGGAGAGGATCCTAGTTGAAAATATAGTAATCTCTCCGTTCCTAAAAGATTGTCGTTTTAGGAAGTAATTTTTATTTCAAAAAGATTGTCGTTTTGAGTTTATCAATATATACACATTAGCTATTTTTTCCCTACTTTACCCTTATTTAAAGCTTTCTTCTATTTAAAATTTTCTTCTCTTCCCAATGATTCTTATTCAATTTAATGCTATAATTTAAGTAGTAATTGGTTGAATAAGAAGTAATTGGTTGAATTGAATAAGAAACATTGAGAGGGTAGTATAGTATTTTTACTAGGTATTAATTATATTTTTTACGACAATCTTATAATATTTAATCTATTCTGCATGCATGCCTAAAACATTGTTCAATTTCAGCTTGTAGCTTATCTATTACTTCATTCTTCTCATCAATAACCCCTAATAGTCTTGTATTCTCATCCTTCAATGTCTGAAACTGACACAATATACCTTCAATCTGCTCTTCAATAGCCTCATCGCTCAGCTCAAACGCGCTCTCCACAACCCTAACCACCCGCCACAAGCTCACGACAACCACCAACCCCCCTCCTCCCATTTTCTCCAAAAAAGCTTCCAACATTAAAGCGACGATCAAAACTACCCCATCAACTACATAACCCGGCCGCCTAAAAAATGAACCGCCAAGAGCCACCACCAAAGCTAAACTCTTTAAAGAAAGCAAGCTCAAAATTCCAATCCCTACCCAATGGAACCAAATCTCCTCCATCTCTTTTTTTCGCGATGATTTGCACGAGAGCAAAGAGGAGGAGAGTTCAAGAATGGTGAAAATGAGATCGATGAGAAGCAATGAGATGGCGATTACGCGAACCGGAGTTGATTCTAGGAAGTTGGCTAAGTGGTTTCTCCAAGGAGCTCTTTGCTGATCATCTTGTTGTTTTGTCGAATGAAAGAAGATCAGCTGCCATCTTTGCCTTTTGTCCCAATTTTTTATGAGATTTTCGATGGAATTTGAAGTGGAGGGAGGTTGGGATTGTTGGGTAATCATTTTTTTTTTGTTTAGTTTGAGTTGGTGGTGCTAATTAAGGTTGCATTTTAATGGAAAGAATTAAAAGATAGGTGAAGCTGAAAGTTAACATTATGCATGCTTAGAGGTCACGTTGAAAGGCATGGTACAGTGGCACAGGCTAGCTTTAAGTTGGTTTATATTGTCATAAGGGTGGGTTTGCTTCTAAGGAATTCTAATTTTGTTATATAGGTTGCTTTAATGTCGCATGGTTTACATATTTAAAGGATATATAAGGCTAAAGAATCTTTTTGTCGTCATGACCATAAATAAATAATAGCCGTCTTCCTAATTTTAATTTTAAGTTTATAATGTGATCCGGCCATGATCCAAATCTTCTGGATTTTGCTTATTTATGTAAGGTTTTTAGCTAGGTTGATTATTAATAAAAATTTCATTTTTGCAGATTAAAAAAAAAATTGTGATTCACCATAAGTCTAGATAAAGTTTAATTTACTGTCATAAAAGTATCAACTTGAATCATCTTAATCTAATTAAACTGTTCTAACCAAATGCATATGTATATAGTAGCTGGGTTGAAGTTCAATTCCACTAATATGTTCCAATGTGAAAAAACGTCCCAAAATTTAGCTTATGACTATGAATTCCATATAACTAATTGTTACCTAGAGTGCAGCTGTTTTATTAAACTTTTGAAATAATAATGTAGTAGTAGTAGTAGTAGTCATTATGAAGGAGAAACAACTGCACTGGCGCTACTTGTTTCAAATCCCAAAGTGCATTCCTTTTACAATGGAAACACTAGACTATATCATTTTCAGTTACATTGATTAGACCTGGCCTTCCCATACAATTGTTCCTGCCCATATGATCAGGCCCAGCCCGCAATTCTGGCTCGATTTCATTGACAGAGGTTATATTCCTATTTTCTATTAATTAACACACACACACACACACACACACACACACACATATATATATATATATATATATATATAGAGAGAGAGAGAGAGAGAATAATAAATACTATGTGTACAAAGAATAGAACTCATATATTGTTTACTAATGAAAATATATATATATAATATTATGTGTATTTTGTGCATAGTTTTTACGTAGGAAACTGATATTTTCACATGTCTTTTTGATATTTTCACATGAAAATCGTCGTTATAGATCCTATAACAATGGTTTTTACTGTCGCTATACATTTATAGCAATATTTTTCATGTAAATATGAAAAAATCATGTAAAAATATCAATTTCCTTTTACGTAATGTTTGTGTTCCTTGCATTACTCATATAAATATATACTCGTGTGCATATTCTTAATTTTAGGGATCACTACAATATATTTTAGGTATGACTATAATATTTTTGTAAAATTTGTTGGATAAGTAATGGTAAATTATAAGATATATCTTTGACCATTAAGTGATAGTATTAATCACTTTGTTAAGTGATGTGCATAAATCTAAAACCTCTTATAGTATCTTCAAGAGTAGTAGCAAAAAAAGTTCTTTAAATTGATGTTTGTTGATCTACATTGCAATTTGAAAGGTATTATTTGCTATTTTCATATTTTGTATCTCATCAGTCTTTTTAATTTAATAAGTTATACATCAAACCCATCAAGCGTAATAAATATTTTTAACCTTTAATTGTAGATTTAAAGAGTGAGAAGGAGGTTGCAGATTTGAAGAGTGAGAATAATATTTGTTAACCTACGTGACAGTTTGACGAGGCTGTTGGGGAGGATTTTTCTGATGTGACTCACCTATTTAAATATCCCAAAATGATTGAAGAGACTGTTGGAGATGTTCTTAATCCGATGATAGAGGGTCGATTCTCAAGACCTGCATAAGTTGTGTCCCTAACCCTTCGTCTTTCTCTCCAACCTTTTAGGTAAAACAATTCAAAGAGTGGGGGTGATTTGAAATGAGAAATGACTATTTTGCCTCTACATAATTTTTTTCCCCCTTATTGAAATGATATTTTGGTCATCAGGCACATATTCATTACATTTTTAGAGCCTAAATAAGGAACATCACAAAGAGGAATATCCAATCATATACTCATCACCATTCTCATTCCGACATTAATTCATTTTAAAACCCATTCTTATAATTCCACCCAAATTTTCAATTATGGGGATATATATGACACACAAATTAATTAACTTTTGATATGGAATGGATTCTAGCTAGGTAGGAGTAGTAGTATAGGACCCTTATCGCAGATTTGACAACCTTATACAATTATGTATGTTTGTTTGGTTTGTATACATAGCATTTGAGTGGTTGGTGCAGAAACTTAGTTTTGTAGCATGTCTCTTGGCCTTTGTATACAAGGGGGGAACCTAATGTTTTGTAACATCTTCCAAAAGCATGTGGACATCAATCCTCAAAATATAGACCCTCTTTGTTTGATGGGATGTGACTCTAATCCATCTCGATCGGATTTAGCAGCTAGGCAGCTCGATGGTTTTAACATTTTATGTGCCCATTGCCTTATTTGTGTGACAATTCCTCGTGCGAAACTGACCCACTTTACCCCAATATGTCTCTTAATTTGGTACTACTCCCTCTAGTATATATATATTACACGTACATTTTTCCCTTTCCACAAAATTGATCAGCTACAAGAATATTGTAAATAGTTTTGGTCCAAGAAATATTAATGTCTCCTGCACCTTATTTTACAAACATTATCCCATTTTATTAAAGAGTTTCATTTGCAAAATTTATAAACTTTAGTGATATATTTTTATTATATGTTTACGTATTAATTTATTGAGTATTTTGTTTAATACTAATGTCATGATAATGGAATTTCGGTAATAAATTTGAGGATATTGCTCAATTTATGTCACCATTGAAACAATTTAGCCTTCTTCTTTTTTTTTATCAAAAGATAATTATAAATAAATAAAATTCGCATATGGGATTCTTATTTGTGAAGGGAGGGAGTATATTGATCTCTCTCCTTATTTTAGAATATATGCTAGAATTAATTTTAATATTTTTTTATGTAGTAGAGGAATTTCACAATATTTGTGGAATTAAAGTCAAATTGAAAGAAGACGTACAGTTATTTTTTTTCTGGTTAGCTAACCAGTGGTCCTTGTGTGTTTAAATTACTCGTACTTCATTGGTCCAACCTTTTTTTACTGACAATATTATACAAAATAAACTTTGGACCCAAAGAAATATTAAAGAAAGGAGCAATTGTAAGTTACCTTGACGCAACCTTTTTACTCTTTTAAGCTATGTGAAGTGCTGCATGTACACGTAATATAGGAAGAAAGGGATTATAACATTTTTGTTTATTGTATAGAAAAAATAAAATAATATATATATGAGAATAATTCGTACCATAATTATAAAAATAACTTAATCTTACAACACACTTTTCACTGTCTAAAAATTAATCCAATGGCCAAATATTTTAATCATTCGTAAAACTAAACTGTGGATAGAGATCCGTCGTTTAATTTGTTAAAAATATTATTTTTCAAAAATAATTATCATGTGCATATTTAAACTGCAAATAAAAATTATCATCCGCATAATTAAAGTGCGAACAAAAATCAAATTTGACATATAGTTTGTAGTTAGTTTGTTACCGTCTCCCAAACTAAACTGTAGACGGTGATCACCCTAGTCATTAGATCACAATTTGAAAGAGAGATATATTGTAAGGCTATGCCTATACTTAAAATTATGCCTACATATCACTCTCTCTCTCTCTCTCTCTCTCTCTATATATATATATATATATATATATATATAATGATTCATAACAACTATTTGATATGAATTAATTTTGAACAAATAGATTTATAGAAATCCATTAGAATAATAAATAGAATACATAAATATTGAAATATGTCATCCACTAATATTAGAAGCGAGGTCGCTACTAATAGTAACAGATGGTGATAAATTTATAATTAATTTATTTTTTTGTAATTTTGATATTCGTTATTAATAGTAACGAATGAAGAGTTTCAATATTTAATGTTGATTGTTAATTAACTTAATGGATAACTATACATTTATTTGTCCAAAATTTATATATGTGTGTGTGTCGATTGGACAAGAAGAATTCCAAATGATAGTCATTTCTCGTCAAAAAAAGAAAGAAAAAAAGAGATGTTTGATAGACCCTATTCAACTACTCTTGCATTTAATAAAGTAATTATAAAGTCAGTCAGATTAATGATGTAACAAAAGAGCAAATGCATTAATCACAAAGCAATATAGCCTACTGCCTACAAAATGGGCCATCAAAAATGCAAACCTTGAGTCTCTTTTGTTATCCCACCAGCCAAGCAAAAGCAATATTTACTACCATTATATTCCACCCACATGTTGACAATATTAATCCTATATTTTGTTGGCATCAACCATTGTTTACATCTTTTGCAACATCTATGTATGTCACCATATATATGTGTTTGTGTGTGGAGTAGACAGTGAATAAATGAACCAACCTGGCAATTGGCATGCATGGCCACTGTCGGTTGACCTAAACTTATGTCCATCACCAATACATAACCTTATATATTATGGGGCACATACCTTTCTTCTTCTTTTTTTCTAATTTAACACACTCCACCATGCCACGTCACGTCACGTCAAAATCCTTACAATGAATTGAATAATTCAGGACTGGTTAGGATGAAGTTAATTTTAGTCAATTGGTACGTCTGATTAATAAAATACGACACGCGGTGGGGAGGTGATTTTTCTAAGCATTATTATCGTGATGTATTGGTCAATTTACCAACTTACCATGAAATTAACTTCATAGTAACCGAATCCGAATAATACCATTCAAGTCAAAGACCTTCGATCGTACTTTTTTTTTAAGTTATAGAAAGAGATTCAAATATTTTAAGCCCTCGTTTTCTTTTTTGGTACTATTAAGATTTTATTACAACATTGAGAGATTTGATTCCGTAAACCTTTATTTGTGAAATTTAAAAATTAAGAAAAGGGAAGGAAAATTATAATTTTTCTTAAAAATCTCATGTTTATGAGTTTTTTTAAGTCAAGAAAGGTAAGGAAAATAAGGAATATTGAGCCCAAAATTCCTTAGATATTTTCATGACCAAAATGGTAGGAAAACTAAGGAAATGATAATAGGTTTAATGAATTTATTTGAATTCTGTAATTACCCTTTCTTGTAAAACATAAGTATCAATGTCATATTTGTTTGCAAGTATTATAATTTTAAGATTAGTAATCTTAAAATTATAAACCCGAAATTATAATACCTAGTTGAACATTGTATTAAATAATCCTCTATATTAAGCCATTTTATAATTCTTGAAATAATAGTCCCAAATCTAAATTTAAAAACAAATAAGACATTTGAGATCAATAGTCATAACTCATATCTCAAGTATAATTCTTGCAAATAAACATAGCCTAAGCATGTTATATTCAATATGTAAGGGTATAATAATAATATATTACACAATAATATTCCTTTGTTTTCCTTAGCAACTCAAAAAACTTCGCTCCTCAGCAAAGTGTTCACTTCTTTTTTGTCAAGTTTCATTCACACAATAAAATTCCTTTGTTTCGCTTAGCAACTCATAAACATAGAATAGAAAATTTGTTATATTTTTCTTACTAAACTCACAAACAAAACTAAAAAAAGATTTTTGTTTATCATTTTTTAGGAAATTATTAAATTCACAACATAAAATATTATTTTCACAACAAAAGTGTCGTTATATATCTATAGCGATATTTTTGTTCTGAAAATAACAAAAAAAGTTGTGAATTTAACAATTCTCTATTTTTTTAGTTAAAATTCCTTAGAAATCATAGAATGGGAAACTCACAAACAGAGTGATCTTTGATATGCAAATGTTTGATCATATTATTCGAATTAACGTTTAGTAATTAATATTTAACGCTCCGTTGAGTTTATAATTAGGTTTCTATGTTTCACATACATTTGAACACAGTTTCATGAATAATTTCATTTGATAACGTGATGTAGACCGACTAAACTAACACATGCAGATCAATATCAAATTATTTGTTTCGACTATGGCTAATTTCATGCTGATCTATATCTATATCTATATAATAAATATATAATAAGATAAAACATGGTTTTTTGGTATTTGTCAATGATTTTTTATTTTGATATTTGCAGTGGCGGAACCAGAACATTTATATAGGGGGTCAAAATATATTAATAAAAAAATTTTATTTATTGACGTTTGAAGTGCTTTATTTTGCTATAATGTTGAGATTAAAGAATCAGATCCCTGAGTCTGCATAGTTTGAAAACGTCTCAAAATTTGTTCGTTTTCAATTGTTGAAAAAATATACTTCTCAATATAAACTACCAAATTGTCATTCATCCACCGTCTCCCATTTTATTACGCAAGTCAGTTTTAACAATTTTAATCGCAGAGAATACCCTCTCAACAGTAACAGTTCTTGGTCGCTTAATCAAGTATTTATTCATAATCTAGAATAAATAAAAACATTAATTGTTAATCAATAATTTCATCAATTTAAACATTTCATAATAATTTCATCATTCATCAATTCAAACATTTCATCATAATTTCATCAACTAACCAAATTGAATAATTTTAATTATTTCACAAACACTATATCATAAATATACCATAAATTGATAAATATATATACAATATTAATTCAAATATTCAATGAAAATAACACATAATCTCTAATTCATGGCATAACAAACTCTTAATCTCTAATTTAATGTTAAAATTAAGCACAAAATTTCTTATTTGTAGACACATATATAGATTTACTCATTAACATTATAACATATATGAAAAAGAAACACAGAAAGGTCCAAACAGACTGACCTCAACGGCTCAACCTGGAGACTGGGTCACTGGAGAGAGAAAGGGAGAATCAATTAAATTTAGGGTCCTTTACATAAGTATATAACAAATAGAAAGTAATTACAAGAAAAGTGCATCAACTAAATAATTACAAAAAAATGTAATTATTACAAAAATAGTACAATTCACATTAATAAGGAAACCTAAAATCAAAGATAACTAATAATTCAAATTCAAATTCAAATTCAAATCTTGTCTCTAACAACAATTTCAAATCCATGTTTCAAAATTCAAATCAAAATGAAAATTAAAAATAAAAATTATGAAGGAGCTAATGTTCATCATCCTCCTCTCTACTCATCGCCGCCATTGCCATGTATGCCATGGGAGTTCTATATTCAATTTCTTTTGACGATTTGTTACCCACAAAAATTGAAATGGTTACCTTTATACAATTTTGACTAATAATCGCATCACATTTAAAATAAAATTGGTAATCAAATAAAAGCTGAATGGGTTACCTTATCAAATGGTTTGGTAACCAACTATATGAAATTTAGTTACCAATTGCATCACATCCAAAATAAATTAGTAACCTAATAAACTAAATTGGTTACCTTATCGGAAGGTTTAGTAACCAATTGCATAAATTTTGGTTACCAATTGCATCACATTCAAAATATATTAGTAAACTAATAAAAGCTGAATTGGTTACCTTATCAAATGATTTGGTAACCAACTACATGAAGTTTGATTACCAATCGCATCACATCCAAAATAAATTAGTAACCTAATAAAACTAAATTGGTTACCTTATCGGAAGATTTCGTTACAGTGAAAATAAAGAATGACCCAGGTGGCGGTGGGAGGCGGAGGGATCGAGGAGAGGATGGGCGGGAGGAGGAGGTGGAGGAGGAAAGGGGAGGGGGAGGGAGGAGAAAGGGAGGCGTGAGGAAGGGAGGCGGGAGGGGAGGGAGGGAGGAGGGAGGGAGGGAGGTGGCGAGGAGGAGGAGAAAGGCGGAGGGAGGGAGAGGGGAGGGAGGGGGTGGGGAGGAGGGAGGGAGGGAGGGGAGGAGGAGGAGGGAGGGAGGAGGAGGAGGGGGAGGAGGAGGAGGAGGGAGGAGGGAGGCGGAGGAGGAGGCGGGAGGGAGGAGGGGGAGGAGGAAAGGAGGGGGGGGGGGCGGGGAGGGAGGAGGAGGAGGAGAGGAGGAGGGGAGGGGAGGGGGAGGAGGGAGGAGGGGAGGAGGAGGGGGAGGGAGGCGGAGGCGTGAGGTGGGGAGGGAGGAGGAGGAGGAGGAGGAGGAGGAGGAGGGAAGAAGAAGAGAAACAAAAATGGAGTGGGAGAAAATCGTGGGAGGATGGGGAGAAAATTGTGGGAGAGATGGGGGAGAAAATCGTGTGCATAATTAAAGGGATAAGATTACACTCTTTTTGTAATTAAGTATTGCACTAGTATTGTAAATAAATATGGAAGTGTATTAGTTGTGTAAAATTTTTATGAGGACACTATTGTTGTAATTATTTTTAAAAATGTAATAGAATATGTAATTGTCCCTTAAATTTATGAATCATCAATCATGAATGATAGCGCCTAGCAGGTCAGTGGAAGTGTGGAACTGTGGAACTTGGAAGGGAAACTGGAAAGGATATCATTTAGCAGGTCGACGGTTGCAGAAGGAAAAATAAGAAGAGGGTTGTTCAGCTGTTAAGGGTATAAGAAAAGAAAATAGTAGAGTTTTTTTTAAACTTACTAAATGAAACGACGTCATTTCATTTAGTAAGTTTAAAAAAAAACCTAACTATTCATTCATCACTATCGGGTATTTTTTGAATGCGAGATGGTCGAGGTCGAGGCCGAGGCCGAATTCGAGCGATAACCTGCAGAGGTTACCGGTCGCCAGGGCAGGGTGGGAAGCATTAGGAGGCAAATCTGCAGAGTAGGAGTCGCCGAAATACCAGCCTACCAGGGTCATATGTCTCCCTAGTTCCGCCTCTGGATATTTGGTATAATTCTAGAATTTAACTAAAAATAAAATACTTTTTATACTCCTATATAGTGTTACTATTAATTTAACTACAACTAAAACTCTCTTTATGATCTTATAAACTTTAATATTAATTTTTTATTCTGCAATAATTTTATTTTTTATAAGAGTCCTTTAATTACTTAGTCATATACTCCCTCCGTTCCTAAAAAAATGTCGTTTTAGAAGAAATTTTTTTTTTTAAAATGTTTGTCGTTTACAACTTTCGAGGATAATAAATTATTTACTTTCCTATATTATCCATACCTTCTCTCATTATCTTAAGAAATTCTATCTCTTGTATTAATAGTTTTTAAATTTCCATAAAGGGGTAGTGATGGGATTTCAAACAAATTTTACTTGGTAAATGATACTTTCTTAATCCATGTGCAAAAATCTTAAATGAAAATCTTTTAAGAGCGGAGGTAGTAATAAATTTGAAGTTAAAAATTATATTTAGGATTTTAGTTTAAGTTCTTACTCAACTTTAGTCTTTAAATGACTATATATTAAAAATATTATGAGTACATATAATAATTAATATCTACAACAATTATATTCTTAAATAACTATATATTAAAAATATAAGAAAATATTATTAATAAATAATAATTAATATAAAAAAATTGTAATGTATATTACAAAATATATTAATGATTAAAATCTATATAAATATATAATAAGACAAACGTGATTTTTTGGTCTTGATATTTGGTCTTTGGTATAAGCCTAAAATTTAACTATAGAAGTAAAATATATTTTATGCTCCTATATAATGTTAGAATTAATTTAACTAGAACTAAAACTCTATTTATAGTCTTACAAACTTTAATATTAACTTATTATTGTGTAACACTTTTATTTTATATATGAGTCCTTAATTAGTTACTTAGTCGTATAATAAATTTGAACTTAAAAATCATATTTAAAATTTTAATTTAACTTTCTACATAATTTAGTCTCAAAATAACTACATATTAAAAATATTACGAGTTCATAGTAGTTCATATTAAAAAGTGTATATATATATATATATTAGATATTAAATATATTAAAGATTACTTTAGTTATTAATTCTATTACATATAGGAGACCTTTAGTTAATTAATGTTATAAAACAATTTAACTTATATATTAGTTATTAAAATTTAGTTAGCTAACTTTTAAAACTAAAATATGGGAACTCTTTTTTTTACAGCATCTATATTCTAAATAATTATATATAAAAAATATTATGAGTTAATAATACTTAATATAAAAGAATTATAATGTATATTACAAAATATATTAATGATTAAAATTTAGTAAACAACTTTATTCTATATAGGAGACCTTAAGTTAATTAATATTAAAAAATATTGACTTATATATTATTTATTAAAATTTATTTATCTTTTAAAACTAAAATCATGATCGTAACTTATTATTTTACAACAATTTTATTTTTTATAAAATTTATTTAGTTAATTAATTATATAATAGAGTATAATGAAACAATATGTTTAGGTTTTAAGGTTTTCTCTCAAATTTGAATTTTAATTAAAAATGCATATATAAATACAAATGATTGATTATAAAAACTAAATATTAATTTTGAAACTATATATATAAAAATTTTATATTAAATTAAAATTAACAAAAGAATCACATTAGAAACACTCAATTGTGAGTATTCAATAATTTCATGATGATATATAGTCATTCGTTTTTTAAGCAAAATAAATAGTAGCAAGTCAATTTAAAATTCATAAAGTATATTTTATAAGCTGTAAGACCTCAACTTTTATGAATAAAGATGATTTTTTTATAAATATCATTTTTGAATATTATGGAATGAATTTGATATAATGTTATAGTTGTGGGTAATATTTATAAATTTTGCAAAGTACGCAAGTTGTTATATAATATTCGATTGGTGGGGAATATTCATTTTAACGAGAGAATATTCGTGACAACTAACACAATCATTGGTGGACCATGCAATGGAATTATTATCGGATTGAGAAAACGACAAAAATATTTTATGAAAATAACGGCGGAAGTTATACAGATTAAGCTATTCAAACACCGGTGTTAAAAATACAAGAATACGATGTCTGGCATAAGTTGCATAGTAGCACGGTATTGATTATTGATGCTTACGTGAGAAGTCGCTCAATTTTGTTCAATTAGTGCTATAGTAATTGTTGCATAGTATCTCACGTTATTTGATTCAATTATTGTCGATATTTTATTTATTATTAAATCAATAATTGAGATGACAGAGTTATTAATATTATTATTTACAATATTAACGATTTCTAGAAGTTCTGCAAAGGAGATGTTTGGTCACCTAATTGCGCGCCAATATGGAGAAATCCTTATTGAAAAGCCCCCTCTTTCCTGGGAACGACTTGGTCGATTAATATTGTGAATTATAATAATGATGATAAATATTGTTAAATATATTGAGGTGTCTTTTTATGAAGTCACGGAAGTTTATATATATATTTATTATATATATAAATTTTGTTTTATTAGTATTATTAATGTAATAAAATGAAAAAGCTTTTTATATAAAATAAAAACTTTTATAAAGTTATTTATTTTATTAGACTATAATTAGAATATATTATATTTTATTATGCATAGTGTTTTGCATAGTAAATTTTTTTATATAAAATGTAATACTTTTATAAAGTTATTTATTTTATTAGACAATAATTAGAATATATTATATTTTATTATGATAAGTACAAAGATAGTATTTTGTATAGTAAATTTTTTTATATAAAATAAAATACTTTTATAAAGTTATTCGTATTATTAGACTATAAATAGAATATATTATATTTTATTTAAAAGATTTTGTTTTATTAGAATATTTTATTTATATTGCATAGTAAATCAATATGGACCGTCTGATTCAAAAGTAAATCAATCTGGACCGTTTCATGAATTAGTTACTTATTCAGGTCCATTCTCTTATAAATAAAAGCTCATTCCTTCATTATTTCTTACGAATTCACCGAAACTCTAGAGAGAGAAACTATAGAGAAAGAAGAAAAGTATCTCGCCTACTTCACTACTCCTATATCCGTTTTCTTCTAAGGTAAAGGGTATTATTTCTTTCGTATTCATGAAGAGAACTTACATTGTTCCATTCTTTATTATTACATTGGAATAACTCAGATATGCTGTGAAAGCTATGCTATACTTGGTGAAATTCTTACGTTATTCCATTCTTTATCATTATGTTGGAATAACTTTTTATCACAATCCGCATACATGGTGAAATTCTTACATTGGAATAACTCATGCTGTGCGATTACATCGCATGCACGGTAATTTCTTTTGTTATTCCATTCTTTATTATACTCAGTTGGTTAAAGTTTTGACTTTTATACTCCATGAAATTAGTGGAATATCCTTGATATTTGTGTTTCATCCAGTATCTTTTCATGAAAATATTCTTCTGAGCATTCTTGAATTTTACTCTACAAAGAAGTATCATGTTGACAATTTGGACGTTATTAGTTCCTGAATAAATTAATTCTTGAACTTGTTTTATTGAATTCTTATATCATTGTCATCATCCTCATGTTTATATTATGTTGAAAGTCATTTGTGGCCTGTAGTGCATAGATGGACTTGGTATGATGATGACCAGGGATTAATCGATATAATCATGACCGTAATGTTACAAATTATGTGGTAAAAGTCCTCATTGGCCCGTAGTGCATTGATGGACAGTTGTTGGCATGATCATGACCATTGATGAATACACGAATATCCTCGCCCGTAGTGCATGGATAATTTGTGGTTGTGATCTTAATGAATATCCTTGGTAGTAATGCATGGATGATGTGGATTATTTATTGTTGAGTCCCAATGATAAAAGTGATTAAAAACCTTTTAAATCATAAAAGATAGTAAATTTTATTCTCTACTTGACTCTTTTAATGGATTGTTTGTTCTGCTATAGTTAAACTTGGTGTTTGTTATATTGTATCAGTTTAACATTGTTGAAGGCTAACGATAATTTATTCTGCATTATCTTAGTCATAATATTTCTTACTAGGGTAGTTGAGCTCACCCTTTCTTTCATTTATTCTCTCTTGAAAATGAGAGCGTAGGCGGGGACTATTGGGAAGCAGAGTAACTGGTCGAGATGATAGCATTAGTAGTCCTCACTATTTTGTTAAATCGTGTGACAACAAATATAATGAGGACTCCATTGAGTGTGGATATTGTTTAGATGACAATATTCTTATTAAAACTCTTAGATTATGTTATGTCGTATTTTATATGACTGTTGTATAATTAAGTTGTATTTGTATTCTGTACCATGTATTTGACGATTCAGAATAGGTGATGTATACCTATTTTGGGGGCGTCACAGTTGGTATGAAAGCTTAGGGATATGATCCCTGGCGGAGATGTGAGATAAGAACTAGGAGGGGAGAGATGGGGAATTCTTTCGCTAGTATGACCTACCTAAGTTTATTTGGTATTTAATTGGTCGGTCAGAGTATAGGGATAATATGTGATATGTTAATTAACCCTTGTTTTGTGGCAGTATTTGAAAATGACATTCGAGAATGTTGAGAACATCAATGGAACACAGGAGACCGTTGAGTCTCCACAGATCAATAATCAGGATAATGTGCATCAGGAAGGCGACAATCCTCAGGCAAACAACAACACTGACCAGATGATGAATGATGGAATGTTCAGAGGCTTTATACAATTCATGCAACATCAGGCAAGAGCGGCTCCTATACAAAATGCAGGTGGAAACACTAGCAACTCTCGGACGGTCACCGCCAAGCAGTTCAAGGAACTGGGACCACCAGAGTTTTTTAGAGAGCCAAAACCACTTAAGGCGGAGACGTGGATAAAGTAGATCTGCAAGATATTTGATGTCTTGGGATGGTCCGAGGAGCAAAAGGTTCCCTTTGCCACCTTCATGTTGCGTGCAGAGGCAGATTACTGGTGGAAATCTATAAAATGTACTCAACCTGCCGCATTGAAGATGACTTGGGAGAAGTTCCAAGAATTGTTCAACGATAAGTACTTTCCCGAAAGTATTCGTCACATGAAAGAGGTAGAGTTCATCAAGCTGGAGCAAAACAACATGACCGTGTCGCAATACGAAGACAAGTTTGCCGAGTTGTCCCAGTTTGTGTCCCATTTGGTTGATAATGAGGAGAGAATGACGCGAATGTTTCTAAGAGGTTTGAAACCCGAGATACATCAATATCTTATCTCTCATAAACTGTGTTTGTATTCAGATGTTGTTAATAAGGCTCAGTTATTGGAGCGCGATAATGAGTCAACCTAACCAAAAGAGAGCAGCCAGCAAAATGATAATATCAGTGAAAGCAGTCATCGAAGCAGTGACAACAAGCGAGGAGGGAATCAACATGCCAGAAATGGTAACCACTTCGGTGGTAATCAGGGCCAAAACAATAAGAATGGACATTTCAAGAAGAGGAGATTCAACAATGATGAAAAGACGTTAGCACCAGCACCCGTTGTTAAAGAAGGAGAATGACCACCTATCATATGCTTCAAATGTGGAGGGGAGAGACACATCAGTCCAAACTGCGTGAAGTCATCTAAAGCATGTTATAATTATGGAAAAGAAGGTCACCTAGCCCAATTTTGTCGTTCACCGAAGACAAGTTCAGTTAGGATAGAGGCACCAAAAGTAGTCCCCGAAAAAGTCAAAAGCCGGTAGTCTGAGGAGAGCATTTGTTGTAACCTCCCAGAAAGCAAGGAACCCGAACGAGGTCATCATGGGTAAGCTTATCATAAACTCTAGCGAAGTTTATACCTTATTTGATACCAGTTCTATCCATTCTTTTATTTCTCCTACTTACGCTCAATGTTTAAATTTGACTCCGGAGAAATTAGACTTTGACTTATCTGTTGAAACTCCATTGGGAGAAACCTTCATTACATCCACTATTTATAAGTATTGTTTGGTTCAAATCGGTACCCTCACATTACCTGTCGATCTTATTTCATTGAAAATACTAGCATTTGATGTGATTCTAGGGATTGATTGGTTAACTACTCATCATGCAAAAATTGATTATTTTCGTAAGGTTGTTAGCTTTCATATTCCTAACCAACCTATTATGCGAATTCAAGCAACCAAACCATTAAAATAAATCACTGTCATCTCAAGCCATAAAGTTATTCGTTTATTGAAAAACGGATGTCGAGCTTTCTTAGCTCATGTCACGGATCTAAACAAAAATACGTCAGTTTTGAATGATATTTCTATTGTTAATAAATTTCCTGACTTATTCCTCAAGAAATTCACGGCCTACCCCTAGGCGTGAAATTGAATTACAGATCGACCTTGAACCCAGATAAAACCCATTTCAAAGTCCCATATCGAATGGCTCTATTGAACTTCGAGGAGTTAAAGACCCAACTGCAGAAATTGTTATACATTGGCTTTATTCGTCCTAGTACTTCTCCTTGGGGTGCTCCTGTTCTATTCGTGAAAAAGAAAGACGAGAGTATGCGACTTTGTATTGATTATCGGGAGTTGAATCATGTCACCATCAAAAATAGGTACCCATTGCCACTAAGGGTGTAAACGAACCGAGTCGATCCTAGTATTGAGTTGCTCAGATTTGGTTCACAAAATTTATCGAGTATAAAATAAGGTTTGATTGAGGCTCATTTAGCTACCGAGTCGAGCACGATTTCGAATCGAGCCCGAGCAGTTTGAACTTTTCCAACGAATATGATCCGAGTATAATTAGAAAATTATAATTTGAGAAGGTTCGAGTAATTTATGGAACTTTAAAATATGCTTATATTTGACTCATTTATATTTCGAGTCGAGCTCGAATCGAACTTTTAGTCGAGCGAGTACGAATCGAGCCCGAACTGTTTGCTCATTTTACAGCCTTAATTACCATATATTAATGACCTGTTTGACCAGTTACAAGGAGCCAAATTCTTTTCAAAGATTGATCTTCGTTCCGGATATCACCAATTGAAGATTAAAATCGATGACATTCCAAAGATGGCTTTAAGAACTCGGTACGGGCATTATGAATTTCTAGTCATGTCTTTTGGATTGACTAATGCTCCTATTGCCTTCATGGATATGATGAACCGAGTATTCAAGGAATATTTGGATCACTTTGTGGTCGTCTTTATTGATGACATCCTTATTTATTCCAAAAGCCGTGAAGATCATGAGCAACACTTGAGGCCGATTATAAAATCCCAAATTTTACAAATAAAGATTTAATTTTTCTCGAATTATTTTTTTTGAATATTATGGTGTGAATTTGAGATAATGTTATAGTTGTGGGTAGTATTTATAAATTTTGTAAAGTATGCAAGTTGTTGTATTATATTCGATTGGTCGGGGAATATTCACTTTAGCGGGGAATATTCGCATGCAACGGTATAATCATTGGTGGACCCCACAATGTAATTATTGTCGATTGAGAAAATGACAAAATATTTTTATCAAAATAACGGCGGAAGTTTTCCAATTAATCTTGTTGAACTACTCGGTAGTAAAAGTACAGATGTCTGGCGTGGTTGCGTAAGAGTAGCACTACGGTATTGATTATTGATGCTTACGTGAGAAATCACTCATTTATACTCAATTATTGCTCTGATGAATTGTTGCATCATATCTCTCATATTATTGATTCGATTATTGTCACAGTATCATTTGCATTATAAGTTATATTATTAAATCAATAATTGAGACGACAAAGTTATTCATATTATTAAATTGTAATATTTAAAATGTCTAGAAGTTCTGTCAATGAGAGGTTTGGTCACCTAATTGCGCGCCAATAGGGAGAAATTCTTATTAGAAAACCCCCTCTTTCTTGGGAACAACCTGGTTGTTAAATATTGTGAGTTATAATATTAATGATGAATAAATTCGTGTTGATTAAAGATGAATTTGATAGTTTCATTGTGTTGGGATTATTTGTGTTAGTAGAAATCGACATCTATTCTGATGATAATTGATGTCTGGAGGTTATATTGTTCAATCGGGTATTCGGGACACTTTTTGTGTCGAGTTACTATTCATGAGTTACTATTCATGAGTTACTATTCACTAGTTACTATTCATGAGTTACTATTCACCCAAACAATATATTTCTTTTCGGTCCAAATTATTTTTGGGTACAATATTATTCTATGAGGAGATGTGCTAATTTTTCAGACCGTTGGTTGAATTTATAATAGTAAATCAATATGGATCGCTGGTTTAAAGTTTTAATAGTGAATCAGTATGGATCGCTGGTTTAATAGTGAATCAGTATGGATCGCTGGTTTAAAGTTTTAATAGTGAATCAGTATGGACCGTTGCTTTAAGTTTTAATAGTAAATCAATCTGGACCGTCCATTTAAAAGTAAATCAATACGGACCGTTCAGAATTAGTTACTTATTGGTCCATTCTTCTATAAATGAAGCTCATTCCTTCATTATTTCTTACGAATTCACTGAAACTCTGGAGAGAGAAATTATAGAGAGAAGCTATAGAGAGAAAATCTATAGAGAGAAAGAAGAAGAGAAGTCTGCTACCTCACTATTCCAGTATCCAGTTTCTTCTGAGGTAAAGGATATTAATTGTTGTACCTGTAAGGGGTATTATTTCTTTCTTTCGTCTTCATGAAGAGAACTTCTGTTATTCCATTCTTTATTATTATGTTGGAATAACCTGTCTATGCGAAGTACCGCATACATGGTGAAATTCTTCTGTTATTCCATTCTTTATTATGTTGGAATAATCTGTTTATGCGAAGTACCACATACATAGTAAAATTCTTCTATTATTCCATTCTTTATTATTCTGTTGGAATATCTTGTCGGTCTTAATTTCTTTGACTTTTGGTTCCGATTATTTATTATTACTCGGAATATCACATGCATGCGTTTACAGGACCTAGTTCCATTATTTATTATTCCGCATTTATTATTCTCGCGGAATATCACGTCTGCGTGCGTTACTGTGGGACTGGTTCCATTATTTATTATTCGCATTTATTATTCTCGGAATATCACATGCATGCGTTTAAGTCAGCCTAGTTCCATTATTTATTATTAGTATTTATTATTACGTCGAAATATCCTATCGTGCGGCTTTGGGACTGACGGGTTCCATTATTTATTATTACGTTGGGAATAAACTGCGTGCATGCGCCTATCACACGCATGGTGAATCATACATTATTCCATTCTTTATTATTACGTTGGAATAACTCGTCTACATGTGGATTACCACATGCATGGTGAATGATCCTTTGTATTCATTCCTTATTAAATTGTGGAAATGATCCGTTAGACCCCAATTTTTTTTTAATAAAGATAATTTTTCTATAAATATTATTTTGAATATTATGGAATGAATTTGATATAATGTTATAGTTGTGGGTAATATTTATAAATTTTGTTAAGTATGCAAGTTATTATAAAATATTAGATTGGTGGGGAATATTCTTTTTTTGTCGGGAATATTTAGATAACAAAGACAATCATTGGTGGACCCATTAATGGAATTATTGTCGGATTGAGAAAAGCGACAAAAATATTTTATAAATAACTTGGCGGAGGTGTTATTGTTAATGTGAGACCCAGATTTTATCAATAAAGATTTAAATTTTGGTCGAAATAATTTTTAATATTATGGTGTGAATTTGAGATAATATTATAGTTGTGGGTAGTATTTATAAATTTTGCAAAGTATGCAAGTGGTTATATTATATTCGATTGGTGGGGAATATTCGGTTTAGCGAGGGAATATTCGCAATAACTACTCAATCATTGGTGGACCCCTAATGTAATTATTGTCGGATTGAGAAAAGCGACAAAAATATTTTATTGAAATAACGGCGGAAGTTTTCACCGTGGATCTTGTTGAACTACTCGGTAGTAAAAATACGAGAATACATGTGGTGGTTGCATAGTAGCATTACGGTATTGATTATTGATGTTTATGTGAGAAGTCACTCGGTTTGATTCCATTATTGTCGATTAATAATATGAATTATTATAAGCGATAATGACGTTTTGTTTTATTCGTATTATTAACGTAATAAAATGCGAAACATCTTTTATATAAAAAGAATACTTTATTAAAGTTATTCTATAAATAGAATATATTATATTTTATTATGCATAGTGTTGCATAGTGTTTTGCATAGTGTTTTGCATAGTGTTGCATAGTGTTTGCATAGTAAAATGTTTTTATATAAATAAAATATATGATATTTTATTTAAAAGATTTTGCTTTAAATATGGACCGTCAGATTAAAGTAAATCAATCTGGACCGTTCATGGATTAATTACTATGCATTCTATTTTCCTATAAATAGAAGCTCATTCCTTCATTATTTTCTTACGAATTCACTAAAACTAGAGAGAGAAATTATAGAGAAGTTTATAGAGAGAAAATCTATAGAGAGAAAGAAGAAGAGTATTCTACAGTACTTCACTACTTTGATATCCAAGTGTCTTTTACGGTAAGGGATATTATTTGTTGTACTCCGTAAGGGGTGTTATTCTTTCTTATTCATGAAGAGAACTTACATTATTCCATTCATTATTATTACATTGGAATAACTTTTGTAAAAGTGGCATACCCTATACATAACCTCGTATACATGTGACATACTCTATACTTGGTGAAATCCTTATATTATTCCATTCTTATTTATTCTGTTGGAATAACTCGTATCTGTGAATCCCTATACTTGTTGATCTTCTTACGTTATTCCATTCTTTATTATTACATTTGGAATATCCATGCGTGTGTTTTACTAGGACTGGTTCCATTGTTTATTATTCCGCATTTATTATTACATTGGAATATCACATGCGTGTGTTTTTACGGACTGGTTCCATTGTTTATTATTATTGGCATTTATTATTACATTGGATCATCACGTCGATTGTGAATTTCACTGACGACTGGTTCCGTTATTATTATTCTGTTGGAATAACACAATACATCTGAAATACCGCATGCATGGTGATTTCCTTTGTTATTCCATTCTTTATTATACCGGTTGGTTAAAACTTTGACTTCTATACTCCATGAAATTAGTAGAATATTCTTGATATTTGCGTTTCATCCAAAGATATCTTTTCATGGAAATATTCTTACGATCATTCTTGAATTTTACTCTACAAAACAAAGTATCTTGTTGACAATTTGGGACGTTACTAATTCTGGATAAAATAATTCTTGAACTTGTTTTATTGAATTATTATGTCATTGTCATCATCCTCATGTTATAATATGTTATCTTTGGCTTATGTGCATAGATGAACTTAGTATGATTATGACCAGGGATCATTCGTTATAATCATGGCTTGTTATAAATGATGTGATAAAAGTCCTCAGTGGCCTGTAATGCAGTGATGGATAGTTTTTGGTATGATTATGACCAGGGGTGATTCGGTATAGTCATGACCATTGATAATTTGATGAAAATCCTTGACCGTAGTATATTGGGGATGATTAGATATTGTGGTTTATTCATTAAACCGAGTCTTAATGATAAAAATTTATGAAAACCTTTTAAAACCTAAAAGATAGTAGACTTTATTTTCTACTTGACTCTTTTAATGGATTGTATATTCACCGCAGATTAAACTAGTTGTCTATTGTATTTTATCGGTTTAACATTGTTGAAGGCTAATGATAATTTATTCTTCATTATCTTAGTCATAATATTTCTTCTTGGGCTAGTTGAGCTCACCCTTTCTTTCTTTGTTCTCTTCGTGAAATGAGAACATATTTGGGACGAAGTAGTCGGGGAGCAGAGTAATGGTCCAGAGGATAGCATTAGTAGTCCTCACTATTACGTGAAATAGTGTGATAATAGTTGTAATGAGAACTCCTTTTATGTTTGTATAATATCTAGTAGACAATATTTGTATTCAAACTCACGGTTTATGTCGTATTGTATACGGCAGTTATATTAGTAAGTTGTATTTGAATTTATGTACCATGTAAGTGGCGACCCAAGATGGGTGGCGTATACCTAATTTTGGGGGGCGTCGCGATTATCTTATTGAACTACCTCGGTAGTAAAAGTACGATGTCTGGCGTGGATTGCATAGTAGCACTACGGTATTGATTATTGATGCTTACGTGAGAAATCACTCAGTTATACTAAATTATTGCTACAGTAATTGCTGCATCATATCTCTTATATTATTGATTCAATTATTATCACAGTATCATTTGCATTATATGTTATATTGTTAAATCAATAATTGAGACGACAAAGTTATTCATATTATTAAATCACAATATTTACAATGTCTAGAAGTTCTGTCAATGAGAGGTTTGGTCACCTAATTGCGCGCCAATAAGGAGAAATCCTTAGTGGAAAGCCTCCTCTTTCCTGGAAACAACCTGGTTGATAAATATTGTGAGTTATAATATTAATGATGAATAAGTTCGTGTTGATTAAAGATGAATTTGATAGTTTCATTGTGTTGGGATTATTTGTGTTAGTAGAAATCAACATCTATTCTGATGATAATTGATGTCTGGAGGTTATATTGTTCAATTGGATATTCGGGGAACTTTTCGTGTCGGAGTACTATTCACGAGTTACTATTCATGAGTTACTATTCACGAGTTACTATTCATGAGTTACTATTCACGAGTTACTATTCACCCGATTACTATTCAGTCTAGTATTGTGCATTCGGGTATTTGGGTATAATATTATTCCATGAGGAGATGTGCTAATTTTTCAGACCGTTGGTTGAAGTTATATTAGTGAATCAATATGAACCGTTGGTGGAAAGTTATAATAGTGAATCAATATAGATTGCTGGTTTAAAGTTTTAATAGTAAATCAATCTGAACCGTCCGTTTAAAAATAAATCAATTTGGACCGTTCAGGAATTAGTTACTATTCAATCCATTCTTCTATAAATACAAGCTCATTCCTTCATTAGTTCTTACGAATTCACTGAAACTCTAGAGAGAGAAATTATAGAGAGAAAGAAGATGAGTATTCTGCTACTTCACTACTTCGATATCCAGTGTCTTTTATGGTAAGGGGTGTTATTCTTTCTTATTCATGAAGAGAACTTTTGTTATTCCATTCTTTATTATTCTATTGGAATAACCTGTATACGCGGCATACCCTATACTTGGTGAAATCCTTATGTTATTCCATTCTTTATTATTCATGCTGAATATCCTCGTACAATGCGTTTTACGTCGGACTGGTTAAAATCTTTATTATTACATTGGACTAACTTTGTATCGCGACTCCCCTATACTTGGTGAAATCCTTATGTTATTCCATTCTTTATTATTACATTGGAATCATGCGTTTACGTGGGCCGGTTCATTTTTATTATTCTCGTTGGAATATCACATGCATGCGTTTTCCGTTACCGATTATTATTTATTATTCATTGGAATAACTCCGTCTACGTCTTGAATTACCGCATGCATGGTGATTTGTTGTTATTACATTCTTTATCATTTTGTTGGAATATCCCGCTTGCAATGCATATAGCCTTTGACCGGTTCCGTTATTTATTATTCTATTTGGAATAACTTTTGTCATGCGCAAGTACCGCATGCATGGTGATTTCTTTTGTTATTACATTCTTTATTATACTCAGTTGGTTAAAGTTTTGACTTCTATACTCCATGAAATTGGTGGAATATCCTTGATATTTACGCTTCATCCAGTATCTTTTCATGGAAATATTCTTCTGAGCATTCTTGAATTTTACTCTACAAAGAAGTATCATGTTGACAATTTGGACGTTATTAGTTCCTGGATAAATTAATTCTTGAACTTGTTTTATTGAATTCTTATATCATTGTCATCATCCTCATGTTTATATTTTATTGAAAATCATCTGTAGCCTGTAGGGCATAGATGGACTTGATATGATTATGACCAGGGATTATTCGGTATAATCATGACCGTAATGTTACAAATGATGTGGCAAAAGTCCTCATTGGCCCGTAGTGCATTGATGGGCAGTTGTTGGCATGATCATGACCATTGATGAATACACGAATATCTTTGGCCCATAGTGCATGGATAATTTATGGTTGTGATACTAATGAATATCCTTGGCCGTAGTGCAGGGATGATGTGGATTATTTATTAAACTGAGTCCCAGCGATAAAAATGATGAATTTTTTTTTAAATCATAAAAGATAATAGATTTTATTCTCTACTTGACTCTTTTAATAGATTGCATGTCCCGCTGCAGTTAAACTTGATGTCTATTGTATTTTATCAGTTTAACATTGTTGAAGACTAATGATAATTTATTCGCATTATCTTAGTCATAATATTTCTTCTTGGGCTAGTTGAGCTCACCCTTTCTTTCACCTTGTTCTCTTGTGAAATGAGAGCGTGGCGGGACTAGTCGGGGAGCGGAGTGATGGTCAGATGATAGTATTAGTAGTCCTCACTATTACATTAAATAGTGTGACAATAAATATAATGAGGACTTATTCTCGAGAGTGGATATTATCTAGAAGACAATATTTGTATTAAAACTCACGACTTTCTTTGTTGTATATTAAAGATTGTATTTGTATTCTGTACTATGTATTTGGCGACTCAGAATAGTTGATGTATACCTATTTTGGGGGCGTCACAGTTGGTATTAAAGCCTAAGGATATAATCCCTGGCTGAGATGTGAGACAAGAACTAGGAGGGGAGAGACGGGGAATTCCTTCGCTAGTATGACCTACCTAAGTTTATTTGATATTTAATTGGTCGGTCAGAGTATAGGGATAATATGTGATATGTTAATTAACCCTTTTTTTGTGGCAGTGTTTGAAAATGGCATCCGAGAATGTTGAGAACATCAATGGAGCACAGGAGACCGTTGAGTCTCCATAGATCAATAATCAGGATAATGTGCATCAGGAAAGAGACAATCCTCAGGAAAATAACAACACTGACCAAATGATGAATGATGGAATGTTCTGAGACTTCATTTAATTCATGCAACATCAAGCGAGAGCGACTCCTGTCCAAAATACAGGTGGAAACACTGGCAACTCTCGGACGGTCACCGCCAAACAGTTCAAGGAGCTGGGACCAGCAGAGTTTTTTGGAGAGCCAAAACCACTTAAGGCGGAGACGTGGATAAAATAGATCAACAAGATATTTGATGTCTTGGGTTTCTTCGAGGAGCAAAAGGTTCCCTTTGCCACCTTCATGTTGCGGGCAGAGGCAGATTACTGGTGGGAATCTGTAAAACGTACTCAACCTGCCGCACTGAAGATGTCTTGGGAAAAGTTTCAAGAACTGTTCAACGATAAGTACTTTCCTGAAAGTATTCGTCACATGAAAGAGGTAGAGTTCATTAAACTGGAGCAAAACAATATGACCGTGTCGCAGTACGAAGCCAAGTTTGTCGAGCTGTCCCGGTTTACGTCCCATTTGGTTGATAATGAGGAGAGAATGACGCGAATGTTTCTAAGAGGTTTGAAACCCGAGATACGTCAATATCTTATCTCTCATAAACTGTGTTTGTATTGAAATGTTGTTAATAGGGCTCAGTTATTAGAGCGTGATAATGAGTCAACCCAATTAAAAGAGAGCAGCCGGTAAAATGATAATATTAGTGATAACAGTCATCGAAGCGGTGACAATAAGCGTAGAGGGAATCAACATGCGAAATGGTAACCACCCGGTGGTAATCATGGCCAAAGCAAGCAAAGAATGGATATTTCAAGAAGAGGAGATTCAACAATGATGGAAAGACGTTAAGATCAAAGATTTTTTTGTTGTTAAGGAAGGAGAACGACCACCTATCATATGCTTCAAATGCGGAGGGGAGGGACACATCAGTCCAAACTGTGCGATGCCGTCCAAAGCATGTTATAATTGTGGAAGAGAAGGTCACCTAGCCCGATTTTGTCGTTCACCGAAGACAAGCTCAGCTAGGATGGAGGCACCAAAGGACGCCCCAGAAAAGTCAAAGCCAGTAGTTCAAGGGAGAGCGTTTGTCGTGACCTCCCAGAAAGCAAGGAACCCGAATGAGGTCATCACGGGTAAGCTTATCATAAACTCTAGCGAAATATATACCTTATTTGATATCGGTTCTACCCATTCCTTTATTTCTCCTACTTGCGCTCAACGTTTAAATTTGACTCCGGAGAAATTAAACTTTGACTTATCTGTTGAAACTCCGTTGGGAGAAACCTTCATTACATCCACATTTTATAAGTCTTGTTTGGTTCAAATTGGTACCCTCTCATTACATGTCGATCTTATTTCATTGAAAATACTTGTATTTGACGTAATTCTAGGGATTGATTGGTTAACCACTCATCATGCAAAAATTGATTATTTTCGTAAGGTTATTAGCTTTCATATTCCTAATCAACCTATAATGCGAATTCAAGCAACCAAACCATTAAAATCAATCACTGTCATCTCAAGCCATAAAGCTATTCGTTTATCAAAAAACGGATGTCAAGCTTTCTTAACTCATGTCGGATTTAAACAAAAAATACGTCGGTTTTTGAATGATATTTCTATTGTTAATGAATTTCCGACGTATTCACGAAGAACTTCTGGCCTACCCCCGAGGCGTGAAATTGAATTTTGTATTGACCTTGAACACGGTACAAAACCTATTTACAAAGCCCCATATCGAATGGCTCTATTGAACTTGAGGAGTTAAAGACCCACTGCAGGAATTATTAGACATCGGTTTCATTCGTCCTAGTACTTCTCTTGGGGTGCTCTCTGTTCTATTCATGAAGAAGAAAGATGGGAGTATGCGACTTTGTATTGATTATCGGGAGTTGAATCATGTCACCATCAAAAATAGGTACCCATTGCCACGTATTGATGACTTGTTTGACCCGGTTGCAAGGCGCCAAATTCTTTTCAAAGATTGATCTTCGATTACGGATATCACCAATTGAAGATTAGAGCGATGACATTCCAAAGGCGACTTTCGGAAACTCGATGCGGGCATTATGAATTCCTAGTCATGTCTTTTGGATTGACTAATGCTCCTGCTGCCTTCATGGATATGATGAACCGAGTATTCAAAGAATATTTGGATCACTTTGTGGTCGTCTTTATTGATGACATCCTTATTTATTCCAAAATCCGTGAAGATCATGAGCAACACTTGAGGCTGATACTCCAAAAGCTTCGTGAATATAAGCTTTATGCTAAGTTAAAGAAATGCGAGTTCTGGCTTGAAGAAGTAGCATTCCTTGGGCACATGGTATCAAGTCATGGAATATCTGTTGACCCAGCAAAGATTGGAGCTATTCAAAGTTGGGAGCAACCTAAATCGATGGCGAAATCGTAGCTTTTCTCGGCTTATTTGGTTATTATCGGAGATTCGTGAAAGGTTTTCTCGAATCGCTACTCCATTACTTTCGGTGACTCGGAAAGATACAAAATTTGGTTGGAGTGAGGAATGAGAAGAGTTTTCAAGAACTCGAGAGGAGGCTCATTTGAACACTGTTCTAACAATACCATTCGGCTCGGGAGGATTTGTCATCTACAAAGTGATGCTTTGGGCAAAGGGTTAGGATGTGTTCTCATGCAACATGGGAAAGTCATAGCCTATGCTCTCTCGACAACTCAAAGAATATGAGAGGAATTATCCTACTCATGATCTAGAGTTGGCGTTATTATCTTCGCACTTAAAATTTGGAGGCATTACTTGTATGGGGAGAAAGTGGAGATCTTTTACGGATCATAAAAGCCTCAAATATTTCTTCACTCAAAAGGAACTAAACATGCGACAATGACATTGGCTTGAACTATTGAAAAATTATAATCATACCATCCAATACCATCTGGAAAAGTGAGCGTGGTAGGTGGCGCATTGAGTAGAAGATCATATGCTGGAATGCGAGTGCGATATTGTCAATATAAAGGCCCATTTTGTATGACTTGCAAAGGATGGAGATAGAGATAAAGACTCCAGGGAACCAAGTGATGATGGCGAATATATGAGTGGAACCGACTTTAATCGATAAAGTTAAAGCTGCTCAAGCTACAGACCTGGAGCTGATGCATATGAGGAAGAAAGTACAAGAAGGTGCTATCTTAGGAAGCAAGAATCGATGAAGAAGGAATACTTGAGTCAACTCCGGACTTTGTGTTCTAACGACCACGAGTTAAAGTATAAAATCATGATGGAAGAGCACAACACACCATTTGCAATCCATCCTGGGAGTACTAAAATGTATCATGATCTTCGACATACATTTTGGTGGGGCAATATGAAGAGAGAGATAGCAATGTTTATCTCAAAGTGTCTAACGTGTCAACGAGTCAAGGCGGAGCATCAAGTACCAAAAGGTCCATTGCAACCACTTGAAATTTTAGAATGAAAGTGGGAGCACATTACCATGGATTTCGTTACTGGTCTTCCCAAGGTTTCTCAAGGTATAGATGCAATTTGGGTCATTGTTGATAGATTGACCAAGTCTGGTCCATTTCTTACCAATCGAGAAACTTATACACTTGAACGTCTTGCTCGTATGTACATAAGCGAGGTTGTAAGATTACATAGTATGCCGGTATCCATAGTTTACGATCGAGACCCAAGATTCACTTCACGATTTTGGGTTAGTTTTAAAAAAGCTATGGGCAGATTCTGATTTTCGATCATCCTAGTTCGACATATCATCCTCAAACTCGGAAGGACAATTAAGACTCTGTGACTGATTCAAAAGTTTGAAGATTTATTAAGACTGGAGTGTTCTTGACGGTTTCAAGGAAGTTGGGACAAGTTCTTACCATTAGTGGAGTTTTTGGGATGAGGTGACAACGTTGTTGGAAGTTATCAAGCAAGCATTGGCATGGCTCCATTTGAGCGACAAAAAGTTTGATGGAAGAAAGTTATGTGTTGATTCTCGAAAGCGATGAAAATATTGGAATGAGGTGGGTGAAGCAGCGATTGTTGGGAAGATTTAACATATAAGGAGTTGGTAATACGTATGACTACGTTTTTAAAAGATTCAAACGATCCGAAAAGAAAGTAGTATGCACACAAGCCAATCATGTTTGATGATAAAGCATATACTTTGTAACAATCTTATTCATTTATTAATAAAAAGTATTAATTTATTAAAGGCTTTTAATTATCTACATGATCTTTGTTTTATAATATGTGATAAACCCATAGTTTTAAGCAATGCTTTTAGAATAATGATGATGATCATTCTAATGAGATCTAAATTCTTAGAAAGCTTAAAACTAAAATAGTTCCCAATCGTTGGATTACTAAATTGGGGATTAGTGAATCCGGATAGATTGGTACATCGTTGCTTGCTTTCATTGGATGAGGATGATTGATCTCATGATCATTTGTGTGGAACACTAAAGCAAGTATGTAGGTGCTTATTAGAGAATAAGTTCCTTTGAGCATTGGCTCGCTAAGGAATACCTAATGGAGTTTTATTTGCTGTCGATAGGAATTCTGTAGTGATAGTAATCTACAAGTAATCCTTGGACTTGAGATCATCATAGTATCTTGTGTATGATGAGTTATACTTTGACTTATTCCTTAAGACCCTTAGGGTATATCAAAGGGTATGCTTGGGTATAATAAGTTATACATGGAGATAATGTATGATCGATAAAGAATCTACCACTTCTAATAAAAAGAAGAGAAATGTCTATGTGATTCGATAAATGACAACCCAGTAGTCCTTGGCGGCGAGAATGAAATTAGAAAGGAGTTTCTAATTTGCATTATTTGAGTTGTGCATTTAAGGATCGAAATACATATAATTAAATAAAATAAGACTTGTAAAGTAATTCCATGTCTTATATTTAATTGGGACATTGTATGGTGGAAGGATTGAATTATACGGTAACTATTTACTCAAAGGTTCTTTAATGATTAATGTTGAAATCTATATTATACGGAAAGTCGTTGATCATTAGGGAGGCTTATCCTATTGTAGAATAAATATTATTTATTTAAATAAATTAATTATTTTATTTATTTATTTAAATAAGATTAAATTATTCTAATTGATTTATTCACAATAGGTTTAATATGGAGAACCAAAAAAGGGTCACACCATAAAAGGAAGAATAATTATTTAAGAAGTTAATGGCATAATCGTAATAATATGTTATGTATATTTAATTTAATCTATGGTGATAGAATAAATTAAATAGCTTAATATTATTATTTAATATTTTAGAAATATTAAATATAAATTAATAAGAGAGTCTTATTAATATTATTACAATTATTATTATTTTAATTTCTAAAAGAGTTTAGGAATTAATTTAATATAAGTACTCTCATTTATTCCTAATTGGATTAGGAAGGAAAATTAGTTAAAGGAGTTTAATTAATTATCCCTAATAAGATTAGGGAGCTTAATTAATTAAAAGAATTTAATTAATTAAAAAAAACCCAATTCCTTAATTGTTAAGGTGGGTTGCCCACATCTATTAATAAGAGAGTCTTATTATGGGTGTGGGGGTTGTTGACTTTTTTCAACATCGACATAATTCAATTTGTTGGAGAAGTACGCCTTTTTCTATAGAGATAGGAAAACTAGGGTTTGAGCTAATACCCTTCTTCTTGAATTTTATTCTTCCTTGGTGGATCACCTACAGAGGCCAAACATTTGGGTGGTTAACGTTGATCAAAGGAAAGAACCAAACCGGTGGATTCAAGTTGAGCGAAAAGGATTGGAGGTGAACTTGTACACGAGGAAGCTCGATCTTCAAGGGTATGATTTTATTCTTTATCTTTTCGTTTAATTAATAATTGTGCATAAAGGGTGATCCGGGTTTATGGTTTGTAAATTTTTTAAACTCGATTTTTTTACACGTTTAGCAGCATTTTATGCAATTTGATTGCGTTCTTGAATATTACAAACCTAACGGTGGCATCGAGCCAAACCTTTATTATGCAAATTATTAATTGTTTTAATTTGATATGTATATTGATATGTGTTTAGAACAATTTAATTGGGCATAATTTTTTATTATATAAAATTTTTAAAAAAAAAAAAAATGAAATAATTTGGTAATCCCGATTTTTTTCAAAAAAGTCGGATTGATTTTTTTTTTTTTTTAAAAGGTTGATCTTAGAATTATCTTTATGGCGTGGAAAAGAAAAGTTAGCTGATTTTTTTTTTTTTATGTTACCAAGTCGTGTAGCGTTTATATATATATATATATATATATATATTATTAATTATATATATATAACATAGAGAATCCATGTAATCATAAAAAAATCAACAAGGATGGTAATATAAAAAAAATTATTCTTGCTTATATATATATATATATATATATATATATATATATATATATATATATATATATATATATATATATATATATATATAGGTATATTTAATATATATATATATATATATATATTAATTATTTTATAATTAAAATAAAAGTTTATTTTAATTTTAAAATAAAAGGTTTATTTTAATATTAAAATATAAAGTTTATTTTAATTTTAAAATTAAATTTCATGCTAACTAATTAGAGTTGGAATTGGATTCCATGATAACTAATTGGAGTTGAAATTGGATTATATTTTTCCTTAAATAAAGGAGTTTATTTAGATATGAAATAAGATTTCATATTATTCAAAATAAAAGAGTTTATTTGTGAATAGGAAAGAAAATCCTAATTTCCTTAAATAAAGGAGTTTATTTAGATATGAAATAAGATTTCATATTATTCAAAATAAAGAAGTTTATTTGTGAATAGGAAAGAATATCCGTGTTTCCTTTAATAAAAGATTTTTTTTTTTATATATGGAATTGGATTCCATAATTAATTAAAATAAAGGAGTTTATTTTGATTAAAAAATTTTGATTAAAATAAAATAGTTTATTTTATTCAAAATTGGATAAATTAAAATAAAATAGTTTTATTTTTGATTTAAATTTGGATTAAAATAAAGGAGTTTATTTTGATTAAAAAAATTAGAATTTATTTTAACTAAATTTGCCCATTAAATGATATCAATATATATATTAAATGTTTATTATTCATAAGATGAATGTTATTTATTGATCATATGGTGATGTGTATGATAATAAATGGGATTGATTATGGACTATTGACCGATATGATTGGATTTTATTTTAGTTGGATGCATGAATGTATGGGTTTTATTAAATGGAATTCTGCGTACCTCGTCTTCTCTAATTTTTCTTAATGTAAATTCTATCTCCCTCTATGTACTTCCCTTATTTGGCGATCAAGGTTTCTATTTATTTTAAATAGTTTTGTAATAGGAATAGTTAGAATTAATTTTGAAAAATTGGAGATCAAGGAGCAAGAGGCGCTTGAAGACCCGTTTGTAATGGAGCAGGGTTTAAATGTAATAGTTATATTTAAATATTATTTCTTGCACCCCTAGGGTTTGACCTTTTGGTTCACTTGGTGGCTCTAGTGAACAAACTAGAATAAAAGTCCATAATCAATCCGGGTAGAATATAGTATTCTATATGTGCATGCTTATACTATATATATATTATATATTATGCAAACATGCTTAGCATGTTCATTAATATAATAGCGTATTTTTTATATATATATAATAAATGCGCTAAACAAGATGAGACAAATTAATAACAAACCCTCAATTTTTATATTAAGTCTAAGCGTTCAAAGATATTTGGAATATCGAGCGTAAGCCTTCTAGCATGATAAAATTAATAGAGTATTAAATATTTAATATGAGTTTGTTGTGTCACCACAAGGCAAGTATTAAGTATTTAAGATGTTAATTTATCACATTTGATGCTTATAAAGAAAATTGAACAATATTGTTTTGTTGTGTCACCACAAGGATGATATTTTCTTTTTGAATATATGGAGTGCTAGGTCGGACTTAACTTGGATAATTTTGATTCGGATGTGCCACCACTTGATCAAAATAATCTAAGAGGCAAAAAGAAAAGGAGTTGCATAGTTGATGTAATTGACAAAAGTTGTCTACCTATTTATTTATATATAGTTTGTTGTGTCACCACAAGGCTATATACATTTGAAATGGGATCCTTATTCTCACTAGCAAATCTTTAATTAGATTTTGCCGAACTATATAAGTGAGGTAATATAGTTTGAAGAAAATAGTGGGAGATACCAATTTAAAACAAGACCTAATTTATTTTGGTAATTAATAAAAGAATGTATGTTAAAATGTTGTTAATTACAAATTCATTTTCTGAAATTTTACAATGTCTAAAATTACTATCACTGCGAAGCATATTAGATGCTAAATTAACGGGGCCAAGATTAAATGGATTGGTTAAGGAATTTGAGAATAGTTCTCATGGTGAAAAGCTATCTTATGTCATAATCGCCTATCCTGCAATGGTTGCGAACAATGCCTCGAGGAAGAGATTGCTACTTTTAGAAAGTGGCGAAGATGATGCTGATTGGCTCGATGCATCATGCTCGCATCCATGAGTACTTGAGCTTGACGTCGACATGAAACTATGGATGCTCTACTATATTCTGCACATCAAGTAGTTGATGGTGAGGAAAGTATGGGGTGATAGATATCGGATATCTAAGGAGCTCTTCCGATCTAGAATGGCGATGATGACACTATAATATGAGAAAAAAAGTTCTTAACATAATCAATTTGATTGATCAATTAGGACAATTGGTTTTGTCATGGATGGAGAGTTGAGCAAGATTTGATCTTGCACTCACTCCGGACTCCTTTCACAATTGTTGTGAATTTTTCATATGAACAAGCTAGATATCGACCCTCGTTGATTTGCTTAACATATTGAAAAATGTTGAGTCACTTTCAACGAAAGATCAAGTCTTTCTTGGTAGGGGCCAAAGGATCTTACGAAAGAAGAGCGATTCAAAGAAGGTATATAGAAAGGCATAAACAAAGGATAATAAGAACAAAAGCGATCACGGATAGCAAAGGAGTTTGCTTCCTTTGCAATAAAGCTGGACCTTTGAAAGAAAGCTGCGAGAAGCATCTTGCGAGAGGCTAACCAAAGAAGCTTAGTGAAGTTTTGGTTATAAATCAATTTTTGTTCATGATTTAAAATAAATTTTTCTTTAAGTCGAGGTTCTACTTGGGTATTGGATACCGACTTTGGTTATCATAAATATAGATTTATGAAGGGACCAAGCGAAGTAGAAAGTTAAACAAATATAAGTAATCATGTGTGTGGGAAATGAAGCAAAGGTTGCATATTAGCCATAGAAACTTATAGTTTAGCAATGCCTACGGGCAAATCTATTAAGTCGATAAGTTGTTATTGTATTCGAGTTCTTGTTAAAGAAACATTATTTCCATTTTATTGTTGGATGATAAAATTTTTGGTATTATATTTAAGAACAATTGTTGTTCTATTTATAATAATAATGTTTTGTATAGAAGCTGAAATATTACTTAATAGATTTTGTATACTTGACTTACGTGAAAAAATTATTTTGCAAATTGAACAAACTAGTATAAGAAAAGAGATGATCATTCAAAGAGTTGAATGTATGTATTTGTTGAAATACAAGTGTGAATTATTTGAAAGGTTCAAAAGAATTGAAAGTGAAACAAATTGGCAAAGTATTAAGATTCTTTGATTAGATCGAGGAATAAATACTTGTCTGATAAGTTTCTAGATCATCTCAAATGGTTTTTTCTCATAATGGACACATCCTCGATTAATAATTGATTGATGTATATCTGAAATGAAAAATCATACCTTGTTGGACATAGTGCGGTCCATAATGATTTTCTGACATTTCGGTATCCTTACAGGATCATGTCTAGAAATGGCTACATATCTCTGAAAAGGTAACCTCAAAATCCGGCCCCAAGACTCCATAAAAGTTATGGGCGGGGAGGATTCCTAATCTTAAGTATGTTAAGATAAGGGTTGTCAACTTATGTGAAAAGGTTTCAAAGGATAAGCTTGGGACAAGATTTGACAAGTGTCGATTTGTGGGACATCCTAAAGTAAGTTTAGGGTATATGTTCTATAATCCTACTTAGCAAAAGGTGTTTATTGACGAAACACGCTGCCTACAAGATAAAGGTGTTTATCATTAAAAGGGGCTAGTGGGAGGATAATAGATCTTGAAGAGTTCAAGAACCACAAAACACTATAAGTCGAATAAGAGGAACACGTAGATAGACTATTGTACCTGGCCAGAATAATAAATGCGGAATAGTACCAGAAGATACCTAGGAGGTATGGATTCATCATGGATGATGATGATGAGGTACACATCATAGAAGATGATGATCGATTACATACGATGAGGTAAGTGTTGTAGACACTGAGAAATTGATTGAAGCAAGTTTCTCAAATATGGAACATTTATTTTGATGAGGCAATCAAAAGAGTTTGATTTTATCAAAAATAAGAATGACAGTTGTGTACAAAAAGGGTATTATGACATTCCTAGTATTATATGTTGATATACTACGGATAAGGAATGACATACCAATGCTACAATCGGTAAAGATAAAGTTGTCTAAACATTCCTCCATGAATGATTTGGGAAGAGTATCTTAATTGGGGATGCAAATCTATATAGATAGATTTAAAAGGATGCTCGACTTAACCCGAGAGCGTATATTCATTTGATGCTAAAGTCGTTTAGCATGGCAAACTCAAGAGATGTCTCATGTCGATGAGCTATGGAGTGTATCTCTCTTAATAGTCCCCACAGACTCCAAAAAGAGATCGCGCATGAGTGACAATCATGTATGCTGATGAAATATACGAGACACGATGTTGATCGATCGTATTATGGAGAAGTTCACTATGAGTCGGTGAAAAACATCTTAAAAGTGCTTAGCAGGCACTAAGGATGTGATCATATTCATGGTGGGTCTAAATTAAAACTAGAGGGCTTATGAGACTCAAGTTTTTTAAATGCAGACAAAGATGACGAGAAAAATCCACTTTAAGGTAAAGCGTTATCTTGAGCAGTGGTGCGGTGAATTGGAAAGGTTCCAAGCAACAAAGAGTTCTTTGGTTTAGTGATAAAGACAAAGTATATAGCTATAAATGAAGGCTGCAAGTTGATTGTTTGGATTAAAAGTTCATTCTGAGAACTAGGAATAGTTCTAAGTCTCATCTTGGATCTAAACATGTGTTGTGGCACTTTCATTTGATTATTAGAATCATTGAAAGATGGGAAATCACTATAGAGATAGTGGACTCTCAAGAACAACATTACATATCCATTAACTAAAGCTTATCCAACGGCGAGGATAATCGTCACTTAGAGAAGAAAAGTATAAGATACCATGGCGATTGGCTTTAGTGCAAGTGGGAGATTGAAAGTAGTATGCACACAAAGCGATCATGTTTGATGATAAAGCATATACTTTGTAACAATCTTATTCATTTATTAATAAAAAGTATTAATTTATTAAAGGCTTTTAATTATCTACATGATCTTTGTTTTATAATATGTGATAAACCCGTAGTTTTAAGCAATGCTTTTAGAATAATGATGATGATCATTCTAATGAGATCTAAATTCTTAGAAAGCTTAAAACTAAAATAGTTCCCAATCGTTGGATTACTAAATTGGGGATTAGTGAATCAGGATAGATTGGTACATCGTTAACTTGCTCGTTGGATGAGGATGATTGATCTCATGATCATTTTGTGTGGAACACTAAAGCAAGTATGTAGGTGCTTATTAGAGAATAAGTTCCTTTGAGCATTGGCTCGCTAAGGAATACCTAATGGAGTTTTATTTGCTGTCGATAGGAATTCTGTAGTGATAGTAGTACAAGTAATCCTTGGACTTGAGATCATCATAGTATCTTGTGTATGATGAGTTATACTTTGACTTATTCCTTAAGACCCTTAGGGTATATCAAAGGGTATGCTTGGGTATAATAAGTTATACATGGAGATAATGTATGATCGATAAAGAATCTACCACTTCTAATAAAAAAGAGAAATGTCTATGTGATTCGATAAATGACAACCCAGTAGTCCTTGGCGGCGAGAATGAAATTAGAAAGGAGTTTCTAATTTGCATTATTTGGAGTTGTGCATTTAAGGATCGAAATACATATAATTAAATAAAATAAGACTTGTGCGGTAATTCCATGTCTTATATTTAATTGGGACATTGTATGGTGGAAGGATTGAATTATGCGGTAACTATTTACTCGAAAGGTTCTTTAATGATTAATGTTGAAATCTATATTATACGGAAAGTCGTTGATCATTAGGGAGGCTTATCCTATTGTAGAATAAATATTATTTATTTAAATAAATTAATTGTTTAATTTATTTATTTAAATAAGATTAGAATTATTCTAATTGATTTATTCACAATAGGTTTAATATGGAGAACCTAAAGGTCACACCATAAAAGGAAGAATAATTATTTAAGAAGTTAATGGCATAATCGTAATAATATGTTATGTATATTTAATTTAATCTATGGTGATAGAATAAATTAAATAGCTTAATATTATTATTTAATATTTTAGAAATATTAAATATAAATTAATAAGAGAGTCTTATTAATATTATTACAATTATTATTATTTTAATTTCTAAAAGAGTTTAGGAATTAATTTAATATAAGTACTCTCATTTATTCCTAATTGGATTAGGAAGGAAAATTAGTTAAAGGAGTTTAATTAATTATCCTAATAAGATTAGGGAGCTAATTAATTAAAAGAATTTAATTAATTAAATAAAACCCAATTCCTTAATTGTTAAGGTGGGTTGCCCACATCTATAAATAAGAGGAGTCTTATTATGGGTGGTGGGGGTTGTTGACTTTTTTCAACATCGTAATAATTTCAATTTGTTGGAGAGTACGTACTTTTTCTATAGAGATAGAAAACTAGGGTTTGAGCTAATACCCTTCTTCTTGAATTTTTATTCTTCCTTGGTGGATCACCTCTGAGAGGCCAAACATTTGGGTGGCTAACGTTGATCGAAGGAAAGAACCAAACCCGGTGGATTCAAGTTGAGCGAAAAGGATTTGGAGGTGAACTTGTACACGAGGAAGCTCGATCTTCAAGGGTATGATTTTATTCTTTATCTTTTCGTTTAATTAATAATTGTGCATAAAGGGTGATCCGGGTTTATGGTTTGTAAATTTTTTTTAAACTCTGATTTTACACGTTTCCGCACTTTTTATGCAATTTGATTGCGTTCTTTAATATTACAAACCTAACACCGACAACGTACAAAAACCTCAAAAGACTAACAAAAGAGTTATGATGATCTTCATCGAAAGGACGTGAAATTCGATATTGGAGATCATGTGTTGTTATGTGTTGCTCCATGGAAAGGAGTAATGAGATTTGGAAAGAAAGGAAAGCTCAATCCTCTATTCATTGGCCCATTTTTAATCCTCGATCGAGTAGGGACTGTAGCCTATAGACTTGCTTTACCGCCAAGTATGTCTCGTGATCATAACATTTTTCATATATCCATGTTACATAAATATGTGAAAGATCCGAACCACATTATTGAGTTAGAACCGGACAAAATAACGGAAGATTTAACGTATGAAGAGGTTCCTGTTCAAATCTTCGATAAGAAGGAACATATTCTACGCTCCAAGGTTATACCTCAAGTCAAAGTTTTATGGAGGAACCACGATGTTGAGGAAATGACACGGGAGTTAGAATCTTTGACATACCAAGTCACGTACCCTAATTTCGAGGGCGAAATTTCATAAGAAGGGAGATTGTAAGACCCCAACTTTTATGAATAAAAATGAATTTTCTATAAATATTATTTTTTAAATATTATGGAATAAATTTGATATAATGTTATAGTTGTGGATAATACTTATAAATTTTGCAAATTATGCAAGTTATTATATAATATTGATTGGTGGGTGAATATTCGTTTTAACGAGGGGAATATTAAATGCGACAAGCACAATCATTAGTGGACCCCACAGCGAATTATTATCGGATATGAGAAAGCGACAAAAATATTGTATTGAAAATAACGGCGGAAGTTTTATCGTTAATCTTGTTAAACTACTCGGTAGTAAAAAAAGTACGATGTCTGGCGGTATTGATTATTAGTAGCTTACACCAGTATTGATTATTGATTCAATTATTACGTGAGAAGTCATTCATCTCTATCTCACGTTTTTATTCAATTATTGTCGATATTTTATATATTATTAAATCAATAATTGAGATGACAGAGTTATTAATATTATTATTTGCAATATTAATGATGTCTAGAAGTTCTGCCAAGGAGAGGTTTGGTCACCTAATTGCGCGCCCATAGGGAGAAATCCTTATTGGAAAGCCCCCTCTTTCCTGGGAACGACCTAGTCGATTAATAGTGTGAATAATAATAATGATGACGAAGTTTTGTTTTATTAGTATTATTAATGTAATGAAACAGAAAAACTTTTTATATAAAACAGAATACTTTTATAAAGTTATTCATTTTATTAGGCTAATAGTAAAATCTTTTTATATAAAACAGAATACTTTTATAAAGTTATCTGTTTTATTAGACAATAATTAGATTAGATAATATTTTATTATGCATAGTATTTGCATAGTGCCTGCATGGTGTTTGCATAGTAAAATCTTTTTAAAAGTTATTCGTTTTATTAAATTATAAATAGAATATATTTTATTTTACTGTAAATCGATCTGGACCGTTCATGGATTGGTTACTATTCAGTCCATTCTTCTATAAATAGAAGCTCATTCCTTCATTATTTTTTACGAATTCACTGAAACTTTAGAGAGTGAAACTATAGAGAGAATTATTCTTCTATAATCTTGAGCGTATTTCTTTAGCGTTTAAGAAAGCTTTGAGCGTAGTGCAAGTTTCTTCAAGTATATCCCCGCCCTACCGTCGGAGTACTCTTCTTTATAAGGAAAGGGGTATTATTTTTTTTCATATTCATGAAGAGAACTTCATTATTTCATTCTTTATTATTACATTGGAATAACTTTTATATCGCTGGCTACCCTATACTTGGTGATTTACATTTTTGTTATTCCATTCGTTATTATTCATTGGAACATCACATGCATGCGTTGTCTGTGGGACTGGTTTAAATCTTTATTATTACATTGGAATATCATGTACATGCATTTTACATGGGACTGGTTCCGTCTTTATTATTACATTGGAATATCCACATGCATGCGTTTCTGGCAGGACCGATTCCGTTATTTATTATTACATTGGAATGACGTGTCTATGCGAAGTACCGCATGCATGGTGATTTCTTTTGTTATTCCATTCTTTATTATACTTAGTTGGTTAAAGTTTTGACTTCTATACTCCATGAAATTGGTGAAATATCCTTGATATTTACGCTTCATCCAGTATCTTTTCATGGAAATATTCTTTTGAGCATTCTTGAATTTTACTCTACAAAGAAGTATCATGTTGACAATTTGGACGTTATTAGTTCCTGGATAAATTAATTCTTGAACTTGTTTTATTGAATTCTTATATCATTGTCATCATCCTCATGTTTATATTTTATTGAAAGTCATATGTGGCCTGTAGTGCATAGATGGACTTGGTATGATTATGACCAGGGATTATTCGGTATAATCATGGTAGTAATGTTATAAATGATGTGGTAAAAGTCCTCGTTGGCCGTAGTGCATTGATGATGGATGATTGTTGGCATGATCATGACCATTGATGAATACAGAATACCCTTGGCCCGTAGTGTCATGGATAATTTTTATTGTGATACTAATGAATATCCTTGGTAGTAGTGCGAGGATGATGTGGATTATTTATTGTCGAGTCCCAAATGATAAAAGTGATGAAAAACTTTTAAATCATAAAAGATAGTAAATTTTATTCTCTACTTGACTCTTTTAATAGATTGCATGTTCGCTTGAGTTAAACTTGATGTCTATTGTATTTTATCAGTTTAACATTGTTGAAGACTAATGATAATTTATTCTGCATTATCTTAGTCATAATATTTCTTACTGGGCTAGTTGAGCTCACCCTTTCTTTCATTGTTCTCTTCAGGAAATGAGAACGTAGCCAGGCCTAGTCGGGGAACGGAGTGACGGTCCAGATGATAGTATTAGTAGTCCTCATTATTCTGTTAAATAGTATGACAATAAATGTAATGAGGACTTATTCTGAGAGTGGATATTGTCTAGATGACAATATTTGTATTAAAACTCACAGCTTTCTTATTGTATATTAAAGATTGTATTTGTATTCTGTACCATGTATTTGGCGACTCAGAATAGGTGATGTATACCTATTTTGAGGGCATCACAATTGCAACCACTTGAAATTCCAGAATGGAAGTGGGAGCACATTACCATGGATTTTGTTACTGGTCTTCCCAAGGTTTCTCAAGGCATAGATGCAATTTGAGTCATTGTTGATAAATTGACCAAGTCTGCTCATTTCTTACCAATACGAGAAACTTACACACTTGAACGTCTTGCTCGTATGTACATAAATGAGATTGTAAGACTGCATGGTATGCCAGTATCCATTGTTTCTGATCGAGACCCAAGATTCACTTCATGATTTTGTGTTAGTTTGCAAAAAGCTATGGGCACGGATTTACGATTTAGTTCGGCATATCATCCTCAGAGGGACAGACAATCAGAGATGATTATTCAAACTCTGGAAGATTTATTAAGACTCTATGTCTTTGACTTCAAGGGAAGTTGGGATAAGTTCTTACCATTGGTGGAGTTTTCCTACAACAACAGTTATCAAACAAGTATTGGCATGGCTCCATTTGAGGCGTTGGATGGAAGAAAATGTCGTTCTCCAGTATGCTGGGATGAGGTGAGTTAAACAACGTTGTTGGGACCAAAGTTGGTACGTATGACTACGGAAAAGATTCAAACGATCCGGCAAAGTATAAAAACCTCACAAGATCGACAAAAGAGTTATGCTGATCTTCATCAAAAGGATGTGGAATTCGATATTGGAGATCATGTGTTGTTACGTGTTGCTCCATGGAAAGGAATTACGAGATTTGGAAAGAGAGGAAAGCTCAATCCTCGATTCATTGGCCCATTTTTAATCCTCGATCGAGTAGGAACTGTGGCCTATAGACTCGCTTTACCGCCAAGTATGTCTCGTATTCATAATATTTTTCACATATCCATGTTACGTAAATATGTGGAAGACCCGAACCACATTATTGAGTTAAACCGAACGAAATAGCGGAAGATTTAACGTATGAAGAGGTTCCTATTCAAATCTTGGATAAGAAGAAACATATTCTACGCTCCAAGGTTATACCTCAAGTCAAAGTTTTGCGGAGAAACCGCGATGTTGAGAAAATGACCTGGGAGATAGAATCTGAAATGAAATCAAGGTATCCTTACCTTTTCGACATACCAGGTACGTACCCTAATTTCGAAGGCGAAATTTCTTAAGTATGGGAGGTTGTAAGACCCCAACTTTTATGAATAAAGATGATTTTTCTATAAATATCATTTTTGAATATTATGGAATGAATTTGATATAATTTTATAGTTGGGGTAATATTTATAAATTTTGCAAAGTCATGCAAGTTGTTATATAATATTCGATTGGTAGGGAATATTCGTTTTAACAGGAATATTCGTGATAAATGGCATAATCATTGGTGGACCCATGAATGGAATTATTGTCGGATCGAGAAAAACGACAAAAATATTTTATGAAAATAACAAATGGAAGTTGTATCGTTAAGCTGTTGAAACACCCGGTGTAAAAGAAAGAATGTCTGGCGTGGTTGCATAGTGGCACACAGTATTGATTATTGATGCTTACATTAGAAGTCACTCGGTTTTGTTCAATTATTGCTCTTTGTGGCGACGCCCCAAAATAGGTATACATCACCCATTCCGAGTTGTCAATACATGATACGTAAACAACTACAACTTTATTATTACAACAAGAAAGCTGTGAGTTTGAATACAAATATTATCTTCTAGAAAATATCTATACTCAAATAAATCCTCATCACATTTATTGATACATTATTTTACAAAATGGTGAGGACTACTAAACAACTCTCTCTAGAACTTTCATTTCATACCCAGGCTACTTACTCGCTATATTCTCGCCTCCCGAGAAGAAAAATGGAACAAAAGGAAAAGGTGAGCTCAACTAGCCCAATAAAGAATATTATGACTAAGATAATATACAACAAATTATCGTTAGTCTTCAACGAGGAAAAATCTAATAGAATACAATAGACAACAAATTTTAAATCAATATTAGCGGAAATAATAATTCATTAGAAGAGTTAAGTAGAGAATGCAAACTACTATCTTCTATATAAGAATTTAAAAGTTCATCGCTCATCTTTTATCCCTGTAACATCAATCAATATATATCCGGAATCAAATATTCATCTTTGCACTACAGCCAAAGATATTCATCGATTGGTCATGTATACATCTAAACACTGTTCATCTTTGCACTACTACCAAAGATATTCTTCAGAAATCATTCATCTTTTGCACTCTGAGCCAAAGATATTCCATAATATCATCATTTAAGAATGAAGATGATGAAAATATTTTTAAAGAAAGCGAATCCAAAGTGAAACAAAATGACAAGGATTAAGGATTAAGGATTCGTACTTTTGTTTTATCCACGTCCAAAAATACCTCAAAAATAATTACGAGTGGTGTAAAATTCAAGAATGATCAAAACATGGATACAATCAAAGCTAGTATCCGAATAGATATTTTGGATGAAAAGAAAATTTTTCATTTTTCGATGAATAAAGGTCAGATTCGTGAATAAAGGTCGTATACGTGAATAGTGCCGTATACGTGAATAGTTACTCCGACACCAAAAGTTCTAAATTTGATAAAAACTTCAGATCAATATTTCAACATAATGATATTGAAGAAATAATATCATTCTGAAAAAAAAAATCCCTTACCTCGAAAAGACAGATTTCAATTAAACACAGGATATAGGTTATGACTTGAACTTGCACCGTATAGAAATACTCAAAGTATACTCAAAATACTCACAAGAATACGCTCGATAATATAGAGAGAAAACTTGATTTCGGTGTGATTTTCAATTCTAACCTAAACACCCTATTTATAGGAAATTCTTAGAACACCAAAGTAGAAAATTTAATATAATAATATTATTATTATTTCTACAACTTCCTACGTACCAAGAATCTGAATTCAGCTATTAAAACACATGCAAGACCCGCACTCAAATCACCAAAAACGTTTTTCATATTAAAAATATTTTAAACTTCCAAAAATCAATTATTTCGGAGCTTCAGAACTTTAATAATTCATAATAAATAGCCCTTTTGCCAGAAAATTCGAATCTCGCGAATTTTTATAGGAAATTCAATTCTCTACAACTTTACAGAAGAAAGTTTTTCCAAATTCCAAACAAAAATTGGCCGAAATTCACAAGCAGGCGATTTTTCTGTGCTATAATCAAATTTCGGTCGATAAATGGGGTCCAGCATGTTTAACATGTTTTAAACATTTATTGCAACAAAAATACTCTTCCTCCTCGTATACTCATATATCCCACGTTTGTTGTAAAAATATCACCATTATTATATTATTAAAATATAATAATATATGAATTATTTTATCGGAAAAAGATAAAATTTCAATTTTCAACAATTCTCACATTAAAATTTTCTCCATCTATATCCACATAAAATCAATATTTTTTTATAATATGAATCAATAATTAATTATTCACAAATAATATTACGAGAATCACAATATTGACAAACCAAAGTAGGTTCCAGGAAGAGGAGCTTTCCAATAAAGATTTCTCTCCTTCTTGGCCAAGCAATTAGGTGACCAAACCTCTCCTTAGAGCGTAACTTTCTAGACATTGCCAATAATGTTATCCAATAATATTATTCGGATAATATGAATTATTGCTCGATAATGGAAAATCTTGTGTAATGACAATTTATTGAAACAACAAATAATATAAAATATCAATGCAAAGAATTATTGAATCAATAAAATCGAAGCGGTAATTATTACTTTAACCATTATTAAGTAGTGTCTTCTTACGTAAGAATCAATAATTGGTGCAATACCGGGTGCTTCTTGTGTTTTAACCAACCGAGTATTTTAACAAGATAATTGCAGAATAACTACTATTTGTTATTTTTAAACAACTTATATTTGTCGTTTTCTTCATCCAATCGCTCGTTATGGGGCCCACACATGGTCATGTGTTAAGTCAGCACAAATATTCCCCGACAAGCGATTGAATATTCCACGACCAAACGAATATTCCCCGACAACAATGAATATTTTATAACCACTTGCTTATTTTGAAATATTTGCGTATTTTACCCCTAACTATCCACATTAATCAAATCAACCCTTACTATTTCAAAATAATAAATAGAGAAAATTAAATTTCATTAATAATAAGTTGGGGTCTTACAACCTCCCCTCCTTATGAAATTTCGTCCTCGAAATTGACGCACGTACCTGGTGTTTCGAAAAGGTGAGGATACCTCGCTTTCATTTCCGTTTCAATTCCCGTGTCATTTCCTCTATAGCATGATTCCTCCACGTAACTTTAACTTGTGGTATGACCTTTCTTGGCGTGGGACATGCTCCTTCCTATCCAAGATCTTGATAGTACCTCCTCCTAATACGTTAAGTCTTCTGACTATCTCGTCAGGTTTCTAACTCTATAACGTGGTTCGGGTCTTTCACATATTTCTTAAATACGGATATGTGAAACACATTATGAACACGAGACATACTCGGAGGTAACGCGAGTCTATAGGCTACATTTCCTACTCGGTCAAGAATTTGAAATGGACCAATAAATCGTGGATTGAGCTTTCCTCTCTTCCCAAATCTTGTAACTCCCTTCCATGGAGCAACTCTAAATAATGCATGATCCCCTATACTAAATTCCACGTCCTTTCGATGAAGATCCGCATAACTCTTTTGTCGATCTTGTGCCGCTTTTATATCGTTATCGAATCATTTGGATCTTTTCCGTAGTCATCAATACATCAACTCGGGTCCCAACAATGTTGTTTCATCCACTTCATCCCAACATATTGTAGAGAAGCGACACTTTCGTCCATATAATGCTTCAAATGGAGCCACACTATACTTGCTCGATAAGCTGTTGTTGTAGGAGAATTCCACCAATGGTAAATACTTATCCCAACCGCCTTGAAGTCTAGGACACGAGTCTTAATAGATCTTCAAGAGTTTGAATAGTTCTTTCGATTGTCCGTCTGTTTGAGGATGGTATGTAGAACTAAATCGCAAATCCTGTGCCCATAGCTTTTTGCAAGCTAACCCAAAATCTTGAAGTGAATCTTGGGTCACGATCCGAAACTATGGATACTGGGCATGCCATGCAACCTCACAATCTCATTCACGCATACATACTAGCAAGACGTTCAAGGAATAAGTCTCCGTGTCGGCAAGAAATGAGCAGACTTGGTTAATCTATCAACAATAACCCAAATAGCATTGATGCCTTGAGAAACCGTAGGAAGACCCGTAAATGAAATCCATGGTAATATGTTCCACTTCCATTTGAGAATCTCAAGTGGTTGCAGCGGACCCTTAGGTACTAGATGCTCCGCCTTTACACGTTGACAAGTTAAACACATCGAGATAAACTTTGCAATCTCTCTCTTCATATTGTTCCACCAAAATGTATGTCGAAGATCACGATACATTTTGGTACTTCGAGATGGATTGCAAATGGTGTATTGTGTGCCTCCATCATAATCTTGTACTTCAAATCGAGTCGTTAGGGACACAAAGTTCAGAGTGGACTCAAGTATTCCTTCTTCATCAATTCTCGCTTCGAATAGCTCCTTCTTGTACTTTCTTCTTTATACGCATCGGCCCGGTTAAGATTCGGTGGCTCGAGCAACCTTAACTTTTTCTATTAAAGTTGGCTCTATCGTATACTTGACATCATCGCACTCATTCCGCATATGATCTTCTACTCAACGCCATCCACTACCACGTTAAACTTTTCGGGATGGTATTGAATAGTGTGGTCGTAGTCTTTCAATAGCTTTCGAGCCAACGTCACGCCTCATGTTGAGTTCTTTTTGAAGTGAAGAAATATTTAAGGCTTTTATGTTCGAATATATCTCCACTTTCTCCCCATATAGATAGTGCCTCCATATCTTTAGCGCTGAAAACGATAGCGCTAACTCTAGATCATGAGTAGGATAATTCCTCTCATACTCTTTAAGTTGTCACGAGGCATAGGCTATGACTTTCCCACGTTGCATGAGAACACATCCTAACCCTTTGCTCGAAGCATCTTTGTGAGATAACAAATCCATCCCAACCGGATGGTATTGTTAGAAACAGTGCCAAAATAAGTCTCTTCTTAAGCTCTTGGAAACTCTTCTCGCATTCTTCGCTCCCAAGCGAATTTTGTATCCTTCCGAGTTAAATTTGGGTTAATGGAGTAGTGATTCGAGAAAACCCTTCCACAAATCTCCGATAATAACCACCTAGACCCGTAAAGCTACGTACTTTCTCCACCGACTTCGGTTGCTCCTAACTTTGTATTGCTTCAATCTTCGGCGGGTCCACGATACTCCATGTTTTGACACCGTGCCCAAGAAATGCTACTTCCTCGCCGTAACTCGCATTTCTTCAATTTGGCATATAGTTTATTTTCACGAAGCCTTTGGAGTACCGACTTCAAATGGTGCTCATGATCTTCACGACTTTTGGAATATATGAGGATGTCATCAATAAAGACAACAACAAACCGATCCAAATATTCCTTGAATACTCGGTTCATCATATCCATGAAAGCCATAGGAGCATTAGTTAGTCCAAAGACATGACTAAGAATTCATAATGCCCATACCGAAGATCTCGAAGGCGATCTTTGGAATATCCTCAATTCTAATCTTTGGTGATGATATCGAAGCGAAGATCGATTTTTGAAAAGAATTGTGCCCCTTGAATCGGGTCAAACAAGTCATCAATACGAGGTAGAGGATACATATTCTTGATGGTGACATGGTTCAATTCCCGATAGTCAATACAAAGTCGCATACTCCGTCTTTCTTCTTTTACGAATAAAGCAGAGCACCCCAAGGAGATGTACTGGGGACGAATGAAACCGATGTCCAACAATTCTGTAGTTGGACCTTTAACTCTCGAAGTTCAATAGAGCCATTCGATATGGGATTTTAGAAATGGGCTTTGTACCGGGTTCAAGATCAATAAAGAATTCAACTTCACGTTCTGGGGGTAGACCGGGAAGTTCTTCAGGAAATACGTCAGGAAAGTCAATAACAACAGGAATATTATTCAAATTTGACGTGTCTTTATTCAAATCCATAACATGGGCTAAGAAAGCTTGACATCCGTTTTTCAATAAACGAATAGCTTTATGATTAGATATGAGCGGTGATTGATTTTAATGGTTTAGTTGCTTGAATTGCATACAACAAAGGTTGGTTAGGAATATGAAAACTAACAACCTTACGAAAATAATCAATTTTGGCATGATGAGTAGTTAACCAATCAATCCCTAAAATCACATCAAAAACAAGTATCTTTAAAGAGATAAGGTCAACAGGTAAGGTGATGGTGCCAACTTGAATCAAACAAGATTTATAAACAATGGATGTGATGAAAGTTTCTCCTAACGGAGTTTCCACAGATAGGTCAAAGTCTAATTTCTAGGAGTTAAGTTTAAACGTTGAGCACATGCAGAGAGATAAATGAATGGGTATCAGGTATCAAGTAAGGTATAAACTTCGTAAGAATTTATAAATAGCTAACCGTGATCACCTCGTTTGGGTTCCTCGCATTTTGACCGATCCACAACAAAGCCTTCTTCCGGAATCGTTGACTTTGACTTTTTCGGGACGATCTTTTGAGTCACCGTCCCTCATTGAACTAGGTTTCGCTACCGCATAATCTCGAAGCGATATATCCTTCCTTTCCACAATTATAGCATACCTTGAATCTGTTGTGGATAGTTTGAATTTGATTGTCCCTCTTTCCGCATTTATAAAGATATAATGGGTGGTCGTTCTCTCCCTTAGAACCCGATTCTTGCTAAGACTTTGTCGTCTTCACATGTTCGTTGTTAAATCTTCTCTTTTTAAAATCTCCTCCTAACTCGCTTCTTCTATTATCATGGCCATGATTACCACCAGAGTGGTTACCATTTTTGTCCGTCTGTTTCTTTCTCCTTTGGTTATCATTATTACATTGATCGCTATCTCCGAGTACGATCCACGGTTATGGTCCCTCGGTTGAACATACTTTGCTATCTCGCTTCTAACAATTGAGCCATGTTAACAACATCTGAATAGAGAGAAAATTTATGAGAAATGAGATATTGTCGTATGTCGGGTTTCAAACCTCTCGAAACATCCGCGTCATCGTTCCTCATTCTCCACCAAATGAGGTGCTGAAACTGGATAACTCGCAAACTTTGCCTCGTCTTCGAGACACCGTCATGTTGTTTTGTTCTAATCGATGAACTCCACTTCTTTCATATGACGAACACTTTCGGGAAAGTATTTGTCATTAAATAGTTTCTAAAAACGTCTCCCAAGACATGCTTTGAGTGCAATTTGGATGGGTACGCTTCACGACTTCCACCGGTGAATGCATTTCGCCACACGGAACATAAAGGTGGCGAATGGAACCTTCTGCTTCTCCGTGCATCCCAAGACATCGAATATCTTGGTAATTTGCTTGACCCATGTTTCCGCCATGATCGGATCTAGCTTTCCCTTAATTTCGTGGTCCCAACTCTTTGAACTGAATCGCTTGTTTGTGACAACCCATGAATTACTATCATTTCCTCCTATATTTTGAACACGAGTCTCCTCAAATCGATTTTGCATGAACCGAAAAAGCTTCTAAACATCCCCTCGTTCATCATCTCGCTTTCGGTGGTGTTGTTCACGGGAGGAACATTGCCGACTGTCAGACGTTCTCCTCGTTGGTGAATACAAAGGCGTCTCCACGGTCTCATTTCCATTATTAATATTCTCGCAACGACATTCTCAAATCATCGTCATAAACAAGGGTTAATTAAGGAAATCAATATATCACATAATATCCCTATATCTTGACTAACTAACAAATAAGCTTAGGTAGGACACACTAGCGAAGGATTTACTCGCCTCTCCCTCCTAGTTCTATTCCCCGATCTACGCGGAGATCATATCCCTAAGCTCGATACCATACCACCGTGACGCCCCCAAAATAGGTATACATCACCCATTCTCGAGTTGTCAATACATGGTACGTAAACAACTACAACTTTATTATTACAACAAGAAACTGTGAGTTTGAATACAAATATTATCATCTAGAAAATATCTATACTCAAATAAATCCTCATCACATTTATTGATACATTATTTTACAAAATGGTGAGGACTACTAAACAACTCTCTCTAGAACTTTCATTTCCATACCCAGACTTCGTATTCATTATATTCTCGCCTCCACGAGAAGAAAAATGGAACAAAAAGGAAAAGGGTGAGCTCAACTAGCCCAAAGAAAGAATATTATGACTAAGATAATATACAACAAATTATCGTTAGTCTTCAATGAGGAAAAATCTAATAGAATACAATAGACAACAAATTTTAAATCAATATTCGCAATGAAATAATAATTCATTAGAAGAGTTAAGTAGAGAATGCAAACTACTATCTTCTATGTATGAATTTAAAAGTTCATCGTCTATCTTTTATCCCCTGTAACATCAATCAATATATATCGAATCAAATACTCATCTTTGCACTACTGCCAAAGATATTCATCGATTGGTCATGTTCATTTAAACACTGTTCATCTTTGCACTACTACCAAAGATATTCTTCAGAAATCATTCATCTTTGCACCACTGGGGCCAAAGATATTCCATAATATCATCATTTAAGATCAAGATGATTAAAATATTTTAAAAAAGCGAATCCGGTGAAACAAAATGACAAGGATTAAGGATTAAGGATTCAGTACTTTGTTTTATCCACGCCCAAAAATACCTCAAAAATAATTACGATTGGTGTAAAATTCAAGAATGATCAAAACATGGATACAATCAAAGCTAGTATCCGGAATAGATATTTTGGATGAAAAGAAAATTTTTCATTTTTCGATGAATAGTGCCAGTATTCGTGAATAGTGTCAGATACGTGAATAGTCAGTATCGTGAATAGTAACTCGACACCAAAAGTTCTAAATTTGATAAAACTTCAGATCAATATTTCAACATAATGATATTGAAGAAATAATATCATTCTGAAAAAAAAAATCCCTTACCTCGAAAAGACAAGACTTTAGTTAAAACACAGGATATAAGTTATGACTTGAACTTACAATCAGTATAGCAATACTCAAAGTATACTCAAAATACTCACAAGAATACGCTCGATAATATAGAGAGAGAAAACTTCACTTTCTGGTATGATTTTCAATTCTAACCTAAGCACCCTATTTATAGGAAATTGCTTAGAACACCAAAGTAGAAAATTTAATATAATAATATTATTATTATTTCTACAACTTCCTACGTACCAAGAATCTGAATTAAGCTATTAAAACACATGCAAGACCCACACTCAAATCACCAAAAACGTTTTTCATATTAAAAATATTTTAAACTTCCAAAAATCAATTATTTCGGAGCTTCAGAACTTCAATAATTCATAATAAATATCCCTTTTGCCAGAAAATTCGAATCTCACGAATTTTTATAGGAAATTCAATTCTCTACAACTTTTCAGAAGAAAGTTTTTCCAAATTCCAAAGAAAAATTGAATAGTAATCCACAAGCCAAGCGATTTTACAAGTTATAATCAAATTTCGGTCTAATAAATGGGGTCCAATTGAACATGTTTAACATGTTTTAAACATTTATTGCAACAAAAATACTCTTCCTCCTCGTATACTCATATATCCCACATTCGTTGTAAAAATATCACCATTATTATATTATTATATTATTAAAATATAATAATATATGAATTATTTTATCGAGGAAAAGATAAAATTTCAATTTTCAACAATTGTCACATTAAAAATTTTCTCCATCTATATCCACATAAAATCAATATTTTTCTTATCATATGAATCAATAATTAATTATTCACAAATAATATTACAGAATCACAATATTGTGACTTACGGTTCCGGGAAAGAGGGCTTTCCAATAAAGATTTCTCTCCTTCTTGTGGCGCGCAATTAGGTGACCAAACCTCTCCTTAGGCGTAACTTTCTAGACATTGCCAATAATGTTATCCAATAATATTATTGGATAATATGAATTATTGCTTCGATAATGGAAAATCTTGTGTAATGATAATTTATTGAAACAACAGTAATATAAAATATCAATGCAGCAATTATTGAATCAATAAAATACTGAACAGTAATTACTTTAACCATTATTAAGTAGTGCCTTCTTACGTAAGAATCAATAATTGGTGCAATACTGGTAAAGCTATGTGTTTTAACAATTTAGTATTTTAACAAGATAACTGTGAATAACTACTGTTGTTTTTTAAACAACTTATATTTGTCATTTTCTTCATCCAATCGCTTTTCCGTTATAGGGCCCACACATGGTTGCTTGGCAGTCGCATTGCGAATATTCCCCGAAAAGATTTGAATATTCCACGACCCAAACGAATATTCCCGACAACAATGAATATTTTATAACCACTTGCTTATTTTGAAATATTTGCGTATTTTACCTCTAACTATCCACATTAATCAAATCAACCCTTACTATTTCAAAATAATAAATAGAGAAAATTAAATTTCATTAATAATAAGTTGGGGTCTTACAGCTACAGTAATTGTTGCATAGTATCTCACGTTATTTGATTCAATTATTGTTGATATTTTATATATTATTAAATCAATAATTGAGATGACAGAGTTATTAATATTATTATTTGCAATATTAACGATTTCTAGAAGTTACGCCAAGGAGATGTTTGGTCACCTAATTCGCTACCAATAGGATAAATCCTTATTGGAAAGCCCCCTCTTTCCTGGGAACGACCTGGTCGATTAATATTGTGAATTATAATAATGATGATAAATGTTGTTAAATATATTGAGGTGTCTTTTTATGAAGTCGCGGAAGTTTATATATATATTTATTATATATATAAATTTTATTTTATTAGTATTATTAATGTAATAAAACAGAAAAAGCTTTTTATATAAAATAGAATACTTTTATAAAGTTATTTGTTTTATTAGACTATAATTAGAATATATTATATTTTATTATGCATAGTATTTTGCATAGTAAAATCTTTTATATAAAATGAATATTTTTATAAAGTTATTTGTTTTTATTAGACAATAATTAGAATATATTATATTTTATTATGCATAGTGTTTGTATAGTGTCTGCATAGTATTTTGCATAGTAAAATCTTTTTATATAAAACAGAATACTTTATAAATTTATACGTTTTATTAGATTATAAATAGAATATATTATATTTTATTTAAAAGATTTTGTTTTATTAGAATATTTTATTTATATTGCATAGTAAATCAATATGGACCGTCCGTTCAAAAGTAAATCAATCTGGACCGTTCATGAATTAGTTACTATTCAATCCATTCTCCTATAAATAGAAGCTCTTTCCTTCATTATTTCTTACTTAATTCCTTTGAAACTCTAGAGAGAGAAACTATAGAGAGAAAGAAGAAAAGTATTTTGCTACTTCACTACTCCTATATCCAGTTTCTTCTAAGGTAAGGGGTATTATTTCTTTCGTATTCATGAAGAGAACTTTTGTTATTCAATTCTTTATTATTACATTGGAATAACTTTTGTATCTGTGCTGCTACCCTATACTTGGTGAAATTCTTACATTATTCCATTCTTTATCATTATGTTGGAATAACTTCATACATGCCAAGCATCGCAAACATGGTGAAATTCTTCTGTTATTCCATTCTTTATTATTCTGTTGGAACATCCTGTCTGTGCGTTTACGCATGACCTGGTTCCGTTATTTATTATTCTGTTGGAATATCTTGTCGGTGCGTATTACGCCTGACTTGGTTCCATTACTTATTACTCTGTTAGAATAACCTGTCTGTGCGGTCTATCGCATGCATGATGATTTCTGTTGTTATTTCATTCTTTATTATTCTATTGGAATATCCATCTTATGCTTAATTTACCGACCGGTTCCGATTATTTATTATTCATTTGGAATAACTCCGTATGCGCTGCCTATCGCATGCACGGTGATTTCTTTTGTTATTCCATTCTTAATTATACTTAGTTGGTTACAGTTTTGACTTCTATACTCCATGAAATTAGTGGAATATCCTTGATATTTGCGCTTCATCCAGTATCTTTTCATGGAAATATTCTTCTAAGCATTCTTGAATTTTACTCTACAAAGAAGTATCATGTTGACAATTTGGACGTTATTAGTTCCTGAATAAATTAATTCTTGAACTTGTTTTATTGAATTTTTATATCATTGTCATCATCTTCATATTTATATTATATATGTTGAAAGTCATCTGTGGCCTGTAGTGCATAGATGGACTTGGTATGATTATGACCGAGGATTAATCGGTATAATCATGGTAGTAATGTTACAAATGATGTGGTAAAAGTCCTCATTGACCCGTGTAGTGCATTGATGGGACAGTTGTTGGCATGATCATGACCATTGATAAATACACGAATATCCTTGGCCCGTAGTGCATGGATAATTTGTGGTTGTGATATCTGAAATGAATATCCTGGCCAGTAGTCTGAGGATGATGTGGATTATTTATTAAGCTGGGTCCCAACGATAAAAGTGATGAAGAACCTTTTAAATCATAAAAGATAGTAGATTTTATTCTCTACTTGACTCTTTTAATGGATTACTTGTTCATTGTAGTTAAACTTGATGTTTGTTATATTGTATCGGTTTAACCTTTGTTGAAGGCTAACGATAATTTATTACGCATTATCTTAGTCATAATATTTCTTCTTGGGCTAGTTGAGCTCACCCTTTCTTTCCTTTGTTCTCTTCAGAAATGAGAGCGTAAGCGGGACTAGCCGGAGAATGGAGTAGCGGTCCAGATGATAGCATTAGTAGTCCTCACTATTCTGTTAAATAGTGTGACAACAAATGTAATGAGGACTCCATTGAGTGTGGATATTGTCTAGATGACAATATTTTTATTAAAACTCTTAGATTATGTTATGTTGTATTTTATATGACTGTTGTATAATTAAGTTGTATTTGTATTCTGTATCATGTATTTGGCGACTCAGAATAAGTGATGTATACCTATTTTGGGAGCGTCACAATAATCACTATATAAAATAAATTAAAAAATAATTTAATTTAAAAAATAACTCGTGCTTAACTTACCATTGTTGTGACGCCCCCAAAATAGGTCCATTCCATCCAACCCATTCTGAGTCGCCAAATACATGGTACAGAAATAACTACAACTTTATTAATACATTTGTCGTGCAAAATACGACAACATATATACTGTGAGTTTGAATACAGATATTGCCATCTAGACAATATCCACACACAAATAAATTCCCCATCATAATTATTGATACATTATTTTACAAAATGGTGAGGACTACTAAACAACTTTCTCTATAACCATCATTCCATACCCCGACTGTACTTTCATTTACATTCTCGCCTCCCGAGAAGAAAATGGAACAAAAAGGAAAAGGGTGAGCTCAACTAGCCCGGTAAAAAATATTATGACTAATATAATATACAACAAATTATCGTTAGTCTCCAACAGGAAAAATCTAATAGAATACAATAGACAACGGTTTTAAACCAACAACCTTGCGGTGAAACAACAATTCATTAGAAGAGTTAAGTAGAGAATGCAAACTACTATCTTCTATATATGAATTTAAAAGTTCATCGTCGATATTTTATCCTGTAACATCAATCAATATATATATCTCGAATCAAATATTCATCTTTTACTATCTGCCAAAGATATTCATCGATTAAGTCATGTTCATCTAAACACCTGTTCATCTTTGCACTACGGGCCAAAGATATTAATCAGTCGGTCATGTTCATCTCAACACCTGTTCATCTTTGCACTACGGGCCAAAGATATTCATCAAGAAATCATTCATCTTTGCACTCTGGGCCAAAGATATTGGTAATATCATCATTTAGGGTGAGGATGATGAAAGATATTTTAAAGGAAGCGAATCGGTGAAACAAAAGAACAATTATTAAGGATTCATATTTTAAACAATCCAAGTTCAAAAATACTTCATAAGTAATCAGAGTGGAGTAAAATTCAAGAATGATCAAAACATGGATACAATCAAAGCTAGTATCCGAATAGATATTTTGGACGAAAAGAAGAAATTTCATTTTTGGTGAATATAGTATTATTCGTGAATAGTGTCGTATACGTGAATAATGCAGAGTATATCGTGAATAGTAACTCGACACCAAAAGATAGAAATTTCACAAAAAAAACATCTTCACGCTTCGTGAATAGTACTCGTGAATAGTAACTCATGAATAGTAACTCATGAATAAGAACTCGTGAATAGTAACTCATGAATAGTAACTTTCGTGAATAGTAACTCATGAATAGTAAACCCGACATGAAAAAGTTCCAAATTTGATAAAAGTTTCAACTAATATTTCAAAGATAATGATATTGATGAAATAATATCATTTGAGAAGAAAATAACATCCCTTACCTCGAAAAGACAAGACTTTAGTTGAAACACCAGGATATAAAGCTATGACTTGAACTTGCGTATATAGCAATACTCAAAGTATACTCAAAATACTCACAAGAATACGCTCGATAATATAGAGAGAAAACTTCATTTTCTGGTGTGATTTTCAATTCTAACCTAAGCACCCTATTTATAGGAAATTGCTTAAAACACCAAAATAGAAAATTTAATAAATTAATATTATTTATTTTCCACATCTTCCTACGCATCCATGAATCTGAACTCAGCCATCCTAACACATGTTAAATATGCCCTCAACATATAAAAAATGTTTTTGTTAATATAAATATTTAAAACTTTCAAAAATCAATTATTTTGGAACTCTGAAACTTCAATAATTCATAATAAATAGTCCTTTTATCAGAAAATTTGAATCTCGCAACTTTTTATAGGAAATTCAATTCTCTACAACTTTGCAGAAGAAAGTTTTTCCAAATTCCAAATAGAAATTGACCGAAATCCACAAACGGACAATTTTACAGTCTATAATTAATTTTCGGTCAAGAAATGGGTCCACCAACACACAAAACATGTGTTAAACATTTAATGCCACAAAAATACTCTTCCTACTCATATACTCATATATCCCACATTCATTATAAAAATATCACCGTTAATATATTATTAAATTAATATATTTAAATGAATTATTTTATTAGAAAAATATAAAATATTAATTTTCAACAATTGTCACATTAAAAATTTTCTCCTTCTATATCCACATAAAATCAATATTTTCCTTATTATATAAATTAATAATTAATTATTCACAAATAATATTACGAGAATCACAATATCGACAACTGTGCGGGTTCCGGAAAGAGGGGCTTTCAATAAGAATTTCTCCTTCTTGGCGCAATTAGGTGACCAAACCTCTCCTTGATGTAACTTTCTAGACATTGCCAATAATGTTATCTAATAATATTATTCAGATAATATGAATTATTGCTTCGATAATGGAAAAAATAATGTAATGACAATTTATTGAAACAAGTAATATAAAATATTAATGCAAAGAATTATTGAATCAATAAAATAAAATCTTGAGCATTAATTATCGTAACAATTATTGAGTAGTGCCTTCTACGTAAGAATCAATAATTGGTGCAATAACCGAGTGTCTTCTTGTTCAACAACGCGTATTAGTGTGTTTTAAACCACGGGTATTCCAACAGTATTAAGCTGTAAATAACTACTGCCATTATTTATAAATAACTTATATTTGTCGTTTTCTTCATCCAATCGCTTTCCGTTATGGGGCCCATAAAGACCTGCTAGCAATCATGCGAATATTCCAAACAATACGAATATTCCACGACCAAACGAATATTCCCAAACAATAATGAATATTTTATAACCACTTGCTTACCGAAATATTTACGTATTTTACCCATAACTATCCACATTAATCAAATCAACCCTTACTATTTCAAAATAATAAATAGAGGAAAATAAATTTCATTTATTAATAATTTGGGGTCTTACAACCTCCCCTCCTTATGAAATTTCGTCCTCGAAATTGACGACGATACATTGCGGTGTTTGAAAAGATGAGAATACCTCGCTTTCATTTTCGTTTCCAACTCCCAGGTCATTTCCTCAATAGCATGGTTTCTCCACAAAACTTTAACTTGTGGTATAACCTCGGTACATAGGACATGTTCTTTCCTCTACAAGATCTTGACAGGTACCTCCTCGTATGTTAAGTCTTCGGCTATCTCGTCCGGTTATAACTTCAATAGCGTGGTTGGGTCGTCCACATATTTACGTAACATCGATACTTGAAAAAGCGTTATGAACACAGCGTCATACTTGGCGGTAAAAGCGAGTCTATAGGCCACGATTCCTATTCGATCGAGAATTTCAAATGGATTAATAAATCGAAGGTTTGAGCTTTCCTCACCTCACCGATTCTCGCTTTTGAAATAACAACTTCTTGACCTCCTTCTTCAAATTCATCACTCCGATTGTGTAGCTTGAGCGACTTTAACTTTATCGATTAAAGTCGATTATACTCGTATATCATCACGTGGGTAACTAGAGTTTTCATCTCCATCTCTATTATTTGTAAATTATTCGAAATGAGTCTTTGACAATATCGTACTCGTACTTGTATACGATCTTCTACTCAACACGTCAGCTACCACGTTCGCTTTTCCAAGATGGCATGGTCAGAACATGTGCTGAAATGAGTCTCCTCTTGAGTTCTTCGAAGCTCTTACCACATTCCTTGCTCCATTCAAATTTTGTATCTCTACGAGTCAGCTGCGTTAATGGAATAGCGATTCGAGAATATCCTTCAACGAATCTCCGGTAATAACCAATTAAGCCTAGAAAGCTACGTATTTCGATTACCGACTTAGGTTGTTCTCAACTGTGACTCATATCCCAACCTTGGATAGCACGTTACAATGACACCTATCGGTTTACTATCGCGACGAATATGGTGTCCCCTACGGAGAATGCGGCGGTGCATTCCACAAAGGAAGTCACCGGATAAAGGCTCAGTACCAAATTTATAGTTGAATTTTAACTCCACGAAGTTCAATAGAGCCATTCGATATGAGATTTTAGAAATGAGTTTTTGTCTGCAGGGTTCAAAGTCGATACAAAATTTAATATCGACCTTTGGGAGTAAACCAAGAAATTCTTCAGAAATACGTCAGGAAAAATCAATAACAAACAGAATATTATTCAAATCGGCGTGTTTTATTCAAATCCATAACATGGACTAAGAAAACTTGGCATCCGTAATAAACGAATGACTTCATGGCTTGATATGAAAATGTTTGACTATAATGGTTTGATTGCTTGAATTGAATATCGAGTTGCTTAGGAATATGAAAACTAACAACCTTACGAAAGAAATCAATTTAGACATAATGAGTAGTTAACCTTAAAATCACATCAAAAGCAAATATCTCTATAGAAATAAGGTTAACAGGTAATGTGATAGTGCCAACCTGAATCAAGCAAGATTTCTAAACAACGGATGTAATGAAAGTTTCTTCTAACGGAGTCTCCATAAATAAGTCAAAGTCTAATTTCTCCGTAGTTAAGTTCAAACGTTGAGCGCAAGCAAGAGAGATAAAAGAATGGGTAGAACCGGTATCTAGTAAGGTATAAACTTCGCAAGAATTTATAATTAACTAACCTAACTTCGTTCGGGTTCCTCGCATTTTGACCGGTCACGACAAACGCTCTTCCGAGAGATTGACTTTGACTTTTCTGGGACATCCTTTTGAGTCACCATTCCCATTGGACTAGGTTTCGATATCGTATAATCTCGGCGATATGTCCTTCTTTTCCACAATTATAGCATACCTTAAGCTGTTGTGGGCGGTTTGGTGATATGTCCCTCTTTCCGCATTTGTAACATCTGACCCGGTGGTCTTTCTCTCCCTTGGAACCGATTCTTCTTTGGTCGACGCGTCTTCACATGGTCGTTGTTGAATCTCCTCTTTTAAAATCTCCTCCCGACTCGCTTCTTCTATTTTCATGGCCACGATTACCACCGGAGTGGTTACCGCTTTGTCAGTATTCTTCTTTCTCCATTGGTTATCGTTATTTACGATCGCCATATCTTGGTATGATCCACGGTTATGGTCCCTCGGTTGAGCGTACTCGTTATCTCGCTCTAACAACCGAGAGCCATTGACAACATCCGAATAGAGAGAAAATTTTTGAGAAATGAGATCTTGGCGTATGCCGGGTTTCAAACCTCTAAGAAACATCCGCGTCATCATCGTTCCTCATTCTCCACCAAATGAGGTGCAAACTGGATAACTCCATGAACTTCGCCTCGTCTTTGGGACATCGTCATGTTATTTCGCTCCAGCCTAATAAACTCCACTTCCTTCATATGACGAATACTTTCGTGGAAGTATTTGTCATTGAGCTATTCAAACGTCTCCCATGACATCTTTGAGTGCTGTTGGATGGGTACGCTTTACTGATTCCCACCGATGTCTGCCTCGTACGGAACATAAAAGTAGCGAATGGAACTTTCTGTTCCTCCGTGCATCCCAAAACATCGAATATCTTGGTAATTTGTTTGACCCACGTCTCGCCTTTAATCGGATCCGGCTTTCCCCGAATTCGGTGGTCCCAACTCTTGAAGCGCTTGCATTTGTGACCACCGTGAATTGCTATCATTTCCTCCTCAGTATTTTGAACACGAGTCTCCTCGTCGATTTTGCATGAATCGCAAAAACTTCTAAACATCCCCTCGTTCATCATCGCGCCGATCGGTGGTGTTGTTCACGGGAGGTACATTGCCCGACTGTTGACGTTCTCCTCGTTGGTAAAAATCTGAGGCATCTCCACGATCTCATTTACTCACCTATTATTATTCTCGATTCGACATTCTCAAATCTCGTCATAAAATTAGGGTTAATTAAGGAAATCAATATATCACATAATATCCCTATATACTAACCAACTAACAAATAAGCTTAGGTAGAGACACACTAGCGAAGGATTTACTCGTCTCTCCCTCCTAGTTCTATTCCCCGATCTCCGCGCGGAGATCATATCCTAAGCTCGATACCAAATTGTGGCGCCCCAAAATAGGTCCATTCCATCCAACCCATTCTGAGTCGCCAAATACATGGTACAGAAATAACTACAACTTTATTAATACATTTGTCGTGCAAAATACGACAACATATATACTGTGAGTTTGAATACAGATATTGTCATCTAGACAATATCCACACACAAATAAATCCCCATCATAATTATTGATACATTATTTTACAAAAATGGTGAGGACTACTAAACAACTTTCTCTATAACCATCATTCCATACCCCGACTCGTACTCGCTACATTCTCGCCTCCTGAGAAGAAAAATGGAACAAAAAGGAAAAGGGTGAGCTCAACTAGCCCAGTAAAAAATATTATGACTAATATAATATACAACAAATTATCGTTAGTCTCCAACAGGAAAAATCTAATAGAATACAATAGACAAACCGGTTTTAAACCAACAAGCTGCAATGAAACAACAATTCATTAGAAGAGTTAAGTAGAGAATGCAAACTACTATCTTCTATATATGAATTTAAAAGTTCATCGTCGATATTTTATCCTGTAACATCAATCATATATATATATACGGAATCAAATATTCATCTTTGCACTACTGAGGCCAAAGATATTCATCGATTAGTCATGTTCATCTAAACACTGTTCATCTTTGCACTACGGGCCAAAGATATTAATCGATCGGTCGTGTTCATCTCAACACTGTTCATCTTTGCACTACGGGCCAAAGATATTCATCAAGAAATCATTCATCTTTGCACTATGGGCCAAAGATATTGATAATATCATCATTTAGACCGAGGATGATGAAAGATATTTTAAAAGGAAGCGAATCCGGTGAAACAAAAGAACAATTATTAAGGATTCATATTTTAAACAATCCAAGTTCAAAAATACTTCATAAGTAATCGAGTGGAGTAAAATTCAAGAATGATCAAAACATGGATACAATCAAAGCTAGTATCCGAATAGATATTTTAGACGAAAAGAAGAAATTTCATTTTTAGAATTGAATAAAGTCAGTATTCGTGAATAAGTGTCGATATCGTGAATAATCAAGTATCGTGAATAAGTAACTCGACACCAAAAGATAGAAATTTCACAAAAAAAATAACTTCATAACCGTGAATAGTACTCGTGAATAGTAACTCGTGAATAGTAACTCATGAATAAGTAACTCGTGAATAGTAACTCATGAATAGTAATCGTGAATAAGTAACTCATGAATAGTAACCCAGACATGAAAAAGTTCTAAATTTGATAAAAGTTCCAACCAATATTTCAAAGATAATGATATTGAAGAAATAATATCATTTGAGAAGAAAATAACATCCCTTACCTCGAAAAGACAAGATCTTACAGTTGAAAACAGGATATAAGCTATGACTTGAACTTGCACCGTATAAGCAATACTCAAAGTATACTCAAAATACTCACAAGAAATATACCGATAATATAGAGAGAAAACTTGATTTACGGTGTGATTTTCAATTCTAACCTAAGCACCCTATTTATAGGAAATTGCTTAGAACACCAAAATAGAAAATTTAATAAATTAATATTATTTATTTTCCACATCTTCCTACGCATCCATGAATCTGAACTCAGCCATCCTAACACATGTTAAATATGCCCTCAACATATAAAAAACGTTTTTGTTAATATAAATATTTAAAACTTTCAAAAATCAATTATTTTGGAACTCTGAAACTTCAATAATTCATAATAAATAGTCCTTTTATCAGAAAATTCGAATCTCGCAACTTTTTATAGGAAATTCAATTCTCTACAACTTTTCAGAAGAAAGTTTTTCCAAATTCCAAATAGAAATTGACCGAAATCCACAAACGAACAATTTTACAGTCTATAATCAATTTTCGGTCAAGAAATGGGTCCACCAACACACAAAACATGTGTTAAACATTTAATGCCACAAAAATACTCTTTCTACTCATATACTCATATATCCCACATTCATTATAAAAATATCACCGTTAATATATTATTAAAATAATATATTTAAATGAATTATTTTATCAGAAAAAGATAAAATATTAATTTTCAACAATTGTCACATTAAAAATTTTCTCCATCTATATCCACATAAAATTAATATTTTTCTTATCATATAAATCAATAATTAATTATTCACAAATAATATTACAGAATCACAATATTGACAACCAGTAGTTCAGAAAGAGGGCTTTCAATAAGAATTTCTCCTTCTTGGTATGCAATTAGGTGACCAAACCTCTCCTGTATGCAGAACTTTCAGACATTGCCAATAATGTTATCTAATAATATTATTGAGATAATATGAATTATTGCTTCGATAATGGAAAATCCGTGTAATGACAATTTATTGAAACAACAAGTAATATAAAATATTAATGCAAACAATTATTGAATCAATAAAATAAAATCTTTGAGCAGTAATTATCGTAACAATTATTGAGTAGTGGCTTTCACGTAAGAATCAATAATTGGTGCGTCTGAGTGCTCTTGTTCAACAACGCGTATTAGTGTGTTTTAACCAAGGGTATTCCAACAATATTAATCGGTAATAACTACGCCATTATTTATAAACAACTTATATTTGTCGTTTCTTCATCCAATCGCTCAGTTATGAGCCCACAAAAGATCGCTAGCGTCGCATGCGAATATTAAAACAATACGAATATTCCCACCAAACGAATATTAAAACAATAATGAATATTTTATAACCACTTCGCTTATTGAAATATTTGCGTATTTTACCCATAACTATCCACATTAATCAAATCAACCCTTCTTATTTCAAAATAATAAATAGAAGAAAATAAATTTCATTTATTAATAATTTGAGGTCTTACAATTGTTGCTTCGTCATATCGACCTATTAATTGTGAATTTATAGAGAGATTAATCAATCAATAAGCTGCTACATACTAATCTATTTTAACTTGAGATTCAATGATATGCACCTTTATCATTAAAATGAATGATCTCATCATTCGCCATGCATCCCACCGCGCATAATGGGGTCGCAATGCCTCACATCTTGCTAAATGCCAACTCCCCCTCTCTCCAACTGATCATAATCAAGAACAAAAACAAGTGGTCCTTAATTTTGACCTGAACCACATTTTATATCACTTACTTTTTATTGTTGTCCCCTTCTTGCCCTAGAGATGCAAATTCTCATTGAACCAAAAAAAAATAAAAACAAAAAAAGAGCAACTTCTTTCAACATGTGCATGCCACCCGAGCCAGCAAGAAAACAATAGTTAGAGGGGAGGCAAGGCGAAGTGTGATCTACGACCACCCTTCTACCCACTATCAGTCGTGACACGCGTACGTATTGTATTATTTTTTTTGCTAAACTCACTTCGACACAGAGACGGGAGTAATTTTGAGCCAATCACACAGACAATTGTTATTGTTATAAGCTGTAATACCAATTTATATCATACTTTAAATATCTGACGTGATACTTTATAATATCACGTTACGTGTATATATATTTTAATATTTATTTTTCTCTCTTTCTTTCTTTCAGAGGTATTCGCTGCGAAAACTTTAGTTAGTTTCCTTATTCCGGAAAGAGGACCACACCATCAGAGAGAAAGTGACCTAGCTTGTTTCACTCATCTATTTATATGTTACTAACAAGACAGCGAAATTGATGATTGTTATTGTCAACTTTATACTACTACCAGCACTCATGCACGGCACAATTTTCTTTACGCCCCATGTGAAACTAGTAGTCCTAGTTTTAATCAAATTCTTGGACCGACCTGTACTATATTACTAGCTAGCTCATCACTTCCAAACCCCAATTAAAACCCTAGCTAGCTACTACCATTTGATTATATTAAGATTACATTGTCTAAACATGTCATAATCACAATTATTAGCCTTAAATTTAACTACATTTGTATTGGCACACCTTTTGCTAAATAGGGAAAAAAAAAGGATTACTGTACTTAGTTGTAATTAATTATAGAAAGTCATACTTTTTTTCAAAGTGAATTTTGTTGAATGTCCCAAGTCCCTCCAAAACCAAGTGGGGCACAACAAGTGCTTATAAGTTTCTTTCACATCAATCATTAAGTTAATTAACAGTACTTGCAAAAAAGTTGAAAATACTAAGTTCCTACTTAATTTTTGAAAGGATTGACATAAATAATAAACATATAGATAAATGACAGGCAATCCTTTAGTGTTTAGCTGCATCAGCTTAGTAGGTGCTGCAGGTGTTAAGCTTTAATAATATTAATCTTGTCATATATATTCCTGTCCAATATTAATTATTAGCTTTTTTTTCCGATGCATTGTATATTATATATCTATGATTTTGGAGTAATACGGTTGTGTATTAAGGTGGGGTAATGTATCTTTCACTTCTATAATACCCCATATATATGTCCATCTGTATTTTCAACTTCATGTTAAAGATTGATCACCCAAAATACATAACATAACTATTACTCTCTCACTCCCGTAATTAATTTACTGTCTAATTTGATTTTTTAGTTATATATCTTGATTATTCCTGTAATCAAAATTTATATTATTTTCTCATAAATATAGCCAAAAGAAACTATATCCAATTTTCAAAGGTTTGAAAATTTAAATAAATATGCTTAATTTTTAATTCTAAACTTGGTTAATTTAATCAAAAAATCAAAATAAGCCAAATTTTTAGGGACAAAAGGAGTAATTATTTTGAAATAGAGAGTAAAATATTGAAAATTGATATTTTCATATTAAAATATAATATTTTTACATTATTTCTCTCATGTACATTTATGTGAAAAAATTTATATAAAATTAATAATATTTTTCACGTTGAAATATAATCTTTTTAAAGTGTAATATGATACAAGTTGAGTGGGAGATTAGTTAAAGTAACCTACGACTAAAACTTATTGTTGTACTATCTTATTAAAAAATAATATGATGTGGTAATCACATGCAATCAGATTTACATTTTATATATGCCTGGTAGCGCCGTTGTCATTGCATGGGTCTACCGTGTGTAGCCCGCAATCTTTTTAATTTTTAATTAAGTTAGTTCCACAAAAAGCTTATTTGTAGTGTGCCCTGCCTGGCCCTGCAGGCTGCTGCCCAGCCCTAGCTTATTATTATATAACTATGAATGGAACCTAATTGCCAAGAACAATGAATAGTTTTCCAAATACGATGATAATATTAACAATTTGTTGCGCTAAACATTGGAAACAAGCATAGATTATGGCCATGTGCAAATAACCCAAACAAACAATAAAGAAATGGGCTACACTAACTAAGCATATCATGCACATAAAAACTAGTAGCAATTATCCGTACGTGGCTCAAAGCACCACGGTTACATATATATTTGATTGTGAATTGCAAATTTTTATTTATTTATTTATTTATAAGAAAATGAGTAAGAATCGTTGATAAAATTCAACAATATTATCATTGGTAATAACTTAGGGTTTTGAACGTTTTTTCTTGATCTGTAACATTCATTCATGATCGACCTCTTTAACTGTGTCTCGATCGAAACACAAATCAACTCCCAATTAAAAGAATGATTACGTACTATCTCTTTATTCTCTCTCGACATGCTACACACTACGGTCTCTCCGAACTAAGAATTTATTTGTTTTTGATTTTATATAAGGAAACTTTTTTAACTCGAAAAGTCAAGTGAAAAAGAGAAGTGATTAGAAATTAAACAGGATGGAAAAAGTCTTCAAAGTTTGGTGATTATTTTTAATTTCTTTGGGAGGGTGGGTCCTACATGGGCGGCACATCACTGATCCAACGGTGGAACTTAGCTGACTTTAGCAAACCTAACTTTGGAAACATTTGAAAGGGATTTATATGGAGGATCTGTTTCTATTCCCATGATTCTTCCTGACATTCAACCCCATAAACACAACCCTTTAAACTCATTTCCTCTATCTCAATCATTTCTCAAATTAAGCATCGAGTAAAATAAAGTGATTTGGACTAATTAGTCTCTACAAACTAAGTACTCCATCCATAATTACTTCAATTTGCTTTTTCACCGTTCCCTAAAGGCGGAGTTTTTTTTGGGGCGGATTTATAATCTGTTCCTAGGGTGGATTTATAACTGACAATATTTATACTCAAATAAATCCTCATCACATTTATTGATACATTCCTAGAAAAATGGAACAACAAAGGAAAAGGGTGAAATTCTCTAATGGTGGCCGATAAAAGAATGTTATGGGCGGATTTTTGGATGAAATCTACTATAATCTATGAATTTAATAAATCCATCATCGAAATTTAGTGAGGTAAATAGCAAAAATTTTAATAAATTGTACACCGTTTGTTTAAAAAAATTTATAGTAGTAGTAGATTAAGTTTTTTTTTTGCCCCTATAAGTTTAAGTTTTTTATAAATTTGAATAGTAACTCGAGGCATGAAAAAGTTCCAAATTTGATAAAAGTTCCAACCAATATTTCCTTTAAATTTATTAAATTTTATTTACCGAATTTTCCACCCAAAACATTTCCGAATCCTATTAATCTCTTGCTTTGCTCATCTCACTATACTTATAGAAAAAAAAATTGAGCATAGACATTGCCTCATTTGCCTCCACGTAGATCCGATTTGATTTTAATTGCACGATAAAACACCTCAACATTAATTCCTTCATTAATAACATAAATAAATCCATCATTTTATTCATATAAAATAAATATTTCCTTATTATATATATATATATATATATATAGGGATAAATCAACGAAGAACTCACTGTAATAATTTTGATACGTAAGGATCAATAATTCAACAATATTAGGGATGAAATCAAGTTATTTTTAACCAACTTATACGTTTTTCCTCATCCAATCACTTTGATTGTACGCATTTAATATTCCCGATGTATTTAATATTCCACGACCAAACGAATATTCCCGACAAAATGAATATTTTATAACCACTTGCTTATTTTGAAATATTTGCGTATTTAACCCCTTTACTATCCACATTAATCAAATCAACCCTTACTATTTCAAGATAATAAATAAAGGAAATTCCTTTTATTTAAAAAAATTTGGGGAGATTAAGTTTTTTTTTGCCTATAAGTTTAAGTTTTTATAAATTTGCTCCTTTAAATTTATTAAATTTTTTTTTGCTCATCTCACTATACTTATAAAAAAATTGAGATGTAGACATTGCCTCATTTGCCTCCACGTAGATCCGCCAATGTTTTGCACCAACTTTCTTTATATATATATATATATATATATTGGATAAATCAACTTTTGATACTGAAAAAGACTTACAATTTGGTACCGAAGTGAAAAAGTTACAAATGGTGATTGTATCGAAAAATGTTACACTTCGTTAAACATTAGGGACACGACTTACAATTTGGTACCGAATTGAAAAAGTTCAAATGGTGATTGTACTCGAAAAATGTTGCAATCTGGTGCTTGTACTTTCCAATTTTTAAATAATCGTTAAAATTGATCCAGCGGGAGAGACAAACATACAGAGAGAGAAGCGAAGTCGACGCGAAGAAGATCCTCGATGTTTTGTTCCATCTTTCCTTGCCTCCCACATTTGCACCATTGCTCCACAGTGGCACCAACTTGGGAACTCTGGTGTAATCCATTTATTTTTATTGAATGAACTATAATCTTCTTCCCCGATTTTATTTACGATTCCACTCCAAGACGAGCTCATCCTTTCAATTAAGCACTGAAAATCCTTTAATAAATATATGAAAACCAGTAATCAATGGAGAATCGAGACAAAAAGAATCAGAGAAGAAGAAGGACAGAAGAGAACCCTAATTTTCAAACAGAATAAAGATGAAACCCTACTGTGTTAACGGAGTGTAACATTTTTCAAGTACAATAATCAGTTTGTAATTTTTTTCACTTCAGGTACCAAATTGTAAGTTGTATCCCTAATGTTTAACGGAGTGTAACATTTTTTGAGTACAATCACCAGTCTGTAACTTTTTTTGTGACTCCCCAAAATAGGTATACATCACCCATCTTGGGTCGCCAGAAAATACACTACTGATAACTTCATTTATACAACTGTCGCAAAAATACAAAATCTGACTGTGTATATCTTGTGAGTTTTAATACAAATGTATGTAACTCTCATGGTGCCTCGACCACAACCTTACAATGGTACGTTACATAAAAGTACAGTCAAAAACTGTTTTAGAAATTAAAATCTTTGAGAAGTGCTCAAGGAAACCTTCACACATAGGAGGCCATGAATCTAAGTTATGATAGATATCATATATCCATAGAATTATCCTTGGTTGACCCAATAGACCCCAAAGAAAAACGAGAAGATTACTATCACGTTTCTTACAATGGTGAGTCTTCTCTTGACGTATAACTATCTCCACTGTCTCCAAGTGAAAATTATATTTCAAATAAACTCCAAGATCATATAGGTGGTGCTCGTAGATATACTCAGCAAGTGGATGTGCACAACCCTGTCTTATGATAACATAAGGTTGTATGTCATTAGACATCTTATATGATAGTGGCAAAACACCCTTCCAAAGTTAGGTTCACCTTACCCTATTCGGTTCACCAAAATTAAATATCAAATGACGTATACAATACAACACACTTATCTAAAGTTCTCAATAAAATTATTTCCATACTATTTAGGGAGAACCTCAATGTACTATAAACCAGATTCTATTCCCTGTTATCCCATTGACGACTAAGCAACACTTTTATTACCTGAGAGGAATTGTGAAGCAAAAAGGGTGAGCACAACTAGCCCAGTAAAGAATATCATAACTAAAGATAATTAAATTATCAATAGCTTCTATCAATAATAAATCAGAGATTTAAAATATATGATAAATGATAAAACTTTTCAACCATAGTTGCAAGGTGAACGAAAGCAATCCATTAAAGAGTCAAATAGACCATCGTGTCTATTATCTTCTATGTTAAAAGTCCACCAATAATGTTTTATCCTCGTAACATCAATCAACAATTCCTCGTCCACAATCATATGAATAAACTCATAATCATAATTGTGATTCGAATTCCTTTTCGCACCTGTGATCTAAGATAATTTTCATCACCTATCTTCACCGAAACATCAAAAATCATGGTCATACCAAATCACAATCCCTGCTCATAATCATACTAATAAATTCATCTTTGCACTACGACCAAAGATATTCATTAACAATTCATCTTTGCACTACAGGCCAAAGACATACAACTGTATTTTAGAAGAGTCAAGTAGAGCGTGATATCTACTATCTTCTACGAATTTAAAAGTTTATTATCAATCTTTTATCACTGAGACTCAGCTTAATAAATAATCCACATCATCGAATCACCCCTGCACTACGGCCAAGGATATTCATTAATATCACATCCAGGAATTATCCATGCACTACGGTCAAGGATATTCATTATTATCACATCCATGAATTAATATTTCATTGCTGAGACTCAGCTCAATAATTAATCCATATCATCAATTCATCCCTGCACTATAGGCCAAGAATATTCTTTTAGTATCACGACCACGAATTATCCATGCACTACGGGCCAAAGATAATCGTATTTTCATCAACAATCCTGATCATGCCATAAAACAATTCATCTTTGCACCCTTAGCCGAAGAGAATCCATAGTCATAATCATACCAAAAACTGTCCATCAATGCACTACGGCCAATGAGGACTTTTTCCACATCATTTGTAACATTACAGTCATGATTATACCGAATAATCTCTGGTCATAATCATACCAAGTCCATCTATGCACTACAGGCCACAGATGACTTTCAACATAATATATACATGAGGATGATGACAATGATTTAAGTATTAATCAAACGAAAATAAGGATAAATATTAAAGACTTTAAATTTATCCAAATATTATCAACCACTCATAATCTAATATTATTAATATCATAACAATATTTTAATCACTTCTTAAACTTATAAACAATTTATTTCAATTGTTTACACTTTACCAAATAATGCATTTAATCATTCAAGAATGCCATACTTATAAGATTTCATCACCAATGATCAAATCTCTCATCAAAAATCTGCATATACCCTATATAGGATTTCCAAGCCATAAAATCCTATTTTCCAACTTTGTTACTTCACATAACATATTTAACTCATTTACTCATAACTAGATCATTTTCATGAAAAATACCAAATTAGTCCCAAAAATATTTTTTTCCTGGGATTTAGCAGAATATAGTCCCATATTGAACATATATTTTTCTCCGAATTTTTAAAATTCATTTACTATTTTTCAAAAATCAATTTCTAATTAATTCCTTAAGAAATTAGCTACCTCAAGTTTAACTCCAGAAATTCCCAAATCTTGGCAGGATCTTACACATGTTAACGTGAGCTTCGGTTTAAATTTCATGGTCATCGGAGTTATAGAACTCTCGGTTATAACGCTTTTTAAATCGGAAAAACCTAAATATTGAAATGATCATAACTTGCTCATTTTAAGTCGGAATGAGCTCATTTTTGGACAGGAGGTACTTTATACCATATAATTTCATGTCCCAAAAGGTCGGAATTTTTCTCACAAATTAAGTGGCCGAAAATGCCCTTTTAAAATTTCTGGCAGTATCTATTTTCCCATTTTTCACTTTTTCGTGCTTTGCTAAAATCAGTCCACACGAAAATCTACAATACCTTTTCCAGTGTTTCCACCTGGATAAGTTAGAAAACTCATAGATCTAACTCTAAAACTTAACCACACTCAAAAATTTGAAATAATAGGAGATATGGTCAATTGAATTTCATGTTCTATTTTCACCAAAATCTGATTTTTCAATCCTTTGTGATTTCTAAGAAACTTTCATGTTTTCATATAATAACCAACATAACTCATCATAACACTTACTAATACTTCATATACCCATTATTTTCATCAGTCCAATGTTTTTATTATGACTCTCATCATAATCAACGTAACCAGATTATTTCCATAATTTAATAAGGAATGAATATAAAGGATCATTCACCATGCACGTGGTGATAGACTGCACAGACAGGTTATTCCCAACAAAATAATAAATAATAGAACCGAGTGCGGCGTAAACGCGTATACAGACGTGATATTTCAGCGAGAATAATAAATAATGGAACCAGTCCCGGCGTAACGCATTGCAGACGAGGATATTAAACGAGAATAATAAATAATTGAACCAGTCCCAAGGCGTAAATGCACGAGACGTGATATTGAAGCAGAATAATAAAGAACGGAACGGTCGGTGAAATTTGCTCGGCGAGGATGTTCCACAGAATAATAAATAATGGAGTAATAGAATAATTTCACTATGTATGCGGTAATTTGCATATTTGAGTTATTTCAACATAATAATAAAGAATTGAATAATGTAAGAATTTCACCAAGTATAGGGTAGTCCACGATATACGAGTTATTCCAATGAATAATAATAAAGAATGGAACTGTGTCAAAGTAAATTCTTTCGACGAGGATGTTCCAATGAATAATAAAGAATGGAATAATTGAATAATTTCACCATGTATGTGGTATCAGCATATCTGAGTTATTCCAACATAATAATAAAGAATGGAATAACAGAAGAATTTCACCAAGTATAGGGTAGTCCACGTATACAGGTTATTCCAACAGAATAATAAAGAATGGAATAACAGAAGTTCTCTTCATGAATATAAAAGAAATAATATGTAAAATCCCAAATTTTAAGAATAAAGATTTAAATTTCTCAATTTTTTTTTAATATTATGGTGTGGATTTAATATAATGTTATAGTTGTGGGTAATATTTATAAATTTTGCAAAGTATGCAAGTTGTTATATTATATTCGATTGGTCGGAGAATATTTTTTGTGTCAGAGAATATTCGTACGACGGCATAATCATTGGTGGACCCCACAACGGAATTATTGTCGGATTGAGAAAATGATAAAATATTTTTATAGAAATAACGGCGGAATTTTTACCATTGATACTGTTGAACTACTCGGTAGTAAAAGTACAGTAATACGCGTGGTTGCATAGTAGCACACGGTATTGATTATTGATGTTTAAGTGAAAAATCACTCAGTTATACTCAATTATTTCTACAGTAATTGTTGCATCATATCTCTCATATTATTGATTCGATTATTGTCAGTATCATCTCGCATTATATGTTATATTATTAAATCAATAATTGAGATGACAAAGTTATTCATATTATTAAATTGCAATATTTATAATGTCTAGTTACATCAAAGAGAGGTTTGGTCACCTAATTGCGCATGATAGGGAGAAATCCTTATTGGAAAGCCCTCTCATTCCCAGGAACAACACGGTTGTTAAATATTGTGAGTTATAATATTAACGCATTGAATAAGTTCGTGTTGATTAAAGATGAATTTGATAGTTTCATTGTGTTGGGATTATTTGTGTTAGTAGAAATCGACATCTATTTCGATGATAATTGATGTCTGGAGGTTATATTGTTCAATCGGGTATTCGGGACACTTTTTGTGTCGGAGTACTATTCACGAATTATTATTCACGAGTTACTATTCATGAGTTACTATTCATGAGTTACTATGCACGAGTTACTATTCAAGAGTTACTATTCACCGAACAATATATTTCTTTTAGGTCCAAATTATTTTTGGGTACAATATTATTCCATGAGGAGATGTGCTAATTTTTCAGACCGTTGGTTGAAGTTATGAATCAATATGGACCGCTGGTGGAAAGTTATAATAATGAATCAATATGGATCGCTGGTTTAAAGTTTTAAATAGTAAATCAGTATGGACCGTTGCTTTAAGTTTTAATAATAAATCAATATGGATCATCCGTTTAAAAGTAAATCAATCTGGATCGTTCATGAATTAGTTACTATTCAGTCCATTCTTCTATAAATAGAAGCTCATTCCTTCATTATTTCTTACGAATTCACTGAAACTTTAGAGAGAGAAAGCTATAGAGCAATAATTATAGAGGGAGAAACTATAGAGAGAAAGAAGAAAAGTATTCTACTACTTCACTACTCCAGTATCCAACTTCTTTCTAAGGTAAGGGGTATTATTTTTTCATATTCATGAAGAGAACTTCTGTTATTCCATTCTTTATTATTCTGTTGGAATAACCTGTATACGTGGACTACCCTATACTTGGTGAAATTCTTCTATTATTTCATTCCTTATTATTATGTTGGAATAACCTTTCTATGCAAAGTATTGCATACATGGTGAAATTCTTCTGTTATTTCATTCTTTATTATTATGTTGGAATAACCTGTTTATGTGAAGTACCGCATACATGGTAAAATTCTTCTATTATTCCGTTCATTATTTGTGAGACCCCAGATTTTATCAATAAAGATTTAAATTTTGTCGAAATAATTTTTTAATATTATGGTGTGAATTTAAGATAATATTATAGTTGTGGGTAGTATTTATAAATTTTGCAAAAAGTGCTGAGTGGTTATATTATATTGATTGGTGGGGAATATTTGGTTTAGCGGGGAATATTAAAGTACAATGGCTCAATCATTGGTGGACCCCACAACATAATTATTGTCGGATTGAAAGAAAACGACAAAAATATTTTATTGAAATAACGGCGGAAGTTTTCTGATTGATCTTTGTTGAACTACTCGATAGTAAAAGTACGAAGAATCATTATGTGGTTGCATAGTAGCACATGGTATTGATTATTGATGCTTATGTGAGAAGTCACTCGGTTTGATTCCATTATTGTCGATTAATAATATGAATTATTATAAGCGATATGACGTTTTGTTTTATTCAGTATTATTAACGTAATAAAAGCGAAACATCTTTTATATAAAGCGAGAATACTTTATTAAAGTTATTTTATAAATAAAATATATTATATTTTATTATGCGTAGTGTTGCATAGTGTTTTGCGTAGTGTTGCATAGTGTTTGCATAGTAAAATTTTTATATAAATAGAATATATTATATTTTATTTAAAAGATTTTGCTTTAAATATGGACCGTCGATTAAAGTAAATCAATCTGGACCGTTCATGGATTAATTACTATGCATTCTATTTTCCTATAAATGAAAGCTCATTCCTTCATTATTTTCTTACGAATTCTTTGAAACTCTAGAGAGAAACTATAGAGAGAAAGAAGAAAAGTATTCGCTACTTCACTTTGCCAATATTGGTTCTTCTAAGGTAAGGGATATTATTTGTTGTGCAAGTAAAGGGTGTTATTCTTTCTTATTCATGAAGAGAACTTACATTATTCCATTCTTTATTATTACATTGGAATAACTTTGTATCTGCAGCATACCCTATCTTGGTGAAATCCCTCACTGTTATTCCATTCTTTATTATTCTTGGAATAATATGGCTTTACGTCGCTACATAATATCGTGGTTTACCTATGGTTTAAGAAATGGGTTTTTATCTTTGGGGTCAATACAAAATTCAATTTCACGCTCTAGGGTGAAGCTATAAAGTCTTCAAGAATCAAATCAAGAAATTTATTAATGATAGAAATATCATTCAAGGCCCTGTGACTCTCATCCAAGAAACTTGGATGTCACGTCGCATTGATACCAAGCTGTGACTTCATCCTTTAACCTAGATAGCACCTCATAATGATGCCTATCAACTACATCGCCATCTTCTTTCATGATGTCGCCTAGAGAAAGTCGCTCGTGCTTGCATTTCCATACAAGGAAGTCAACAACGAAAGGTTCGAGGATCTTTACTTATGGCTTGATATAATGATGATTGACTTTAATGGTTTGGTTACTTGAATTACGCTAACAGGTTGGTTATGAATATAAAAGCTAACAACCTTACGAAAAGCATGATGATTAGTTAACCAATTGATTTCTAAAATCACATCAAAAGGCGATTATTTTTAAAAAATAAGATCGACGATTGTAAGACCTGACTTTTATAAATAAAGATGAATTTTCTATAAATATTATTTTTGAATATTATGGAATAAATTTGATATAAAGTTATAGTTGTGGGTAATATTTATAAATTTTGCAAAGTATACAAGTTGTTATAAAATATTCGTTTGGTGGGGAATATTCTTTTTGTTAGGAATATTACGTACAATAAGCTCAATCGTTGGTGGACCTACAGCGAAATTATTATCGGATTGAAAACGACAAAAATATTTTATAAAAATAACGGCGGAGAGGTTATTCTGTTAAAAGCATTGAACTACCGGTGGTAAAGAAATGCGATGTCTGGCGTAATTGCATAGTAGCTGCAGTATTGATTATTGATGCTTTACGTGAGAAGTCACTCGGTATGCTCAATTATTGCTTCTGATAATTCTTTGCATCATATCTCTTATATTATTGATTCAATTATTGTCACGTTATCATCGTATAATATGTTATAGTATTAAATCAATAATTGGGGCGAAAGTTATAAATGATTAATAATTGTTGAAAGATTAAATATGTGTTGATGAAAAAAAAAAAATGATTTGTGGTAAGTTTGATTATTTTTTGGAGGCTCATGTATGTCATCATCTAAGTCTATTACGTCGTCATCATCTAAGTAATTCTCTTCGTCGATAAGTATTTATTTACCGTCAATAGTAATTACCTTCGTCGATAGTAATTACCCTTGTGAATAGTATTTACCTTCGTGATAGTAATTACCTTCGTCGATAGTAATTACCCTTGTGAATAGTATTTTACCTTTGTCAATAGTATTTACCTTCGTTAATAGTAATTATCTTTACCAGACGTCGAACCACTTGTCGTTTCACATTACTGAGCGTCGAACCACTTGCGTTTTACATTACAAGCGTCCAAACAATTCGTGAAGCCCTTACTTGCCTTTTCACGGCTGGGTGCTAAGCTAGAAATCTTCTATAAATGAGGCCTAGGGCTTCATTATTTTTCACAATTCATTGAAGCTATAGAGAGAGAAAGTATAGAGAGAATAGAGAGAAAGAAGAAGAGTATTTTATTCTTCTGCTGCTGCGATATTCAATCTCCTACCAAATGTAAGAGGTGTTATTCTTTCCTCGCCAAATGCTGTTGTTAGCATTTTGTTGATCCATTGCTTACTTTATTACATTGGAATAACACCACATCACTTGTGTTTACATCCTATACTTGGTGACATTCTATTATTACATTGGAACATCACATGCGTATGTTGGACTGATTAAAATCCGTCTTTTATTATTATTTTGTTGGAACATCCTGTCTGCGTATGTTTTTTACAGGACTGGTTCAAAATCGTCTTTATTATTGATACATTGGAACATCACATGCATGTGTTTTACACGGACTGGTTCCGTCTTTATTATACTGTTGGAATATCCTGTCGTGTGTTTACGGATGCAGTTCCATCTTTATTATTACATTGGAACATCACATGCTTGGTGAATTTCACGACTTTGGTTAAGATTATTTATTATACATTGGAATAACACATGCATGCGATGCATCGCATGCGTGGTGATTTCTTTTGTTATTCCATCCTTTATTATACCCGAGTTGGTTAAAACTTTGACTTCTATACTCCATGAAATTAGTAGAATATCCTTGATATTTGCGTTTCATCGATATCTTTTCATGGAAATATTCTTACGATCATTCTTGAATTTTACTCTCTACAAAGCAATTATCGTGTTGACAATTTGGGCGTTAATAATTCTGGATAAAATAATTCTTGAACTTGTTTTATTGAATTCTTATATCATTGTCATCATCCTCGTATTTTATATTTTTTTGAAAGTCATCTACATGGCTTTTTTGTGGTGCATAGATGGACTTGGTATGATTATGACGAGAGACTATTCGGTGTAATCATGGTAGTAATGTTACAAATGATGTGATAAAAATCCTCGATTGGTAGTAGTGCATTGATGGATGATTGTTGGAATGATTATGACCATTAATGAATACCACAAATATTCTTGGGCGTGATGCGTGAATAATTGTGGTGGTGATCTTAAAGAATATCCTTGGTAGTAGTGCGGGGTGATTCGATGATGTGAAATATTTATTAAAAGTTGAGTCTCGGTATAATGATGATGAAAAACCTTTTAAAACCTAAAAGATAGTAGACTTTATTTTCTACTTGACTCTTTTAAATGGATTGCATATTCATTGTGATTAAGCTGGTTTATCTATTGTATTTTATCGGTTTAACATTATTGAAGACTATTGATAATTTATTACGCATTATCTTGAGTCGTAATATTTCTTCTTTAGGCTAGTTGAGCTCACCCTTTCTTTCCTTTATTCTCTTGAAATGATAATATAAATTTGGGGCAGTGGGGAAGCAGTGATGGTCTGAAGATAGCATTAGTAGTCCTCACTATTACGTAAAATAGTGTGATAATAAGCTATATTGAGGATTTTTGTTTGAGTTTGTATAATATCTAGTAGAACGATATTTGTATTTAAACTCACGAGTTTATGTCGTATTTGTACAGCAGTTATGTTAATAAGTTGTATTTAAATTACGTACCATGTAAGTGTCGACCCAAGATGGGTGATGTATACCTAATTTTGGGGCGTCGCGGTTGGTATCGAGCTTAGGGATATGATCCTGGCTAAGATGTGAGAATAGTACTAGGAGGAGAGGCGGGGAATACCTTCGCTAGTATGACTACCTAAGTTTATGTGATATTTTATTGGTTGGTCGAGGAAAATAGGGATAATTTGTTACATGTCGATTAACCTTTTGTTTTGTGGCGATGTCTGAAAATGACATCCGAGAATGTTGAGAATAGCAATGGGTAGCGAGGAGATTGTTGATTCACCAGCATATCAATAATTAGGATAATGTGCATCGCAGGAAGGCGACAATCCTCATGCAAAACAACAACCGACAAATGGCGAATGATCGAATGTTTGGAGGCTTTATCTGATTTATGCGGACAATGACAGGAGAGCGACTCGCATCAACGTGGGGTGGAAACACGGAAAACTCTCGGTCACCGCTAAACAATTTTAGGAGGCTGGGACCACCGGAGTTTAAGGGAGAGCCAAAACCACTTGGCGGAAGCATGGATAAAGCAGTTACCAAGATATTTGATGTCTTGGGATGCTCACAGAAGGAAAAGGTTCCCTTTGCCGCCTTTATGTTCTTGTGCGGAGGCGGATTCTTTGGTGGGAATCGGTAAAAGCGTACTCAACCAATTTATCTTGAAGATATCTTGGGAGAAGTTCGAGGAGGCATTCAGCGACAAATACTTTCACGAAAGTATTACGCCACATGAAAGGAGGTGGAGTTTATCAAGTTGGAACAAAACAATATGACCATGTCATGATCTGAGGCAAAATTTGCGGAGTTATCACGGTTCGTCCCCACTTGGTGGATAATGAAGAGAATATGGCGCGAATGTTTTTAAGAGGTTTGAAGCGGGAATACGTCGACATCTTATTTCTCGTAAAGCGTGTTTGTATTGGATGTTGTAAATAGGGCTCGATTAGTGGGCGCGATAATGAGTCAGCCTTGACTAAAAGAAGCGGTAAGCAAAATTATAATACGGTGAGAATAGTCATCGTGGCGGTGACAACAAGCGTGGAGGGAATCAACGGGCGGATATGGTAACCGCCGGTGGTAATCGGGGCGAAAACAATAGAATGGACATTTGAAAAGGAGATTCAATGATGATGGAAAGGCGTCGGACTGACACCCATTGTTAAGGAAGGAGAAAGACCACCTATCGTATGCTTGAATGCGGACGGAGAGGGACACATCGATCAAAGCTGCGTCATGCCGTCAAAGCATGTTATAATTGTGGAAGAGAAGGTCACTTAGCTCGATTTTTGTAGTTTCTGAAGACAAATTCAGCTAGGATGGAGGCACCAAAGGCCATCCCGAGAAAATTCAAAGCCGGTAGTGCTGAGGAGAGCATTTGTTGTGACCTCCCAAAGAGCAAGGAATCCGAATGAGGTCATCACGGGTAAGCTTATCATAAACTCTAATGAAGTCTATACTTTATTTGATCTGGGTTCTACCCATTCTTTTATTTCTCCTACTTGCGCTCATCGATTAAATTTGACTCAGGAGAAATTAGACTTTGACTTATCGTGGAAACTCAGTTGGGAGAAACCTTCATTACATCCCTTTGTTTATAAGTCTTGTTTGGTTCAAATCGGTGCCTCACATTACACTGTCGATCTTATTTCATTAAAAATACTTGCATTTGGCGTGATTACAGGGATTGATTGGTTAACTACTTATCATGCAAAAATTGATTGTTTTCGTAAGGTTGTTAGTTTTCATATTCCTAATCGACCTATTATGCGAATTCAAACGACCAAACCATTAAAATCAATCACGGTCATCTCAAGCTATAAATTTATTCGTTTATTCAAAAAGCGGATGTCAAGCTTTCTTAGCTCATGTCGCGATTTAAATAAAATACGCCGGTTTTAAACGATATTCTATTGTTAATAAATTTCTGACGTATTCCCACGAAGAACTTCGGCCTACCCCAGGCGTGAAATTGAATTTTGTATCGACCTTGAACGGTACAAAACCTATTTCCAAAGCCCCATGTCGAATAGCTCTATTGAACTTGAGTTAAAGACCCAGCTGCGGGGAATTGTTAGACATTGGCTTTATTAGTCACTAGTACTTCTCTTGGGTGCTCTGTTCTATTCGTGAAGAAGAAAGATGGGAGTATCGACTTTGTATTGATTATCGGGAGTTGAATCACGTCACCATCAAAAATAGGTATCCATTGCCACGTATTGATGACTGTTTGACCCGGTTGCAAGGGCAAATTCTTTCCAAAGATTGATCTTCGTTAGGATATCACCCAATTGAAGATTAGAAACCGTGACATTCCAAAAGCGGCTCGAGAACTGAATGCGGGCATTATGAATTCCTAGTCATGTCCTTTGGATTGACTAATGCTCCTCTTTGTAACTTCATGGATATGATGAACCAAGTATTCAAAGAATATTTAGATCACTTTGTGGTCGTCTTTATTGATGACATCCTTATTTATTCCAAAAGTAGTGAAGATCATGAGCAACACTTGAGGCGACACTCCAAAAAGCCGTGAATATAAGCTTTATGCCAAGTTGAAGAAATCGAGTTACGGCAAGAAGAAGTAGCATTCCTTGGGCACGTGGTATCAAGTCATGGAATATCTCATTGACCAAAGAAAGATTGAAGCTATTCAAAGTGGGAACAACCTAAATCGATGATGAAATCACGTAGCTTTCTCGGTTTAAATTTGGTTATTATCGGAGATTCGTGGAAGGATTTTCTCGAATCGCTATTCCATGACTCGGTGACTCGGAAGATACAAAGTTAGGTTGGAAGCGAAGAATGTGAGAAGAGTTTTCAAGAACTTCGAGAGGAGACTTACTTGATTTTGTTGCTCGACAATACCATCGGCTCGGAGGATTTGTCATCTCGATGATACTTTGGCAAAGGGTTGGGATGTGTTCTCATGCAACATGGAAAAGTAATAGCTTTATGCCTCGCGACAACTCAAAGAATATGAGAGAATTATCCTACTCGTGATCTAGAGTTAGCATTTGTTATCTTCACTTAAAATTTGGAGGCATTACTTGTATGGGGAGAAAGTGGAGATCTTCTGGATCATAAAAGCCTCAAATATTTCTTCACTCAAAAGGAACTCAACATGCGACAACGGCGTTGGCTTGAGCTCATTGAAAGATTATGATCGTACCATCCGATACCATCACGAAAAAAAAGCGAGCGTGGTAGGTGGCGCATTGAGTGAAAATCATATGCAAGAAATGAGTGCGATATTGTCAACACAAAGGCCCATTTTGTGTGACTTGCAAAGGATGGAGATAGAATTAAAGACTCCGAGGAGACGCGTGTGATGATAAGCGAGTATCTGAGTAGAACCCGACTTTAATTGATAAAGTTAAAAGTACTCAAGCTTCTGGACTGAGGTGATCGTGCGTATGAGGAAGAAAGTGCAAGAAGGTGCTATCTTGGGAAGCAAGAATCGATGAAGAAGGAATACTTGAGTCAACTCCGGACTTTGTGTTCTAACGACCACGATTTAAAGTATAATATCATGATGGAGGCACACTGACACACCATTTGCAATCCATCACAGGAGTACCAAAATGTATCATGATATTAATCATACATTTTGGTGGAGCAATATGAAGAGAGATATAGCATTTATTTATCTCAAGGTGTCTAACTTGTCCAGCGAGTTAAAGCGGAGCATCAAGTACCAAAAGGTCCATTGCAACCACTTGAAATTCCGAATGGAAGTGGGAGCACATTACCATGGATTTCGTTCACGGTCTTCCTAAGGTTTCTCAAGGCGTTGATGCGATTTGGGTCATTGTTGATAGGTTGACCAAATGCGCTCATTTCTTCTGAAATCGAGAAACTTATACACTTGAACGTCTTGCTCGTATGTACATAAGCGAGATTGTAAGAGCGCATGGTATCTGGGGTATCCATAGTTTGATCGAGACCCAAGATTCACTTCACGATTTTGGGTTAGTTTGCAAAAAGCTATGGCATAGACTTACGATTTAGCTCGGCATATCATCCTCGAGCCAGACGGACAATCGGAGAGGACTATTCAAACTCTTGAAGATCTATTAAGACTACGTGCCCTTGATTTGAGGGAGTTGGGACAAGTTCTTACCATTGGTGGAGTTTTTCCTGACAACAGGTTATCAAGCAAGTATTGGCATGGCTCCATTGAGCGTTGTATGGAAGAAATGTCGTTCTCGTTATCTTTGGGATGAGGTGGGTGAAGCAACGTTGTTGGGAATAGGAGTTGATACGTATGACTACGGAAAAGATTCAAACGATCCAAACAACGTATAAAAACCTCACAAAATCGACGAAAAGAGTTATGCCGATCTTCATCGAAAGGGCGTGGAATTCGATATAGGAGATCATGTGTTGTTAGAAGTTGCTCCATGGAAAGGAGTTACAAGATTTGGAAAGAGAGGAAAACTTAACCCTCGATTCATGGTCCATTTTAATCCTCGATCGAGTAGGAAGCGTAGCTATAGACTCGACTTTCTGCGCGAAATATGTCTAAAGTGTTCATGCGTTTTTCACATATCTATATTACGTAAATATGTGAAAGACCCGAACCATATTATTGAGTTAGAAGCCGAGGACGAAATAGCGGAAGATTTGGCGATATGAAGAGGTTCTGTTCAAATTTTGGATAAGAAGGAACATATTCTACGCTCGAGGTTATACCTCAAGTCGAAAGTTTTGTGGAGGAACCACGATGTTGAGGAAATGACTTGGGAGTTAGAATCGAAATGAAATCAAAGTATCCTTACCTCTTGACATACGGTATGTACACCTAATTTCGAGGGCGAAATTTCATAAGAATGGGAGGTTGTAAGACCTGACTTTTATAAATAAAGATGAATTTTTCTATAAATATTATTTTTTGAATATTATGGAATAAATTTGATATAATGTTATAGTTGTGGGTAATATTTATAAATTTTGCAAAGTATGCAAGTTGTTATAAAATATTCGTTTGGTGGGAATATTCTTTTGTTAGGGAATATTAAATACGATGGCTCAATCATTGGTGGACCCCTGCGGATAATTATTGTCGGATTGAGAAAGCGACAAAAATATTTTATAAAAATAACGGCGGAGGTGTTCTTAGTAAAAGCATTGAACTACCGTTGGTAAAAAGTACGATGTCTGGCGTAGTTGCATAGTAAGCACCGCGGTATTGATTATTGATCTTACGTTGAAGTCACTCATTTATGCTCGATTATCGCTTCTGATAATTCTTTGCATCATATCTCTTATATTATTGATTCAATTATTGTCACGATTATCATCGTATAATATGTTATAGTATTAAATCGATAATTGAGAATGAGTTATAAATGATTAATAATTGTTGAAAGATTAAATATGTGTTGATGAAAAAAAAAAAATGATTTGTGGTAAGTTTGATTATTTTTGGGGGCTCATATAATAAATCATCTAAGAGTCTCTTAAATCGATAGTATTTACCTTCGTCGATATATAATTACCTTCGTCGATAGTAATTACCCTTGTGAATAGTATTTACCTTCGATGATAGTAATTACCTTAAATCGATAGTAATTACCCTTGTGAATAGTATTTACCTTTGTCAATAGTATTTACCAACCGTTAATAGTAATTATCTTTACCGGACGTCGAACCACTTGTCGTTTCACATTCTGACGTCGAACCACTTGTCGTTTCACATTACAAAGCGTCAAACCGATTAAATCGAGCCACTTGCCTTTTCACACGGCGGTGCTAAGCTGGAAATCTTCTATAAATAGAGGCCTAGGGCTTCATTATTTTCACGAATTCATTGAGCTATAGAGAGAGAAAGTATAGAGAATAGAGAGAAGAAGAAGAGTATTTTGTTCTTACTGCTTCTGCTGCGATATTCAATCTCCTACCAAATGTAAGGGGTGTTATTCTTTCCTATTCATGAAGAGAAGCTGTTGTTATTCCATTGCTTATTATTACTGTTGGAATAACTTTTGTATACATGGTTTTACCTATACTTGGTGACATTCTTCTATTATTACTGTTGGAACATCACATGCATGTGTTTTACAGGACACGATTAAAATCTTTATTATTATTTTGTTGGAACATCACATGCATGTGTTTTACAGGACACAGTTAAAATCTTTATTATTATTACATTTGGAACATCACATGCATGTGTTTTACAGGACAGTTAAAATCTTTATTATACATTGGAATATCTATCGCATGTGTTTTTTAGGATGCAGTTCCATCTTTATTATTACATTGGAACATCACATCGGTGTGAATTTCACGACTGGTTCCGTTATTTATTATTACATTGGAATAACACATGCATGCGGTCTATCGCATGCATGGTGATTTCTTTTGTTATTCCATCCTTTATTATACCCGGTTAGTTAAAACTTTGACTTCTATACTCCATGAAATTAGTAGAATATCCTTGATATTTGCGTTTCATCCAAAGATATCTTTTCATGGAAATATTCTTACGATCATTCTTGAATTTTACTCTACAAAGCAAGATATCATGTTGACAATTTGGGCGTTAATAATTCTGGATAAAATAATTCTTGAACTTGTTTTATTGAATTCTTATATCATTGTCATCATCCTCGTGTTTATATTTTTTGAAAGTCATACGTGGCACGTAGTGCATAGATGGACTTGGTATGATTATGACCGAGAGACTATTGATTGTAATCATGGTAGTAATGTTACAAATGATGTGATAAAAATCCTCGATGGTAGTAGTGCATTGATGGGACGATTGTTGGCATGATCATGACCATTAATGAATACACAAATATTCTTGGCCGTAGTGCATGAATAATTGTGGTCGTGATACTAAAAGAATATCCTTGGCCGTAGTAGTGCGGGGGTGATTCGATGATGTGAAATATTTATTAAAGGCGAGTCTCAAATTATAGCGATGATGAAAAACCTTTAAAACCTAAAAGATAGTAGACTTTATTTTCTACTTGACTCTTTTAAATGGATTGCATATTCAACCGCAGATTAAAGCGGTTTATACATTGTATTTTATCGGTTTAACATTATTGAAGACTATTGATAATTTATTACGCATTATCTTAGTCATAATATTTCTTCTTTGGGCTAGTTGAGCTCACCCTTTCTTTCCTTTATTCTCTTGTGAAATGATAATATAATTTGGGACGAGTCGAGGAAGCAGTGATGGTCTGAAGATAGCATTAGTAGTCCTCACTATTATGCAGCAAAATAGTGTGATAATAAACTGTATTGAGGATTTTTTGTTTGAGTTTGTATAATATCTAGTAGGCGATATTTGTATTTAAACTCACGATTTATGTCGTATTATACCACGGCGAGTTATGTTAATAAGTTGTATTTAAATTACGTACCATGTAAGTGTCGACCCAAGATGGGTGATGTATACCTAATTTTGGGGGCGTCATGGGGCGAATAACGTGAAAGTGTTTATTTGAATCAAACAAGATTTAAAAATAGTAAGCGGTAATGAAGGCTCCTACTAACGAAGTTTCAACCAATAAGTCAAAGTCTAACTTCTCCTGAGTCAAATTTAAACGTTGAACGCAAAGCAAGAGAGATAAAATAATGTGTAGAACCGGTATCTTATAAGGTATAGACTTATAATTTATAATTAACTAACGAAGTGCTAACTCTTCGTTTTTACTCTTTTTGAAGAAGTCATGAAAATGTACTTCCTAAAACCAACGACTTTGTTTTGTCCATATCCACCTTTGGTGCCACCGTCCCAAATAGACTTGACTTTGGTGCACAAATAAAATTGAGCTAAATGACCTTCTCTTCTTGCAATTTCACATCTATTATCTTTGCCATGATTACCACATCGAAGTGGTTACCATTCTTAGCATGATAATTTCCCCACGATGGTTATCATTGTTCGATAAATTGCCACCGATATGATTATTATCGTATTGTTGGTCGTTACCTTTTGTTTGAAATTTGAATCAACACTCTTATGTGCTTCATTGCTTATCTCGGCATTTTCGGATGTCATTCTCAAACACCGTCACAAAACAAGGGTTAATTAACATATCACATATTATCCCTATACTCTGGACATCCAACCAATAAAATACCAAATAAACTTAGGTAGGTCATACTTAGCGAAGGAATTTCCGTTTCTCCCCTCCTAGTACTATTCTCACATCTTAGCAGAGGATCATATCCTAAGCTCGATACTCAAACCGTGACGCCCCCAAAATTAGGTATACATCACCCATCTTGGGTCGCCACTTACATGGTACATAAATTCAAATACAACTTACTAATATAAGCTGCGTGTATAATACGACATAAAGCTGTGAGTTTGAATACAAATATTGTCTACTAGATATTATACAAACTCAAAAGGAGTCCTCGTTATAACAATTATCACACTATTTCACGAGAATAGTGAGGACTACTAATGCTATCCTCTCGGACCATTACTCCGCTTTCCCAACTCATCCCGGCTATATGTTCTCATTTTCAAGAGAAAAGTGAAAAAAAGGGTGAGCTCAACTAGCCCAAAGAAGAAATATTATGACTAAGATAATGCGTAATAAATTATCATTAGCCTTCAACAAATGTTAAACCGATAAAATACAATAGACAACCGGTTTAATCTGCGTGAATATGCAATCCATTAAAAGAGTCAAGTAGAAAATAAAGTCTACTATCTTTTAGGTTTTAAAGGTTTTCATCAATTTTTATCATCGAGACTCAACTTTTAATGAATAAACCACAATATCTAATCATCCATGTACCACGATCAAGGATTTTCATCAAATTATCAATGGTCATGACTATACCGAATCACCCTCGGTCATAATCATACCAAAAACTATCCACCAACGCATTACATAAAGCCACCGAGGACTTTTGTCACATCATTTATATCAAGCCGTGATTATACCGAAAGAACCCTAGTCATAATCATACTAAGTTCATCTATGCACGTAAAGCCAAAAGATAACATAATATAACATGAGGATGATGACAATGACATAATAATTCAATAAAACAAGTTCAAGAATTATTTTATCCAGAATTAGTAACGCCCAAATTCTCAACAAGATATTGTTTTTGTAGAGTAAAATTCAAGAATGATCGGAAGAATATTTTATGAAAAGATATTGGATGAAACGCAAATATCAAGGATATTCTACTAATTTCATGGGTATATAAGTCAAAGTTTTAACCAACTGGGTATAATAAAGAATGGTATAACAAAGGAAATCACCACGTACATGCGGTACCCAGATATAAAAGTTATTCCAATGTAATAATAATAACTAACTGTGTCGTGAAATTCACAATCGCAATTGGGATGTTCCAATGTAATAATAAAGATGGAACCGCATCCTGTAAAACACACGATAGGATATTCCAATGTAATGATAAAGACAGTACCAGTCTGTAAAACACACGCATGTGATGTTCCAATGTAATAATAATAAAGATTTTAAACAGTCCCAAAAACACATGCATGAGGATGTTCCAATGAGTAATAATAGAAGAATGTCACCAAGTATAGGTAAAACGATACGTATCACGATAGGTATGCCACAGATATCAAGTTATTCCAACGTAATAATAAAGAATGGAATAACAGAGGCATTTCACCAAGTATAGGTATATGCACAGATACTGAGTTATTCCAAATGTAATAATAAAGAATGGAATAATGTAAGTTCTCTTCATGAATAAAGAAGAATAACACCTTTACAGGTACAACAAATAATATCCCTTACCTTAGAAGAACCGAATATTGGAAAAGTGAAGTAGCAGAATACTTTTCTTCTTTCTCTCTATAGATTTTCTCTATAGCTTCTCTCTATAATTTCTCTCTCTAGTTTCAATTGAATTCGTAAGAAAATAATGAAGGAATGAGCTTCATTTATAGGAAAATAGAATGCATAGTAATTAATCCATGAACGGTCCAGATTGATTTACTTTAATCGACGGCCCATATTTAAAGCAAAATCTTTTAAATAAAATATAATATATTCTATTTATATAAAAACATTTTACTATGCAAACACTATTCAAAAACACTACAAAAAAAACTATGCAACACTATGCAATAATAAAATATAATATATAACTTTAATAAAGTATTTCATTTTTATATAAAAGATGTTTCATTTTATTACGTTAATAATACGAATAAAACAAAAACGTCATTATCGCTATAATAATTCATATTATTAATCGACAATAATGGAATCAAACCGAGTGACTTCTCACATAAGCATCGATAATCAATACCAGGTGCTTACTACGCAACCACACGACATCGTATTTTTTTACTACCGAAAGTAGTTCAACAAGATCAACCAGTAAAACTTCCGCCGTTATTTCAATAAAATATTTTGTCATTTTCTCAATCCGGCAATAATTTCGTTGTGGGGTCCACCAATGATTAAGCCGTTGTCACGATTATTCCCTCGCTAAACCTAATATTCCCAGACCAATCGAATATAATATAACCACTGCGATACTTTGAAAAATTTATAAATACTACCCACAACTATAATATTATCTCAAATTCACACCATAATATTAAAAATTATTTCGACAAAAATTTAAATCTTTATTGATAAAATCTGGGGTCTCACAACAAGTACTTTCCCGAAAGTATTCGTCACATGAAGGAGGTGGATTTTATCAAGCTGGAGTAAAATAATATGACCGTGTCACACAAGATGAGGCTAAGTTCACGAAAGTTATCTCTTGGTTTGCATCCCATTTCGTCGATAATGAGGAGCGAATGGCGCGAATGTTTTAAGAGGTTTGAAGCGGGAGATACGTCAACATCTTATTTCTCATAAAGCGTGTTTGTATTCAGGATGTTGTAAATAGGGCTCGATTAGTGGAGCGCGATAACGAGTCAACCTTAACTAAAAGAGAAGCGTGGCAAAATTATAATACCAAATGATAGAGTCATCAAGGCGGTGACAACAGCGCGAAGAGGAATCAACATGCCAAATATGGTAACCACTTTGGTGGTAATCAGGCCAAAACAATAACAATGGACATTTCAAGAAAAGGAGATTCAACAATGATGGAAAGACGCCAAGACCAAAGACCCGTTGTTAAGGAAGGAGAAAGACCACCCATCATATGCTTCAAATGCGGAGGAGAGGACACATCGGTCGAATCTGCGCCATGCCATCCAAAGCATGTTATAATTGTGGAAGAGAAGGTCACTTAGCTCGATTTTTGTGTTGCCATCAAGACAAATTCAACTAGGATGGAGGCACCAAAGGTCGTCCCGCACAAACCAAAGCCGTAGTTTAAGAGAGAGCGTTTTTTTCTCGTGACGAGGAACCCGAATAAAATTATCACGGGTAAGTTAATCATAAGCTCTCATGAAGTCTATACCTTGTTAGATACCAGTTCTACCCACTCTTTTATTTCACCTAGTTGTGTTCAACGTTTAAATTTGACTCAAGAAGTTAAACTTTGAGTTATTGGTTGAAACTTCGTTAGTAGGAGCCTTCGTTATCGCTTACTATTTTTAAATCTTGTTTGATTCAAATAAACATTTTCACGTTACTCGTCGATCTTATCTTTTGAAAATATTTGCCTTTGATGTGATTTTAGGAATCAATTGGTTAACTACTCATCATGCTTTTCGTAAGGTTGTTAGCTTTTATATTCATAACCAACTTGTTGTGTGAATTCAAGTAACCAAACTACTAAAGTCAATTATTGTCATATCAAGCCATAAGTAAAGAGCCCCGAACCTTTCGTTGTTGACTTCCTTGTGTGGAATGCACCAAGCATTTCTTCAGAGGCGACATCGTGAATGAAGATGGCAAGTTTATAGGTATCATTGTGAGGTGCTATCTAGGTTAAAGGATAGAAGTCACAGTTGGTATCAATGTGACGACTTATCCAAGTCTTGGATGAGAGTCACGATTTTGAATGATATTACTATTATTAATATATTTCCTAACGTATTCTTGAAGATTTCTAGCCTACCCTAGAGCGTGAAATCGAATTTTGTATTGAATTTTCAAAGATAAAACCCATTTCTTAAACCCTCAAATATTTCTTCAACTAAAATGAAGCAGATTTACGTGGTTTATGATGAAAGTCATAATAAAAGCATTGGACTAATGAAAATCATGGGTATACGTGGTATTAGTAAGTGTTATGATGAGTTATGTTGGTTAGTATGTGAAAACATGAAAGTTTTTAAAAATCACAAGGAGTTAAAAACCGATTTTGGTGAAAACGTAATATGAAATTCAATTGACCAAATCTCTTATTATATTTTGAATTTTTGAGTGTGGTTAAGTCCTAGAGTTAGATCTATGAGTTACCTAACTAATCCAAGTGGAATCAATGAAAAAGGTGTTGTATATTTTTGTGTGGACTGATTTTAGCAAAGGAGTCAAAACTTCAAAATATCCAAAAGTTTCTTTGCCACGTTTTTATAAGGGCTGTTTCGACTACTTAATTAGTGAGAAAATTCAGGCCTTTTGGGACATAAAAGTATATGGTATAAAGAACATCGTGTCCAAAAATGAGCTCATTCTCGACTTAAAATGAACAAGTTATGACCATTTCAATATTTAGGGTTTTTTTGAAAAAATGCTATAAGCGGAGTTCTATAACTCCGATGACCACCATGAAATTTAAATCGGAGGCTCACATTAACATGTGTAAGGTCCCCGCCAAGATTTGGGAATTTCTAGAGTTAACCTTGAGGTAGCTAATTTCTTAAGGAATTAATTAGAAATTGATTTTTGAAAAATAGTAAATGAATTTTAAAATTTTGAGAAAATATATATTCATTATGGGACTATATTATGCTAAATCCAGAAAAGAAATATTTTTGGGACTAATTTGGTATTTTTCATGAAAATAGTTTAGTTACTGAACATATGAGTTAAATATGTTATGTGAAGTAACAAAGTTGAAAAATAGGATTTTATGGCTAGAGAATCCTATATAGAGTATATGCATATTTTTTTGATGAGGATTTGATAATTGGTGATGATATCTTATGAGTATGGCGGTTTTGAATGATTAAATGCATTATATGGTAAAGCGTAAACAATTGAGATAAATTGTTTATAAATTTAAGAAGTATTGTTATAATATTAATGATATTAGATTATGAGATTATTAAGTGATTGATAACATGGGGATATTCTTGAATCTCGGATAAATTATATTATAAATGTTTAATATTTATCCTTTATCTCATTTGATTGATTCTTTATATCATTATCATCACGCTTATATTATGTTGAAAGTCATCTCGTGTTCGAAGTAGTGCATAGATGGACTTGGTATGATTATGATTGTGGATTGTTGTTCGGTATAATCATAACCGTAATTGAAAACACGATTATCTTTCGCACGTAGTGCATGGATAATTTGTGGTCGTGATACTAATGAATACACGATTATCTTTCGTCAGTAAAGTACATGGATAATTTATGGTCGTAATACTAATGAATACACGATTATCTTTGGTAGTAGTGTATGGATAATTTGTGGTCGTGATACTAATGAATACACGATTATCTTTGGCCGTAGTGCATGGATAATTTGTGGTCGTGATACTAATGAATACACGATTATCTTTCGTAGTAGAAGGTATGGATAATTTGTGGTCGTGATATTAATGAATACACGATTATCTTTGGCACGTAGAAGTGCATGGATAATTCGTGGTCGTGATAATAAAGAATATCCTCGGCACGTAAAAGCGGGGATGATTCAATGATATGGATTAATTATTGAAATTTGAGTCTCAAAGAATGAAATATTAATTCATGGATGTGGTAAAAGTCATCTTTGGTAGTAGTGCATTGATAGACTTGGTATGATTATGACCACGGATTATTCTAAGATAATCACGATCAGATTGAAAACACACTAATATCCTTGGCCGTTAGTGCATGGATAATTCGTGGTTGTGATACTATTAAGTCGCGCCTCAAAGATTATTAGTTTTACAGGTTGTATATCTTTAGCCCAGTAGAGTGCAAAGATGAATTGTTAATTAATATCTTTGGCGGATTGCGAAGATGAATTTAATATTTTAACGATAAAGGTATTCAAGGTATCCTCACCTCTTATCATACCGTGTACGCACCCTAATTTCGAGGGCGAAATTCCATAAGGAGGGAGATTGTGAGACCCCGATTTTATCAATAAAGATTTAAATTTTGTCGAAATAATTTTTAATATTATGGTGTGAATTTAAGATAATATTATAGTTGTGGGTAGTATTTATAAATTTTGCAAAGTATGTAAGTGGTTATATTATATTCGATTGGTGGGGAATATTTGGTTTAGCAGGAATATTCGCATAACTACTCAATCATTGGTGGACCCCATTAATGTAATTATCATTCGGATTGAGAAAACGACATAAAAATATTTTATTGAAATAACGGTGGAAGTTTTTACCGTTGATATTGTTGAACTACTCGATAGTAAAAGTACAAGAATACGTGTGGTTGCATAAAGAAGACACAAGATTGATTATTGATGCTTATGTGAGAAGTCTTCACGGTTTGATTCCATTATTGTCGATTAATAATATGAATTATTATAAGCGATAATGACGCTTTTGTTTTATTCGTATTATTAACGTAATAAAACGAAACATCTTTTATATAAAATGTAATACTTTATTAAAGTTATTCTATAAATAAAATATATTATATTTTATTATGCATAGTGTTAAGATAGTGTTGCATAGTGTTTGCATAGTAAAATGTTTTATATAAATAGAATATATTATATTTTATTTAAAAGATTTTGCTTTTAAATATGGACCGTCGATTTAAAGTAAATCAATCTGGACCGTTCATGGATAAATTACTATGCATTCTATTTTCCTATAAATGTAAGCTCATTCCTTCATTATTTTCTTACGAATTCATCAAACTCTCTAGAGAGAAACTATAGTAGAAAGAAAGAAGAAAATTATTCGCTACTTCACTTTGCCAATATTCAGTTCTTCTAAGGTAAGGGATATTATTTGTTGTAATTGTAAGTAAGTGTTATTCTTTCTTATTCATGAAGAGAACTTCGTTATTCCATTCTTTATTATTCATTGGAATAACTCAGATACGCCAGACATACCCTATACTTGGTGAAATCCTCCGTTATTCCATTCTTTATTATTCTGTTGGAATAACTCAGATCACGCCAGATACCCTATACATAATCTATATACGTGGTTTACCCTATACTTGGTGACATTCTTCTATTATTACGTTGGAACATCACATGCCTCATGTGTTTTACACCGGACCGGTTCCGCCTCTTTATTATTCTGTTGGAACATCCTGGTCATGCGTGTGTTTTACAGGACTGGTTAAAATCTTTATCATTACGCTGGAATATCCTATCGTGTGTTTTACACAGGATCGGTTCCATCTTTATTATTCATTGGAACATCCCGCTTGGTGTGAATTTCACCGACTTGGTTCCGTTATTATTATTCTGTTGGAATAACTCCGTCTATGCAAGTACCGCATGCATGGTGATTTCTTTGTTATTCCATTCTTTATTATACCCAAATTGGTTAAAACTTTGACTTTTATACTCCATGAAATTAGTAGAATATTCTCGATATTTGTGTTTCATCCAAAGATCTTTCATGGAAATATTCTCACGATCATTCTTGAATTTTACTCTACAAAATAAAGATCACGTTGACAATTTGGACGTTAATAATTCTGAATAAATTAATTCGTGAACTTGTTTTATTGAATTATTATGTCATTGTCATCATCCTCATGTTATATTATGTTATCTTTGGCTTACGTGCATAGATGAACTTAGTATGATTATGACCGAGGATCATTCGGTATAATCATGGCTTGTTATAAATGATGTGATAAAAGTCCTCAAGTGGCCTATAATGTTGTGATGGATAGTTTTTGGTATGATTATGACCGAGGGTGATTCAGGTATAGTCATGAACATTGATAATTTGATGAAAATCCTTGACCGTGGTACGTGGATGATTAGATATTGTGGTTTATTCATTAAACCGAGTCTTAGTGATAAAATTGATGAAAACCTTTTAAAACCTAAAAGATAGTAGACTTTATTTTCTACTGACTCTTTTAATGGATTAGATATTTCACCGCAGCTTAAACCTGGTTGTCATTGTATTTTATCGGTTTAACATTGTTAAAGACTATTGATAATTTATTTCGCATTATCTTAGTTATAATATTTCTTATCGGGCTAGTTGAGCTCACCCTTTCTTTCACCGTTTCTTCGTGAAATGAGAATATAAATTTGGGACGAAGTCAGGAACAGAGTAATGGTCCGAGGATAGCATTAGTAGTCCTCACTATTCTCGTGAAATAGTGTGATAATAATTATAATGAAGACTCCTTTTGAGTTTGTATAATATCTAGTAGACAATATTTGTATTCAAACTCACGCTTTTATGTCGCTTTGTACACATACGCTTATATTAAGTAAGTTGTATTTAAATTCGTACTACATGTATGCGTGGCGACCCAAGATGGGTGACGATACCTAATTTTGGGGCGTCACATTATTATTCGTTGAATATTTTGTTGGTGCGTATTACGCTCGACCAGTTTCATTAATTATTACATTGGAATAACTCAGATACGCTGGATTCATCAGATACCTGGTGAAGTCTGTTGTTATTCCATTCTTTATTATTCTCGTTGAATAACCTCATACGCATGGATTACCGATACCGGTGAAGTCTGTTGTTATTCCATTCTTTATTATTCGCTAGAATAACTCGTATACGTGATTACCGGTATACGGTGAAGTCTGTTGTTATTCCATTCTTTATTATTCATTTGAATAACTCAGATACGCGGATTACCAGATACACGGTGATTTCGTTGTTATTCCATTCTTTATTATTACGCGGAATATCCGTGCTGCGTGCATTTCTGTGGGACCTGGTTCCATTCTTTATTATTCGTTAGAATAACCTCCGTGCATGCGATTTATCGCATTTACGGTGATTTCTATTGTTATTACATTCTTTATTATTATTTGGAATATCCCGCTCGGTGCTTAATTTCACTGAATCGGGTTCCATTATTTATTATTCTGTTGAGAATATCCTCGCTTGGTCGTAATTTACCTGATTCGTTCCATTATTTATTATTCTGTTGAGAATAACTCCGCTCGGTTATGCGATCAATCGCATGCATGGTGATTTCTTCTATTATTCCATTCTTTATTATTCTGTTGTACATTATTAAGTTCAGGATAAATTAACTTATAAATCTTTAGAATTTATTCTTGAACTTATTTTATTGAATTATTATGTCATTGTCATGATGAGTTATGTTGGTTATTATGTGAAAACATGAAAGTTTCTTAGAAATCACTAAGGGTTGGAAATCAGATTTTGGTGAAAATGGAATATGAAATTCAATTGACCATATCTCCTATTATATTTTGAATTTTTGAGTGTGGTCAAGTTCTAGAGTTAGATCTATGAGTTTCCTAAATTATCCAAGTGGAATCCCTGGAAAAGGTATTGTAGATTTTCGTGTGGATTGATTTTAGCGAAGGAGTCAAAAACTGTCAATTTTGAAAAAGATACTGCCCATATTTTAAAAAGGGAATTTTTGGCCACTTAATTTATGAGAAAAATTCTGGCCTTTTGGGACATGAAAATATATGGAATAAAGTACCTCATGTCCAAAAATGAGCTCATTCCGACTTAAAATGAGCAAGTTATGACCATTTCAATATTTAGGTTTTTCCGACGGAAAATGCTATAACCGGAGTTCTATAACTCCGATGACCATGAAATTTAAACTGGAAGCTCATGTTAACATGTGTAAGATCCTGCCAAGATTTGGAAATTTCTGGAGTTAAACTTAAGGTAGCTAATTTCTTAAGGAATTAATTAGAAATTGATTTTTGAAAAATAGTAAATGAATTTTAAAAATTCCAAGAAAAATATATGTTCATTATGGGACTATATTATGCTAAATCCCTAAAAAGAAATATTTTTAGGACTGATTTGGTATTTTTCATGAAAATAGTTTAGTTGTGAACATATGAGTTAAATATATTATGTGAAGTAACAAAGTTGGAAAATAGGATTTTATGGCTTGAAAATCCTATATAGGGTATATACAGATTTTTAATAAATGATTTGATCATTGGTGATGAAATATTATGAGTATGGCATTTTTGAATGATTAAATGCATTATTTGGTAAAGTATACACAATTGAAATAAATTATTTATAAGTTTAAGAAGTGATTAAAATATTGTTATAATATTAATAATATTATATTATGAGTTTATTAAGTGATTGATAACATTTGGATAAATTTAAAGTCTTTAATATTTATCCTTATTTTCGTTTAATTAATGCTTATATCATTGTCATCAAACTCATGTTTATATTGTGATAAAAGTCATCTTTGGCTTACGTGCATAGATGGACTTGGTGTGATTATGACTAGGGATTATTCGGTATAGTCATGACCGTAATGTGACGAATGAGGTGGTAAAAGTCCTCAGTGGCCTGTAATGCATTGATGGACAGTTTTTGGTATGATTATGACCAGGGATTACTTGGTATAGTCATGACCATTGATGATTACATGAATATCCTTGGCCGTGGTACAGGGATGATGTGATTTATTTATTAAGCTGAGTCTCAGCGATAAAGTTGATGAAAAACTTTTAAAATCATAGAAGATAGTAGGTTTTATGCTCTACTTGACTCTTCTAATGGATTGCTTGTTCCGCTGCAGTTAAACTTGATGTCGATTATATTTTATCAGTTTAACATTGTTGAAGACTATTGATAATTTATTCTACATTATCTTAGTCATAATATTTCTTCTTGGGCTAGTTGAGCTCACCCTTTCTTTCACCGTTTTCTTGTGAAATGAGAATATAGCCGGGATGAGTCGGGGAAGCAGAGTGATGGTCCGAGATGACAAGATTAGTAGTCCTCCTCACTATTCCGTGAAATAGTGTGATAATAAATGTAATAAGAACTCCATCGAGAGTGGATATTGTCTGTAAGGCAATATTATTGTTTAAACTCTCACTATATTTTGTCGTATTTTACATACGATACGGTTGTATTATTAAGTTGTATTTGTATTTTTGTACCATGTATTTGGCGACTCGAGAATAGGTGATGTATACCTATTTTGGGGCGCCATGATTAGTATCAAAGCTTAGGATATGATCCTGGCCGAGATGTGAGGCAAGAACTAGGAGGGAGAGACGGGAATTCTTTCGCTAGTATGACCTACCTAAGTAAAACAAAATCTTTTAAATAAAATATAATATTCTAATAAAACAAAATCTTTTAAATAAAATATAATATATTTTATTTATAATATAATAAAACTAATAACTTTATAAAAGTATTCATTTTATATAAAAAAGATTTTACTATCTGAAAATACTATGCAGATACTATACAAATACTATGCATAATAAAATATAATATATTCTAATTATTATCTAATAAAATAAATAACTTTATAAAAGTATTCATTTTTATATAAAAAGATTTTACTATTAGCCTAATAAAATGAATAACTTTATAAAAGTATTCGCATTTTATATAAAAAAAATTTTTTTATTACATTAATAATACTAATAAAACAAAACTTCATCATCACTTACTTTGAAAAAATTTCAAATGTCACCCTTAACTTTAAACTTTTATCAATTTAACTATTCACCAAAATAGAAAAATTGAATACTTTTATTTCATAAAATTCGGGGTCTCACATTTTTCACTTCGGGTACAAAATTGTAAGTCGTGTCCCAGTACATGTGACACCCCCAAAATAGGTATACATCACCCATCTTGAGTCGCCAAATACATGGTACAAAATTTAAATACAACTTAATAATACAGATGTTGTGTAAAATACGACAAAACGTAAACTGAGAGTTTAATAAGAATATTGTCATCTAGACAATATCCACACTCAAAAGAGTCCTTTTTACATTTATTTTCACTATTTAACTGAATAGTAAGGACTACTAAAACTATCATCTGGACCGTCACTCCGTTCCCCGACTAAATTTTAAGCACGTTCTCATTTCCAAGAGAATAAAAGGAAAGAAAGGGTGAGCTCAACTAGCCCAGTAAGAAATATTATGACTAAGATAATGTAGAATAAATTATCATTAGCCTTCAACAATGTTAAACTGATAAAATATAACAAACATCAAGTTTAACTGCAGCGGAACAAGCAATCCATTAAAAAAGTCAAGTAGAGAATAAAATCTACTATCTTTTATGATTTAAAAGGTTTTTCATCACTTTTATCGCTGAGACTCAGCTTAATAAATAATCCACATCATCCCTGCACTACGGCCAAGGATATTCATTAGTATCACAACCACAAAATATCCATGCACTACGGCCAAGGATATTCGTGTATTCATCAATGGTCATGATCATGCCAACAACTGTCCATCAATGCATTACGGGCCAATGAGGACTTTTTCCACATCATTTGTAATATTACGGTCATGATTACATCGAATAATCCCTGGTCATAATCATACCAAGTCCATCTATGCACTACATGCCATGTATGACTTTCAACATAATATAAACATGAGGATGATGACAATGATATAAGAATTCAATAAAACAAGTTCAAGAATTAATTTATCCAGAACTAATAACGCCCAAATTGTCCACACGATACTTCTTTCAGAAAGTGTAAAACTCAAGAATGCTCGGAAGAATATTTCCATGAAAAGATATCGGATGAAGCACAAATATCAAGGATATTCCACTAATTTCATGGAGTATATAAGTCAAAATCAGAACCAACCGAGTATAATAAAGAATGGGATAACAAAAGAAATCACCGTGTATGCGATAATCGCATGCATAAAGTTATTACAATGTAATAATAAATAATCTAACCAGTCACGCAAGAACGCACAAACAGGATATTCCAATGTAATAATAAATAATGGAACCAGTCATGCGTAAACACACGTATGTGATGTTCCAATGTAATAGTAAATAATCGGAACCGTGTCATGCAGAACGCAATCGGATGAGGATGTTCTAATGTAATAATAAAATAGAATTTCACCATGATGCAGCAGATTTCACATGTATATGTTATTCCAACATAATGATAAAGAATGGAATAATGTAAGAATTTCACCAAGTATAGGGTAGCTGGCAGATCAAAGTTATTCCAATGAATAATAAATAATGGAATAATGTAAGTTCTCTTCATGAATAAGAAAGAAATAATACCCCTTACCTTAGTAGGAAATTGGATACCTTAATATTATAAGAATGTAAGATTCTTCTTCTTTTTCTCTTATTCTCTCTATTCTTTCTCGCTCTAAAGTTTTGGTGAATTCGTGAAAAATAATGAAGGAATGAGCTTCAATTTATAAGCTTGGTAGAGTAAGGGTAAAATAGTCTTTTCGCCATAATTTATGACATCATCGCTTACATCATTGATCATATGACATCATTACTTCCATCATCGATCAAATGACATCATTGTTTACATCATCCTTCCGATGACATCATTGCTTACCTCATCGTTCCGATGACATCATCGCTTACATCATCAAAATTCAAATTCAAATTGTTCTCTTCCACCTCATTTTACTTTTATACCATGAATTTACTATAATAATGTTACCATTCAAATTATATATAAAAAAAAACATACTATCATATAATCACATCATACTACTATAATATAATATTATAATAATATATTTAAATGAATTATTGATTTGATAATTTGAAATATCGCAGAATGACAATTATGAATCAAAAATATCAACGTAGCAATTATTGAATCAATAAAATATTAAACAAGAATTATCGTAATAATTATCGAAAGTAGTGTCTTCTTCACGTAGTTAATCAATAATTCAAAAATATCACATGCAATACCGGTGTGCATATCAAGCAACAACAGCGTATTACATCGTATTTTAACCACTAGGTATTCCAAATGTTGTTAATCGGTGAACTCTTCCGCCAAGTTATTTTCATAAAAATATTTTTGTCGTTTTTAACTCCGATAATAATTCCGCTCAGGGGTCCATTAATGATTGTGTCGTCGTCAGCGAATAATAATATTCCCCACCAAACTAATATTTTATAACAACTTCTGCGATTTTGCAAAATTTATAAATATTACCCACAACTATAACATTATATCAAATTCATTCCATAATATTTAAAAATAATATTTATAGAAAAATTATCTTTATTTAAAAAGTTGGAGTCTTACAGTACAGGTACCAAAAGTTGATTTATCCCTATATATATATATAGTAAAATTTTTCAATCTAATCAGAGAGAGCTTTAACATGCTATAATGACGAAAAAAATTGACGTTATAAATTTGCCTGCTTTTTAATTGTTTCTTTCCAAATAATTGAGAAGTTTGGACTATATATATATATATATATAAATATATATGGCTCAAAAAAGGAGTAGAAAACTTACTCCTTACTTCAATTTATAGCCCGTTTGAAGTATCAAATCGTTTTTTTGTTTGATGATCATCCATCCAAAAGTAGTTTTAGTGCGTAAAGATTTTAGTTGTAAAATATTTTTAGCATACAAATAATATATATATATATTTAAACTTTTGTTAATTACGTTAAATTTAAAGATAGTGTGTTTCACTACACCGCTCTATCAAACAAAGTTAGGTCATTTATAATTTTTGATTCGTTTAGTATTGCTCCTACTATTTATTATTTGACCATTCTCAACCTTTTATTCTTTATTTTCTGTAGATCTAATAGTAGTAGTACTAGCTATGTGAGTACATACATAATTAGTTCAACCCTTTTTGGCCTTTCGCAAGAGATTTGCTCCCAATTGTGAATTGACCATCACCAGACTTAATTTGAAGGTTTTACACTATAGTTATGTCGTAATCTAACATTTTAATTATTTCCTTTATCATTTTCCAAACCAAATTGAGTAACAATAATGATATTTTTTTTCTCTTCCAATTAACATTGTCCTATACATGTAGAATTCATATATATATATATATATATATATATATATATATCTCCATCCACAACAACCATTGTTGTTTGAAAGAACCCATTGACTTGTACCGCCATGTTTCTACCTACTTATAAAAAAAAAAAAAAAAATTATCCAAGGCTAGGAGAGAGAGCTTGTAATGGCTAGCCAAAATGGGTTGCTTCCTCAACAACCGGTCATTCTTCATGGATGGTGATTATATATATATATATATATATATATATATATATATATATATATCGGATTAGGATCAAGATACCCTTATCTTATTATCCAGATTCACTCCCTTTTATGACGGATTGGATGACGATTGTTCCATACAATCGTTGTCTATACTTTTAGCGACGCTTATATGTTGTCCGTCGCTAAAAGTATAAACGATATTGTAGATGACCAAACCGTCACGTCCGTCGCTAAAGGGGGTGAAGACGTAAATAAGATATGTATATGACTGACTGATTCTCTTCTCTATATATATATGGAGACCGACAATGATGAAGCCAAAAAAATATATTTCAAGAGGTCAAAATTATTCTTAAGTTTATAAATAATTTGAACGGCGAGAGGTAGTGCCCTGAGTCAATTTTTTTTTAATAATTTTGTACTTTCGAGTCACACACACATACATACATACATACATACATACAAACATACATACATACATACATATATATACACTATATTATAATGACAATATAATAAGTAATAATATATACAGATACATACATTATATTGACTCATAATAGATTTTTTAAAGACGACTGCTCATAAGTAATTAATTTATTAATTATTTTTAAAAATAATATAAACTAGATTATTATTTAGTTTAAAATATCGAGAAATATACATATATTGAGAGAGATATGAGTATATGGTTAAAATTTGATGACAAAGTTATAAATTTTTAATTTGACCCCGCATAATAGAAAATTTATAAAATTTTAGTGAGGTCAATTTATATATAATAATTAAAATTTTTAAAATTTACCTTATATTATAAAGTAATTTTTTTTTAAGTGGGGTCAATTGACCCCACAATCTTATATGTGGCTTCGTCACTGGAGACTGATCCATAGTTTAATACTGTGGATGCTAATTTTTTTAAAAAAAATTTTTTAAATTCCACAGTTTATTTCTGCAGATGAAAAAATTGTATAAGGAGGGGGTATTTTAGATATTTATCACATCTGCAGTATTAAATTATAAAATAACAAAAAATTAAATTGCGAACTAAAATTATATTAATCATTCGAATAGATATTCGAATGGAAGTTTAAAATTTATTGTAAGGCTAACATTAAATTGACTTAGAACCCGTCCCGGTGGAGCTTTTGGGTGGATTAAAGCACTTCAAAATATAAAATATAAAAAATGGTTTGGTGTTTGAAAAGAGTAAAAATTAAGTTCAAAAACACTTTTAATTGAAATAGAAAACTGGTACTACTACTTTTTTACTAAAGTACTCTTATCAAAAAGTATAATATATAAAATTATCCTTATATTATTTTAAAAAATAAAAATTTCATACCAGACATTTATCATAAAATTGTCATTAATACATTTAAAAGTATTTTTATAATTATATATCCAAATATTATTTTAATTTTTTTATAAAAATACTTTAGCAAAAGCTTTTCATTTCACTGTATTTAACTCCGCAAAAAGGACTAACGCTATATTTCTGAGTTTTAAAATGAAAAAAAAAATGGAAAATTTAAGTTTTCTTTCAAATTCTTATGTTTCTGACTTTTGAGTTTTTAAATAGACGAAAAAAAAACAAAATTGGATAGAAAATGTGAGACCCCATATTTTATCAATAAAGATTTAAATTTTGTCGAAATAATTTTTAATATTATGGTGTGAATTTGAGATAATATTATAGTTGTAGGTAGATTTATAAATTTTGCAAAGTATGCAAAGTTGTTATAAAATATTCGTTTTGGTCGGGAATATTTTTTTGTTAGTGGAATATTCAGATAACGACTCAATCATCAGTGGACCCCATAATGTAATTATTGTCGAATCGAGAAAACGACAAAAATATTTTATAAAAATAACTTGGCGGAGGTGTTACTGTTAAAACCGCTGTTGAACTACCCGTTGGTAAAAGTACAAGAATACTGGTATTGGTTGAGATAGTACACACAGTATTGATTATCGATACTTACGTGAGAAGTCACTCAATTTACGCTTCAATTATCGCTATAAAGAATTCTTGATCATATCTCTTATATTATTGATTCAATTATCACACAAGATCATCTCGTATAATATGTTATATTATTAATTGAGACGACAAGTTATAAATGATTAATAATTGTTGAAAGATTAAAAAATGTGTTGATTAAAAATAAAATGATTTGTGGTAATATTTATTCAATCCTTAATGTATATAAAGAGTCTCATATAAACGTTTGTAGTAAGTTTGATTATTTTATGGGGGCCCATATGTCATTATCTAAGAGTCTCTTCGTCAATAGTAATTACCTTTGTGAATAGTAATTACCATCGTCAAGTATATTACCTTCGTCAATAGTATTTACCTTCGTCAATAGTATTTACCTTCACAATAGTAATTACCTTCGCCAATAGTAATTACCTTTGTGAATAGTAATTACCTTCGTCAATAGTATATTTACCTTCACAATAGTAATTACCTTCGTCAATAGTAATTACCCTTGTGAATAGTAATTACCTTCGTCAATAGTAATTACCTTTACCAGACGTCAAACCACTTGCCGTTTCACATTACAAAGCGCCAAACCACTTGCCGCTTCACATTACAAAAGGCCAAACCACTTGTCGTTTCACATTACAAAGCGCCGAACCACTTGTCGTTTCACATTACAAAGGCCGAACCACTTTTTTTTCACATCACCACCGCTGCAAGCCACTCGCTTTTCACATGGTAGGTGCTAAGCTAGAAATCTTCTATAAATAGAGGCCTAGTGCTTCATTATTTTTCACTTAATTCACCGAAATTCTGTAGAGAGAAAACTATGTAGAGAAAGAAGAAAAGTATTCGCTACTTCACCTCGCCAATATTCAGCTTCTTCTAAGGTAGGGAATATTATTTGTTAATTCGTAAGGGTGTTATTCTTTCTTATTCATGAAGAGAACTGTTGTTATTCCATCGCTTATTATTCATTGTTGAATAAATCGTAAAAGTGGTATACCCTATACATAACTTCGACACGCCAAGAGATACCCTATACTTGGTGAAATCTTTATATTATTCCATTCTTATTTATTCTCATTGAATAACTTTCGATACGTGGAATCCCCTATACTTGGTGATCTCCTTCATTATTCCATTCTTTATTATTCATTTGAATATCCTATTCGTGTTTTTACACCGGACCTGGTTCCATTAGTTATTATTCCGTATTTATTATTCTGTTGGAATATCCTCGTGCGTGTGTTTTACACCCACTCGGTTCCATTGTTTATTATTCAAAGATTTATTATTCATTGGATCATCCTCGATTGTGAATTTCACCGAATTCGTTCCGTTATTATTATTCTCGCTGAATAACTCGTCATGCCAAGTACCGCATGCACGGTGATTTCTTTTGTTATTCCATTCTTTATTATACTCGTTGGTTAAATCTTTCGACTTTATACTCCATGAAATTAGTGGAATATCCTCGATATTTCAAGGCTTCATCCAAAGATCTTTTCATGAAAATATTCTTCCGATCATTCTTGAATTTTACTCTACAAAACAAAGATCATTTTGACAATTTGACGTTAATAATTCCTCGGATAAAATAATTCTTGAACTTGTTTTATGAATTATTATGTCATTGTCATCATCCTCATGTTATATTATGTTATCTTCTATTACGTGTATAGATGAACTTAGTATGATTATGAACCAGGATCATTCTAAGATAATCATGGCTTGTTATAAATGATGTGATAAAAGTCCTCGGTGTTCGTAATGCGTTGATGGATAATTTTGGTATGATTATGACTGGGGTGATTCTAAGATAGTCATTACCATTGATAATTTGATGAATATCCTCGTCAGTAGTAAGTGTAAGGTGATTCGATGATGTGGATTATTTATTAAAGTCGAGTCTCATTTATAACAAATGATGAAAAACCTTTTAAAAACCTAAAAGATAGTAGATTTTATTCTCTACTTGACTCTTTTAATGGATCGCTTATTCATGCAGCTTAAACTTGTTGTCTATTGTATTTTATCGGTTTAACACCGTTCAAGGCTAATGATAAATTATTCGCATTATCTTAGTCATAATATTATTTCTTCATGGGCTAGTTGAGCTCACCCTTTCTTTCACCGTTCTTCTGTGAAATGAGAACATAAATTTGGGACTAGCCTCGGGGAACGGAGTAATGGTCCGAGAGGATAAGATTAGTAGTCCTCACTATTCGTGAAATAGTGTGATAATAGTAGTAATGAAGACTCCTTTTGAGTTTTGTATAATATCTAGTAGACAATATTTGTATTCAAACTCACAGCTTTATGTCGATTGCATACCTACGCTTATATTAGTAAGTTGTATTTGAATTTATGTACCATGTAAGTGGCGACCCAAGATGGGTGACGATACCTAATTTTGGGGCGCCACGGTTGGTATCGAGCTTAGGATATGATCCCCGGCTAAGATGTGAGAATAGTACTAGGAAGGGAGAGACGGGAATACCTTCGCTAGTATGACCTACCCAAGTTTATTTGGTATTTGATTGGTTTCACGTAGTATAGTGATAATATGTTGCATGTCAATTAACCCTTATTTTGTGGCGTTGTTTGGAAATGGCAAATTGAAAATATTCACAATGGAGTGAATGTGACCGTTGTGACACCTTTAATCACTAATCAAAGTTAATGCAAAGGTCGACGAGGAACAAATTAGAGATATCCACGTAGTGAATGAAGAACTAATTGTTGCACCCGAGCTAGCTTAGCAGGCAGGTAGCGGTGAGGAGTGAGGAAGAAGAGGAAGAAGAGGAACCCGAGGAGAATTGGTTAGAAGAAGTTTATGATCAAAACTTAGAATTACAAAATCGTGTTCGTGAGCTAGAAGAACAGTTGAAGAAAGCAACTAAACGGTCGTGGAACAAAGGGATACAACAATTGAAAATTGGGTTACCCGATATGTGATGCTCGAACAAAATCACGCTTTGGCGAGGTGGTGTAAGATATTAAAGTTGGAATCGAGAATTTAAAAATCAAAGATCATTTGAAAGAAGAAACAATCGAACGAAGGAGAATAAAGCGATGCATGGGTAAAAGTCGCACAACGTTGATGATAGTGTAGAAAAAGACGTCCGATCCAATAAAGCCAAAATAGATGAAATGGTCTTTGCTTTTTGGACAAAGAATTGGAGAATTCAACATCGAATTCTAATTACCTGCATGCATAGCGGCCAACCCAATTCGATATGGATCGGAGAATAATGATTCAAATCATGGATCGTGAATGTGAAGAAGCACTTAAGGGTGGAATGTACCCTATATAAGAAAGTCAAACTCAAGAATTTAAGCGAGAAGCGTTTGTCGAGAAACCCGAACGGGTTATTACGGGTAAATTAATTATAAATTATTAATAAGTCTATACTTTATTCAATACAAGTTCTACCCACTCTTTTATTCTACCTAGTTGTGTTCAATGTTTAAATTTGACTCGAAAAAAATTAGACTTTGATTTTCTATTGAAACTTCGTTGGGAGAAACCTTCGTTACCTCCAATTGCTTATTAATCTTGTTGTTTCAAATAAACACTTTCACGATCTTATCTCTTTGAAAATACTTGCCTTTGAGGTAATTTTTGAAAATGATTGATTAACTACTCATTATTCTTTTTTGTAAGGTTGTTAGCTTTCATATTCCTAACCAACTTTGTTATACTTAATTCAAAGTAACCAAACCCTAAAGTTAATCACTGTTATATCAAGCCATAAGTAAAGAGCCCCGATCCTTTCGTTGTTGACTTCCTTGTGTGAAATGCACCGAAGCCAGACTTTCTGTAGGCGACGTCGTGACTGAAGATGGCAAGTTGATAGGTATCATTGTGAGGTGCTATCCAGGTTAAGGGATAGAAGTCACAGTTGGTATTAATGTGACGTACTATCCAAGTCTTGGACGAGAGTAACAGTTTTGAATGATATTTCTATCATTAATAAATTTCTTGGCGTATTCTTGAAGTCTTCCTAGCCTACCCTAGAACGTGAAATCGAATTTTGTATTGACCCCAGTACAAAAACCCATTTCTTAAACCCTCAAATATTTCTTCAACTAAAAGGATCTGTTTACGTGGATTATGATGAAAGTCATAATAAAAGGATAGAACTGATGAAAATCATGGGTATATGAAGTGTTAGTAAATTTTAAGATGAGTTATGTTGGTTAGTATGTGAAAACATGAAAGTTTCTTAGAAATCACAAAGAGTTGAAAATCAGATTTTGGTGAAAAACGTAACATGAAATTCAATTGACCATATCTCCTATTATATTTTGAATTTTTGAGTATGGTCAAGTCCTAGAGTTAGATCTATGAGTTACCTAACTAATCTAAGTGGAATTACTGGAAAAGGTGTTGTAGATTTTTGTGTGGAATGATTTTAGCAAAGGAGTGCAAAGCTGCAAAAATCGAAAAAGTTGCTGCCATGATTTTAGACGGACTGTTTCGGCCACTTAAATTATGAGAAAAATTCTGGCCTTTTGGGACTTGAAGGTATATGGTATAAAGTACCTCCTGTCCAAAAATGAGCTCATTCTGACTTAAAATGAGCAAGTTATGACTATTTCAATATTTAGGTTTTTTCGACGAAAAACGCTATAACCAGAGTTCTATAACTCCGATGACCATGAAATTTAAACTGGAAGCTCACGTTAACATGTGTAAGGTCCTGCCAAGATTTGGGAATTTTTGGAGTTAAACTTGAGGTAGCTAATTTCTTAAGGAATTAATTAGAAATTGATTTTTGAAAAATAGTAAATGAATTTTAAAAATTCAGAAAAATATATTTTCATTATGGGACTATATTATGCTAAAACCCAGAAAAAGAAATATTTTGGGACTGATTTGGTATTTTCATGAAAATAGTTTAGTTACTTAACATATGAGTTAAATATGTTATGTGAAGTAACAAAGTTGAAAATAGGATTTTATGGCTGTAGAGAATCCTATATGTAATATATGCATATTTTTTGATGAGGATTTGATAATTGGTGATGATATCTTATGAGTATGGCATTTTTGGATGATTAAATGCATTATATGGTAAAGCGTAAACAATTGAGATAAATTGTTTATAAATTTAAAAAGTGATTAAAATATTGTTATAATATTAATGATATTAGATTATGAGATTATTAAGTGATTGATAACATGGGGATATTCTTGAATTCGGATAAATTATATTATAAATGTTTAATATTTATCCTTTATCTCATTTGATTGATTCTTTATATCGTTATCCTCATGTTTATATTATGTTGAAAGTCATACATGTACTCAGAGTGCATAGATGGACTTGGTATGATTATAACTGTGGATTGTTAAGTATAATCATAACCGTAATTGAAAACACGATTATCTTTGGCCGTAGGCATGGATAATTTGTGGTCGTGATACTAATGAATACACGATTATCTTCAGTAGTAGTACATGGATAATTTGTGGTCGTGATACTAATGAATACACGATTATCTTTGGTCAGTAGTGTATGGATAATTTGTGGTCGTGATACTAATGAATACACGATTATCTTTGGCAGTAGTGCATGGATAATTTGTGGTCGTGATACTAATGAATACACGATTATCTTTCGCCAGAAAGGTATGGATAATTCGTGGTCGCGATACTAATGAATATCCTTGGCCTCAGTAGTGTGGGATGATTCGATGATATGGATTAATTATTGAAATGAGTCTCAAAGAATGAAATATTAATTCATGGATGTGGTAAAAGTCATCTTTGGTCAGTAGTAGACTTGGTATGATTATGACTCAAGGATTATTCGGTATAATCACGATCAGAATGAAAACACGAATATCCTTGGCCGGTGGTGCATGGATAATTCGTGGTCGTGATATACTATTAAGTCGCTGCGTCTCAAAGATTATTGGTTTTATAAATGTATATATCTTTGGCAGAAGGAAAAAGATGAATTGTGAATAAATATCTTTTGGTGGGATTGCAAAGATGAATTTAATGTTTTCAACGATAAAGGTATTCAAGGTATCCTCACCTCTTTATCATACCGGATCGTATTCTAATTTCGAGGGCTTAAATTCCATAAGGAGGGAGATTGTGAGACCCCATATTTTATCAATAAAGATTTAAATTTTGTCGAAATAATTTTTAATATTATGGTGTGAATTTGAGATAATTTTATAGTTGTGGGTAGTATTTATAAATTTTGCAAAGTATGCAAGTTGTTATAAATATATGCGTTTGGTGGGGAATATTTTTTTGTTAGGAATATTCAGTATAACGACTCAATCATCGTGGACCCTCATAATGTAATTATCATTTGATTGAGAAAACGACAAAAATATTTTATAAAAATAACTACGGAGGTGTTACCGTTAAAACCTGTTGAACTACCCGGTGGTAAAAGTACAAAGAATATCGCGTGGTTGCATAAGTAGTACACCAGTATTGATTATCGATGCTTACGTGAGAAGTCACTCAACCTACGCTCAATTATTGCTACAAAGAATTCGTGCATCATATCTCTTATATTATTGATTCAATTATTGTCACAAAGATCATCCGTATAATATGTTATATTATTAATTGAGACGACAAGTTATAAATGATTAATAATTGTTGAAAGATTAAAAATGTGTTGATTAAAAATAAAATAATTTGTGGTAATATTTATTCAATCCTTAATGTATATAAAGAGTCTCATTATGAGACGTTTGTGGTAAGTTTGATTATTTTATGGGGGCCCATATGTCATTATCTAAGAGTCTCTTCGTCAATAGTAATTACCTTTGTGAATAAGTAATTACCATCGCCAATAGTATTTACCTTCGTCAATAGTATTTACCTTCGTCAATAGTAATTACCTTCATTAATAGTAATTACCTTGTGAATAGTAATTACCTTCGTCAATAGTATTTACCTTCGTCGATAGAATTACCTTCGTCAATAGTAATTACCCTTGTGAATAGTAATTACCTTTCGTCAATAGTAATTACCTTTACCAGACGTCAAACCACTTGCCGCTGTTTACACATTAAAGCGCCAAACCACTTCTTGCTGCTTCACATTAAAGCGCCAAACCACTTGTCGTTTCATATTACAAAGGCCGAACCACTTGTCGTTTCACATTACAAAGCGCCGAACCACTTTTCTTTTCACATCACCAAATAAGCCACTTGCCTTTTCACATGGTAGGTGCTAAGCTAGAAATCTTCTATAAATAGAGGCCTAGTGCTTCATTATTTTCATTTAATTCTTTGAAATTCTAGAGAGAGAACTATATAGAGAAAGAAGAAAATTATTCTCGCTACTTCACCTCGCCAATATTCAGCTTCTTCTAAGGTAGGAATATTATTTGTTGTATACGTAAGGGTGTTATTCTTTTCTTATTCATGAAGAGAATCATTGTTATTCCATCGCTTATTATTTTGTTGAATAACTCGTAAAAGTGGTATACCCTATACATAACCTTGTATATGGCAGCAGATACCCTATACTTGGTGAAATCCTTTATATTATTCCATTCTTATTTATTCATTGGAATAACTCAGTATATGTGGAATCCCCTATACTTGGTGATCTCCTTCGTTATTCCATTCTTTATTATTCATTGGAATATCCTATCTCGTGTGTTTTACACCGGACACGGTTCCATTGTTTATTATTCCGTATTTATTATTCATTGGAATATCACTCGTCTGTATTTTTACACGGGATTCGGGTTCCATTGTTTATTATTCAAAGATTTATTATTCTGTTGGATCATCCTCGCTTGGTGAATTTCACCGACCGTTCCGTTATTATTATTCATTGAATAACTGCCTATGCCAAGCACCGCATGCATGGTGATTTCTTTTGTTATTCCATTCTTTATTATACTCGGTTGGTTAAATCTTTGACTTCTATACTCCATGAAATTAGTGGAATATCCTCGATATTTGCGCTTCATCCAAAGATCTTTCATGGAAATATTCTTCCGATCATTCTTGAATTTTACTCTACAAAACAAGATTATTTTGATAATTTGGACGTTAATAATTTCGGATAAAATAATTCTTGAACTTGTTTTATTGAATTATTATGTCATCATCATCATCCTCATGTTATATTATGTTATCTTCTACTTACGTGTATAGATGAACTTAGTATGATTATGATTGGGGATCATTCTAAGATAATCATGGCTTGTTATAAATGATGTGATAAAAGTCCTCAAGTGGCTCAGAATGCAAGTGATGGATAATTTTTGGTATGATTATGACTGAGGGGTGATTCGGTATAGTCATGACCATTGATAATTTGATGAATATCCTGGCCGTAGAAAAAGGGGTGATTCGATGATGTGGATTATTTATTAAAGTTGAGTCTCAAATTTATAATAAATGATGAAAACCTTTTAAAACCTAAAAGATAGTAGATTTTATTCTCTACTTGACTCTTTTTAATGGATCGCTTATTCCGCAGCAGATTAAACTTGTTGTCTATTGTATTTTATCGGTTTAACAACTCATGAAGGCTAATGATAAATTATTCTCGCATTATCTTAGTCATAATATTTTATCTTTGGCTGGCCATTGAGTTTTCACCCTTTCTTTCACCGTTTCTTCTGTGAAACGGTGAGAACATATTTTTGGACGCAATCGGGAACGGAGAGTAATGGTCCGAGGATAGATTAGTAGTCCTCACATTATTCGTAAAAATAGTGTGATAATAGTAGTAATGAGGACTCCTTTTGAGTTTGTATAATATCTAGTAGACAATATTCAGATTCAAACTCACAGCTTTACGTCGTATTATTATACCTACGCTTATATTAGTAAGTCAGATTTGAATTTATGTACTACGAAGTGGCACCCAAGATGGGTGACGATACCTAATTTTAAGGCGTACAAAAAACTTTGCCACTTTTTATGCCAAAGTTTTCCATCTAAAATTGTCCTCATTTCCACGGGAAAAAAATCGAAATAAGTAATATTTTTATAATTCTCATATTATCCTCAACTTTTAATATAATAAATTTTAAATTACAACTCATGTCTTCAATTTTAAATTTTCTATTTTTTTCTATTAAAAACTTAGAAACAACACAAAGAAAAACTTTAAATTTTATATTCTTTTCTTTTATGTTCTAATTTAAATTTTCTATTTTTATTTTTTTCAAAACGCAGGAACAGAATATAAATATTTCGTTATTTTCATTTCTGTTCATTTTAAAGGCAGTAACACAATGTAACCGAATATTAATATTAATATTAATATTAATATTAATATTAATGCATGTATTTAGGCGTGGGTTTAGTAAATTACTCCTACTTAAACACTGACACGGAACAGAGTCTCTGTCTCTCTCTTTCTACTGCACAGCACACGAAGTGAAGTATAGTCATCATGGAAGAAGAAGAATAGAATCATTCACTAGAAAAAAGAAACAAAGACACACATGGGGATGGGGATGGGGATGGGGTTGTATGTAGAGAGAGGAAACAAAACCCCATCTCTCTACTTTCTTCATCTATCTAAACCCCTGCTTGGGGGATTGCAATCCTACTTCTAGTAATAGTAAAATCTCTCCCTCTTTCTCTCTCATATGTCTCATACTCTGAACAACCCAGCAGAAGAAGAACACTGCAATTCTTAGTCTTAGTTTCTAACACATTTCTGTTCCTAAGGTGCCCTTCTCAGCCTACCGAACCCTTCCCCCTCTTCTTCTTCTTCTTCCCATTTGTATTATACCCTTTTCTATTTTTTGTATGAATTTTTCTGGAAAATGGGTGAAGAATTATTAGCTGTATCCCCCTCTGATAGAGCTGTTGAACAGGTTTCTATCCTTTTTCTCTCTCAATTCTAAAGAATTACTGTGTTGTTTCTTGATTTAAACTATTTATTGCTGTTCTTTCACCCCATTTCGATTTTATATATGTTTTTGGTCTGTTTGAGTGTTTTAAATAAATTGAATCACGAGCTCCAAAAACCCATCTTGGGGTTAATTTAAGTGGTAATTTTAAATTATGAATGTTTATGGATATATGGTCACTTTTCTGCTGTTTTCTAGTTTGTTGATTATGTTATCATTCCTTTGATTTTTTGTACGTGCATTTTCTTTTAAGCTGATTGATTGTATTCTTACATTGTAGCTCAAGTATCATGTTTTATTTTTCTATTTTCTTTTATTTAATTTTGATTGGTTTAGAGTTGTAGTACTTCAATTTATCACAAACGTAAACATATGGAAGGCTTTAATTTGTTATTTTTAATGACTGGATATATTAGGATGCTGTGGTTAGTTCACTACAAGAATTTTTCATCTTAAAAATGTAATTAGATGACAGACTTCTTTTGTGATGGTAATAGCTAGTAGATTTGTTGAAACTTGTGGCCTGCCAGCTAATAAGGCTAGGCTTTATTCAGTTTTCCCATTACATTTTGAAGCTTTGGATTTTTGTTAATATTATAAAATGTAGCAAATCTCTTACATTATTTCTAATGTCTTATTTTTCGGCTTTGAATGCCAGAGCTTGGTAAATTCATTCACAACCTTTTATCCCTTTCTTAGGCTAATCAGCATTTCAATTTCTTTGGAGCTGTTGTTTTGCTTGAACTTTTTCATTTTTGTTAGTATCCTCTCTGATATCGTCTTTCCGTTTCTGAGTCAATACTTTTATTTTAATAAAAATCAAATTACATTTTCTGTTAGTTCACGCTTCATAAAAATACTAAAATCATGTGGTTTCGCTTTCTTTTGATTTTTTTCTTCTTTAGTCGACTACAAATTTTAGGTATTGAGTGGATGAAAATGGTCACAATAATTTCTCTGTCTTAACGATATTTCTATATTTTTGCTTCTGAAGGAATTGGCCTGACTTTTATGATAATTTGTAAGTAGCCAAAAGGTTGTTATTTTCTAATTATTTTTCCTAAGCTTTGTGCAGGCAATTGTGACGTTAAAAAAGGGTGCTCAACTTTTAAAGTGTGGCCGGAGAGGGAAGCCCAAATTCTGTCCTTTCAGGCTATCCACGGTAGGCAGTTTAAATAAATTGTTAGAAATACACTCTAAAATCTGCAAATAATTCGTAATAAAACTATTCATACTTGTGCAATTGAGTGCAAGAAGCAGTTTATTTTGGAGGAGAGATATCAGGCAGTCTGATACTCTGATATTAGAGAAATGTAAATAATTCACGTGGTTAACTACAAACGAAGTTATCAACACATGGTAGATTTTTCTACCTTGGCACTTAGATTTTACTGCTGTACAACTTGCAGCCTCATGATATAATAAATGTAACTGTATACTAATCAGCCCTCTGTAGTACTAACATAACAGACAGCCACAGCGATCATTTACTTTGTTATCCCTATTCTTTAGTTTAGCGAAATGTCATAAACGCATAATAGTTATCTGATTTATGATGTTTTCAATTTCAGGATGAGAAACTTCTGATTTGGTATTCTGGTCAGGAGGAACGACAGTTGAGATTAAGCTCAGTTACAAGTGTTATTCGTGGCCAAAAGACCGTAAGGAATTAAAACTGATTTTGCATTTTTAATTGTGTTTAAACTTTTGCTGATGATTGTTTGTTGAGTTTTGTTGATGGTGGCTGTACTTCTTATGATTTAATTTTCAGAAGCAACTTCAACCAGAAAGGGAATGCCAGTCCATTTCACTATTGGTTGCTAATGGTGAACGCTCTCTTGATCTGGTAATTTAGAATAATATTATGTTTATTTATTCACAATAATTTTCTTTGACTAAAGTATATTTTTATTGGCAAGATTTTTAGCGTCACTATGTTTATCTTTTATCTTCTGCACAGATATGCAAGGACAAAGCTCAGGCTGATTGTTGGTATCTTGGCCTAAGAGCTGTAATATCCAGACGCAACCATTCTAGATTGTTAGGTACTTGCGAAAATGGAAGATCGGCACAAAGTTGTATCAACAGTCCTGCTGGTTTAATGAGAAGGAAGCGCAATCTAGGGCTTTCCGAGGACACCACCACCACCAAATTTTTTCAGGTTTGAATATCTTTGTTTATTCATATAAATTTCAAAAAGTGAAGTTGCTACTCAGTGACTCTATCTTAAGAGGGCCCATTAATTAGTTCAGTTGTTACTTTTTTTGGTAGAAGAAAATTTATTAGATGAAAAGAGAGAAGTCACCCTATAACAAATATAAATTTCTCGAGCAGCATGTCAAGTGTAGAGCGTTGATTCGAGTCTAAGAGTAGTCACATTTTGCAAACATGCCAACAGATATCCAGTCTTTTCCCCCAGAACATGCGTAAACAGGAAGGACCACACTGGGCCAATGGATTTTTAAAGTGCAGTTGTTGCATTATTAGTTTGTTTTTGAATCAAACAGACTGGCTCAGGACTTAACTGAAATGTGTGACAAATCCATGATGGTGGGAATAATCTTGAATTTTAGTTTAAAATGTAGAATATTGTCAAAGAAAGTATGAAAATTGCTAGCAACGTGATTTAAAGATTGTTTTCGGACATATTTAGGATAGTGAATATTTGACTGGGGCATACTTTATACTTGTGTATGTTACATCAACACAATCCCTACTTGAAAACAATGAGCTTAGATAAGAACTTTTGAGGATGTCATGAGACTTAGCAATTCAGTTTTGGAAATGCTGTAGATCTTAAAGAAGTACCCTATGTCTAATTTTATTATGTTTTTGTATAGATCATCAGAGAAAACAATGTCCGGTTGAAATGATTTTCAAGCGATCTAATTATATCTTAAACCAAAAAAAAAATAAATTCAATTGTCTACTTTAGAATTTTGAGAGGTAAATATTCCTTACTCTATTTAACAGTTTAATTATGTCATTTTTATTTTGAAGGTGCGCAGTTTATCAGGGAGTCCACCTCAGTCACTTTCTGAGAGGGGTTTTCCTGATGGCCTTTCTTGTTCATCGAATAGCTTTTATTCGGAATCAAGTTACGGTATGCAAAATGTAATGGATATGTTAACGCCGGATTCTCCATATATTGAACCAGATGATCTCAAAAAGAGGGGAACAATATCTACTAGCACAAAAACTCAAATCAATATGCTTAATCGATTTATGACACCTTCAGATGAGTCATCACATGCCAATGGTTATGTTTTGAGAGATGTTTTGATTTGGGGAGAAGGAATAGAAACAGGGTGCTTGGGAGGCGGGCTTGACAAGATTGGTAACAAAAATGGAATGCCATTGGATGCTTTATTGCCAAAATTACTTGAATCCACTACGATGCTTGATGTGCAAAAAAATATCTCTAGGAAGAAAGTATGATGCCTTAGTAACTAAACAGGGGGAAGTCTTCTGCTGGGGTGATGGGAGGGGGGGAAGGCTTGGTCATAAAGTCGATGTGGATATCACCTGCCCAAAAGTTGTCGAGTCCCTTATTGGGGTCCAGGTAAACTCTGTTGTTTGTGGTGAATATCAAACATGCGCTCTTACACTTTCTGGTGAACTTTATGCGTGGGGTGACAATTTTCACGGTGCTGATATAGTTGCTGCTGATAGAAAAAGAAACCAGTGGTTTCCTCACAGGCTTTCTGGTATCTTGGATGGTGTGATCATATCGAATGTTTCTTGTGGTGAATGGCATACAGCAATAGTGTCCACCTCTGGGCAATTATTTACATATGGGGATGGGACTTTTGGTGTTCTCGGGCATGGGAATACTCAAAGCATTTCTGAACCAAAAGAAGTTGAATCTCTCAAGGGTTTATGGGTAAAATCTGTATCATGTGGACCATGGCATACAGCTGCAATAGTGGATATCATGGTCGACCGTTTTAAGTTCAATGATCCTACTGGAAAACTATTTACATGGGGAGATGGGGATAAAGGAAGGCTCGGTCATCCTGATCAAGAGAAGAAGCTGTTACCAACATGTGTTGCACAACTAGTAGATCATGATTTTGTTCAAGTATCCTGTGGAAGAATGTTGACTGTTGGCTTAACTAGCGTGGGTACAGTTTATACAATGGGAAGTGTGGTGCATGGGCAATTGGGAAATCCACAAGCCACAGATAAATCAATCACAATTGTGCAAGGGAAGCTTAAACATGAGTTTGTGAGGACGATCTCGTCAGGATCTTTTCATACTGCTGCCTTAACGTCAAGAGGAAAGGTTTATACATGGGGAAAAGGTGCAAACGGGCAATTAGGACTAGGTAGTACTGAAGATAGAAGCTCTCCAGCTTTAGTGGAGGCCTTGAGAGATAAGGAGGTAGAAAGCATTACTTGTGGATCAAGTTCTACTGCTGCAATTTGTCTGCACAAATCCATTTCTTGCACTGACCAGTCAGCTTGCAAAGGATGCAGCATGGCTTTTGGGTTCACAAGGAAGAAGCATAACTGTTATAATTGTGGTCTTTTGTTTTGCCGTGCATGTAGTAGCAAGAAGGCCGTTAATGCCTCATTGGCACCTGACAAAAGCAGGCCATATAGAGTTTGTGATCCGTGCTTCAACCGCTTACAGAGGACCGCAAATTCCGATCAACCATCGAAGTTGGAAAACCTTAGTCCACGACCAATATTGATCAACCAGAAGGGTTTCCTTGCAGAAAGAAACCTCACCAAAGATGTAACTACCACACAGAGTCAATGCGGTGAGATGAAAACCATAAAAGACCAAGAAGAAAATGAGCAGCCTCTAGATTCCAGTTCTTCATTGTCAAGTGGGTTACCAAGATGGGGCCAGGTTTCCTCCCCTGTATATTTCGGTTGGAACTACAGAGAGCAGAAAATAAGCCATCTTCCTGCTATGAAAGATCTATTATTTTCCATTTCTCCTCTGTGCTCACAAGAGATGCCCTTCCATTCAAAATCTACAACTTACAATGTTGCCATCACGGAGAAAGAGTCAAATTCAGATGAGATTCGCATCAAAGAAGTTCAGGACTTGAGAGCTCAGGTAATTTCCACCTCTCAACCTTCCCCTTCTCTTAAGTTTCAAAATCATGTTGTTTTTACTTGAGTTTAACTTTCTTTATGTTGATATGTGAATTCTTTCTCTCTCCCCCGCCACTGCCACCACGGCCATCACGGCCAAAAGAAAATGAATGTACACTTATGCAAATGCCTAAATGGTCCAATAGAATCTAATGTCAAGTCTATACGTGTAAAATGAAGAGTCGAAGGAAAAAAACCAATGCAATTTGGCTATAGACTGGACAGAAGGAAATAAATGCTTGAAAAACTTTATCATGAACAGTCAACTCAATTTTATATTTATCATAATTCATAAGAAACACCTATTCTTTCTAATAGAAAAGTTAAATTCTTCATATATGATTGCACAAATTTGGAATTTTTTCATGCAAAGAATATGCAACACGAATGTCTCAGGAAAGTTTTAAAATTTTCAATATATATATATATATATATATATATATATATATTATACTCAACAATATCTACTCTAGCAGACTAGCACAAAGAAATAAACTCCTATTAGCATTCAAATTTAAATTATGATAAGCTTAACCTTTGCGAAATAAAAATAAATAAATAAATTTTCTTAGATGTTAATGAAATGAGCAATTTTCTGAATTTTGAATTATGCACCCTTGATAGGTTGAGGTTCTTGAAAAGCTATACGAAACTAGAAAGGAGAAAATTCAAGAATGTCAGAGTAAAATTGAGGAGACTTGGTTAGTAGCAAAGGAGGAGGCTGCCAAGTCCAAAGCAGCAAAGGAGGTTATAAAAGCTTTGACATCAAGGGTAAAACATTTCCACTTTTCTTTTTTAAGTAATGTACTTTTTATTTCTTTTGAATAGTATTTCTTTATTGAACTATATCTGTTGTCTGAGGACTTGTTTTTTTAACTTATTCAATGAGAGTCATGCAAATGGTTCGATGTGGAGCTCGTTACTTTGAGATGTGTAGTACATCATTTAGGAAAACAATTGTTATAGCATCAATTAATACAGTAACTTTTGGATTGAAGTCTGATATCTTGTTAATGAACAGTGTATACACACATCTACGGTCAGATATAAACAGCTGATGGAATGAGAGTTCTGTTTTGTAATGTGAATTGTTTGAAATAAAAAATAAATAATTTTTTTTAACAGGAATTATGTTAATCAAAATAGAAAGATAGACCAGAAGGTACAAAATAAAACTAAATCTATGACCAAAAATGATAAACTGAAAAAATAGGGATTTTGGCGATGTGAAAGTTTTTATCTATTTTGTCGGGTTGTTACTACATTTGGATGCATATATCTGTGAATTGGGGCAGAATAACAGTTTTGAAATGTGTTATGATATGCAGCTTCATGTGATGTCAGAGAAACTTTCTGCTGAACTGAAAGACCAAGCTAGTGCAAATCTGTCTCAAATAATTCCCATATGCACAGATACCCCCACCCTGAAGAATGTGCACCCGATATTTGTTGTTACGAATGCTCGTCCTGTAGTGGGACAGCTAGAAGACAGAAATGTCGATTGCATATCTAGCTCTCCCATTGTTTACTCTAGTAAAATAAAAGCCATGTGTAATGGAGAAATCAACAGTGGTGACAGTAAATCAGCAGAGGAATCATGTGGTAGAAAAATAGATTCTGAACAGAATGGAAGCAGAACAAAGGTTGAATGGGTAGAACAGTATCAACCTGGCGTGTACATCACTTTCACAACTTTGCCAAGTGGACAGAAGGGGCTCAAGCGAGTGAGATTCAGGTAAATCTCAATCCCCTGTACTTTGTGTTGATTGAATTTTCAGTTTGTTTATTTTTGACCACTTATTATTGCATGCTCAAATTCAAACGGCTCCTAGTTACAACCAGAAAAGACTTGGTTAAAAGTTGATATATTTCTATCCAACTCATATTCTATTGTTTGTTATAATTCAAACTTCCAAGTACAAAATTGTTTATTATCGTGAATTTTATGCTACTATTATCTGCAGAGCATGTAGTTTGTCAAAATGTTCTGACCCTAAATACGCTCAAGTAGAAACTAAATAGCAAAAACATTAAACCTCGGAATTGCATTTTGCAGTAGAAGAAAGTTCACGGATAAAGCAGCAGCAAGTTGGTGGGAAGAGAATCAACTGGAAGTATACCAGTATTACGGTATTGAAGGATACTTGAGCTCAAACCAAGATACATCAAAATGCTAGATATTTTCCCATCTTTCCATTATTGGGCGTGAAGCAAGATACATCGAAATGCTAGATATTTTCCCATCTTTCCATTATTTGGGCGTGTGAACTGGAACAGACTGTTTCTGCAGAAGCCAATCCATGATGCTGTATAGGAAAAAGGGGAAAGCAGTAACTTATGGTCGGCATTACATAGGTGACACTCGTCTATTCTAACAGGCAGGTAACAAGTGATGATGCATTTTACAGGTAATACACAAGTTTCTTGTTTTTAAATCAAGTGTAGCTATTTGTTCATATGAATACTGGGGTATGTTGTTTGATATCCTTTTTGTATAGTAATCCATGTAAAAGTTCTCTCTATCAGAAATATGAAATGTTTTCGCCTTTGTCAATTTTAGTATGGAAGAAGCTGCTCCTCTGAGTGCAAATTACTGATGTGGTGTTCGAAGTTTAATAAGTGAGTTACTCACAAGTTCTAAATTAAATTGTTATTATAATTTTATAATATGATAATAAAAATATTTTGATTATTATCATTAAATGAGTCGAGTCGAGTCGAGTTTCAAGAACAACAAGACCGTCCTAGTCTATCTTATCAAAATAAAATGTATTATACCATGAGTTGAATCAAATTACTCTATACTTTTTAAAGCAAGGGAAAAAAGAAATTATCATATCAAAATAAAATGGATCATAAACGGAGTACCTAACCTTGAGTTGAATCAAATTATTCTATATATAACTTAAATTAAGGGGAACAAGTTTTTACATTTTAGGTGTGATTGGAACCATGGTTGAGTGATTTGTTGGGATTGAACAAGTCATTCAACCATGCATGAAAGATACTTGGATTTTTGTAAATAATTAATGTGCCTAATAAACTTTAATTTGTTGAACTATATATATATATATATATATATATATATATATATATATATATATATATATATATATATATATACACACTTTCTTCCTAGACGGTTAGACCAAATCTATCTTATAGCACAAATATAATAATAATATATATACCACGAATTAATTATATTATACCAATGGAAACAACATCCATGCATTATCTTAATTCCCAATTAAGCTTTTAGTAATCATACAGACAAATCAAGGGTTTGCGTTTTATCTTTGAATTTTATAGTTTTGATTTATTGTTAATTATTTCCTTTTTCTCTTTCAAGTTGTAGATTCATGTGACCTTCATTTTGAGCATTCAGACCACAAAATAATTAATTAAACATATATATAGGTGTGAAAACTTTCGGCAGGAGTTGGTGGCGTGGGTGGTACGTAGCTAATAAAATTAATTAACTTATATTATTGTAATTTACAAATTAATTACTAAAAGAAATATATATGATTACGTCATTGCTTTTCTGTGTGTAACGTGACAAACCAATTTAATAAATTTCAATCAATGTTTAATTTGTTTGCATACAAAAATAAAGTTATTAAAAATTTAAATTTATTTTGTTAACTGCAAATGCCGCTCAACTTGTCATTGCTTATATAATTTATAGGTTTATAATTTGTGCATACAAAATTATACTTACTACTCTTTATAAGTTTCTATAAATATTTATAAACGAAGCACATTACTCTTAACTATTATTTTTTTCATTTATGATAAGACCAATTGCCAAGCTACCGTCTTCTCAATCTTAACAAGTAAATATTTTGATTATATTACAGAGAATTAAAGAAATGATTGTATAATATTATTAAATATATTATTAATTAATTTTATATAATACTCTTAAATTTTCATAATTACTATATTTATTTTATTATATTCTCCTCTCTCATCTGTAATATTTTTTTCATGAGTGTTAATTTAATTTTGAAAATATTGTGATTAATTAATTTTTCTAAATTATATTAAATGACAAATAATTAGAGACATATATTATGGTTAATCATCTAAAACGAGGGATTATATATATATATATATATATATATATATATATATATATATATATATATATATATATCCAAATGTAGCTAGGTTCTCTCAAAGTAATGAATGCTTTAATTTCTTTCATATATAATCAAACTGTGTTTGATCATATAGACAAAAGGGCAAAATTAAAAGAATAAATAAACAATTATTGAGAACCACCAAATCACATTAATAAAATAATACCAACAAGATAATTATAGCATGATTTTTTTTAGTAATGAAGTATATGGTTTATATTTTTATAAAATTAATGAAACATTAAATAATTATGTAGAGAACATATAAACCTATAAAAGGGGAAAAGCACAAAAAGATGGATTGGTGAAAAGGAAAAGTATGAGAGAGGGAAGAGTGGAACAAGTGATCCTGATTTGCCACATTGGAAATTTCTTACTTCACGTGGCAAAAGCTGGACCTACCTGCAACTAACTTGTGGACCCACCTACTCCCTCCTCGTCACCTGCATATATATATATATATATATATATATATATATATATATATAGTCCTTCCATAAAGATGTGGTATTCCAGTCTTGTCACAAAGCATTATTTTTTTGAATAGTTGATAAACTTATTGGAAGGTGAGATTGAAACATAATATACCCAAAATAGTAATAACTCATAGAACTTTTTATTTTAATATGGGACCCCACCATACCAACATGTTGTCGGTTTGTTTAACTAAAACGAACTTTTAATATTAAATAATACAATACAAGTAGTGCAAATTAAACTTGCCATACGTATATAAAAAAAAAAAAAAATTTCAAATAGTAATGCTCTTACGACATGAAAAAAAAAAAAAAAAAAAAATTCAAACCGTAACAAGCTCTTACTACTTTATAAAAAAAAAAAAAATATATATATATATATAAACCGTAACAAGCTCTTACTACATAAAAAAAAAAAAAATATTTTAACAAATGTTTTTATAACAAATATTTTTATAAAAAAATTTTATAACAAATGATTTTATAACAAATATTTTTAAAACATTTTTTTTATTTTTTTTTTATTTTTATTGAGGTGGAGCTTGCGCTTATACTATTTTTTTTTTATTTCCTACTAGTAGAGCTTGTCTGCTTAATATTTTTTTTTTCTTCTTTTCTCCATTATATGTTATGATTCAGCTAATTAAAATAAAATAAAAAAATAAATAACCCTACGTAAATTATAAATTCATTATTTGAAGAAAAAAAAATTTGGATATACCAACTAGTATTTCTTTGAATGATTCGAACTCGCAACCTCATGCACCAATACCTCATTATATGACCACCCGAAGAACTACACGGCCTAGTTATTAAGTTTAACCAAGGATATATCCTTATAGAAAAACTTCACCATCCCCAAAATCTATATTCTCAGATTACTACTATATTACGATTTATTATTATTAATAAATTTATATTATTAATTGGATTTTTCTAAATAGAAATAAGTTAATATCTATATTTATTATTATCCCCTTTAATATGTTTTCTTATCTTTGTAATAATATCAATAAAAGATTATTAATATATTAAAAATAAATATCATTCTTTAATAAAATATAAATAATGATCATTATAAATCTTGTATTATTAGTATTAATAATTTTATTATTAAGCAAATGATTATTAGTAATGATTTTATATATTAAGCAATGATTTTATTATTAAGAAATGATTTTATTATTAATAAAACTAGTTCAATTAGTCTAATAAGTAATGATGATAATTTTTCAAGTCATTTTGAAATTAATTTACTTATCGAATTTATAAAAGTAGTGAAGTATTATTATAATAATAATAATAATGTGATTATCAATATTGAAGTATGTATCAGTAAGACCCCAAATTATTAATAAATGAAATTTATTTTCCTCTATTTATTATATTGAAATAAGTAAGGGTTGATTTGATTAATGTGGATAGTTATGGGTAAAATACGCAAATATTTCGAATAAGTAAGTGGTAATAAAATATTCATTATTGTGGGGAATATTCGTTTGGTCGTGGAATATTCAGATTGTTTGGGAATATATTCGCAATGATCAGTAGCAGTCTTTTTGTGGGCCCCATAACTAGAAAGCGATTGGATGAAGAAAACGACAAATATAAGTTGTTTATAAATAATGGGCGTAGTTATTACAGATTAATCTTGTTGGAATACCCGTTGGTTAAAATACACTAATACGCGTTGTTGAACAAGAAGGCACGGTATTGCACCAATTATTGATTCTTACGTAAGAAGGCACTTTCAATAATTATTACTGAGAATTATTATTCAAAGATTTTATTTTATTGATTCAATAATTCTTTGCATTAATATTTTATATTACTTGTTGTTTCAATAAATTATCATTACGATATTTTCCATTATCGGAAGCAATAATTCATATTATCTGAATAATATTATTAGATAACATTATTGGCAATGTCTAGAAAGTTCATCTCAAGGAAAGGTTTGGTCACCTAATTGCGCGCCAAGAAGGAGAAATTCTTATTGAAAGCCCTCTTTCCTTGAGGCGCACGGTTGTCAATATTGTGATTTCGTAATATTATTTGTGAATAATTAATTATTGATTTATATGATAAGAAAATATTGATTTTATGTGGATATAGATGGAGAAAATTTTTAATGTGACAATTGTTGAAAATTAATATTTTATCTTTTTACGATAAAATAATTCATTTAAATATATTATTTTAATAATATATTAACGGTGATATTTTTATAATGAATGTGGGATATATGATTATATGAGTAGGAAGAGTATTTTTGTAGAAGATTAAATGTTTAACACATGTTTTTTGTGTGTTGGTGGACCCATTTCTCGACCGAAAATTGATTATAGATCGTAAAATTGCCCCGTTTGTGGATTTTGGCCAATTTCTATTTGGAATTTGGAAAAAATTTCTTCGCAAAGTTGTAGAGATTTGAATTTCCTATAAAAAGTTGCGAGATTCAAATTTTCCGATAAAAGGACTATTTATTATGAATTATTGAAGTTTTGAGTTCCAAAATAATTGATTTTTGAAAGTTTTAAATATTTATATTAACAAAAACGTTTTTTATATGTTGAGGGCATATTTAACATGTGTTAGGATGGCTGAGTTCAGATTCATGGATGCGTAGGAAGATGTGGAAAATAAATAATATTAATTTATTAAATTTTCTATTTTGGTGTTCTAAGCAATTTCCTATAAATAGGGTGCTTAGGTTAGAATTGAAAATCACACCAGAAACTGAAGTTTTCTCTCTCTATATTATCGAGCGTATTCTTGTGAGTATTTTGAGTATACTTTGAGTATTCTTTATCTGGTGCAAGTTCAAGTCATAGCCTTTATATCCCTGTTTTAACTAGAAATCTTGTCTTTCGAGGTAAGGGATGTTATTTTCTTCTCAAATGATATTATTTCTTCAATATCATTATCTTTGAAATATTGGTTGGAACTTTTTATCAAATTTGGAACTTTTTCATGTCCCAAGTTAATTATTCATGAAGTTATTATTCACGAATTCTTATTCATGAGTTACTATTCACGAAGTTCTTATTCATGAGTTACTATTCACGAAAGTTACTATTCACGAAAGTACTATTCACACGTACTATTCACGAAGATGAAGATGTTTTTTGTGAAATTTCTATCTTTTGGTGTCGAGTTACTATTCACGATACGGTCTTATTCACGTATCGATACTATACACTATTCACTGAATCTGGCACTCATTATTCACAAAAATGAAATTTCTTCTTTTCGTCTAAAATATCTATTCGGATACTAGCTTTGATTGTATCCATGTTTTGATCATTCTTGAATTTTACTCCACTCGATTACTTATGAAGTATTTTGAACTTGGATTGTTTAAAATATGAATCCTTAATAATTGTTCTTTTGTTTCCTTTGGATTCGTTTCCTTTAAAATATCTTTCATCATCCTCACCCTAAATGATGATATTATCTTGAATATCTTTGGCCCTGTAGTGCAAAGATGAATGATTTCTTGATGAATATCTTTGGCCCAGAAAAAAGATGAGCAGTGTTGAGATGAATACATACCGATCGATTAATATCTTTGGCCGTAGTAAAAAAGATGAGCAGTGTTTAGATGAACATGACTAATGATGAATATCTTTGGCACAGTAGTGCAAAGATGAATATTTGATTCCGGATATATATATTGATTGATGTTACATGGATAAAATATCGACGATGAACTTTTAAATTCATATATAGAAGATAGTAGTTTGCATTATCTACTTAACTCTTCTAATGAATTGTTGTTTCATTGCATTGTTGGTTTAAAACGGTTGTCTATTGTATTCTATTAGATTTTTCCTGTTGGAGACTAACGATAATTTGTTATATATTATATTAGTCATAATATTCTTTACTGGCCTAGTTGAGCTCACCCTTTTCCTTTTTGTTCCATTTTTCTTCTCAGGAGGCGAGAATGTAAGCAAGACGAAGTCTGGGTATGGAATGATGGTTATATAGAAAGTTGTTTAGACTACCTCACCATTTTGTAAAATAATGTATCAATAATTATGATGGGGATTTATTTGTGTGTGGATATTATACTAGATGGCAATATCTCGTATTCAAACTCACAAGATATATATGTTGTCGTATTTGCACACGACAAATGTATTAATAAAGTTGTAGTTATTTACATACCATGTATTTGGCGACTCGAATGGGTTGGATGGAATGGACCTATTTTGGGGCGTCACATGATTATACCAATACTAGATTGCATAACATTAAGAGGAATAAGACATATTACATCTTCATTTTCATAAAATAAAAAACATAGAATGATTAATACAACCGACGCCTATTTTTTTGGCTCAGAAGCCCTAGCACTCGATAGTGATTTCGCTTATCGTGGGTGGGTTTTAAAGCCACAAATTGCACATTTTCGATGAGTCTTAGAAGGAATGATTTTCTCGAGTGCACTCTTGAATCTAGATTTTTTTTTGCGGCCCTTTGTTTGAGAAATATTAGGCGGCAAAAACTCTTCTTCTTCTTCCACCTCTCGCATCTTCATCGTCATTATCGTATCCCATATCATGATTTGGATCTCCAACGTGCAATCAATCAATGTCGTCATCGCCGGTTGAGTAATATTCTCATCCGGATCATCTTGGTCAACCAACTCTTTTCCTCGTGCATTCGGGTTTAAAAACGGTTTTGTAACCTCTGATCGAAAGCAAGCCGCTTTGCTTTCTTAACTCCGGTAATCACTCATCAAATGATTATAGCGCATTGCTTGAATTTGTTCAAGTCGGCAGATGTGGAGTTAAAGAGTAAGTCTTCACCATTGCTTTTGTTCAGGTCTCTTGTCCACCGATGAAGGATCATGTCGGTCGGTATTTGTGAAATACTTTGCTATGAAATATCTCAAGATGTGCCTCGCATAATTCACCGAGTGAGAAAACATTTGGCGCTTACATATAACCGATCCCAGTTGTCGATTGTTGACAACTTCTTTATATCTTCCACCACTTTTTTGCCAGATACGCATTATACATAACGTGCATAAACCTTAGTATCGGTGACACACAACTCACTAAGTTTACTGAACATTGTATTTCATGGAATCGGCGAATTCGACGTTGGAAACGTCTAAACATCTCTTTTGTGTACACTTGCAAAGATGAACTTCTAAAGATGAACCGAAAAGTACCATAATCCTTTTACGATGTTTTGTTATGTAGTGGCCTTCCTCTCCTCGATAAACTGTCTTTTCTACCTTTTGACTTTGTAGTACAAAACATAGCATACTGTTGATGCATTAACATACTCATCAAAAAAGGCATTCATGCTCTCGCTTCTTCCAGTGGTAGTCATTCCCGCGGCAAAATATCTCTTTGTATATGCTGGAATACAAACTTCCAATCCATTCATTAGTATACAATTCATAGGAACTTATCAGAATATGCCAACGCTCTTCAAATTCCTCGATGGACAATGAGTTATACACACGTTGTTAAAATCATTTTTGAACGATGGGTGCTCAGAATAAACATGATGCAATTTTTCAGGAAATTTATTACTAATATGCCAAGAACACAATAAATGATAACTAGTTGGAAGTACAGTAGCAATAGCATTACTCATGGCTCTGTCTTGATCGGTGATGATGGTTCAGAGGTGCCTTGTAGTCGATGGCTTCAAGCCATATCCTGTAATACCCAAACGAAAGTGTCCTCTGCCTCTCATCTCGTAATAAAGGCAAATCCAAACAATATAGATCGATAATGGTGGTTGACCCCAAGAATGGAACAAACGGCATGCCATACTTATTTATCCGGTATGTACTATCAAATGTCACAACGTCTCCGAACCGTTGATATATAAACCTTGATCGGGCGTCAACCCATAGAATACAAGCTATGCGGTTGTTTTCACCGGGTTTCACTCGGAAAAAAAATTTGCTGGCACTTCCGGATGCAAGTTTGTTCAAATGATTGACAGCAGCTTGTGCATCGTTTTCATCTGCAGAATCACGCCTTAAATCTCGCACCACATTCTCAACATTAGCAGTAGAGAAAGGAACATTTTGCAACCCACCTCCCATTGTGCTCAAAACATTCATCATCTTACTAGGACCAATACCGGACTTATTTAAAGTGTCAATTAAAGTTCTTGCAACAGGAGTAATATTTCTATGAGTCTCGATCAAATCTACTTTGGTGGGGGTCACTAAGTGATGATTGTGCTCTAATTCAACAGTAGATATACGCCAATTGTCCTCTTTCTTATTGTGGACAACATATATTCTAGCTTTGCACATTGTTCGTCCTATAGAGTCTCTCTGTCTAGTTATTTTATTACTACTATCTTCATCATCAGGTAAACTCTTGCTAACAATTGGTGTACCGCTTTCTTACATACATACTGCCTAGATCTGATATCATTCGTATTAGCATGTTTATGACTAGTTTGCAATTCTAATCTCAAATCCATTTTTTTGCGAGCATATGATCTATAAAATATTCAACCTCTTCCAACGTATAAAATAATTGACCAACGCATTTTAACAATATCGATTTATTCATCAACTTCACTAACAAATTCGGATGTATTATATGACATTTTGAAAAACTTACTTGTGAATAATAGTGATGAATTTTTGCTCGATCGAACTTCAACTTGATTTTACGAAGTGAAAGTGGGCAACCGGATGAAACAAATTATGAGTAGAGGAGAAAAGAGATAATAATATCGGAGAACAAATTCATGGAAGGATAAGAAGATAACTTGAGAAAATAGCGAACTTCCTAGACAATATTTAAAGGTAAAAGATCGGTAAGATACAAATTAGTAGCGGTTAATGCTCAAGAAGTCAAACTAATGTACTTTTCCCATATAATCAATGTCGACTTTTGTTCTATTCCCATAGTGTTGTATTATTATGTTTGACTACTTATTCACCGGACATTGTTTATAATAATAATAATAATAATAATGATAATAATGATAAAAAAAATAAAAGTACATAATCGCTAGAATATGGAAGCGGCTTTGTACTCAATTCATCAATTATAATAGAATAATAATAATAATCGAATAATTATAATAAAATAATGAGAAATTTAATTTGGGGAGATGGAATGTTTTAAGATATATTCAAATCCAATGTAAGATATATAATTTAGTCGTGGTGCTCGGTGGTCATATGACGAGGTATTGGTGCATGAGGTCTCGAAGTTCGAGTCTAGCTAGCAAAGAAAAAAATTGATTTATTCGGTAGTAAGAGCTTGTCCGATTGGCCATTTATTAATGTACACTTTTTTTTTTCACCATTATAGCCTCTACCCGCATGTATATATAAAAAAAAATTAAAAAAAAAAAATTCCAAGTCCGTAAGAGCTTGTCCGTTATTATTAATGTACTTTTTTTTTTCAACTGTTATAGCCTCTCTAAACTTGCATAAAAAAAATTTTTTTTTTTTTTCAATCAATTATATACCTCTAATGGCTAGCATAAAAATAATTTTTTTTTTCAACCGTTATAGCCTCTATAAACTGCATAAAAACAAATTTTTTTTTTCAACTGTTATAGCCTCTATCTATTGCATAAAAAAAATAATAAAATAAAATTCCAAGGCGTAAAAGCTGGTATATTGGGAAACACAATTTTTGACAAAATGACAAACCACATCGAGAAATGCACTTTTTGACCACTTTTTCTGCAACATTGCCTCGGGAAAGAACACCTGCAAACTCGAGTAAACTAAAAAGCTCGAGACATTTGTTTGAATTTGGTCCTAAATTAATTCATGTACCGGACATTTGAATGAGAGCTTATTTAAACGTCTATTCAGTACACATCTTGTTCAAACTAAAGTTCACTTGCCAAGCTAGATAAAATAAAAATAACAGAGAGTAGAGAGGGAGTATTTCGGAAGAGATGAGCAAAAAAACTTCAACAAATTGAAGCGGCTGGAATCCATTTATTATATTCTGAAGACACCGAATTTTTTTTGTAAGATATATTGTTATTGGTACTCCATTTCATATTATTATTCATAAAGATGTAAGATAATAGTTTTATCACTTCATGTTATTCGAATTAAAGGGATATAATACCATGCATGTATTTGTTTTTGTTATCATTAATGCATGTTATAACAAATGTTTTTTTATTTCCTACTTAGAGTTTATGCTAAGCTTAATATTTTTTTTTTTTTCTTTTTCTCCATTATATGTTATGACTCAAAGAAATTAAAATAAAATAAAATAAAAAAAAAACAACCTACTTGCAGATAAATTGTCACTATTTGAAGAAAAAAAAAATTTGATATACCAACTAAGTAAATTGATGAATGATTCGAACTCGCGACCTCATGCACTAATACCTCGTCATTATGACCACCCAAAGCACCACGGGCCTAGTCATTAAGTTTAACCAAGGATATATCCTTATAGAAAAACTTCACCATCCCCAAAATCTATATTCTTGCATTACTATTATATTACGATTTATTATTATTAATAAATTTATATTATTAATTGGATTTTCTACATAGAAATAAGTTAATATCTATATTTATTATTATCCCCTTTAATATGTTTTCTTATCTTTGTAATAATATCAATAAAAAGATTATTAATATATTAAAAATAAATATCATTCTTTAATAAAATATAAATAATGATCATTATAAGTATTTATTTTATGGGAGTTTTCATTTATTGTTTTTATTTTATTCCAAAGTGTACTCAATTGTTCACTTATTGTTTTAATTTATTTTTCTTCTTATTGTTTTTTTATTTTAATAGTTTCGTTTTTTTACTAGTTTTTAATGCATGTTAATATTATTACATTATATACATGCATATTATTATTACATGCATGTTGTTCAGCTTTTTAATGCATGTTAGTGTGTATTATTATTATCGTCATTTTGCAACATGTTACTTTCAACTTCATTTTGTCACGCATCTTAATACTAATATGGAATTGATGTATTTTTTAGGTAAAAGATGGATAGTTGGGAATATGGGCCAATTGATCCAAGTGTTCTCGCATGATCAACAAGATCATGATCGGATGACATATATCATGGGAGAGATAGGGAAAACTAAGCTCCATTCAATATATCGATCGAAATATAATCGGTGGGCTTTGATGAAAAGAACAAAAATCCTTTTAAATAAATATGGATTTGGAGTATTTAGTTATCAAGGTGTTGTACACCAAACTGATCTTGGTCTGATATCTGCCTTAGTCGAGAGATGGCGTCCGGAGACTAATACTTTTCATTTAAACTGTGGAGAAATAACAATCACGTTAGAGGATGTTCACTTTATTTTTGGGTTACCGGTGGTAGGAAAGCCCTTAACGAGTCCCCTTGCTGTCACCAATTTGAATTATTTTAGGGATTGTTTTGGAGATCAATTAGCTGGTGAATATTTTAGTTCAAAAATGCAAAGGCAATTTCATTAGTGTGGTTGCACTAACATTTTAATAAATGTCCCGAGAATGCAAGTAAAGATGTTGTAGAGGCGACACACAAAGGCATACATGTTGTGGTTGTGTGGGGCAATATTATTCCCTAATAGGAATAGAAATAGTGTGCACCCAACGATATTTGTCTTTTATTGCTAACTAATTTGAAGATTGTGTAACTTACTCTTGGGCGTACTGCGTTGTTAGCATATTTGTACAGATCTTTATATCGCTACTAGGAAAGGAGTTAAATACATTAATGGTTGTGTTACATTGTTACAAATTTGGGCTTATGAGTGTAAGTATTGGAAAGCCAAACCCTTGGCCACAATCATCCTTATGGTTACCTAGGGCTTTAGCATGGTCCTATTTTGGAGCCCACAGTTACCACGGTAGATGTGAGAATCCCCATCACCATTTGTCATTTTACCGAGGGGAGTTAGATATTAAGTCTACATGTGGGATGTGGTTTGGCGGCCTTACATAATGTGGGATGATGATATCGGTGGATTTAATTTTGAAGGCAAAAGTTGTTGGGATCTGGTGGGGTCCCTTGATCCACTTTGATATTGTGGAATTTGAGATCTTGGGAATGACCGTGTGATGAGGCAGTTCGGGTTCATGCAAGGCATACCATCAATGACCAAAAACCACGGTGACCTTAAAGGAGAAAAAATTTAAATTTATTGATGTCGAGGATTGCGTGGCATTGAGAGGGAATATATTTCGATGTGGGAGGCATACATGGATCATCTCGAAGGACAACAAACCTGAAATTTCAGATTATGTCCCAATAGATGATTACATGGTGCAGTATAGGAAAATTACACGTTGGAAAATTCACCGACCTCGTGCAGCAATGAATGACGACCCTGACAGTTGTTATGAGCCTCGGGCCATTTACAACCAACAACACCTTATTCAAATGGTATAAAATTATATTCTTCTTTAATAAATCATGTATTGGAGTAAATACTTAATATTACATTTATTCATATTTATTGTTAATAATATTTGTTTGTGTTTATCTTACATGATAGGTTGAGAGTGCAAAGTCGTTACTTGATAAATTTTAGTATTTACTCAAATTTGCCTCCAAGAGTTGGTTTCGCAAAAAAAATAATTGGGATTTCAATACGCTCTATACGACTTGAAGCAAGAGGTAAACAAATACCTCGGTGAGGGGTCCCACAAATTTTGGACCACGGTCCCAATACACTGACAACTCAACGAAGGGCTTGGGAAACAAACTGATTATGTTGTACAAGAGAGCTACATACCCACCCCACAAGTAATCGAGGAGAGCTCCATTCCCACCACCCAAGCCTACGAGGAGTGTTACATTCCATCCTTCCAAACCTATGAGGAGTGTTACATTCCAACCAACTCTTCATTCATGGGACTTTTCGACGCCAAGGATCTAGTTCACAAAAGGTATATATAGTTATGTTAATAGTGATGGTTTTAATTATTATTGTTATATAATAATAATGTACATTTCGCTCTCAATCGTACAAGATGCGGAGACCACATCTCTTATGGACCAAAAGGGTCCTTATCCAAAAGACTTAAAGATTGGAAGGAGACATTTATAAATAAACATATGTTTGGAAAGCGTGGTGGCACCGTAGGGGATTTTATCCTTTATCACATCCGCGCCGATTATATGAATTAGAACACAATGCAGTGTAATCCTTAGGGCACAGGAGTTGGATATTCGAGCATGTCATCGACGCTTATATGTTGTTACTACGAGACGGAGAGGAATACTAGGTGTCGCGGGAATACAAAGGTGGTCCCAATTTGGTTTCATTAATTCATTCTTCATATATCTTAAGGGAGGCTATGTGCCTGCCTGACTAACGTGAATCTTCGCATGGAGTTTTTGCGATCCGTATGTTAACCAAGATGTTGGTCCACCTTTACACGAATGCAAATACATATTCATGCCGGCAGTGTAGTACCAATCAACGCCATTTTGTCTTGTTCCTATTCGCGATTGAAGATTGGATGGTTACCATAATTGACCTTTTCTACAATGACACTAAGTATATTAAGTTACATGAAATATACTCGTAATTCGTTCAAGTTGCGGTATGTTTAGTTTTAAAATATTTTAATTTTATAATGTCCTTTAATATTAAAAAATTATTAACCAACTACTTTATACATGCAGTACATTTGATACCATTTTGTTTGCGAAATGGTAATCCGACATCATGAGTGGCCCAAATGTAATCCTACATGTCGCGGACCTTAAAGATTCGATTGAAACAACACAACCACTCAGTTGTGGCATTTTTATATGCAAGTATGTTGATTATTTCGTTAGGGCCAATGGTAATATTTCGTAAGAGAAGTGGTCCTTGGAAGATGTCACAATCTTTCGTTATTCAAGCGTCGCGTAGGAGCTCTACAAAACCGCAAGATTACTCCCTACCTCGAAATATAGAACTTATCCAACGTTATCTAATGTACATATTAGAAAATGAAGATGTAATATGTCTTATTCCTCTTAATGTTATGCAAAGACTAGTATTGGTATAATCTGTACTTCTAATATTGATAATCACATTATTATTATTATTATAATAATACTTCACTACTTTTATAAATTCGATAAGTAAATTAATTTCTGAAATGACTTGAAAAATTATCATCATTACTTATTAGACTAATTGAACTAGTTTTATTAATAATAAAATCATTTCTTAATAATAAAATCATTGCTTAATATATAAAATCATTACTAATAATCATTGCTTAATAATAAAATTATTAATACTAATAATACAAGATTTATAATGATCATTATTTATATTTTATTAAAGAATGATATTTATTTTAATATATTAATAATCTTTTATTGATATTATTACAAAGATAAGAAAACATATTAAAGGGATAATAATAAATATAGATATTAACTTATTTCTATTTAGAAAAATCCAATTAATAATATAAATTTATTAATAATAATAAATCGTAATATAGTAGTAATGCAAGAATATAGATTTTGGGGATGGTGAAGTTTTTCTATAAGGATATATCCTTGGTTAAACTTAGAAGCAGCCTGTGGTGCTCGGGTGGTCATATGACGAGGTATTGGTGCATGAGGTCATGAGTTCGAATCATTCAATGACTACTAGTTGGTATATCCAATTTTTTTTTCTTCGGTAGTGATGTTTATATCCACGTAAGTTATTTTTTTTATTTTATTTTATTTTAATTTCTTTGAGTCATAACATATAATGGAGAAAAGAAAAAAAATATTAAGTTTAAGACAAACTCTACTCTACTAGGAAATAAAAAAAAAATAAAGTATAAAAAGACAAGCAAGCTCCAGCAGTAGAAAATAAAAATAAAATAAAAAAAATGTTTTAAAAACATTTGTTATATAATCATTTGTTATAAATTTTTTTATAAAAACATTTTTTTATAAAACATTTGTTAAAAACATTTTTTTTTTACAAGCCGTAAGAGCTTGTTACGGTTTATATATATATATATATATATATATATATATATTTTTTAAGCCGTAAGAGCTTGTTACGGTTTGAATTTTTTTTTTTTTTTCATGTCGTAAGAGCTTGTTACGGTTTGAAATTTTTTTATTTTTTTATATCTGTAAGTACAAAATTTTATCTTATTGTATTATTTAATATTAAAAGTTCGTTTTAGTTAAACAAACTGACAACATGTTGACTATGGTGGGGTCCTCATATTAAAATAAAAAGCTGTAAGATGTTGTTACTATTTGGGTATATTTATGTTTCAATCTGACCTTCCAATAAGTTTATCAACGGTCCAAAAAGGGGGTGATTACCACATAGCAATAGGATTTTGCTATGGAAGGGCTCTATATATATATATATATATATATATATATATATATATATATATATATATGGGGAAAATGGGTATATTAACTATTTATTTTTTTTTTACACAGTATCCAAAACGACGTCGTTTTGGAGTTAAAAAAAAACACGGCTTAAGGCTTCTCTCCCTTCTCCACAGTCGCGTAAGGGCTTCTCCCAAATCGATCGGCATGAGAGCTTCATCCTCCCCTTTTCCCAAATCGATCGGCAAAAAGAATTTCCGGCCTAAGCTTCTCTCTCTCCGGTTCGTAACCTTCTCTCTCTTCGAATGTATTAATTTTGTAAATTTAAGAAATTTAGGGTTTATTTGGAACCAGATCTTCATCTCTCTTCGATGATTTTTTCATTGGTGAACCAATTTAATTAGTTTCATCCCCAAATTAGTCCCTTTTCTTTGTGATTCTTCCTAATTTTTCTTAATTACATCGATCTGTTTTTTCGCCCATGCTCTTCTCTTAGCTATTTTGTATTTTGATTTTGAAATTTTTGTAATTGGAACACCAATCGAATTTTGTATGTGGAAAATACATGCGGACAGTTCCCATAATATTATGATTGTATATAGAAATATACTTTTTGCCTATTTGCCTACAGGAGTATAATATAAGCTACAAGTTGAAAATTTATGTGATAAGCTTCATGTTTTACCCCTATGAGTGTATAAATTATTTAGGGGTTGGTATTTATTTGACTAAAGAAAGTTTGATTTGTAAGTTTTAATATTGATCTAGAAGATATTTAATACATTTTCTTCATTGCTCAAGTCCAGTTATATAGCAACTTGATGTTAGTCCATGTAAATGGTGGTGGTTGGTGGCTAAAATGATCATTAGTACTTGATGCGTCATGAAAGTCTGCTTCTTTACAAGTCTCAGGTTCTTAATAATGCTCAATATTGCAATCAATACTCAATATTCCAACTTACTTGAGATAATGAGACCTAGTATTTTTAAATCAACTGTAAGTTTTAAAGATTTTTTATATATTTAAAATTGATGCAATTCATTTACTATTTATAAACAATAAGTTTCTAATATGATTTAAGCTCATCATGTCTTAACTTGATTTAACCAACAAATAGCTAGCATATAAATATTAATCTAATAATTTTTGTGAATTCATTAATGGTTAATTCTGTTTTATGCTTTTGCTTTCTCAGGAGGGGAGTTATGGAAAGATAAACACCAATCGGATTCTGTTTCTGTTTCACATAATATCTTGTGTAGGTCTTGCCCTCGCCCTGCAAGAGCTTATACTGAGAAACCTATTCAGCACCAAGCCTCTGAATTTTCGAAGCACTGGTCGTTAAAAACTCAAAAGTCATCAAGATCAGGACAAAGTAAATCCGGTGGCCACTTTGTGAACTCAGAGCATTCTGCAGACCATAAACCAGAAATGCCGATGTATTTTACCCATAGATGCTCCTCCTTCCTAGTCAAAACTTCTAGGATTAGTATGATATTTTTAGCTAATGCATATTTGTGGTATTTGCTACTCCATTTGTGCACTTAGAAAATGTAGAACATTATGCATTGGTGTTGTGATTCCTGAACATTGAGATGGATATGTTGTTCATTGATTACAATTGTACATAATTTTTATTGTAAAATTATGGCAGAGGTGATATGTTACAACTCTGATTGAGCATGAAGAAGAACATGGAACATTGAGAGAAATAGCAGATTTTCACTGTTGTGCAAAATTTATTTTGATTTTGCTTTGAGTTAGATGGAATTAATTTTTATCTCGGATGGCATTGTTAAGATATGATCTTAATTAGAAGGTTGTAATTGAGTACCAAGTTATAAGTTGGTATTGGCTAGTGCTTCCAATTTTTTGATTTCCTACCATTGATATATGAGGGAGGGAGCTTAAGGAGGATATAGTGAATTTCACCTAAATTTTTTTTCTTTCTTTGATGAATATAGATTTTAAAGTAAAAATTGAGAAGATGTATTCATATAAACCTCATTTATTGGTCCATTCTTCTTCATAGCGGTCAAATTAAAAAAAATGTGTAAGGAGGGAGGGAGTGTGAGCTAGCAAGAAAGACATTCACAATTGATAAATCATGTATCATATCAAGAATAAATCAATATGATGGGCACAAGTTTGATAAATAAGCAATTCATGAGCTGGTAAGTTTAAATTAAAGGACAAGTTCATGAGATACAGTGATGAGCTTTACAGCTAAATCCTGGCGGACTACATTCACGCTAACAAAATCACCAATAACCAAGCACAAGAAAGTACAGAATAATCATCCTTCAAAATAATCATCCTTCAAAAGAAAGTAGCAACCTACAAGGAGGATCTATAGTCCTTTATGAAAGAAATGACTAACATGAAACAAAAGATTATAGTGGACTAGGACTTAGTAGGGGCACTGTGATGTCGTTATGGAAATGTCTCCTCACCCCTCGATCAATCATCATCGTGGCGGTCTTCATTGATTTCATCCAGAATCACCACCCGCGTATGGCACTGAAAAAGACAAGAACTATATATTAGACACCATCCAGTTTTATAAAGAAATAAAGGAAGCATCCAGTTTTATAAAGAATCAGTTATCTAACAATGTAATGTACTAATATAAAAAATCAGTAAAGTTCCCTTTTTCATTATCGTTGTCTTTGTTATGTTGATTTGCTATTAATACACAACAATAAAAATAAAAATTAAATATTTATAGAGTCCAAACAAATATATAAAAAATATAACAAAATGAACGATTTTGTTTGTACCTAGTTTTGGACAAGTAGTCCTATAATGGTTGGCTTCTCCACACTCTCCACAATAACGAGTTTGTTTACTCCTTACTTCTTGAGCTACCTCTCTATCCGATTGAAATCTCGAGGCTCCCCTTGGTCTACCTTTAGTACTAACTGGCCCATTGAGATCACACACTGTTATTTCTGGAATGTCAACAAAGGAAACAACTGGACTAGATGTTTGATTACTTGAATCCATCTGACATATCACATCTTGCAATTTTTTCTCCTTTATCTTTTTTATCATATCATCCAACAAATATTCAACTTCACTAAAAATTGTCAGTGATGAAGTAGCATCTTGTAACACTTTGGACATTTTTGATTTAAGGGAAAACACCATCATAAGAGTTACATCAACCTCGCTTGATGAACATCTAACAATATCAGGTCGATACTTAGCATCCATAGTCCATCTTTTCAATATATATATTTCTGGAATGGAAACAAATTTTTAAATCTCATAACACAAATGATATGCTTGCATATCATTCCTTCCATCTCGAACTTTACACAAGAACAATTAAGAGTCTGTCCACCATCATACAAGACAGTCCTCCAATTAGCTTTAGGACTTGTGCTCTTTCCAACTTTGTATTCAATTATGTCTCCATCCTTCCTCACCTTCTCCTTCCAATAGGAATAACTAGCCTTAAATTCAGTGTGAAATATATCAAACATTTTTCTAGTGTAGAGTTGTCCAGCTTGTTTCTCAATCTCCAACTCAGTCTCGTATATCGGGTGAGAATTTTTTGTTTTGAAATCTTCTTCTTTCTCTGCTTGTCGACGAGATACAAGAGCATTTTCATATTGCGTCACAAACTCATTCAATGGAGTTAACGCATGAACAAATCCATCAAAAAATGAATTAATACTCTCACTACGTTGAGTAGATGTCATTCCAGCTGTAAAGATGTCTCTGAAGTATGCAGGAACCCATTGATGTCGCATTTCATACAAGTTCATCAACCAAATATTATTATTCAAATCATACTTCTTCTTCAAAATTTCCTAACGGCTCTCTGATTCTAATATGGTTTCACTATAAAACCATGCTTTATACTCATCACAAAATGCTTGATTGCTAGAACGAAGGAGATGAAGTCTCTCTGTGATATGCTTCTCAATGTGCCATGAACAGAATCGATGTCGAGTATTAGAAAAGACTTTCTTTATAGCATTGCAAATAGCATGATCTTGATCTGTTATAATTACCCCAGGATCTTTTCCACACATGCATTTCTTCCACACTTGAAACAACCATATAAAAGATTTCTCTTTCTCATTTGCAAGTAAAGCACAACCAAACAAAATAGATTATGCGTGGTGATTAACCCCCGTGAATGGAGCAAATGGTAATGAAAATTTATTAGTTCGATATGTAACATCAAAAGAAACTACATCACTAAATTGTAAATATGACGATATCGACCTCCCATCGGCCCAAAAAACACTTTTAAGACTGTGATCCTTCTTCAAATCTATGGCAAAAAAAAATGACGGGTCACTAACTCTTTTTGCTAGAAAATGATGAACTACAGAAATGCATTCGTGACCAACCATATTCTTTCTCTGTATGCGCAAATGATCTACACATTGTTGTGTTGTTATCATCTCATCCTCACCATTCCCATGAGCATTAACCACTTTTGCAATTATTGATGGGCGCAATCCAGTTTCATGCATCTTCTCCATCAAATTTTTAACTGTTTGACTATGATGATATGTCTTATGAGAGCGATGTTTCCATGCTGATGAAGGGCTAGTAAACTCGTGATTATGCTCATCACAAAAACTAGTAACACGCCATGTCTTCGTTTTTTGGTTTAAATGGATCCACATCCTTGCACGACAGTTTGATCTTACTTGTCTTCATCATTTCTTCGGTTTCTCTTCAAGTGTTTGATCTTTATCTTTTGCAATTCCACCTTTACTACAAATAATTAATCGACCTATTGCTTCTCCCGAAGTTTTAGATTTGTCAAGATTCAACAAACGGTCGAATCCTTTAATCCTTTATGCAGCTTGCATATGGCGACCCAAAATAGGTCCATTCCATCCAAGAAAAGGGTGAGCTCAACTAGCTCGATAAAGAATATTATGACTAAGATAATATACAACAAATTATCGTTAGTCTTCAACAGGAAAAATTTAATAGAATCTGATAGACAACAAGTTTCGGATCAATATTCATGAGCGGAAATAATAATTCATAGAAGAGTTACGTAGAGAATGAAATCTACTATAATCTATGAATTTAACAATCCATCATCAATATTTTATCCCTGTAACATCAATCAATATTCATCTCAAATCAAACATTCATCTTTTGCACTACGGGCCAAAGATATTCATCGATCGATCAATTCATGTTCATCTCAACACCATTCATCTTTACTCTGAGGCCAAAGATATTCATCATTAGTCATGTTCATTTAAACACTGTTCATCTTTGCACTACAGGCCAAAGATATTCTTCGAAATCATTCATCTTTGCACTACTGAGCCAAAGATATTCAATAATATCATCATTTAAGACCGAGGATGATGAAAAATATTTTTAAAGAAGCGAATCCGGTGAAACAAAATGACAAGGATTAAGGATTAATGATTCGTACTTTGTTTTATCCATGTCCAACAATACCTCAAAAATAATCATGGTAGTGGTGTAAAATTCAAGAATGATCGAACATGGATACTGATCAAAGCTAGTATCCGAATAGATGTTTTGGACAAAAGAAAAATTTTCATTTTTCTATTGAATAGTGCTATATCGTGAATAGTAAAGTATCGTGAATAGTGCGTGATATCGTAAATAGTAACTCAAACACCAAAAGATAGAAATTCCACAAAAAAAAATATTTTCACGCTTCATGAATAGTACTCGTGAATAGTAACTTCGTGAATAGTAACTCATGAATAGTAACTTCGTGAATAGTAACTCATGAATAAGTAACCCAGAAGCATGAAAAAGTTCCAAATTTGATAAAAACTTGGATCAACATTTCAAAGATAATGATATTGAAGAAATAATATCATTCTGAAAAATAATATCCCTTACCTCAAAGAATCAATTGCCGGAAGGAAAGGTGGAAGTGATCTTTGAATGAAACTTGTCTTTGACAATAACTCTCAAAGTATCTAAATACTCACAAAATACACGCTCAACAATATAGAGAGAAGAGAGAAAACTTTTGTTTACGGTGTGATTTTCAATTCTAACTTAGCCCTCTATTTATAGGAAAATGTTAGCCTTACCAAGGCAGAACTTGACTGCTACTGATGGCTTTTACTCGCTACTATTGCCACCCACCACATTTGAAATAAAATTCAGCACATTTCTTCACCAACCACAAGTGGGGCCCACTCAATTCTAGAATTTTCCACCAAAATCAATTATAACCCTAATTTAGAATCAGACACCTCTTAAAATTCATAACAAATCATTCGTGCATTTTAACGGTTCAAAATTTGTGGACATATACTCAACTTATGTATGTATAACATACCCAAAAATTACCACAATCCAAGCTGGTCGGATTAAAAATTATAATCCCGCAATATATCTCAAAACCCACGATTTAATTTTAATACCTCCAATCGGTAAAATCTCGATAAAATACCTCAACAATAATTTCTTCATTTATAACCACATAAATAAATCCATCATTTATATCCACATAAAATAAATATTTCTTTATCATATGAATCAATAATTAATTATTTACAAATAATATTACAGAATCACAATTATGACAATTGGTAGCCGCTCCAGGAAAGGGCTTTCCGATAAGGATTTTCTCCTTCTTGGCAGCGCAATTAGGTGACCAAACCTCTCCTCGATGAGAACTTTCTAGACATTGCCAATAATGTTATCTAATAATATTATTTAAATAATATGAATTATTGATCCGATAATGGAGATAATAATGCGTTGACAATTATTGAACAACAATAATATAAAATATCAACGCAAAGAATTATTGAATCAATAAAATAAAATATTGAGCAAAGAATCTGTGAAAATTATTGAGTAGTGGCTTCTTCACGTAAGGATCAATAATTCAACAATCTGCAATACCAGGTGTCTCTTTGTGCGACCACGCCAGACATTCACGTATTTTAACCAACGGGTATTCAATGTCTTAATTCTTGAGTAATAACTACTGTGAGTTATTTTTAACCAACTTATATTTGTCGTTTTCTTCATCCAATCGCTTTCCGTTATGGGGCCACATACGGTCGCTACGTCGCATCATCACGAATATTCCCAAACAGATTGAATATTCCACGACCAAACGAATATTCTTAATACAACAATGAATATTTTATAACCACTTGCTTATTTTGAAATATTTGCGTATTTAACCCTTAACTATCCACATTAATCAAATCAACCCTTACTATTTCAAAATAATAAATAAAGGAAATTCCTTTTATTTAAAAAAATTTTGGTCTTACAACCTCCCTTCTTATGAAATTTCGTCCTCGAAATTGGACGTCACGTGCAGTGTTTGAAAAGGTGAGGATACCTCGCTTTCATTTCCGCTTCAATTCGGTCATTTCCTCTATAGTATGATTCCTCCACAAAACTTTAACTTGTGGTATGACGATTTTCTCAGCGTGGGACATGCTCCTTCCTATCCAAGATCTTGATAGGTACCTCCTCATCGTTAAGTCTTCTATTTATCTCTCGTGGGTTCTAACTCAATAACGTGGTTCGGTCTTTCACATATTTCGAAATACGAGATATGTGAAACACATTATGAACACGAGACATACTTTCGAGGTAACGCAAGTCTATAAAGCTACATTTCCTACTCGGTCAAGAATTTGAAATGGACCAATAAATCGTGGATTGAGCTTTCTCTCTTCCCAAATCTTGTAACTCCCTTCCATGGAGCAACTCGCATGACAATACATGATCCCCTACATTAAATTCCCGTCCTTTTCGATGAAGATCCGCATAACTCTTTTGTCGATCTTGAGCCGTTTGTATCGTTGTCGAATCATTTGGATCTTTTCGGTGAGTCATACGTATTAACTTTCGGGTCCCAACAATGTTGCTTCACCCACCTCATCCCAACATATTGGAGAAGCGACATTTTCGTCCATATAATGCTTGAATGGAGCCACACCTATACTTGCTCGATAATTGTTGTTGTAGGAGAATTCCACCAATGGTAAATACTTATCCTAACCGCCCTTTGAAGTTCAGGACATGTAGTCTTAATAAATCTTCAAGAGTTTGAATAGTCCTCTCGATTGTCGTCATCCGTTTGGGGATGGTATGTAGAACTAAATCGCAAATCCGTGCCCATAGCTTTTTTTGCAAGCTAACCCAAAATCTTGAAGTGAATCTTGGGTCACGATCGAAACTATGGATACTGGGCATGCCTATGCAACCTCACAATCTCATTTACGTCACATACTAGCGAAGACGTTCAAGTGAATAAGTCTCCGTGACGGCAAGAAATGAAAGGCACTTGGTTAATCTATCAACAATAACCCAAATAGCATTGATGCCTTGAGAAACCGTAGGAAGACCCAGAATGTGAAATCCATGGTAATGTGTTCCACTTCCATTCCGGAATCTCAAGTGGTTGCAACGGACCCTTAGGTACTAGATGCTCACTTTTCTACGTTAGCGCTAAGTTAAACACATCGAGATAAACTTTGCAATCTCTCTCTTCATATTGTTCCACCAAAATGTATGTCGAAGATCACGATACATTTTAGTACTTCGGAGATGGATTGCAAATGGTGTATTGTGTGCCTCCATCATAATCTTGTACTTCAAATCGGAGTCGTTAGGAACACAAAGTCAGAAGTGGACTCAAGTATTCCTTCTTCATCAATTCTCGCCTAGGAATAGCTCCTTCTTGTACTTTCTTCTTCATACGCATCGGCTCCAAGGCCCGGTGGCTTGAGAAACCTTAACTTTTCTATTAAAGTTGGCTCTGTCGTATACTTGACATCATCATGTACTCGTTCCAAGATATGATCTTCTACTCAACGCGTCATTTACCACGTTCGCTTTACGGGGTGGTATTGAATAGTGTGATCGTAGTCTTTCAATAGCTCGAGCCAACGTCGCCAAGATATGTTGAGTTCTTTTGAGTGAAGAAATATTTAAGGCTTTTATGATCTGAATATATCTCCACTTTCTCCCCATATAGATAGTGCCTCCATATCTTTAGCGAAAAACGATGGGCCGCTAACTCTAGATCATGAGTAGGATAATTCCTCTCATACTCTTTAAGTTGTCGCGAGGCATAGGCTATGACTTTCCACGTTGCATGAGAACACATCCTAACCCTTTGCTCGAAGCATCATTAGAGATAACAAATCCATCCGAACCGGATGGTATTGTTAGAACAGTCTTCGAAATAAGTCTCCTCTTAAGCTCTTGGAAACTTTTCTCGCATTCTTCGCCCCTAAACGAATTTCGTATCCTTTCGAGTTAATTTGAGTTAATGGAGTAGCGATTCGAGAAAACCCTTCCACGAATCTCCGATAATAACCAAATTTAAGCCCAAAAGCTACGACTTGATCCACCGACGATTGCTGCTTCCTAACTTTGTATTGCTTCAATCTTGGGATCAGCAGATACTCCATGTTTTGACACCACATGCCCAAGAAATGCTACTTCCTCAAGCCGAACTCGCATTTCTTCAATTTGGCATATAGTTGGTTTCACGAAGCCTTCTTTGGAGTACCAACTTCAAATGGTGCTCATGATCTTCACGACTTTTGGAATATATAAGGATGTCAATCAATAAAGACAACAACGAATCCGATCCAAATATTCCTTGAATACTCGGTTCATCATATCCATGAAAGTCAAAGAGAGCATTAGTTAGTCAAGAAAGACATGACTAAGAATTCATAATGCCCATACCGAAGTTCCGAAGGCGGGTCTTTGGAATATCCTCATTCTAATCTTGGTGATGATATCCGTAAGCGAAGATCGATTTTGAAAAGAATTGTGCCCCTCGCAATTTGGTCAAACAAGTCATCAATACGATGTAGAGGATACCTATTCTTGATGGTGACATGGTTCAATTCCGATAGTCAATACATAAAGTCGCATACTCCCGTCTTTCTTTTTTACAAATAAGCACAGAGCACCCCAAGGAGATGTCTTCAGACGAATGAAACCAATGTCCAACAATTCTCAGTTGGACCTTTAACTCTGAAGTTCAATAGGAGCCATTCGACATGGGTTTTAGAAATGGGCTTTGTATGCGTGTTCAAGATCAATAAAGAATTCAACTTCACGCTCGGGGTAAACAGGAAGTTCTTGAAATCGTCGGGAAAGTCAATAACAACAGAATATTATTCAAATTTGACGTGTCTTTATTCAAATCCATAACATGGGCTAAAAAGCTTGACATCCGCTTTTCAATAAACGAATAGCTTTATGATTAGATATGACATGTTGATTGATTTTAATGGTTTAGTTGGCTTGAATTAAATACAACAGGGTTGGTTAGGAATATGAAAACTCCAATAACCTTACGAAAACAATCAATTTTGGCATGATGAGTAGTTAACCAATCAATCCCTAAAATCACATCAAAAGCAAGTATCTTTAAAGAGATAAGGTCAATGTAAGGTAATGGTGCCAACTTGAATCAAACAAGATTTATAAACGATGGATGTGATGAAAGTTTCTCTAACTGAGTTTCCACAGATAGATCAAAGTCTAATTTCTCCGAGTCAAGTTTAAACGCTGAGCACATGCAGAGAGATAAA